>JAQFVV010000018.1:11770149-12970149 GCA_028023455.1 Epiperipatus broadwayi
CTTAACTTTTTCAACAATATCATATCTTTCAACATTCTTCTTTCTTTTAATACTGTTTTAACATTTTGATCTTCTCCCATTATTAATTTATTGAATTTTTATTCAACACTATGTATTATAGATTGAATATTAATTAAATTCACATTCCATATAGACAAACCATATTCTAAGAGTGTTACAACAAGAGAAAAAAAATAATTTTATGGAAGTAGATAAATCTCTTCCATATTTCAAAATATATCCCATCTTTCTGAATACTTTATTAATAATATACTTAATATATGCATTAAAAGTAAATTTTTTACAAAATATAATTCCTAAATCAGATGCAATCTCTTTATATGTAATAACACCATTCTCAATTTTGTACTGATAAACAATTTTTTTCAGTTTTATTAATATAGAAAACAATGCATGTTTTATTAATATTAATCTACACATAGCTATGCCTACACCAAGCCTTAGAACAATCTATATCCCTTTGAACCTCAATGTAATCATTATAAGTAATAATTCTTTTGATAACTAATAATCATCAGTATAATTAAGTATCATACTATTTTTTATGTTTTGATCAACATCACTCATAAAAATATTAAGAATTAAAGGTGCTAATATTTCCCCCTGAGGAACATCTACTATATTATTAAAAAGATGAGAATTGGTTTTATCCACAACACATAAGATTTATAACCCCTCAAATAATTAATAAACCACTCAAGTGAATGAGGACTAACTTCCAACATTTTAAGCTTATATAAAAATCTAACATGTGTAACTTTATCAAATGCCTGAGTCATATCAAAATATACAACATCTAATTGCTTCTAATCAGATAAGTCATGAGCAATGTAATCAGATGTCACCATTAAATTAGTTTCAACAGATTTATTAGATAGAAAACCATGTTGATAATTAGGTAATACTTTAATCATATCTACAATAATATTACTATAAAAACACCTTTCATAAACCCTAGCAAAAGATGACAGAATTAAAATAGGCCTACAATTACCAGGATTAGATCTATCCCCCCCCCTTATGAATTTGTATAATCTTAGCTATTTTAAATATGTCAGGAATATTAGATTTCTCAATTGATAAATTAATAATATAATGTAATGGTACTACTAAACATTAAGCACAACCCTTGATAATAAATAGGAATATTATCCCATCTCATAGAAGATTTAGTTTTAAGTTTAGAAATTGCATTAAACACTTCAAGAATTTCAATTTTTTTAACATTTATATTCAGAGAGCTCTATTAAATTTAATATCAGCCATGTCATTATCAGAAATGTCTAAATACATATCTGTAAAATAATTAACTGGTTCATTAATAGAAGATCGAATTACATTATATCTATAACTCTTATTTCCAGTAATATGAAGATCCTTAACATAATTCCAAAACATCTGTGGATTATTTCTAAAATTTTCTTCATCCCTGTTTAAGTTGTTATCATAATCTCTTCTCTAAGTGCCCTAGTATAAGCAAGCAAATCACTAAATTTCTTATGCAATTCTTTATCATTAGTTACATTATATAATCTATGTATTTATGCTTTCTATTTAAACCCTTACATAATTCCTTAGAAACCATTTAGGATATTTATTATTAGTATTCAAATAATGCCTAACAGGAATATATTGATCCAGATAATTTTGAACTACACTAATAAACTTATTTGGATCTATATCTGAATCATTTTGTATCAAATTTATATTCCTATCAACATCTTTAAAAGCTTTATAAAAACAGTAATAGTTAAAATGTTTGCAATCTCTATTACTATTCACTTCCAACTTTATATTTCTATTATTATTATGATAATAATAATAATAATAATAATAATAATAATAATAATAATAATAATAATAATAATAATAATAATAATAATAATAATAATAATAATAATAATAATAATAATAATAATAATAATAATAATAATAATAATAATAATAATAATAATAATAATAATAATAATAATAATAATAATAATAATAATAATAATAATAATAATAATAATAATAATTCATCCATTAATTTGTAAATAACAGCTTAGTAGCCTCAAGTATTTGTTGCAATAATATAATAGTATATATGTGTTTATAGGTTACATAATATGTCTAATATGTCTTTACTTTTAAATTGTCTTTTATTTAAATGTAAAATAATCATCTTGAATTTATTGTTGTATTCCATTTGTAATCTGTAAATTGGTGAATAAGTTATTTTTTTTAATGTTTGTAAATAAAACAAATATTGACTTCTAGAGTTAAAAGTTGGAATCCTGAGGAAAATCTTATTTGTCATATATTCTGATGGTCTTTGTCATTCATTAATTTAAGTAAAAACATCATATCTACTAGTACTCTACTATTGTACATACTATTGTTTTTATTCAAGTATGTATTGCCATGAATGTATCTATAATATTTATCTTGAATTTTTTGAAGGTTATTTATTATTGACTAATTGTAGTTATTCAATATTGCAGATCTCTAGTGTAGGACTGGTATTATCAATGTATTAAAAAGTAACTTGTAGGTTTCTAATTTGAGTTTAATATTCAATCTCCATATTAAACTCATAATTTTATAGGATTTATTTATTGTTATCTGAATGTGATTGTTTTGTAGGATTTATTTACTGCCATATGAATGTGATTGTTAAAAGAAAAATTATTGATAAAGGTAATACCCAAATTTTTCTATATATTTTTCCTAGGCATTCTACTACCATTAATATCATAATAAGTAATATTAATTATAGTTTTCTTGAAATAAGGTTTTTATGTTAATAGCTTCACACCATTTAGCAAAGTTATTAACATAATGTTACAAAA
The DNA here is from genome assembly GCA_028023455.1 of Epiperipatus broadwayi. Classification (NCBI taxonomy): domain Eukaryota; kingdom Metazoa; phylum Onychophora; class Udeonychophora; order Euonychophora; family Peripatidae; genus Epiperipatus; species Epiperipatus broadwayi. The sequence continues at coordinate 11,773,002 of JAQFVV010000018.1, forward strand.
TTGTAGGATCATTTGCACTTCTGATTTCTACAAATATTTTAATATCATCACCATAACATAGAATGTTTTTCTCATTTATCATAGATGTTGAATCAGATGTATAAATGGCAAAAAGAATAAGACTAAGAATACTTTCCCTATGGAATTCCATATTATAGAAAGCCATAATCGACAATTCTTCATTAATATGTACATAGTTCTTTCTATCTGTAAGAAATAAATGTAATGGGTTTAGGAGCTTAGTGGATAACCCTATTGTATTTCCTTTTAAACAAAAGAGTCCCATGATCTACTCTGTGAAAAGCTTTAGAATTATTAAAGTAAATGACATCAAGTTGATATTTGAGATCTATGGCTTGCAGTGGACATCTGAAATATATATGTAGATGGTGGAAAGATAATAATAATAAAGATGATGATAATAATTTAATTGCAATCCAGAGCATTTTATACTGCATCTAAAAATTAAGCAAAAGTTTATTATGATATAACTATTTATTTAATTATTATAATTAAAACGCTACATTATTTGAAATTATAAAAATAATGAATAAACTGAAGATGTATAGGAATCCTGAAAAAGATATAATAGTAACAAGTGATCAACTTCAAGAAATATATAAGCTGTGTAAAATACACTGAAAATTGTTCAGCAGCATGAGTAATGCCAATAGATATAATTATTATCAACGCCAATCTACAAAAAAAAAAAAAAAAAAAAAGAGGCAACAACATGAATTGTAAAATTACAAACAATTCCTTTGTTTAATTTTTATTAAAGTTTTAATAAACATATTAAATGAAAGATTAAAATTGAAATCGGATGCTTTGGAAAATCATCATTCAGATTATATTTAAAGAAAACTAGAAGAAAAGGCAAGAATTTATATACATTTTGTTTACTGACAGAAGGCTTTTGAATGCAATAACCAGTAGATGATAGCCTGAATCATATGAAGTGGATAGTAAGTTAATTCACAATACAAAAAGATTCAATCTCAGAAAGCATATTTATTATTTATCTGGAAAGGGCAATTTATAAAATTAAATAAAAATATAAAGAAACATCAGTTCATGGAATAAAAATCAATCATTTAACATTTGTTGATAACATAATAATCATTGAAGAAGATGAAAATGTTGAAATCAACACTAAAAATGCCAATTAAAGAAACAAGTTTATGTGTGAATATAGTCAAAACACAAATAAGTCTTTATAAAGATACACATACATACATAATTGATAGAAACATATTATTTATGTAAATAATACAGATAATTTGTACATTATAAAAATATAATCACGAGTTATTGCCAATGATCTAAATTTCAAAAGACAAAGGAGTTATATCGCAAACAAATAATGTACTTTACAATCATGCATAATTACTAACATGTTCTGTTATTATGAAACGTGGATAATAACAAAAGATTTAATAAGAATAGGTTTGTAATTTAAAAGATCATAATATAAACAATTATTATAACTGAATGATATTAAAGAATAGTATTGGGTTACTTTGCATTCACTTACCTTGCTTACAAAGAATAGACATAATTGGAGGTATGAAAAGAAAAGCATAACACATTTTGGATTCAGTGTCCTTGGTTGCTGATTAGGATATACTTTGATGTGGAATTTTTATTTATTATGTCTTAAATTTTATCTTAAACCTTCATAAATGTAATAAATTAAGTTCACAACTATACAATCATTCAAAAATAATACAATCACCATTGTAAGATAATTAATATCTTTAATACATCTTTTTATGTATTTGTCCATGGGAAAAAAGATTTTGATTTTAATTGGCTAAATAAAATGTGCTATTTAAATAAAAAAGACTAAATAAGTAAAATAATTATAGTTAATATAAAGTAGTAAGAATATAGATTATATCCTTTTTAAAAATGAAGACCCAAGAATTTACTGTGATTTTTTTTTATATAGTTGTGAAATTTACTAATACTTCACAATTATGAAACTAGCAAAATCTTTTGATAATATAGACAGCAATGGCAGAATTACATTTTTTAAATTTTAGTCTTACTATTAGGCAATGTAATTTGTTTTAAAAAATCCTTAATATTTAGAAAGGTTGATGACAAAAGAAAAAAATTTATGATTAGCAATAAAATAAATGAGCTCCATTAACACAATGATAAATATATTATTAAGGAATTTTAAAAATCAAACAGATGATAGATTATTCAGCACCTTCATTAAAAAGGTAGAGACGCTTTGTAGAGAGCTATGCTGGGGGAGGGAGGCTCCTGACATCAGCTTAAACATTTTACAGAAGCCTAAACCCCTGAATAGACTGGCCTTACATGCCATTAAGATTTTCCAAATTCAAAGGGTACACAATGTTCTGATTCATTCTGACATCGAGTGCCCTGTTCCCATAGAAAGGGTCGAACCTACCCGATAGACCCTCACCAAGACTGAGAAGACTTTGGATCCAACAATAGGTGATGGATGTCCTGTCATGGATCAAGATCTCCAGCTCCCTATTTCATTCAAAACTTACCTATTGGGATACATACCAGCTAATGTTTGAGGAGAAAACATGTATCCCTATCTTGCTCTCAATTTCTATCTCCAGATTTGCCAAATGGACACAATTCCTCAGACTTGAGACCAAGTATGTGAACTTCCTGTTCAAGATCAATCTCAAGGCCCTTCCCACAGGGTCCTTATTTCATCACAGAGGCTACAAAATTGATATCTTGTGCTAAATGTGTGGTAAGCAGGAAGAGACCATTGATCACATTCTGTTCCTTTGTGATTCGTGGTCTTGTCTCTGAAGCATGGTTCTGAGGAGAATGTCTGTCTCTGACCTGGCTTGGGTAATCATTTCTCCAGCCTTTGAGAAGGGGATTTTTGCCAAAATACCGTTAGTTTCATTTGTCAACTTCAGGATTTGGACTATACATTGTAAAGTATTGTTTGAAAGTGGGATTGATAATCATCCTGAAGACTTCCTAATAAGTTTCATATGGAAGGCAAGGGATATTGACAAGAGCACTTGCCCAGACCAGTTGGCGATTCAGACCTTGGAACAACTAAAAATATAAGTTTCAAGATTTCCGTTTCATTCTATGTATGAAGCCCCTAATCTTATAAGGACTGATTCTTCCCTCTATTGCTGTGATGAAAGGGATGGGGTGACCTACCTCCTAACTCTCCTATCTGAACTATAAACCTGAAGACCCATTGAAGACAATGCTTGTTAACAGCAGCTCTAACTATTGCCTGTATACACAGTTATTTATCTTGCTCTATAAATAAATAAAATATCTTTTGAAATGAAAAATGCCATTCTTCAAATTACTAGAAGTTGACACTGACTTTATTTCCATAGTGAAGGTACATCTCTGTAGGAAAAAAAAAATTGCTTCCAAATTTAAAATCTATATGCGCACTATTAACATTTATATTTTTATTTCCAGAATATATCATATTTTTTGATATAATATGGAAATTCATATAACATTACAATATTAATCAAAAACAAAACTTTAGTAAAATTTTGTTTTTGGGTAGTATTGTAATGTTATATGAATTTCTATTTTATTTATAAATGCAAGTATAGTGTTAGGTAATATTTATTTTTTGATATGTATATTGTATATGTATGCATACATATATATTTTAAACTTCTTTCTTAATTTCAAGTATGGGTGCAACACCATTAACCAACATTTTGTTGGATAAAATATAAGTTAATAATGCATTTCCTCTCCTTCTCATTGTATATATAAATAAACAAATAAATAAAACTTTCAAATGGAATGAAATTTGTTTTAAATTCAAAAATGCCAAAACATAATTATGGTTAATATTAAAATAATACTAATGCAAATCAAACTATTTTTTAAAAGTTTGTTAATGAAAGCTGTTTGTTATTCAATATATTATAAAGAAGCAAAAGATAAGTTGAATATAAAAATCATTCCCCAGTAAAATCATGGAAAAATTAACCAAATGCACTTCATGAAAGTGACTAATAGAGTAAGTATTATATGTAAACAAAGATATCACTACAAATGGAATACAGAAAAGACATGGGTTTTAGAAAATTTGAGAAACACCCTTGACCAATGTTCTGATATACCATCCAATTAAGCTAATTTTGAAATTTTAATATTTTCAGCTTTTCTAATCAATAGTATTGTAATATCAACCATGAATATTGTACAACAATATCAAATTCTCAGATTTGTTTTATTATTTATTGTATATAAAATATTGTGAATGCCATTGGCATCCATATACATACATTTAGTTTACCGTTATAATTTTATAATTATAATATTATGTCGAATAATTTGTATTTTGTGTATTCATAAATATACACACACATTTAGCAGTATGCATACATTGTCATATATACATAAACACACTAATTAATTCTTCCAACCCTTTATTTTTTCACAGAAATCTGTTTTTAGAAGCTGTTGCAAAATTCATGTCAGCTGATTTAGAGATAAGTTTTTATCTCCTAGCTCTTTCATTATTTTATGATTTACATTTTATAACAAATGAAACTTTTTAATTTTCTAAAAAAGAATACACCAGATCCAAAGACAAATTAAAAACATGTGTTGACATTTTAATTAATTTTATTAATTTTCTGATAATTTATTTAAAGAATATATATTTTTAATTTATCATTGTACTGGATTTTTTTTAATGTGTGCATATATTACTTAAGTAAAGTATAACTCTTATTATAATAATAAAGTCTATGATTATGAAAGTTTACCCCCCCCTGCTTCTTTCAATAACATTTTCTTCAGATGAAATAAGTATCAAATTATAGGAAGTATATAAGCACCAAAGATGTAATTAAGGCATATCAAAATTATTACCATTAGTTTTGTTTCCAGTGAACTTTTGGAAACTATAAGACAGAATCTTCTAGAAATATGATTTTATAAGTTCCCACTTACTAATATGACTAACTAGGCCCTAAATTTCACTCCCTCACAATTTATATGTAAATATATTCTACCATTTATAAGAAAAATATCATTATTTTAATGAATGACATATTTTAAATCATATTGTCAGATGCAAAAAATCTGAAACAGCTCTAAATATGATTAAATAAAAATTACAGTTTTATTTAATAAGCAAAAAATAATCAGGGAGATAAAATATAATGAATTTAATATAAACATATAATAAGAATCATTTATGGTATAAATTGAATCTTTTAAAATCACAAATAAATATCATAAACTTCTATGTTTATCAATTTTTGAAAAATTAAACCTAATTATTTTACAAATATTAACGATAATAGAAGTTTAATAATCATGAGAATCTTATGGTATAGTACAGTTGGTCAGCAACCTTTTAGTAGTGTGGTGCTGAACCTATGATACAATGTTATTCCGTGTGCCGACATGATTTTACCAATCTTACTATATTATCAAAATTGGTTCAGTTATAATGGGTTTCAAAATTATATATAATATTATAGTATATAATATATACTACTGTATAATATATACTTTTGAAGTCCATTATAACTGGATCTTATATTATTGGTCATTCAGTATTTTAAAATACTTAGAATCATGTGAAAAGTACTTTTTTTTAATTTTGTAATTTTTAATGTGCTTATTAAAAATTATATTACAAATTATAAATTACAACTTTTTACCTATACAAAATATATAATTTAAATAAGAAAAAAATATCAGGAATTCTAATATGATTAGCCATTTTTTATTATTAAAATAAATTAATGTGAACCTTGTCCTTGTATCTCTTTGCTCAATTGTTCAATCTCAGGTATGTAATTGGACACTTTAAGCTTCACGGATGCTTCTGAATTTTCAGGTGTTAGGCAACTTCTTTGTGAACTCAAAATATTTTTCATATATGAGAAAATTTTCTCACTTAAGTAAGTTGAAGCAAATATCGAAAGCAGAGCACAAGCAGTTTTTTTCAAATAATTAAATCTTTCAAGTAATGATACCCAACAATTGAGAATGATAGCTGACTTTTTTAGACAGTTCCCTTCAAGTGTACTCTGCAATTCTACAAATTTAGTTTTCCATAATTTTGATGACATTAATTCGATTAATTCATTTTCAAAACTATCAATATCCATCCACTCAAAAAGAGACAAATCAAATGGAGTCATCTTTAAATCAATTAAGTCAGGTTTGATGAGAAAAGAAAATATGGATGTGTGTATTTGGAAGTTTTCACTCATTTGAAAAATTCTTCTCTGAGAGCTTCAATGTATTTTTGAAATTCATCTTTGTTAACATTAAATTGATTTGCATGGGCCTTTGCATTTGGAAAGTACTTGTAGGTGTTAGTGGTAATATCATGGCAAAATATATCTAATTTTTATGCAAATCCTTTCCAATATTCAAAACGTTCTAGTACTGTTTGACTCTTCCCTTGAAAATGCAAGTTTAATTCATTCAGGTATTGAGTTACATCAGTCAGAAACATCAATTTGCATAACCAATCTTCATCATTTTTTCCCAGATAATGTTTTTTTTTTATCAAGAAACATCTTGATTTCTTTCAGACATGATACAAACCTGGGCTTTACCTCGACTAATCCAACGAACATTGCTGTATAGAGGGAGGTCTATATATGCACTATTTACTTCTTACAAAAGGTATTTAAATTGCCTATGTGTTAATGAAGAATGAGAAACTATGAAATTAGTTATTTTAATGACAGTGTCCATTACAGAATTCAAGCATTGTGATGAGATTTTTGCAACTAAATTTTCCTGGTGTATAATGCAGTGGAAACTCAATATTTGATGTTTAATATGATTTTCAAGAAATTTAACAAATCCCTTTTCCTTTCTGACCATTGCATGGCTGGCATCATTAGTAACACTAAATATTTTGTTTATGTTAATTTTCTGATTTTCAAAATAATTGAAAAATGCAGTGAAAATATCATGCCCCTTTGTTGTACGAGTAAGAGGAATCAAGCAACACAATTCTTCATAAATATGATTGTTGTCACAATATTGTGCAACTATTGCTAGGCATGCCACATCATTTACATCAGTGCTTTCATCAACAGCAACACTGAATGCAATAGCTTGTTGTAAACTGTTGTTCTGTTTTGTTGTTACATCTTCAGCCATGTCAGTTATTCTTCTTTGAACTGATCTTGCAGAAGGTGGTATTTCTCGAATTCAAGACAGTATTGCTTGTTTATTTGGTAGATCAGTGAATAATATTTCAGCACTTTCCAAAAACGTTTCTTTGATGAATTGTCCATCTGTGAAAGGTTTGCCTTTTGAAGCCACACAATGAACAATTGTATAACTACATTCAGTGGCTTTATTTTGGGTTCCAATTATTTTATTAAAATAAGTAGTTTGTTTCTTAAAGGCAGAAACAGCTCTTTTTATAGCTTCACTTTTCTCATCGGAGTTTTTAAACATGAACACATGTTTAGTTTGATAATGTCTTTGTACATTTGAGGTACGACACACAATACTTTCGCAGCATAATGTACACATAGCACAATCTTTTTGCTATAGAAATCCATATTCATTTGTCCAAGAGTCTTGAAAAGAGTGAATATCATGTTTTTGTCTTTTGTGGGACATTTTGGGAATCTCTCAGTCAGTATGCCATGAGAATCTCTTTTTCGAAAGAAGTGCCACCAATGAGCGTCGATTATTTACCATTCAACTACTAAAAATAGCTTTCTAGAATTGATAACGTAATAAGCTTTTTATTTGGATAAAATGTGAATATGTAGAATTTATTTCACTTGCAAACAAAAATATCTTTTAAATGAAGTCAAATGTATTATTTTCTGATAAATAATGATTTAATCATAAATTCAATGTTGAATGTAAAAATTAAAAAAAAAAAGACGCTGTAATTAAAATATTTTTTTTTTACTATTTCAATCTATTCTGAGTACCATTGATAATTGTTAACGTGCCAAGCATGGCATGGGTGCCGTATGTTGCTGACTCCCGGTATAGTAGTTAATGCATTTTCCTACAATATATTGTTCAATTTCAGAGACAGCTTAATTTTTTAAGTAGCTAAGAATCTCCAAAACAAGTTTAGAATTTTATTTCAGACAACAATAGTAATGTAATGGAAAGATAAAACCAACACAAGCAATCCCAACAGCAACAGAAAAAAACTATAGTTTATGGGACATGAAATATACAGGATCTTTTTTAAATAAACTATCTGGTTATCTTATCAGAAACTGAGAAGATGGGACAAGGCTTAAAAAACCTGGGGCATTATGATAATTTTTATAATTGACATCTAACAGATAAAAAGGCACAATATTGATTTACAGGAGTCTGAGAAAATAGGTTACAACATTGATACCCATTTATCCACTGATTAATAAAAATTAATATGTCTGCATAAGGATAAAAAATAACAATTATGTTGAACATGAATATTTTTAAACTACTAAATAATGAAATTATAAAAATTGAATGTCTAAAACATGTAGACTAAGAAAGAATAGGATAATATGATAAAGATGTAATAAATGATGAAGAAATATCTGATTAGTTTGAAGAATAATGAATGAGTGAGAATTATTAATTAACAGGACTAATAATAAGGAAAAAAAACATATAACTTAGATGGTTAGAAATGAGAGTATTGGAAAGTTACACATATCATAATAACATTATAAATAACTTCACTAACTTCTTTTCAAAAACTTTATTGCCATATACTAATTATATATATGGAAATAAAGTTATTGAAAAGAAGTTACAAGAAGTTTGTTAAGTTATTTATAATGTTGGAGAACATATATATTTTAAAGAAAAAAGTGATTGTTTAATTTGTTATTGTAATATATATTGATATCATAATAACTAGATGAAAGATTATAAGTAAGAAATGATTTTGAATGCATTAAAGAATATTACAATCATGTATGAGATGCATTGAGAATATATAAAAAATGATTATAAAATAGTAGAGATAAAAAATTAATTAAGTCAATCCCTTATTATAAAAAATAGATATTGACTTAATTTCTGAATCTTCCCCCATGTTTTTATTTTAAGTTAAATCTAAAAATTCTAATTCTGTTTAAATAAACTATTTATTTATTTCTTTTTAGTACACAGTCAATAAAAGCATTTAATATAAAAAAAAAATTATCTCTATTATTTTAGAGTTTTTAATATTATCACGCTGAACATACACACACACATATATATATATCAGTAGATATTTCTGCAATAAGTTGAAATGTATATCCCTTATATATATATATATCTTATTTAATAAGTGTATATAATAATACATGTGTATATTGTAAATGAACTTCACTTAATTCATGTAATTTTATTTTAAATCATAATCATACATGTATTGTATATAAGTCATTAGATATTTCTTAATGTATTGTAATGTTTTCCACATTTTACTAGATTCTGGTAGGCCTTCTTTTACTCACCGTAAATTTAGTGAAAGTTAATCAAGCTATGAATACAAAAAATGCAAATATTTAGTTCATATTTCTATAAAACATAGCTATATTTCATGATTAACTGGCCTGCCAATTATTTCGACATATGTTATCGACAGAATCAGCCTTTTATTTCTTTTTATAAAGGTGCCAGGATTCATGTAAGAATCCGCTGAAATCCATCGCATTGCACATCGTAAATAAAAAAGAAAATGATTTTAAAAAATCTGGGTCATAGTTTACCATAACTAAGATTATTTTCTAGATATTATTCCTGGGGCATAATTAATAATATTAGCAAAGGGTAAGTTATATATTCAAATTCTAATAAACTAAAATAAATAACTAAAATTAATAATGTACAAATGAAAGTGATCTTAAAGGTAAATATTTTATTATGTTATTAAAATACTTAATAAATGTTACCATTATTTAGAAAGGATCATATTTGTTAGTTCAGGGTAATCATTTTATAAAATTAATACAGTCCATTCTTTCAGTTCTATCTTTAAACAATCCATGGATTAAAATGTCCTAATTCAGGAATGTCTCTATCGGGTTATATCACACATTTATATTAAAAATTGATTGCAAACTCAATTTAGTCACTATTGGGGCATGAATAGATAAGCTTACCAGTAAGTTTATGTAGGTTATGGGTTAACATGCATGGTTTTTTCTGTGGTAGAAGGAGCTTGTGGCCATCAGTTATAAGTTGATCTTCGTCTGTCCTAATGGCTAGTCACGAAAGCTTTTCTGGTTTCTGTCTTCAGGAAAGATGTCATAAAAAGCTTTCGTCCACTCTAACATGCAGAATTATTTCATCATAGAGTGGTCTTGAATATATTTTTGTATCCAGGATCACCAAAGGAAAAAATAGACAAAACAAGATGCTGATCAAACTGGTCTCCCCTTTTTATACTCGAGGTCCATTTTTCAGACTTCTGCACATGTTATTTTTATCGTGACGCATAAGTTAATAATCTTATAGATTTATTTTCTTTTTCTGTTACAAAGTTCTTTTTTATAACAACATTTTTGGCTATCTTTAATTAATATCCTAATGTTTTCTTGATCGTAATCTTTGTGTGGAATTCCTTTTGTTCTTCCCAATTTTAAATTTTATTTTTTTAAATCAAAGTAACAATTCGAAACAAAAAATCAATTCACATTGTACATTTAAAAAAATAAATTACACTAACCAAAAAAATTTTTAATGTGTCTTTTTTTTTTTAAAGACTTTTTTTTTTTTTTTTAGCTTTTAAATATATTACCGAATGCCAATATATTTGTACCATATATAGATAGACAGTACAGTATATATTTGGTATGTGCACATAATTATATATTGTGCCATGACATTTTGCACAGTCCATATTTTTTTATATAAAAATTACAAAATAAGATGGCTGAATGAGGCACCATCAAGCTATTTTGCTTGAAACCAGATTGTGAAGATTTCTTCAATTGAGTTGTCGATTTGTTTATGAATAACAATCACCAAATGCAATCTTTGAAACAATCTGTGATGGACTTAAATTCTATAAAAGGAATATAATACTTAATTAAGTAAATAATAATGAAATCAAACACTTGATTAATGTTGAAATATTTATTATATCCTCTTTCTCTTCTCACTCCCTTCCCTCGCATTTAACTATCTCATTCCATTTATTACTAATACTGATTTAACATATTCTCAAAGGAACATGCACCATCACTTAATCCCAGTGTAAAAAAGACATCAATAATTATGGTATATACAGACTAGGAGTGAACTCAAGGGTAACTTACTAATAACAGTGCACTTAATAGCAACACTCAAACCCTCCCTCACAAATGTTAAATCTTATTCCAGAACTCGCTGGACCCCTTTCTCTTTTGATATCTCTTCCCTTAGATGGAGTATACAATTTTTATTTAGATATATACTGCTAATATAACAATGATAGAAAAGGAAGAAAAGATTAATAAAAATATAATATTGGTTAGTTTAAGTTAGTACAATATACATAATTAGCAAGCCTGTAAAAACCCCTTCTATTGTTGAAACTTATATCTATTTGAAGTGAAAGCTTTTCATTATTCTATTACTCCATTATACATATTATACATTAACACACAAATGTTTCTTGTAAGAAAAAGTCTAATTATTCTGAATGATCAGTGTAGTTTCTTGATCTTGTGGAGGAAAGTACCTTATTCTATGGTTGTCATGGATTATATGAGATTTCCATTTTAGTTCATTTTTCGTGGTTAGCTTTACATGTTCCTATTCGCAAAATGGCATTTCTAATGACAGTTTCAGGTGGTGTCAGAAAGAGAAGTTCCCTGAGGGGAAAAGTTCTGATACTTCTTAGCCACTCAATATATTCTCTGCACTTTAAAATATTATTTGCTTAATTTACTTTTGCAGGATTTAAATTATAGAGCCGAATCAAAAATCAATTCATCAATCACTATCTCCAGCAAAATTCCAATTAATTTAAACAAAAAGCAAACCTGCAAATGTAGTTTTTTGAATCCTCAAAGTCTGCATTCACACCTTTAATATATGTCCTTTTTTTGGTCAAATTATGCTTTTTAATCCTGTGGAAACATTCCAAATTGATGAGCATAATAGATAGCACAAAAATACCTACACTACCTAAGTTTCAACAATAGAGCTAATTACAAAAAAAAACTATACTGTTCTTTTTTCTTTTTACCCTTTTATCTTTAAGAATTAAAAACAAGAATTTCTAAGAATTAGAAACAAAACAAAAGAAAAACTTTTATTAAAAAAAAAAAAAAATTTGCAAGATTTTTTTTATTTTTTATCTTGAATTAATTTATTTAAAAAAAACTTTTAAAATTCCATTTCAAAAAATAATTTTTATTTTAAAATAACATATATGTGATTTTAATGTAATATGTGCGTATATATACATGAATTAGAATTGGTAAACAAATGAAAGATGAAAGTGTTGTAGGTAATTTTGGTTATGGTAATTGAAATGAGAGAGGACATAGACTTGTGGAGTTTGCAGAGAAGGAAAAACTTTATATTATGAATTTTTTTTTTGAGAAAAATGTTAGAAGGAAATGGACATGGAAGCATCCAAATGAAGGTACAGCAGAATTGCATTATATTTTGACTAACAGGAAATACATATTTCAAGATTGTAATGTTCTTAATAAATTTAACACAGGAAGTGATCATCGATTAGTAAGGGGTAAGATACATGTTAATGTAAAACTAGAGAGACAAAAATTATTAAGAAAAACTATATTTACAGTTGATATTCCTAATCTTCAGAAACATTCTGATGAATTTAAATTAGAACTTACAAATCGGTTTCAAGTATTAGTAGATTTTGAACATGATTCAGATTTGAATGAAATTAATATGAAAATAACTGATACACTTTTAAAAACTGCAACAAAGATAGCTGGTAGAAAAAAGCAGCAATTGACTAATAAAATTTCTACTGAGACTAGAGAACTTATGAAGAAAAGAAAGAATATGAAGATATGCAAGAATGATGCATTAAAAAGAATTGAATATCTCAAATTTTGTAAAATGGTGCGGAAAAGAGTTGAAAATGATATAAGAAAGTATAACTGTGAACTAGCAAGAAAAGCTGTAGAAGAAAATAAAAGTCTTAAAAATGTAAAACAACATTTTGGTATTGGTAGGAAATTTATATCTGCAATAAGGAAAAAAAGATGGAATTATTACTAAAAAGAGGGATGACATTATGAAATTGGTAGAAGATTTTTATCAAGAATTATATAGTAATAAAGAACAAGTACCTCCTATATCTATTACATCTTCCGAATTGCCCAGAATTTTAAATGAAGAAGTGAGAAATGCAATTAAATGTATGAAAAAAGGAAAGGCTCCAGGTAATGATGGAATTATAATTGATATATTAAAAGAAGCAGGTGAAGAAACAGAAAAAATATTAGCAAAGTTATATACCAAATGTCTAAATGATAAAGATGTACCGGATGATTGGAAGAATGCAGTAATAATATTAATATTTAAAAAAGGTGATAAAGAAGATATTAGAAATTACAGACCTATCAGCCTTTTATCAGTTTTATATAAAATTTTTACCAAGATAATTACAACTCGTCTACAGAGAACCTTGGATTTTCACCAACCAAGAGAACAAGCTGGATTTAAAAGTGGTTTTAATATAGTAGATCATATTCAAGTATTGAGAGAAGTTATAGAAAGGACAAATGAATATGAGTTGTCATTATATTTTGGATTTGTAGATTATGAAAAGGCATTTGATTCTATAAACATTTCTTCAGTGATTAAAGCATTGGATCATCAAGGTATAGATCCAGGATATTGTCATATTTTAAAGAATATTTATAAAAATGCAACAGCAACAATTAGATTACATAATGATACTGGGAAAGTCAACATTGAGAAAGGTGTAAGACAAGGTGACTCCATATCTCCAAAACTTTTTACAGCAGTGCTGCAAGAAGTATTTTGTGGATTAAAATGGGAAACTAAAGGAGTGAAAGTAAATGGAGATTATTTAAGTCATTTAGATTTCGCAGATGATGTAGTTGTTTTTGCAAGTAATGCTTCCGAACTGCAGGAAATGTTGCAGGAGTTATCAGATGAAAGTAGGAAAGTAGGACTAAAAATAAATGTTAAAAAGACTAAAGTAATGTTTAATCGATTTGCTCAAAATATGAAAATAAAGATTGATTATGATGGATTAGAGGAAGTTAAGAGTTACAAGTACCTTGGTCAGATTATTAATACAGATGGAAACATAATGGAGGAAATTAATCATAGAATTAAACTTGGTTGGAGTGCTTTTGGTAGAAATAACTTGATATTAAAAGGAAATATGCCTATGTGTTTGAAAAGAAAGGTTTTTAACAAATGTGTTTTACCAGTTCTTACTTATGGATCTGAGACTTGGACACTTAATAGAAGATCAATACAGAGACTTCAGACCACTCAAAGAAGTATGGAGAGATGTATGTTGGGAGTAACAAGAAGAGATCGAAAACGCAATGTATGGGTAAGAGAACAAACAGGTGTTACTGACCTCATTGAAAAAATTAAAAGATTGAAGTGGAGTTGGGCTGGACATATTGCTAGAAGAGATGATAATAGATGGACAATTGAAATTTTAAACTGGATTCCAAGAGATTGTAAAAGACCCAGAAGGAGACCACATGTAAGATGGATGGATGAAATAAGAAAATGTGTAGGGGTGATGTGGAGAAGAGAGGCTAAAGATCGGAGAAGATGGATTAAACTTGGAGAGACCTTCATCCTGCAGTGGATTGATAATGGTTGATAATGATGATGATATACATGAATATGAGTTGGCAGAAAAATACCAGCTCATTGCACCCTTTCCTGAAAAAAAAAAATTTTTTTTAATTACCCCGTGGGTTTTTTTCTCATTCTCTTTAAATGATTTTAGGCTTCATGCATTATAGATCCCCCTTTTATTTCTTTTTCCTTGTACTATGAATGCATGGTCCACCTTTTTGAATGATCCTGTAGGGAAAATAAAGAACATTTTTTTAATATTGTTTACCACTCAATTTACTAACTGGCTGGGTTTTAACATAAGCCTACTGTAAAGTGTATTGGATGAGCATTTCCTTTCTTTGCTCTCTGTTCAGCTTCCTTCATCACTCTGTCTCTTAGCAAAACTTTGATTCTCTGCTACATTCACAGTTTCACTCCCAGTAGGAACGGAGCATTTGAGAAGGCTTGACCCAACCATAATGTAAGCATTCTGGAGTTAGTTCTGTGGACTTGTGGTATATATAATTAATAATTTTAACCATTTGTGGCAATACCTTAAATCACTGTTGATGGTTACCTTCCAAATGTACATAAAAACAAGTTCCCCAATTCTTTCATAACCCATTTTCATATATTAGACTGGAGGTTATAGATAGAGGTGAGAACATGATGTATCTGTTCTTGCTGAAGCCAACTTTTTTTATTCCTTTGATATAAAGGGGTTCCATGACACTCAAAATTGTCCAGGATTTTCCAACTTGAATAAATTGTTTCTTTTTTAGCATGGTTATGGAGGATTTAACATCAGCCCTTCATAAGGGATAGGCCTGTACTAATTTTGAAAAAACATCATAGGTCTCTAATATATATTTATGAAAAAATGATAGTGGACTGTAAAAATCTATGACTATTGCTCATTTGGGTTCTTATCTAGTATTGGCACCAGCATAATTTTTATTAACTGGTTTATTTTGCCAACATTCACAACATCTCTGCAATGTACTGACCACTGACCTATACAATTTTGGCCAATAATACTATCTCTGTAGAAGTTTGCTTGCTTTAAGTAAGCCATAGGGTCCATATATCCTATGTACATAATTTATTAGCAATTCTCTTAGATTTTATGGTAAAACTACTCTCCAGCAATGTAACTCCCTTTTAACCTGAAACATCAACAAACAATTTGTTATTTTTATACCAATGTAATTTGTTTTTCCACCAGGTGTGGATTTCTGATTGTCTGAAATTTTGCTTTATTACCCCCTTCTATCAGCTTCTTACATGTAGCATCTGTGTTTTGTAAAAACTTGTCTCTCTTCATATCTTTCTCTATTGACCCATCAGGATCAGTTCTAAGAATTATTAATTGAGCTCCCTCTAGTGTTAAATTTTGGCTGTGTCTGAAATTGGATTTCTGCTTAATATATTTGGCACTATATTTTCTCTCCTGGAGCAATGAATTACCTTGTAATTACATTTCTGTAAGTACAACTCCCATCTTATAAGCCTATTCTTTGTTAAATAGACATATTTATAAACTCCAAACTTTTATGATCAGTGATTATACTAACCTCGGATTCCAAAAACAAATGCCTAAGTTTATTTAATGCCCAAACAATTACCAACTCTGTTGAGCTTAAAGTCCTACTTAAAAAATATAAAACGAGGTATTTTCTCTTCATTCTCCTGAAACAATACCACCCCCAATCCTACTCTACTACTGTTTGTTTGTAACATAAAAGGTTTGTCAAAATCCAGATAAGAAAGTGTAACAGTATCTACAAAATTTTCTTTGACCTGATTAAATGCTTGATCTTGTTCTTCCAAACATTCCGACTTGCTCTCTTGTCTCAGCAAATGCACAAAGTGCTTCTGTATTTGTAGAAAAGTCATTGTAGAACCTTTGATAGAAATTACATATGCATAGGAAAGACCTAATTTGCTTTCTGTTCTTCGGCAGGGTAAATCTAATGATCACTTTTGTCTTGTCAGGGTGGGGTCTCACATCTTAAGCATACATGAGATGACTGAGAAATATAATTTCCTCTTGTAGTAGACTACTTTTCTTTAGATTTATTGTGATATTTTTTACATGGCATCCCCGAAGCAACCCAACTAAGGTTTCCAAATGTTCCTATGGCAGTTGTGACAGTATCACAACATCATCCATATAATGTACTATAAATTCCTTTACCATCTGAGATAGAACCTGATCTAAAAATCACCTGATCTAAACATCGCAGTAGTCCCAATTCACTGTTAATGAGTCCAAATGGAAATTATTGAAACATATATGTAAAGCCGTCATAGCAAAATGCCATATATTTTTGGTCATCAGCATGAAGCGATGTCTGCCAATACCTTGATGTTAAATCGAATGATGAAAAATATTTCTTTCCCTTAAATTGTAACAACAAATCTGTAATTCATGGTGGAACATCTCAGTCTGGTATAGTAATAGTATTTAATTGGTGAGTGTCTAAACATTGTCTCAAAGAGCTATCTTTTTTTTTACAATTACCAACGGGTTTATATATGATAAATACTCTATTGTTCCATTTGTTGTATTTTATTATCTACTTCATCTTTGTATTTGATAGGAACTGGGTATGACCTACCCTGAAAATGAATTTCTTCTTTCACCATTATCCGGGGAACACAACCCTTTGTAATTCAAGGTTTTGTGGCAAATACTTGTTCATTTTGCAACAGTATCTCTTTAACTTGACTTTCCCAGACCCTATTATTACTCCCTAACTAGTTATTTTATGCTCTATTTTTTGGTATATATCGTTGGTTATCATATATGCTATCTTATTGTTACTCTGTCTGCTATGACCACTAAATAGCACCTTTTTATTTTCTATTACTATATTCTTTTCACTATAATTATTTTTTGTCCTGATTTGGTGCATAAAATTTGACCCCAATATAAAATCCTCTACCAAACCAGACATCCAATAACATATGTTGTATCCTTTCTTTCCCCACTTATATTTCTTTGTTTTAACCCTTTTACGATTAACCGGTTATTTCAGACTTTCTTAGCAGTAACAACTGTATTTCCCTCTTCTGACTTTCTGATTTGATCTAATTTTCTATTTAAGATTGTACAGACCTGACTCCCTATGTCTAATAGAACCTGTAACTCTATTCCCTGTACTTTTATTGATATCATAGGGCAAGGGTGTTCAAACATAATTTGGATCTTTTATTTTTCCTCAATGACTACATTTAACAGTTTAGGTAGTTGTTCTTGTTTTTCTTCTTTCTGTATGTTTTTTTCCTCTCAAGGACTCCAATATGTCTTCCAATGCTTTGCAAATACAGATCGCTAATCACTCTCATACATTTTTTGGTATATATTTTTTATGATACTTATAATCTGATGTTCTGAAATAGGATATTCTATCATCCTTCTCAATTTCACCATGTTTAAAAAACTGTCTATATCCTATCCCTTCTTTTTTATATCTTTCTAATTGTACCCATCTTTGCAGCTTTTCTTGGCTCTCTACATTCTAAAACATATGCATTAATTTGTTTTTATTCTGCTTAAAATCATCTGGTCCTTTTTGTATCATTTTCTAGCAATCTCTTGTCAATGCCTACCAAATGATTATTTGCTATGATTATTTTCTCTTTTTCCTTTGTCTAGTATATACAAAAACACTCTTCTAAACTTTCTAGATTTTCAAATAGGGTTTCCTCTTTTTCTTCTCCGAACATTTTTATTTTAATTTTATCTTGCATTTTTATCTAAAATATTTTAAAATTACTTCCAAAACTCAAAACCCACCCCTACTGGGATACTATCTCCCCAATTTAACCACCTGAACCCCCTCAAGTGACTTTTTTACCCTAACCTCAGACCGTTTATTAAGTTAATGAGCCCTATATATTGGTACACCATTTTCTTTACTTTTCCTATATGCCATGACATTTTGCACAGTCCATATTTTTTTTTTATAAAAATTACAAAATAAGGTAGCCTAATGAGGACACCACCAAACTTTTTTGCTTGGAACCAAATTGCAAAGATTTCTTCATTTGGGTTGTTTATTTGTTTATGAATGGTAATCACCAAATGCAATCTTTAAAACAATCTGTGATGGACTTAAAATAGAAGGTATATAATACTAAACTAGTTGAATAATACTGAAATCAAACAAACATTTGATTAATGTTGAAATATTTATTATACCCTTTTTCTCTCTCCCTTCTCACTCCCTCCTCCTGCCTTTATTGAACCAAACGATCTCGATCTATTTATTACTAATACTGATTTAACATATTCTTGAAGGAACATGCACCATCACTTAAACCCAGCATATTAAAAGACACCAATAATTATGGTATATACAGACTAGGAGTGAACTCAAGGGTGATTTATTAATAAGGGTATGCTTAATAGCAACACACAAACCCTCTCTCGCAAATGTTAAACCCCAGAACTCACTGGACCGTTTTCTCTTTTCTCTTTTGATATCTCTTCCCTTAGATCGAATATAGAATTTTTATTTAGATATATACTGCTAATATAACAATGATAGAAAAGGAAGAAAAGGCTAATAAAAATATAATATTGGTTAGTTTAAGTTAGTACAATACATGTAATTAACAAATGTGTAAAAAACCCTTCTATTGTTGAAACATATCTATTTGAAGTGAAGGCTTTTCATTATTCTATTACAACATTATACATATTATACAATAATACACAAATGTTTCTTGTAAAAAAAAGTCTAGTAACCCTGATAAATCAGTGTAGTTTCTTGAACCTGTGGGGGAAAGTACCTCATCCTATGGTTGTCATGGATTGTCTGAGATTTCCATTTTAGTCCATTTTCTGTGTGGCTAGCTTTACATGTTCTTATTAGCAAGATTGGCATTTCCAATGGCAATTCCAGGTGATGTTGGAAAGAGAAGTTTCCCGAGAGGAAAAGTTCTAATACTTCTTAGCCACTCAACATAGTCTCTGCACTTTAAAATATTTTAGTTTTGCAGGATTTAAATCATAGGCAAGTCCTAGCTGAATCAAAAACCAATTGATCAATCACTATCTCTGGCAAATTTCCAATTAAATTAAACAAAAGGCAATCCCATAATTTATAGTTTTTTTTGTCCTCAAAGTCTGGATTCACATCTTTAATATATGTTTTTTTTTTCAAATTTTGCTTTTTAATCCTGTGGAAACATCCCAAATTGATGAGCATAATAGGTAGCACAAAATACCTCCACTATCTAAGTTTTCAACGATAGAGCTAATTACAAAAAAAAAAAACCTATTATTTTTTCTTTTTTCACCCTTCTATCTTTAAAAATTAGAAACAAGAATTTCTAAGAATTAGAAATAAAACAAAATAAAAACTTTTATTAAAAAAAATTAGAAACAAGAATTTCTAAGAATTAGAAATAAAACAAAATAAAAACTTTTATTAAAAAAAAACAAACTTGCAAGATCTTTTTTTTAAATCTCAAATTAATTTATTTCAAAAAAACTTTTAAAATTCCATTTCAGAAAATAATTTTTATTTTAAAATAACATATACATGATTTTAATAAAATGTATGCGTATATATGTGCTGGCAGAAAAATACCAGCTCAATATGTATAATAAATCAGTAACTAAGTTTTCTATTTAAAATTGTTTTATAGTTTTTATTTCTATTTTAAAAAAGTTCTTTAAAAAAATGCTAAAAAAAAATTACGGGTTTTCTTTTTTAATTTGTCACAATTGTTTTGTTTTAAATAATGGGAGTTTTTTTAAAAAAATATTATTAAATTGAAGGGAAAAAAATATACTGCCCTCTCACAATTATTATTTAAAACAAATGAAAATTCTAACAACAGTTGTGAAATTATTGAATATTTTTCATATTTTCCAGCCCTCTGTTCCATATCTATCAAACTAGTTTGACATACTGAAAATATAACTTTTTTCAAATGGATTAGGCTGGTATAACTTAGTTTATATTTCAATTTGCAAGAAATTCAATTGAATTTAAATATATTAAACCTTGATTTTAAAATTTCATTCTAACTTGAAAACAATCAAAGGTTAACAAACAAACAAACCAAATTTCCAAAATCAATAAAAGCATTAAAAAAATCATATTGTTGAATTGAAAGATTGAGAATGAAATAGTAAGAAAATATAGAAGGTTCCTAAATATTTAACTAATAAAATAAATGATGCTAAAATTAAATATAAAAAAAAAAATCAAAGCAAAAGTCTGGGTAAAAAACAGCAAAAAGAAAAAAAAAACATGAAAAAGAATTATTAAAGGATTAATTCAAATTTTTATGAGAAAGAAGTAATAAAAGCTGAAAACTAATAAAAAGTCTTAAGACGAAAAAAAAAAGGAATATAAAATCACTGATTATAATGAAAATATAAAAATATTATATGAAAACTTTGTTAACAGTGAAATGGATTTGAGTTGCAAAATGACTAAAATTTTCAAATGATAAAATATACTATAACATTAAAAGAGCCAATAAACATCACATGATCACAATTGCTTGCTCTTAATACTATTATTAAAACAGGAAAAACTCTCTATACATATTGCCACTCGGTGCAAGCCAGAATAATCAATGGATTCCAGAAAGGTTATGTATAAAACCTTCTGGCATCCATTGATTACTCTGGCTTGCACTGAGTGGCAATATGTATAGAGAGTTTTGCTTGTTTTAATAACATTAAAAGAGAATGGAACAGAAATGAAATACACATCATTAAAGCACAAACAATATCTCTAGTTTGGAATCTAGTTGTTCCAAGATTGCATTTTTAGGAATTGAATAAAATGTATTAAATACAATATTCAGAGAACTACATTTCAGAGGTAGAAAATATGCAAAACACCATCTAATTCTATAAGACCTAAGTATTATATACCGTCTTTATGCTGATATTAAAAGACATACCATCAGATTCTTTCAAAAGATTGCAGGAAATATTGGAATTAACTAACATAAACACAATTCTTATTAAAGCAGGTAAAAAATTAAATAACAATATATGTGCAAAAAAAAAAAAAGTAATAAAATAGACTTTCAATGATATACAAATAACCAAAAGATTTAAACAAAGATGTTTCTTTAAATAATAAAAAGACATTTTATGCATTAAGTTGATAAATAAATTATTTTGACTTCAAACCATTATGATTTTAATTGTATGATTTGAGTGCTAATAGAGAAATATAGAACATAGGACTTGGAAATAAATAAACATATATATATATTGAAAACACAAGCCCATATATTATTGGAAGAAGCATAAATTAGTAAACATGAAAAATCTAAATATCTTGGCATGAATACCATGCAGAAGGAATAACACTTGAAGCTATAAGAAAAAAAAAATAATGGGGGGGGGGGTTATAATAATGATAAAAGAAACATTGTGAGTTCAGAGTATTCCAAATATATAGCTCAATAATGAAATGTATCATTATATTTGTAATCTAGCTAATAATAGTTTAACACACATTTACTGATCTGAAACTGAATTTCTAATAAATATTTTTAAAATTTCAATCAATCTATAAGAATCTTTTCATTTTGGATTATCATGCCTTTTCCTTTTTCAGTAAATTCTTTGCTTAATTGCTTTCTATTGTTGTTCACCATTTTTTTTATGAATGTTGGAAAATAAGAAAGGAAGAGAGTTGTTGACTTTTAAAATGCATTACTGATGAATATCACCAGAAAATTTAGAATAAAATGGGTAAGAATTAAAAGAATTAGTAAAATTAATAAATATGGAAGACAAGTGAATGGAAGACAAGTGAATGAAATCAAATCAAGACAATTGGAATAATACAAACATTTGCAGAGGATGTTTTAGGAAACATTATGAAAATAAATATTTAATTGGATATCATTGGAAAAGATAAGAAAAGAACATTTAAAAAAAGGATTGATGAGAATTAATATGTAAAGAAATTAGAGAGAGAAATTTTCAGGAAAATTTATGGTCTAACAGAGAAATATGATAATTGAAATTTGGAAGATATTGTCAAACATTATAGACAGATTAGAAGAAGAGATTAAATAAAAACTCAATTTCAAGCCAAAAATGTGTACCTAACTATCATTAACTAGACCAGTGAGTGGTTCTTAATATTTTTGAAGTCATGGGATATTTGTGATTATAAAAAAAATGCAAACATCATAGTTGATAAAGTAGCTCAGTCATGAAAAATATGGACATAATTAAAAATTATAGAACTACATATTCAATAATAATAAAAAGAAAACATTAACAAAAATAATTATTATATTTATAAAAACATTAACTAAATTTATTTATTTTATTCTGTTAATGATTTCTATTAACTGATGTTCAAAGATCAAATAAAAATTAAAAATAGTAAATATTAAAGTTTCTTATTAAAAAAAATCTGATTTAAGACATAGGAGATTTGAGTTGAAAATATTAGAATTTTAATATTTACTCAAACATACAAAACAAATGCATATGCACAAGCAGATATTGTTAAACTGCATTGATGGACTGTGACATAAATGGATAGGCTTAGGAAATTTTCTTTAAAATATATCTTATGGCATGTGTGTATTAAAAAAACAAACAAAACTACATGTTATAGTATGCCCGAGCATTGTTTCCAAGTTAGTTTGTCACTTTGGGACAATCATTTAATTTTTCTGATAATTTTTTATAATTTTTCAGATCACTTGTAACAAGATTATAAAACAAAAGTGTTTGAAAAGATGCAAGTTAAGAAATACTGAGCTAGAGGTAAAGGTAAAAACAAAAACATAGAAGCGCAAGAATGGAAAACTACTGAAATTCATACCAATCAGGAGGACGCAAATATGGTAATATTTTACCTTTAATTGTTCTTTTGTAAAGGACTATAGAAAAGTCTTTGACCTGGAGCTAGATTTAAGATTGGTGATGTCTTAAACTAACATTTTTTTGAAATCTCTTGCAGTAGAAGTCATATATAAGTGTAATGCAAATAAAATTTTACTCATTTGAAAAAATGAATTTCAAAAAACACTTTGACTAAATAACATAAAATACACTAATATTGATAATCTTTATTTCAGTAAGTGAATCAAGTAATGTGACATTGTAGTTACATATAAACATTATTTTAATATATTTAAAATAAATAAAGTAAATGATGCAATAATTTTTTGTTAGTAAAATTGTTTTACAATTTCATTAATTTTTTTTAAAAAAAACATTGAACTGCTAAAGCTCTTAAATTATTTTATTCTGTCAATGGTTGATGTATAAAAGCAACCATTGGTCTTCTTTATCATACCATTTTTAGATTTTTATCTTTTTGCTTGCTAGCACCACTTTCAAATCTTTTACTTATGTCCAGATTATAATCTAAAATAGGTAAAATTAATCTGCAATAATTAATAAAAAATATGTAGAGGAGAGTTCTCATAAAATAGAGTTCACTTCTGTGAAAAAAAACAATTAATGTGTATATTTGTCTGAAAGTTTATTGATACTTGTATTTTGATTGCAATTATATGATGGACTAGAATAAAAAGAAAACTTGAAAGACATCAAAAACTAAATATTTTCTATGATGAGAGAAAAATTATTAAATCTCTCAAATTAAATTAATTGATGATCATTCTCATTAATAAAAGCAAAGATGCAATTGTAATGGATACAAATGATTATGATAACAAAATAAGATATCTCCTTATAGTAAGTTAATACAAAAAATGCAAAAAACAAAACAAAAACCCTATACTAGTTATAGACATTACTCACAAAGCATAACCAATATTTATTCCACTGATTCAGAAAAAAGTAAATTAACATCATACTTTAGTAAAATATACCATCTTTGTGAATTATCTAAAGTCTTTAAAAACTATATTCCATGAATACCTATTGTTACTTCTAGAAATTCACAACAAAATTTGGTAAAATATTTTCAAAACTTTTATAGTTAAAACAGGCAAATCTCTATATATGTATTGCCACTTAGTGCAAGCCATAGTAATCAATTGATGCCAGAAGGCTTGTGCATAAAATTCCCATTTAGATCCTACTCATCCAATATCTCCACACTAGGTTCTGGCTTGTGGCCTTTGTCAGTGAGGAACCTTGGATCTGAGAGCACTGCACCTAGATCTTAGGATCTAATGCAACCCTCCAGCAGCTACCTTTTATCTCTACTTAACTACAAAACTATGAGAACTTAAAAATTGAAAACACTATAATATTTTCAATCCGAGCTTATCAGCCTATATAGTCATATAGATCTGAACTGAGTTCAGTAACTATACATTTTGATGTCTTTGGTTCTTTAATAACCATAGTCACCAATATACTATTAGGCAGGATTGGTTTTAAGCCAATAAACATTACATGATCACTATTTCTTATGCTTGCTCTTAATTGTTATTAAAACAGGAAAAACTCTATATATGTATTGCCATTCAGTGCAATCCAGAGTAATCAATGGATGCCAGGGGCTTGTGTATAAAATCCCCATCTAATTCCTACTCATCCAATATTCCCAGACTAGTTTCTGGCTTGTGGCCTCCAGTGAGGAGCCTTGGATCTGCGAGTACTGCACCTAGATCTTAGGATCTAATGCAACCCTCCAGCAGTCATCTTTATCTCTACTTAACTACAAAATTATGAGACTTAAATTGAAAACACTATAATATATTCAATCCCAGCATCCATTGATTACTCTGGCTTGCACTGAGTGGTAATACATATATAGAGAGTTTTGCCTGTTTTAATAACAGTTAAGAGCAAACATAAGAAATGGTGATCATGTGATGTTTATTGGCTTAAAACCAATCCTGCCTAATAGGATAATGGTGGCTATGATTATTAAAAAACCAAGATATCAAAAAGTATAAGTACTGAACTGAATTCAGACCTATTTGACTGTAAAGGCTGATGATCTTGGATTGAAAATATTATAGTGTTTTCAATTCAAGTCTTATAGTTTTCTAGTTAAGTAGAGATAAAAGGTGGCTTCTGGAGTGTTGCATTAGATCCTAAATCTAGGTGCAGTGCTCTCAGATCCAAGGCTCCTCACTGACAAAGGCCACAAACTAGAAACTAGTCTGGTGATATTGGATGAGTAGGCACGAGATGGGGATTTTATGCATAAGCCTTCTGGCATCCATTGATTACTCTGGCTTGCACTGAGTGGCAAATATATATATATATGACTACAGATGGCGTATACCAAAAACACCTTCAAGCGTTTGTTTACATAAACGTCAGAGCGTATTTCAATATCTCTAACTTAATTTCCACCTTCATATCATGATTTCAAGCTATTTGCTAGCGTCAGTGAAGGACAGGATTAAGTCATATCATGATTTCAAGCTATTTGCTATCGTCAGTGAAGGACAGGATTAAGTTTATCCTGTCCTTCACTGACGATAGCAAATAGCTTGAAATCATGATATGAAGGTGGAAATTAAGTTAGAGATAGTGAAATACGCTCTGACGTTTATGTAAACAAACGCTTGAAGGTGTTTTTGGTATAACGCCATCTGTAGTCATAAATACAAGCGTATGCAAGTTTTTAACTTGTGTTTTTTGTTTTTCATATATATATACATAATTTTTTATGTTTTAATAACAGTTAAGAGCAAGCATAAGAAATGGTGGTCATGTGATGTTTATTGGCTTAAAACTTTTGTCATACACGACAATCTTTTGTTAGATATTCTAAGTACTTTGTCAAATTAATCAAAAAATTAAAAGTTGAAAGAATTGACCTACTGGTAAGCTTTGATGTGGATAACTTATTTGGAAATGTATTTTATGATGAAGTGTTCTCTATTATAAAAAAAAAGGTTAAATGAAGTTAATAAGTTACAAGCTAGAATTACTTATCCTATTGATAGTATAATGGAACTCTTAACATCCTGCATAACAACAATATTCTTTCAATACAAATATATAGAATTCTTCAATCAAAATCAAAGAATGGCACATTTTTAATTAGCAATATTTACAAGGAAGAACTTGAAGCCAGCGACATAAATAATCCTCTGTATTTTCTATGTTGATGATACATTAGTTCTATGGCCACACAATGAAGCATTATAATAAACATGAAGGACATACATTAATAATATATCTCCTTCAATTAAATTCACAATAGTTTCAGAACAAAAACAAATAATTGGCATATCCAAACATTCTTGTGTCAACTCATTCATAAAGCAAGGCAACAGCTTACTACCCATCCCTCAAATATTTAGCATGTATATCCAATCATGACAGAAATATAAAATACAGAGTTATACTATCATTATGGAGATCAGAACAAAAAGTTTGTTTGGAAGCCAGTAATTTGGAAGAGAAAAGACTTACATAGAATAAACTCTAATAAAGAAAGATTATCCAACTGAAATCATTAAGAAAACTTCAAAATAAACAAGAAAAAGAAACATTACAATAAAATAAATTATAGATACTGTAATGTATTCATAAATCAAAGGAATAGTAGACAAACTAAAGAAAATCTGAAATCAATATATCATCAGAACAGCTTTCCAAAGCCATAGCACATTATGAGAAATCCTAATCTATATTAAACACAAACTTGAAATGCTGAAAACTAAAATTCTCATTTATGAAATACCATGTGATGTGAAAGAATGTATATTAGTGAAAGCAGTTGTCTCATTAAAATATTAAATAAAGGAGAACAGACTAATGATTAAAAAGGAAAAAAAATGCATCTAAAATAACAGACCTATATGTACTGATGAATGTATATTCGGTTAGAAAAATATAAAAATATTACCGAGAAAACAAATACAAAGAAAAAAATTAAAAAAAAACTTCTCACATGGTAAACAATCCCATAAGTCACCTTTAGTGAGATAATTTATTATATTTGGAAACCACTTGTTAACCTTGCCATTAAAAAAAAATTTGAGAAATCAAGAAGACCTTTATGGATAACTATAAAAAATTTCAAGTGACAGTTGCTTTTGACAGAATAACATAGTTGGTTAAAGTATTACCATAAATGTAATATTTAGAAATCTAAAGATCCCAGTTTTGACTCTCATGTTAGTACTGTCAGAAGACTGGAGAATAATATCATTTGAAATTTTATGTTATATACTAACCTATGTGATATTACAAATAGTTGAACCTATTTGAAAAGGTTATTAAAGTTTGAATTTAAAAAAAAAAAAAACATTTAACAATTAATATTACATGATGAAAATTTTTTCTAAAAAATTGCTCGTTATTGAAAATTATATTGCAAAATCTGAATCAAATTTATTTCCAAAAATCATTAACAAAATGAGTATGCATTTACTTTTACTAGTAAAGATATTATAAAAAAGTATAGTTTTATTACAAATCTGATTGATGAAAACATGAATATCTACTACACAGTGGTAGTTTCAACTTATTCTGGAAGGACAAGATGAATATAGAAATCAATGCTAATATTGAATCATTAACTTAAGATATATCATTCTAAAAGGAATGCAGAAGTGCATTATGACAACATATGTAAAAAAAAATCTAAAATTTAGTCAAGAATATTATATACTTTGGTCAGAGGTCCCTTAGAATTTGAGGCTTAGGCATCAGTCTAGTAAGCCTATAAATAAATTTAGCTGAACTTTGCCCTGAAATGGGTTATTAATTTATTTTTATTTTTATATACAATATAGCTTACTAAAATATCATTTATTTAAAAAACTATTAGACGTTACATAATTGCCAATCTCTAAGAAAAAATATAATTAAACAATTAATTGCCATGCTTCCTACAATATCATTATTTTCAATTTAAAAATTAGTAGAATCTTATATAAATCAGATATAAAAGCACACATTTAGAAAATAGGATGCCTTTTATTTTGAATATATATATGAATCATTTAAGACTACAAACTTTTGCAACATGCTGTACCTACAAGTAACAGTTTATCGAAATATATAATATGTGTATATATAGAATTGTGATATTGAATTTTTATATATATACATATAACACAGAAATGGTAATGATATTAAATAATTTAAAACATATAATATCTAATGAATTTTTAAATAATTTAATACATGTGATATCTAATACGTTTTTAAAAAAATATTTTTAATGAATTTTTAGCAGTGTTACTAATAGAAAAAATTATAAAAGACTTTTGCCAATTTATTTATTTATTTAGCATATGGTTTTTTTTAAAAATAACTATTAACAAATAGTATAAAGAAATCAATAAAAATTCCAAGCAGGAAATAATTTACTAATAGCTTTATATTAAATATTTTAATTCTTCCACTGGATGTGTTTATTTAATAGTTTTTAACTATATATGGTTAATGTTTAAACTTTAGTCAAACTATAAATCAGAGATTGTAAAATTCTATTTCTAAAGCAGGTAAGCAATAATAACCATGGATGATACTAATTTTTTTGATGAGAAATCAATAACATCTAAGTAAGATCAAATCCAACTGACTTTCTTGTTAGACTGGGAAAAAAATGGATTGGGATCCCAAAAGTTCATTTCTTATGCATTAATTCTGGAATTATTTGAAGATCTTGATTTGAAATGTGTTATGGGTGTTGAAGTTAAGTCTTGACATAATGTACTTATTAACTTTTTAAATTTTTCTGTGAAGCAAAGGACTAGAAGTCATTGCAAGAAAGTGGATTTAAATGTGGCCAGTAATAAATTTCATGTTAATATTTCATTGTTTAACCAGAAGATTAATGTGAGCACTATTTTTTTTCAAATAGCAGCATAATAGGCACTAGTAAATATATACTAATGTTCAGAAAAATGTTATTAAAGTCATCTCAATCATAAATTGAGATTGTTTCTAGAAATTACCTTAGGTCTAATCTTTGGTAGATGAGAAGAATAAGCTAGACTGTGGTTCAAGAGCATTCACAAATAGTATGAGACATTGTGATTCAGTCTATTATAACAGAAATTTATTCTCAATTTATAGGAAGGTTCCTTATTTTTAGGTAAAAAGCTGATTATAGTCTTCAGGAGAATGAATAAGATTCCAGTCTTTGACATTAAACTTTTTATAATTTTATTTACGATACTTTTCTATTTCAGACAGATCCCTTTGGTGAGATCAAAACAATGTTATCAACATAGATGAATTTTCTACAATTTGTTTTTGGATGATCACAGATGAATATATTAAATAAAGTAGGAGAGAGAAATGATCATTATTTAAAATTTTGTATATGATCATCATTTATATTCACTTAAATTTTTTTATTCGAGAATATTTTATCAAGTGGTCTTATTGAATTTAAAAACATTAGAAATATTTAGAAAAAGTCTATTTTTCCAAATAAAATTACAAGTTGAAATTAGCTTAATAAAGAAAGCACTAGTAATTAGTTCATTTTGAAAGTCTTTTTTAATGTGAGTGATTTGTAATAAAAGTTGTTCATAACTAATTTAATTGTAGCCTAATCAAGCCTTTTTTAAATTCTTATTAAGATTATTCTTTCAAAGAGCTTGAAGCGAACATATAATGATGTGTTGTTAATTTTTTGATTATTGTTACATTTATTAGGCTTTAAGATTGCTATAGTTTTATTTTCATACCAAATCTTTGTAATAGTTTTATATAAATAATGTTATTGAATAGTTTTGCTAACCGCACTTTGACTTTAAATTCTAATTTTTAAAACTATTCTGGATTTATGCTATATACTCCTAGGTTTTTCCTGATTCCAGGCATGGGCAAATTCAACAATATTATTAAATTAAGGTTAAAGGAAGATTGTCAAACATTAATATCTACTAGATTATTAAATTGAAATTAAAGAGACATTGTGAAAGAGTTCTGTGCTAATGATATAGTTTTTTTCTTTCAGATTCAGGTTTAAAAGTACAATATATAAAACAACAATCACATTGGCAATGACAAGGGCAATTCTTATTGAGATACTTCCATATCTTTTATGCTCTTGTAATATTGACTGGTTCTTTTAATTGGATCTTATAAATTATTGTTTTTCCAAAGTGTTTTTCTTTTTTTTTCTCTAGCATCATCATGAGATTGATATTTGTTAACTGATTCTGAATTTTTGGTAGACAAATAATGACTATAAAATGCATTTCTGGTTTTATTCCAGTACGGAATAAAGTGCGTTTATTTCTTGAGATAGGACGTTTAAGCAGAAATAATAATGAGGTTATTAAATCTGTCATAGTGAGAAAGAATGAGTAGGATTTTACTAGTTCTTTTAAAAGTATCCAGTATATTGATTTAAGTTAGCTTTCCTTAAATTCTTACAAGAAGGTGAATTTTAATAATGAGATAACTGGAATTATATTCACTATTGAAAAATGATCCAATATTAGATCATTTTAAAATTTGAGATTCTATTTTCCCCTCAATATACATCTAAAAATACAAGTGCATGAAGATTTGAAAAAAAAAAAAAGGCATGAAAACATTGCAATCATAAAGATTATGATTGCTATATCATTTAAATTATTTTAATAAAAGTTGTTTGCAATGCTAAATGGATTGAGATAAATGTAATAATTCCATAATAAATATACAATTTGTCAAAAACCAATATGGATCTAGGAATTTTAAGATGTGCATTATTAGAAAAGTGATGGTATTTCTGAAGTATAATCTCATAACTAAATTTATAGAGGATATCCATTTTTGATGTGATCTATCTTAAATATTTCTTTAAGTACTTTTATTACATCTCCTAATTGATAATCTTCCCTTTATCTACACTGACTAGCATGTATTAGTACCATGAAATCTTAATAAAGAACAGCAAATTGATCAATTTTACTTTTAAACAGCTTTTCAGTTGCCATAGGTCAATCACAATCATCAACAGAATTCAATATCTTATTTAGTTAGTTTATATAATTATTTCTGAAGCAATGATGTACAAGATAGGCTTTTCACAGAATCACTAAAAAACTTTGTTTAGAAGTAAAAATATCTTTAATAATCCAAAATTTTGTCTTTAAAATTAGAGATTTCATAAATTTTAAATTAATAGATATACAACATATCTGCACTATTACTTTAAATGATTTTAATGGTAGTACCATATTAAGATCAATAATTAATCATTGTTCTTTGGTAATAGTAGGGAGTCTTTGCTGCTTTCTTAACAAATTATCTAAGGATATAGAAATCTTGTGCACCACAAACTTTAACCACGTCTTTAAGACTATTAAAATGCAGTTTCTGATATATGTAAGGGTTGAAGTTATGTGTGTATTTCTAAATGTTTGAGATATGTGACAAACAATGGCAAACTAACATGTATTATAATCAACTGTTAGCACTGTAAGATATCGACTTACATATCTTCGATACATTAATAGGAAAAATTAAATGTAAATAGTTTTTCAATGAATAAAATTATTGAAGTTATCACATTTTACAAGAAATATAAAGCTGTGTTTACAATTATTACCCCAAATGCCATATTCGATTTATATTACGCAATAGCTATGCTTGTATTTAATCTGCAGGTAACAATGAAATATTATTATATAGTTACGTTCGTTAAAGGTAAAACTATATACTGTATATAAATCTCTAACCTAATACCTTACTTTTAAGGGCGAATAGTAATGATTTTTCTTCAATGCATCAAAGCAAATAATTTAATAATAGTTTCTTTAATAAAATTCTTAGATTTTTAACAATGGGATGATAAAGTAAGATGATCAAAACTTTCAACACCCTCTTAACTTTTTAATTCAGACCGTTGTTATATGACTGAAATAGTGATGTAATAATTTATATAACAAATTCCAGATTAAATGTATATTTATTCATTTAAACACACAAAACAGAAAAAATATCAACAGCAAGTTATTTACAATCGTTAACAGTAAATTATTTAATGACAAAATCTTTTCTGAAGAGTATAACACATTTACCATTCTACATTTTTATTTTAATTAATAGATAATTATTTAAATCTTTTTTCCGTGTTTATTTTAAGTTACTTAGACATATAATAAAAAATAAATTTAATAGTTTTGGCCAATATCTTTTATCAATTTTCTGTCACCTATCAAAGAAGCTACAAACGTCTCCGTAAGTGAGGGGGATTCGAAGAATGTAGCTCGCAACATTCTTTTACTTTAACGTAGCATGAAACAATAACACTTTATATTATTCACATAATAAGTTAATGCAAAAATAAATCAATAATTTTTTTAAGAAAATAATCCTATCTATGATTTTATTATATTTAATCTGCTAATCATTTTTAAAAATAAGATTAATGTAATCTTTAATAACTCTTATATTTTAAATATAATAAGTAAGTTCAGTATTCAACATGTGAAAACCCATTAACAAATGACGGAAGTCCAAGTTACGCATGCGCAAAATACACTCACCGCCATTCTGGGTAACAAGTATTACTTCTGCGGCTTAATTTATGTGCAGAATTTATGGTATTTTATGAGTTCATATTAAAATTTTCATTCTATCAGAATGGGATTATTAACCTTGGAGTTCAGTGATTGTCTTACTGATAGCCCGTACTTTCGTGAAAATTTACATGCTCATGAAAAAGAACTTGAACGTACCAGTC
Organism: Epiperipatus broadwayi; assembly: GCA_028023455.1. NCBI lineage: Eukaryota > Metazoa > Onychophora > Udeonychophora > Euonychophora > Peripatidae > Epiperipatus > Epiperipatus broadwayi. The sequence goes on from JAQFVV010000018.1 coordinate 11,806,352, forward strand.
AGGCTATCAAAGCGTTAATCAAGGAATGCAAGGATGTGTTGAATTCTGCTCAAAGTATGTGCTTTTCTTTTATATCTATTTCTAATTGTTTATTTAATTTTGATACATATACAAATTTATAACGAGGTGTTTATTAAAACTTCTATATTTTTGAGTAATTAAAAAATATAAATAGAGTGAATTAATTAAAACTAAAATATATACTACTTTTGTCTAATTATAATTATTGTCTAATTTTAAACAAAATAAATTGATCGTAAAATTAGAGGTGAATTTGCTCGTACGATTGAAATTTGTAAATACCGCAAAAGTTGATATTGCTTAGATATGTGTTAACAATTTTATAGTTTTATTTAATTAAGCTGAATAGGCTTAAAATTGTAGAATATTGTAAGGTGTAGTCAGTTTGATAAATAAACGGAGGAATTTTTAATATTTTATTCTCTTATCATTATTGTAGTTAACGTAAGCCAATATGCTGACTAAATTTAGGTTTTAAAAATTGGACGTAATACGTTTTAATCACCAAGTATTATATCAAAAAAGATTGAAGTTTCCAAATAAAATTTACAAATTAGATAAAGATTGTATATTGTAAACAAAACTGTAAAAGAAATTATAAAGTCTAAAGTTTAAACGCTTTTGTTAATTTTAAATCTCAATGGGGATGAAAAATATCTATATTAATATATTTTATCGGAAGTTATCTGATTTTATTTACTTTTTTAAATCACAGGTTGTTGCAATCTGATTTAACTACCCCTCCCCCCTTTCCATACATATATCTATATGATTTTTTTTTTTGCACATTATGGAAATCGATGTTCCTTGTCCTAGAGGAAGAGGATGGTATTTAAAATAGTGATTACCGTATTGCTTCGATTTTTTTTTTTTTGCTTTTTTCAATTAGGTTAAAAAATTTCAAATTATCTTTGTCTAGGTTTGAGAATGGGTCAAATTGATAATTGTCTATTTATGTGAGATTTATGATTTTTTTTTGCCTTACTAGGTTTTTAACAGTTTTGACTAAATTGTATAAAAGTTTTAAATGCTAGATTTGTCTATATGAATGCCAATTTTAGAGATAAAACTGCTGTAAATAGTTCACTGCAGGGCAAAGCCCTTTTCAGATTCATTTCACAGGGAAATAGAGCTGTATTTATTCAGGCTAATAATTAAATGCTGTGAGGATTTGTCTTTTTCCCCCATGGTTTATTCTCTAATAGTAACTAGATACTTATTTACTGTTTAATAATTGAATAATTAATTGAGTTATGTACAGGCACCTGAGATAAAAATCCTAAACTTGTTTAATGTAGCTTTATATATATCACAAAATCTCAGAAATAGTTTTCATATACTCTTGATTGTAAGCTATTTTTATAATAAGTTTACTTATAAATATATACTGTGTTCATATTAATTTCCTTTTTTTGTGAATAGATCTTTTCTATTTTATTTTCCCTCTAAAGCTTCTACACTTTTTTTTTTATTGTTCATGATTTTCCTCTATAAAATGTCCTGATCTAACTTAAAAATTTAACCAATATCTTTTTCATTCTTAATTAAAAACTTAAAACAATATCTTTCTCATTCTTAATTACATTTGTCTGTATTAGTAATTTCATCTGATATGCTATTTAAATATCTTCATCAGCTATGTTTATTTTTTTCTTTATTTTTAATTATTTCAATAAAAGTTAACAGTATTTCCCCCCCACCCCCATATTTATGAACGACCATACTAAGAGATTTTATTTGATCAGATATTTTAAATTATATTGTTACATTTTAATGATGTAAGGAACTTCATTATTTTATGTTAATCAAATATTTTATCTTAATATATTATTTTTTTAATCAGAGAACTAAACAATCATATATTTTTAAGATGTTCACAAGTTTCTGCTTTTATAATTTTTTATTAGCTTTGGTTGCTGTTCCTTTGACTGTCTTTGGTAACAACTATATAACAATCTAATATTCTCATCTTTATCAATATTTTTATTTTATTTTGATAGTGAAATCTTGTAGCTTTGTTTCATATCTAAATTTTTCTACATATTTAAAAATCATAAGACAGTCAGGTTGTTTGTTTCTGAATATAATTTTTTGTTCCATAAAATTACCAAATTACTTATTGATCTATCTTCACTTAAGGCCTCCTTACTTTTCTAGAATATACATTCCTTTAACTCATTTAATTTATCAAAATAATATAGTACAGTAGTTGACAATCTTTTTTTAAAAAATAGTCACTTTTTCTAGATCCAATATTTTGCATTTCATTCATTGGTCATATAAACAAATCAATGATATAAAGTGATGATTATTGACAGAATTTATGTATAACATGATAAATGATAATAATAAAAATACTTTAATATTTATATGAAGATAATGGCTGCAGAAAGGAGTTTGCTATTAACTGAAAGGAGACCCTTTGATTCCTCTTGGAGGCCTTAAAGGAACCGAGCAGGGCAAATTCCTAATGTCCACTCCATACGTTCTTGTCGTTGCAGCTGTTATTACTATATGTTTATTCATATAGTATACGAACATGGATGGGCTGCTCACCAACATGCATTAGCCAGCGTGGTGAGTTTATTGGCTTTTTACCTCTGAGTTTAAGATCAAGAAACACCATGGTCTTTCTTCTCAGTGCCTGATAAGGCAGAATGAATATTTGTGTAAATGATAAAGATTTTTCCCAATTATACAATTATGACAGACAAAAATAAAGCATGGCCCTTAATTCCAGGAGGCTGTAAAGTCACCAGCCAAGGCAGCGGTTGGTGGCCGAAGGCAGAGGGTGCTAAGAATATTCTGGAGGCGGACCCAGGCTGCCATTTGATGACGACTTTTTATTTAGGTACTTACAACTGCAGATCACTTTCAAGTGAAGGAAGATTGCAAGAATTAGAAGAAGAACTCTCTTATATTAAATGGGATATTATTGGACTTTGTGAAGTTAGAAGAAAAGGTGAAGAGACAATTGATTTAAAAAGTGGACATATGCTCTATTATAAAGGCACAAATATTGGAAATACAAGTGGAGTAGGATTCATTATAAATAAAAAGTGGAAGAACAATATTGTGGAGATTGATGGTGTATCAGATAGAGTGGCAAGATTAGTTATACAACTTAATAGCAGATATCAAATGCAGATAATTCAGGTTTATGCCCCAACAAGTTCTCACAGTGATGAAGTAGTAGAAGATTTTTATATGGATGTACAAAAGGCTTTTGATCAGAGTAAACAACATTTTAAAATTGTTATGGGAGATTTTAATGCTAGAATTGGTAAACAAATGAAAGATGAAAGTGTTGTAGGTAATTTTGGTTATGGTAATAGAAATGAGAGAGGACATAGACTTGTGGAGTTTGCAGAGAAGGAAAAACTTTATGTTATGAATTCTTTTTTTGAGAAAAATGTTAGAAGGAAATGGACATGGAAGCATCCAAATGAAGGTACAGCAGAATTGGATTATATTTTGACTAACAGGAAATATATCTTTCAAGATTGTAATGTTCTTAATAAATTTAACACAGGAAGTGATCATCGATTAGTAAGGGGTAAGATACATGTTAATGTAAAACTAGAGAGACAAAAATTATTAAGAAAAACTATATTTACAGTTGATATTCCTAATCTTCAGAAACATTCTAATGAATTTAAATTAGAACTTACAAATCGGTTTCAAGTATTAGTAGATTTTGAACATGATTCAGATTTGAATGAAATTAATATGAAAATAACTGATACACTTTTAAAAACTGCAACAAAGATAGCTGGTAGAAAAAAGCAGCAATTGACTAATAAAATTTCTACTGAGACTAGAGAACTTATGAAGAAAAGAAGGAATATGAAGATATGCAAGAATGATGCATTAAAAAGAATTGAATATCTCAAATTTTGTAAAATGGTGCGGAAAAGAGTTGAAAATGATATAAGAAAGTATAACTGTGAACTAGCAAGAAAAGCTGTAGAAGAAAATAAAAGTCTTAAGAATGTAAAACAACATTTTGGTATTGGTAGGAAATTTATATCTGCAATAAGGAAAAAAGATGGAATTATTACTAAAAAGAGGGATGACATTATGAAATTGGTAGAAGATTTTTATCAAGAATTATATAGTAATAAAGAACAAGTACCTCCTATATCTATTACATCTTCCGAATTGCCCAGAATTTTAAATGAAGAAGTGAGAAATGCAATTAAATGTATGAAAAAAGGAAAGGCTCCAGGTAATGATGGAATTATAATTGATATATTAAAAGAAGCAGGTGAAGAAACAGAAAAAATATTAGCAAAGTTATATACCAAATGTCTAAATGATAAAGATGTACCGGATGATTGGAAGAATGCAGTAATAATATTAATATTTAAAAAAGGTGATAAAGAAGATATTAGAAATTACAGACCTATCAGCCTTTTATCAGTTTTATATAAAATTTTTACCAAGATAATTACAACTCGTCTACAGAGAACCTTGGATTTTCACCAACCAAGAGAATAAGCTGGATTTAAAAGTGGTTTTAGTACAGTAGATCATATTCAAGTAAGATTGAGAGAAGTTATAGAAAGGACAAATGAATATGAGTTGTCATTATGTTTTGGATTTGTAGATTATGAAAAGGCATTTGATTCTATAAACATTTCTTCAGTGATTAAAGCATTGGATCATCAAGGTATAGATCCAGGATATTGTCATATTTTAAAGAATATTTATAAAAATGCAACAGCAACAATTAGATTACATAATGATACTGGGAAAGTCAACATTGAGAAAGGTGTAAGACAAGGTGACTCCATATCTCCAAAACTTTTTACAGCAGTGCTGCAAGAAGTATTTTGTGAATTAAAATGGGAAACTAAAGGAGTGAAAGTAAATGGAGATTATTTAAGTCATTTAGATTTCGCAGATGATGTAGTTGTTTTTGCAAATAATGCTTCAGAGCTGCAGGAAATGTTGCAGGAGTTATCAGATGAAAGTAGGAAAGTAGGACTAAAGATAAATGTTAAAAAGACTAAAGTAATGTTTAATCGATTTGCTCAAAATATGAAAATAAAGATTGATTATGATGAATTAGAAGAAGTTAAGAGTTACAAATACCTTGGTCAGATTATTAATACAGATGGAAACATAATAGAGGAAATTAATCATAGAATTAAACTTGGTTGGAGTGCTTTTGGTAGAAATAACTTGATATTAAAAGGAAATATGCCTATGTGTTTGAAAAGAAAGGTTTTTAACAAATGTGTTTTACCAGTTCTTACTTATGGATCTGAGACTTGGACACTTAATAGAAGATCAATACAGAGACTTCAGACCACTCAAAGAAGTATGGAGAGATGTATGTTGGGAGTAACAAGAAGAGATCGAAAACGCAATGTATGGGTAAGAGAACAAACATGTGTTACTGACCTCATTGAAAAAATTAAAAGATTGAAGTGGAGTTGGGCTGGACATATTGCTAGAAGAGATGATAATAGATGGACAATTGAAATTTTAAACTGGATTCCAAGAGATTGTAAAAGACCCAGAAGGAGACCACATGTAAGATGGATGGATGAAATAAGAAAATGTGTAGGGGTGATGTGGAGAAGAGAAGCTAAAGATTGGAGAAGATGGATTAAACTTGGAGAGACCTTCATCCTGCAGTGGATTGATAATGGTTGATAATGATGATGATGATGATGATGAAGATAATTGTATTACTATTATTATAATACAAATTCAATTGCAAGATTTAATGAAAATATTTTATAGAAAAACATTTTATTTTTTTTGTCATCCATGTTTCAAAAAATACAAACAGTAGAAACATTGCTAAAGTTATGTTTTTATAATTTAAAAATTTAATGGCAAACAATAATAACAATTGTTTCTCTGAAGCTTGTTTTGTCTGCATGGTATTTAAATTCTGGTTTGTAATTTGATATTTTCATGGGAAGATAAGATTCTAATTGTCATGTGTTAATTGAATTTTTAAAATTTAAAATTTAATTCATTTGGGAAAAGATTTGTTTGTAGATATAAAACAAATCAAAAATAATTAAAGCAGATATTGCAATTTTTTTCATTATTAAAAACTTCAGAAATAGATGTCCAACATTTCAATATACTTTAATTTGCATATCTGAAACTTCCTTTCAATTTCTGTTTGCATTTATATGAATTTATTTATCCAAATTATAGAACTTCTAAATTCAATTAATTCCATTTCCAGATTATTGATTCCTAGAAAATAAAAATTATTTCATTTGTTTAACTTTATTTTCATAAAAATTCTCTGGATAAATTGACAAAAAAAAAAAAGGGCAGAGTAAAATTAGCATATTTATATTAAATATTGATAAAATAAATCACCTATAAAATATGAATTCACTGAATTATCAATTTGTTTTTTAAGTTTGTCAATTCAATAAAAAACTACTTTGTTCTAATATAGTATACACTCAATGCTTTTTTTACATACCTGTTGGAGCCATCAAAACCCTACTGAAATTACTAATCAGTGGAACATTTCCCCATAGTTTCACAATATGTGACGATCGATTGTCAAATTTGATGTACTTTTATGATAGTAGAAAGTATCGAATATTGTTTAAATTTTAATAAAACTGTTTGACAAATAAAAATGTAAATAGTGAGAGAAATTTTCTCTTTTTATGATGAAAGGGAAAAGGTGAATGCACAATTCAATCGCAGAAATCTGATTTCCCACAGCTATTATCAATTGATTAGGATTGGGGATGGAGAAAAAAGAATCTAATGATTTGAAAGCACTGATCAAGTAGGCAAGCTCTGGATATTGGGCTTGAAAAGAGGTCTGTTAGTAGTGTGTGAGTGGTAGGCATATTGAAACAGGTTTATTGAATTCATCTTGTCTATAAAGAGAATCCACACTTAATTCAATTCTCAGTTTAGACAAGTAGCTAGTTCTATGCTGTCATCAGTGGTTGTGCTCATATTCCACTGTTGACCCCATGATGTCGATCCAGTGGCTAGAGCTCACCTATAGGCAAACGATTGTTTTTTTGAAGATAGACAGAAATTCAGAAAATAGAAGAGACACACATTCATAACTGTATTAGTCCTCTCTGAATATTTCTAGATGCTGGTGGAAAATGTCACATCCGTAGCAATCTAGATTTCATTCTAATCTTCATGCTACTTATTGTCATTAAACAACTTACAAAAAAAGTTTGCTTGATCTTTTTTTGGATAGTTTAAATTTTGATAAAAAAGAAACTCTGGATTACTTTGTTTGGATATCGTTTTTTATATATACTACCTAAACTCATTTTTATTACTGTTATTGTTGTTTTTTACTTAAATTCTTCAAAAAGAGAGGAAATAACAACAACAAAAAAAAAAACCTAGAAAAGCAACTTTATATTTTACTATTTCTTCATGAAAATTATACTACTTTTTTACAATTTGTCTTTTCGTATTATTTTGATAAAAGTAATGACATTGTCATTAATTTTTTTTTTTTTTTTGAAAACACACACAAAAAATTTCAAAATCATATTCTCCTTTCATTAATTTTTTTGTAAAATATTTGTAATTTTCATTATAATCCATCAAATATATATATAAAAGTTTAAAACATAAAATGTATAGTATATTGATATCTACTGTTTTTTGGAAAACAATTTAATGGGCCATTCCGAATGCATTGTTTCCTAAATGATTTGCAGGCTATAAGTTGCTAATTGCTCATATTGTAACAAGTGAAGAAACTGTCAATCTATCTATGTTTTGTTAAAGAATTAGCAGTACAGTTAGAAAAAGAAAGCAAACAATACAACTTTTTCTGCTATCTAAAAATGTTTTATAAATAAAAATTTTGCTGATAAATTTGATGATAATCCAAATAATAATGTTTCAATTATTTTGACTAATCATTATTAAACATGAAGTTTTTATACATACTTATCTCTTTCTAGAAATTAATTATGACTGAAAAATGATTACATTCCAATATATTAAGACAAAAAAATATCAAGTATATAATAAGCTATTACTATATTTATTTTAACTCATAATTAATACAGTTTTTTAAAATTGTGCTTATACTTTTCTAAATCCACAAGTTCCATAATTTATTATTATTATTTTTTGATTAATGTTCTTTGATGAATAAATAATGCAAACCATAAGTAAAAAACAATACAATGAATAAATTAAGAAATCTGATTGGTGTGAGCACATGTTTGCTTTTTGTCTTTCTGAATATGTTTTTCATCTGAAAGAATAAACTATGAATTTTATTTTTTTCTAAAATTAGTTTTTTCTCTGTAGAAAATAGCATCTTAAAGGAAAAAAAGGAAATAAACTTTTACATAAGTTATTAAAAAACTTGTAGGGAAGTTATACAAGAAAGTGAAATGGGAAGGGGAATGGGCATAAATTGTAATGGTTAAATGTTATTAAAAAGCTAATATGAATTTAACCAATATTTTTTTGTCTCTATAAGATGTGATATATACATAAAAATAAAATTTTATTATGATACAAAGAACATACTGTAGATATACTTTCAATAATTATTAAAATTAGTAATTATTTACATTAAGTATTTTTAAGTTTCTAGAATCCTAGGCTCAGATCATATTTAATAAAAGATAATCCCAGTGCTAATGCTATAACTGAGAAATAAAAATGCAAATATTAAATCACTCTGTATGTGATGATGTGATGCACTGTGACTTCTTAAACAGAGTCAGGAATCTTGCAGCAACTATGCACAGAGAAACCTGTTACCACTTTACCTTCCCTCACCATTCTCCACCCTAATAGTTTTCCCATAATCTGCTCCATCCCATTTCCACAACATAATCTTTGTCAACTCCATGGCCTTCATATCTAAATCCCCGTTATCTTTTCCCAAACCCAGCATAAAAACCAATAACCCACTTTCTTTATAATCACTTTGTTCATATTTATTCTTCCATAACTTCATTATTTGTATCCCTTCTGCTTTCAAGCATTTACATTCAATTAACAAATACCTAATATTTTCTATGCTTTTCTTGCACAATTTGCAGACTAAATCATCCATGTTTTTCCATTTATGATTGAGAAATTCAGCACTGCCCTCTGTGAAATAATATATAAATATAATAGAGTCTGTATTTCAAAATAGTCAGCTTCAAAAAGCTGTCATTTTGAGACTGGCTATTTTGAAATATGGATTCTATAATATATCTATATATTATTTCATAGAAGGCAGTGCTGGATTTTTTAAGCATGTAGGGTGATTTAATATTAATAAGAAGTGTATTGTTGAATTATTATATATTCAAGAAAACTGATTTCCAAATCATGCAAACTTAAGATGCCAGATGTTATGTATATTGTTTAACTTGAGCATAATTTTTATATAGCAGTTGATTGTAAACACACACAGTTAATTGATACTAAGTTGATTAACTGTAAAAATTAAATGAAAGTAAGAAAATTAATTGCTTGGAATTTTACAAGATTTCATTCTGCATACTTTTTTCTAACAGTACATTATTTTTAAAATATGGTAAAAAGGTAAATGTAAAACTATGGGCTCACTCCTCATTAGTAGTGAAACCCACATCATAAATGCAATACATATATAAATATATTAATTTAGCCACACTTATCTGACCAATTTTATTTTAATCTGAGATCCTATCCTATAATTAATATTTATATATCTATTTAATGGTCAAGAAAGACCTGATTTCTGAAAGAAAATTCCCAGTATGGGACATGAACATTTTTGATAGATTATGGGCTTTGACCATTTAAAACTTGGATTATTTTTTAAATTTTATTTCACTTTTGTTCAATCTAATCTCACAAACATACATTTGCAATAAAAGCTCTTATCAATTAAATTCATTTTCTTTTTCTGATTCCCACTTTATAATGTTATTTGTAGTTTTTCAATTATTTAAATATTCATTTTTCTTATCCAAAAGTACATTGGTTCTTCTCTTTCCTCTTTTTTTAAAAAAAAGAGACAATATTTTTTATTTATTTTGCTCTTATATTATTATTAGGTAGCACTCATCAATTAACCCTTCATGTTTGATTTGATAAGTAACCCTCCTTATCATTTCACAGTTATTTCACTTAGTCACTTGCAATTTTTATCTTTTTATCTTTTTCATACTATTTTTACCCTTTTAAGAATTTTTAAACATCTTTAGAACAAAGACAAAAGAGCTTTATTATATAAAGTAGTTTTATTATATACACAGCGTGAGAAAATATATAGTGAGAAAATATATAGTGAGAAAATATATAGTGAGAAAATATATAGTGAGAAAATATATAGTGAGAAAATATATAATGAGAAAATATATAGTGAGAAAATATACAGTGAGAAAATATACAGCTTGAGAAAATAAGCAATGTATTTACACTCATTTATTTGAAAAATGTCTAATGAGTTTGTGTGGTTGTATATATATTTATTTGCACATATTTAATTTATGAATTTAATTGAATGTAAGCCTTTGTACTATTTCTTTTCATTTTATTTCCCAACCTAAAATGAAACAAGTAAGCATTATTATAATACAATATTATAATGAAATCTGATGTTTTTATAAAACTATGTGGTCATGTGTATAAGTTGCATGAGATGGAGTGGAGGACGAATATCGACTAAAAAATCCTATGTTCAAATCCCTCTACTTATGTATATAATAAACATTTAGTATAAGCAAATTACATAAAACTGTATATATTTAAATTAAAACAGAAATTCATGTAACATTACAATACTAGTAAAAAACAAAATTTTACTAAAATTTTTCATAACCACGATTTCATCTATTAACAAATAGACCTTTGCAATTGAAATTCAACTAAACATTCAACATATATATATACAGAAAATAGCCTTCCCATTATTCACTTCAAAAAACAACTTTCTTTAATATCAAAGGATGTCTTCATGAGATTGGTGGCCTCAGATTTAAAAAATTTTATCATCAAAGTTTCTTTTTTTTTCAGTTCACTTTTTTCATAAAAGATAACCTCTGCATTGTAAAATAATATTTTATGACCTGTATTCAGTCCATGAATATACAAAGCTGGATTATATCTATTTTTATTTTAACTCTACTCTTAGGAACTTTAGCTCTTTTATTAAGATTTAATTTACTCTGACTTATATAAATTTATGACAAGAGCAAAGCATTTTATAAACTATCTCAAGAATAGATTTACAATCCATTTACTATTTTGAACTATTTAGTAATGAATTTAAATTCAAGCCTTGTTTCCAGGCTACTTTCATACCACCCAATAAAAAAAAAACTATGTTTATAAATAAATTTATTAATTGATGACTTATATGGCAAAGAAATAAACTCTTTATTCTCATTAACAATTAAACGTTTATTATTAACCGATGACTTATATGGCAAAGAAATAAATTCTTTATTATCATTAACAATTAAATTTTTATTGTTATCTATAAATCTGTTAATAATAAATGTTTAATTGTTAATGAGAATAAAGAGTTTATTTCTTTGCCATATTAAGTCATCAATTAGTAAATTGATTTATAAGAAGTTTTTATTGGGTGGTATGAAGCTGAAGAAAGACCTGAATTTAAATTCATTACTAAATAGATCAAAACAATCAATGGATTGCAAATCGAATTCCTGGAGTAGTTTATAAGATTCCTTGCAATTGTCATAAATTTATATAGGTCAGAGTAATGAAGAGTTAAAGTTCATAAGAATAGAGCTAAAAATAGATAACATAACTCAGCTTTGTATATTCATCAACTGAATACAGGGCATGAAATACTATTTGACAATGCAATGTTATCTTTTATGAAAAAAGTGAATTGAAAAGAAGAGTAAAAGAACATTAGTAAAATTTTGTTTTTTGACTAGGTAGTATTTAATATTTAATATATATATTTAGTATAATTAACATCATTCATGTGCTATGGCTTCGCAGAGTTTTAGCATTCCCAAAGCAACCCCAAGATGAGGAAATCCAAGATTTGTATTTTTTTTTTGTATTTCCTCTTATTATTTTAAAATATGTATGTAAATATATGCATATATAGATGAAGAGAACTGACATTTTAAATTTATAATCAGGCTAGGATTTTTCTTTAATAACCATTCAGTTATTCTTATGCAACTATTCTTAGGCAGAAAGTAAAACCAGGAAGGAAAATTTAAATCCTACCCAGCAGTGTATAAGTCTGATGAGAAATTCCTTCTTCACTGTTCCTTTTTGGAAAAGTGTTGAAAGGTTTTTTCATCATGTATAGGATGTTTATTTTTACATACACACATATGTTTAGATTTAATTATTAAAGTAAAACAAACTGATGTTTAGTTGTTGGAATATCATGTAATTCAGACACCTTTAGCAAAAAAGTATGCAGGATGAGCTATTTATTTATTTTAAAAGGTTAATATTGCAATAATGTTTGCATGGTAAATGAAATCTAAAATTGCAATAAAAGTAATTGAAAGGGAGTAAGATACAAAGATAAAAATAAAGATAAATTAGCATTTCATTCATTCATTTTGATTTGTGAATGTAGAAAAAATACAAAGTTTACATTGTATAGGAGTTGGATTTAAAAAAGGGAATGTTTTTCCTATTAGTGCTATATTTTTGATATAATATAGTCCTGAAATAGAAATAAGTATGAATGTAACTTTTTTTCCTCTTGAAAATATAACAATGAGGAAGTGATAAAATGTTTGTTAGAAAGTTTATCTAAATTTAATTTGTTTGTCAGAAGAAATTTCAAATCTGAAGAGTTGATCTAGAATTTTAAACCTGTAGTGATTATTTTGGGTTTTTGTAAGTTGTTTAAATTGACTTTTCAATCCAAGTTGTCAATCATTTATCTTTTAATAATGTATATTATGATAAACAATTGAGATTCTTATTAGGTGAAGGTGCTATATGTAAAATTATTGAACATGTTTGTGTGTATTATTGAGTCAATATACTATTTACCAAAACTTTTGACTGCTTTTGGCATGGTATTCTTTAGACTAGATTAATTTCTTATGGAATTTCCGTTATTTTTTTTAGCTAGATTATTGCTTAAAAGATCTGAAGCAAATGGTAAAAATTGGTAATAGTGTGATATTTTTTTTTTTATTACTGGAATACTGCAAAGTAAGCCAAGTTTTAGAATCATTACTGTTTGTAATATATTTAAATGATATTTTTAATTTACATCTGTACTCAAATTTACACATATATATGGATGACTGCATATGTGACTTCTGAAATATTTAGAAATTACCTAGAAATTAGTGTTAGGTACAATTGATCTATTACAAGAGATTTATTGGGTTCAAATAATATAAATAAAATGAAAGCATTTATGTTTGATTTTGTACAGGCATATCAGGAGCCACTTGTAATCAAATTGTGTCCATTTTGTAGCTGATTACATAGATTTAATTATCTATTATGTCATTTATTTCAATTTCTTTTTATTAGTACTCTATTATTGATTTTGCAGATATTTCTATTAAGGGTATATTTTGCAGAATTATATGATCTGCATTATAAGTCTTTATTCATTAAAAAAATTTCTATCTATTTAGAATTATATTAGAAATATATCTGATTGTATGATAGGATATATTATTCTATGTGTCGAACTTTTATAAATTTCAATATTGTTCTTAAATGTGACACTTATTCAGTAAATTTTTTTTTAGCTAAATAGAATTCATGATTGTAGGGTAAGATTTATTACTTTTGTTATTTCTAGTAGTAATGCTTCTTTTCTCATTATATACCAAATTTGCATAAATCTTACAACCAAAGATAGAGAGAATATCTTAGATGTTACTTATTTAATGAAGTGTCAAGTTATATGGGTTTGTCTACATCACTTTTATTTATTTCTAGTTTTAAAAGACATTTGAAGAATTTAATTTTAACAAAATATATTGCTATTAGTTTTATATTAGTTGCGTACCATATTTATAACTTTATATTAGCTATTTTTCTATGGGTTTTATTGCTTTCCATGCGCAATTATTTTGTCAGGAAAGTTGTAATATTGCTCAACATATAATTGAATGATATTTCTAGATTTATTTCTAAATAAATAAGTAAGTTAGAGCATTAGTGTTCAAAACTAGTGAATTATTTGATATTTTAAAGAATAATTTTCAAAATTAGGGCATTTTCTAATAATGGCAGAATGAAATTGCTAATAGGAGTTATAATTAGAAATCACTTTTTACTGAGAGAGATTAAACATAATGAAAAATTGTAGACAAAAACTCCATTAAGATGGAACAAATTCTTAAAGGAATCAATATTCCCTTGTCTGTCAGAAACATCATATGTTAGACAAAATAGCAATTTATTATCTTCAAACACTGGAATTGATAGGTATTTACTTAAAAAATATGAAACAGTCAAAAAACTATCACAATTTGTTCAGCTAGTTCATGACTTTTCTTTTCTAATTATTTCTCTGCATTTATATAATACAGCTGCAGTTTCTTGGGTTTTTTGAGGAACAGAATAGACATTGTTTTCTGATAATATTATCATTTTCTCAAATGGTAATGTGGCAATTCATACAACCCATACAATCACAAATTCATTTAACAAATATTATTGATGTTATATATCTTTCATAGCCTTCTGTATACTTAATTTGAATATTAAGAGTCAATTTAAGTCATTTGGTAAACATTTTTCGCAACTATCTTTTACTGAGATGAATATTTTTCTCTTTGTAGAATAGCTTAATATTCCACTAGATAGTTTCAGTGTTATGTAATTCCATCTCATTCTCATTGCAAATGATGGTCAGATATTAATAAAGATAACAGATTTTATAGTATTTTTTCTGATTTTGTGTATATATCTGTAACATTCTGTAGTTGTATAATACAACTTATAATAGTTTGATTAATGAAAAGAATGCTATATATATATATGTTGATTGGTTTTTGTGAAAATTGAATAAAAAAAAAAGTGTTAATTAGAAAATTGCTTTGGAGAAGCAAATGGTCATATGTAATAAAGATATCAGGTTTTATGCTATTTTGTCTGACCTTGTATGTATGTATGTATGTATGTATGTATGTATATGTAATATTCTATCCTTGTATAGGACAATTTATAATAGTTTGATTAATGATAAGTTATCTTGATTGCTTTTTGTGAAAATTGAGTAAAAAAATGATGTATTACTTAGAAAATTGCTTTCTATTTTGCATTTGCAGAAAATTTTTCATCCTGTAATAACTATTCAGATTCCCAACATTATTTGTGTAGAAGTATATTGAAATGAGCCTATGGGTTTGCTCCACTTTTTAGATTCATACAATTCTATATAAGAGTGTATGAGGATTTAAACCCTGGGGTTAATGGTATTAGGAATAACCACATTTATTATCCTTGAACTGAGTATATATGGTCATATTTGATATCCAGCCATATTTCCTAAACAACATTTCTATCAAACATCCAAGTACAGAGAGGATATATTCCTTGCCTATATAGATATTATTTATTTAAAACATACATACCATACTGCAGAATAGGACATCATCTCAAATGAGAAACATCTATAGTTGGGCTCAAATCTCTCCTTAGCTTTTTAAGATGTTAGCTCCTTCATTTACCCATTACTAGCTCAAAAGAAAAACATGACAATGCATTACTTACACACACACGCACAGACAGACCGAGAGAGAGAGAGAGAGAGAGAGAGAGAGAGAGAGAGAGAGAGAGAGAGAGAGAGGGAGGGAGGGGGAGGGGGAGGGAGAGAGGGAGAGGGGGAGAGGGGGACTTAAAATAATATGATATTTAGGGACAAAAGCAATGCATAATAAATAAAATTAGGTATACATTTAGGCAAGTATGTATTCATATCAAAGAAAATTCATTTAATTAGATTGAATTTAACTTATGAGCTTCAGTATACATATATCCAATTATATAATTATTGTTATTAAACTGTAGCTTTAATAATACAAATAAACATTGGCAAAATATAAATCTATTTGATAATCAGATATAAACAAGTTATAGTAATTATTATTAATTATAAATTCTATTTGCTTTAATGTTTGGAAAAAAAATTACATTAAGAAAATAAAATAAATAAATTTAAATATGTATTCAAAGTAAAAACAAAATGTTAAAATTATTCAGAGAAAATTAATATTAATTTTAATATTTGCTATAAATATTTTTTTTTTTTTTAAAAGCCTTTTTTAATAAAAAAAAAATTATCTTATTACAGCATCAGTCTATTAAAAATGGGTATAAATCCTTTTTAAAAATTGATCTATAAGACAGTTTTTATTGGAAAGGTTTAAGGCGCCATTTGATGTACTTTTCTTGATTTACTCCCTGGATAGAATAATCGTACTACTGAATTACACATTTGGATAGGCTGACAAAAAGCATTAGAAAGATGACAGACATTGCTAGTTCTATATCTTCAATAATTGGTGTACATAGGAATGATATTTACATACTTCTAAGTTTAGTTGACCAGTGTACTAATAAAAATTTTTCATTTCAGTATAGTGAGATTTTCAGCAATTGCACACTTTTCCATATTAGCTGCAGTTAAATAGTTTACAAATTAGCTGCTCCTTAATTAACTGAAAATGCCATTCTAATCAGCATAACTTTCTGTAATGTTGTTAAACAAAGTTTTTGCTGGTTAGGGTAATCCAAAAAGCCATTCTCAACAATGATGTTATAGCTTTCATAAAAACAATATTTTTTCTAGACACAAAATCTTAAAAACTGGCACTCTTCCAAACTTTTTTTATACTAATGCTATTCAAGTTTACATGTAATAAATCTAGGTATCTTTATCTAGTCTTATAAAAATTAAATTTTTTTTTTTTTTAAAAAGTCTTTTGCTGATATGAATAAAAATGAATTAAATAAATAGCTTGTAACTTTCAAAAATAGGAATAATATTTCAGACTGGCAGAAGGCTAAAGATAAATTTTCTTAGTTGTGGGTAACACATGAGACTATTGGCCATAACAAGACACTGGTTACTGTGTATTGCAATGGTATTGCTTTCCTTTGCATGTTATCACTTATTCTTGAGTCGCACATGGCTGCATTATTATATTGTTAAAATATGCAAGGATTAAATGTTATTTACCGAATTTCAGAAAATATCCCAGATAATGTAATTAAACATCGTTCTAAATTTTTTCTATTTTTTTATATATATATTTTAAGTTGACTTAAAATAGGTTAAAACGGAGATTATGGTATATATATGATTTGTTTGAATTCCAATTTAAGAAATAAAAATTATATTCAATTTTTAAGGTTAAAAAGCAGAAATGAGAGTAGAAAATTCCTCTTATTAAACTGCATATAAGAAATCCTATAATCTTAGGACAGAAATAAAAACCATTGTAAATATTTTATTTATTAAGATTATTGTGCTAAAATTACTATTTTCAGTTAGAGTGACTTCTGCTGTTGCTTCTTTGTTTTGAAATTTGATATGGCTGGCTGTAACTGTTTCAGAAAGATGGATAAGTGCTGTTTTAACATCCGCTGTATTTGTTTATTTTTTATTATTGACATTGCTGAAAATGTTTTTTCACATAAAAATTATCAATAATTTGATTGCTTTATAACTCAAAGTTGGGCATTCTTTTTTCAAGTGGTAGCCAAAATCGCGATAGTGGTTGCATTTTATGTCTTGACATCACAGTAACATCAGATGACAATTCTGCCAGCTTTTCTTTTTCATGAGATTCAAGTGGCATTTCTTCTAAAAAAAATTATTATTATTCTAGAGTTTACCTTTATGGATAGATGGCTGAAGAGTTGGAAGTTGGAGTACATTGAAGTCTGTCCATTAAAGTATGAAGATTTGCTGTCTTAATATAAACTGAGCTCTGATTATAAATATGTGTGGGTGATGATCTGGACCAACTGATGCGTGCTAGTTCTGCAAAAAATACGTATATAGGTGATTCTTTTCCACATGTGTGTGGTCATGTGTATCAGTGGTATGAGATAGTGTGGATAGTTGAAGGGTGCTTGAAAGTCAGTATTCAAATCCTCTATATTTACAATTAAGCTCCAGGTATATGAATAATGCCTGTATTTTAAATATTTTGTTATTACATAATTTCCTGCCAGTCTACAGAATTTGTTGTGGATTGGCAGGAAATTCCTTTGAACTAGTGAGTTCATGGATCCAGGGTTGAAGAACACTGATCTAGCATACATAGAGTTTTGTGCAGGAAATTAGATACCAAGATCATATTATGGAAAAGTCCCTTTGGTATAAGAAATACATCAGAAATGATCTTTTCTCTTAACTTTATGACTGTTTGCCTTAGTCACTTGTAAAGATATGACTTTTTTTCCAATTTGTAATGTAGTCCAAATTTGTATGTTGACTAATTTTGTTTTATGATTAATTTAATAAATAGCTTAGATTTTTACTTCATTTATGGTTTGTAATATATATATATTGCATTTGAAATGCACATCCTCGAAGCACGTTTCAAGTGCAATATATAGTTTATGACTAATTGCAACAATCACTTGTAAAAATTTAAGTGATAAGGTTTCAATATGTTTTTATAAATTATCTGCTGGTATAAATTCTCAGAAATTACTGAAACCTGTCTAGCAAGGCCTTAATAGTAACATTTTCAACTATTATTTCAATTTTTGGACAATGTTGTTTAGCATAATCAAATACTTTATTCTTCCATGTCTATGTTAGATACATTAATTCTTTTTGATTTAACTGGTTGAAGTCCATCTTAGCTCTCTTTGAGCTTCATTGCAAAGAACGAATTATCGAGGACCCTTTCTATTTTCCTGGGTCTTGCCTTAGAGTCTTTTGAGAGAAGTTTGATTTCTGTCAGATATAGCTGATGAAACCATAGTTTTTTATTTCAGGGTTACCTCTGGTTTGCATTTCACTTCCTGTTCTGTTCATCACTCTATCCTTCAACTTTAAAGGATCGATACCTGACTCTTTTTTTAATTCTTTCCATCATTCATGTCTTTTCTTTCCTGACCTCCATCCCATTGACATAAACTGGCTCTTTAGATTTATCTTATAGTCTAGGTTGTTTTGCTGGTTCATATCTACAGTATTTAGGAACTATGCTACTTGTTCTCTTGACTTTCTATCCATGGCAAGCAGTATTTGCTCCATTCTAAAGAACAAATTTATACCTAATTATTAAAATAATCTTGCCTTTAGTCATGGCACATGCATCAAGCATCTTTAATATTTGGCTACTTGTTTTTAAAAAATTGAGCATAAATTTTGCCACTTCCTGTTCTAATTTTTTTTTTGCATTACATGATGGTGAATTGTTTCCTGATGTTCTTCAGTCCAGCAGTTTCATATCAATGATTCTTTATATTTCCGAAAGATATTTGGTGGGTCAAATAATGATTGCCACCAAGCTTGTGACTGAATATGTAACTGACTTCAAGCTGTAGTTAACTTACTCTCTTCTGCCATTAGATTAAGATTGAAATAACTTTCTAAACTATTCAAATGCTCTACAGGTTCAGCAGTCAGACATTAAACATTTAAATATTCTTATTTTTTAAGAATTGATTCACACCTTGACAAACTTCACTATATGCTCACTGCAATCCTAGATTTTGAAGATTCATCCTTCACTGATTTATTGCATCTGGCCTCTATGACTTTCATTCAGTATAATTCATACAGCTAGAATTCTATATTGTTTCTTTTTCTTCTAGTTGATGAATTACAGCTGCTTTAGATTCTTATATTCTGTACAAGAATCTTTTACTATTTTCTCATTATTATATTCTTTGTCATCCACATTCATTTTTAAATCCTTCACTATTATTGTTAGTTTACCTGTACTTTCTCTGATATTTGCTATACTTTTATTTTCCCTATCACTATCCAAACTACATACAAATTCTATCATATTTTGATTCTCTACTTTTATCTCCTCTATCACTTCATTCAGCCTCATTATAATCACTTGTTGTTTTTCTTTTTTCATTGCATTCATTATTTTTCTTAATTCTACTTTTCAAGATCACATAGTGTTGGTAAGTCTATAATTACCAGCATTGTATTTCCTAGAAGTTGGTCTCCTCTGTTTTCAGGCTCTAATTCTGTTGGTTGTTCCATCTCTTGCATTTAAAATTGTTTTCATTTCTTTTTGATTCAATTGTTACTAATTTTTTTCTTTTCTGAATCGATATAATATCTGGCAAAATGAAAATACACAGAGAAAATCATGCTAGACAGTAATAAAGCTAAATATTACTTTTCTGTGTGCATTTTTATTTTAGCAGATATTTCTTTTAATTTTGATCTCAAAATCATTGAGAATTACTATTTTTTACTATTGTTTAAAAACTTCTATTGATCACCTAAAATTATTACAGAATATTTTATTTATATATTTTTTATTTACTTATATTTCTCATAGAAAATTAGAATACAAAACTATATTTTATTTAATCTCGTAACAAAAAATTAGTACACTATTTTATAGTCTTAACTATGTAGCACTCATAATCTTCAATTTATTGTCTCTGTCTTCATTTCACTACCTTATTTAATTAATCTGTCAATTATCTACCCTTTTGCCTATCTATACTATCCCTATCTTCTACTCTCTTAACATCTAACAATATAAATTCTTTTTCATTTCATTTACTAGTGCCAAACTTCTCTTATTCCATTAACTAAACCCTAATTATTATTCCTCTATTATATATGTTTTGGACACATGTTTTGACACTTAGTGAATAAATTTTGATTCACTTTTAGTGGCCATTCATGTCTAGCATACACAACATTGATTTATCATAGCATCAAGCTTTTATTGAGGCAAATTTATCGAAGTCCCACTTGTAAGGGTGACAAATGAAATGGGTCTATGATTTTACTCCTCTTTTTAGATTTATACAATTCTATATAAGAATATGTGGATTTAAACCTGTGATTAATGGGTGTTAGGAATAATCATTGACTATTTTTGGATTGAGTATCGTAGCTTATGGCAGTCAGACTGGGTATCCAGCCATATTTCCTGATCATCATTTCCACCAAATGTGTCTAAGTACAGAAATCTATCCCTTGCCGCTATAGATGATATTTATTTAATTTAAAACATATTTGCTATACTGCAGATTAGGGTGCCATCTCTAAAATGAGAAACATCTTTAGGTTGGGTTCAAATCCCTCTAGCTTTTTAGATGTTAGCCGTTTAGTTTATCTACTACTAACTCAAAAGCAAAACATAGTAATGTGTCATAGGATTTATGTAAACTAGATTTGAAATGAGAGAGAAAAATGGACAACTTAAAATAATATCAGCTTAGTTCTCCAGGCGCCATATTGAATTTTTAAAAAAACTGACTTGAGACACAATTTTCACAATAACTTCAGTTTAATAAGGTTAGAGCAAAAAAAATTATATTGATAGAAACTAGAAAAACTAAGGAAAACAATAAATCTAAGACAAATAGTGATAACCATTTAAAAATAAGGAAAAAAAGAAATTTCAACATCCAACATAATTATTATTTTATTGTTTGTTCATAATTTCTAATTCATCATTAACTAAGTTTAAATTATATCTTCAGTGATAATTTCTTTGTATTCCTCACAAAATTATCTTTCAAACGATATATAATGTTTTACCAGAGATAATTCATAGCTTCAGAATCTCCAAAAATATTCGCATAAGAATTCTTCATTTTTGTCTTGTACCCCAAAAGTTACCAAATGTCAAAGGCGTCTATAAGAAAAAGATTCATTCTAATAAAAGGTACAAAACAAATTATTTCCAGAAGATAGATATGCATTTGTCATCATAGCAATTGGCTCTTGTCTACCTAAAGCTAGAAATTGTAGGCTACTGTCTGTATCACTGATAAAATGAGTTTCATCTCTTCATTTTATATTTTTTGTGTACATCAGTGATGTTTATATTTTTTATGCATACCAGTGATGTTTGTATTTATGCACACCAGTGATGCCATCTTGTTATATTTATTGTACCACATAGATATAATTTATTTGCATATAGTTCATTTGTTAGCTATAGATTTGAAAATAATGTGATGAAACATAGCAAAACTAGAGTGACTCCATAGCATGAGTATCAAGGCATAGGCAAGAATCAGAATTTGATTATTTGCCTGCATATGCAATCTTTCTGTACATTTGATTATTAGTTTTGTAAATCATTACTTGTAAACACAAACACACCATATAAATGTAATAATAAATAATAACACAACATACATATGAATTTATATGAGCAACACACACACCAATGTAAACCCAATAAATCATTTTTCAAATAATAAATTATTAAACCTTTTGAGAATCATTATTTTTATAAAATAAGTTTATTTTTATAAAATAAGTGGATTAGAACATACAAAATTATTGTACATATGAATTCATATGAGCATAAATAAATATAGAATTTATATAGACACACACCACTACAAACTCAAATTAATAAAAATTAAATCATTTTTCAAATAATTAAAAAAAAAAAATTAAAAAATTAAAATTGTATACTTACAAGCCTGATATTCTGCTTACGTTTAAACTCCATTTTAGGCCAATAAAAGTTTTCTGTCTTTATCACTTCGTGGAAATTACAAAATTGGTAAAAAAAAAAATTAAATGTGCCGGTTACGAAAAAAATTAATAAAGAAATCCAAATTTCATCGGATTTTTTTGTTGAAGACATCTTTAGAAAGCTACGTTAAAGCTGTATCAAATGACCATATTTCTGTTGACATCATGCTTATGGTTTTTACATCATTAAAAAAGGAAAACATTTCGACGAATCAAATAAAGATGTGCGAGACACCTACTTAAAGAGCCAAAGCAGAATATAATAAAACAAAATTTATTATTTTACATTCCTTATATGATGCTTAGAGATGAAACCAATGCATAATAAATAAAATATACATATATATTTAGGCAAGGATGTATTTGTATCAGAGAAAATTCATATAATTAGATTGAATTTAACTTATGAGCTCCAATATGCTTACATCCAATATAGAATAATCATATAATTATTACTTAACTATAGCTTAATGATACAAATAAAGACTGGCAAAATAAAAATCAATTGATAAACAGATATATACATGTCATAATAAATATTAATAATCGGCTTAAGAAATTAATTATAAATTTTATTTGCTTTAGTGTCTGAAAAAAAATTATGTTAAGAAAATGAAAAAATAAATAAATATATATTTAAGATGAAAAAAAATGTTAAAATTATTCTGAGAAAATTACTTTTCTTTTATAAAGATCTTTTAAATAAAAAATTATCTTATCACGGTATCAGATCAGATTTTACTCTTTAATCTACTAAAAATAGGTTCAAACCTTTTTTTAAAAATTGATCTGTAAAAGAGTTTTTTTTGGAAAGATTTAAGGCTTCATTTAATGTACTTTTCTTGAGTTATTTTTTGGATAGAATGATGGTGCGACTGGATTTTTAGAGTTCATCATAGATAGTCTGACAAAAATCATGTGAAAGATGGCAGACTAGTTCTATATCCTCAAAGGTTGCTGCAGGTAGGATCAACATACTTATAAAATTGTCATCTGCAGTAGGCTACATAGTTCCAGGTTTAGTTAAACAGTGTATTAATACAATTCTTCAACTCAGCCTAGTGATATTTTTCAGCTATTGTATAATTTTTCATATTAGCTATAGTCAAATATTTTGCAAATTAGCTGCCTCTTAATTAACTAAAAATGCCTTTTTTATTAGCATAACTTTTTGAAATGCTCTTAACAGAATTTTGCTAGTTGGGATGATCCAAAATGTTCTTGCCAACAACAATGTTATAGCTTTTTTAAAACAAGAAAACTTTTGCAGACAAAAAAACTAAAAAACCTGGATCTCTCCCAACTTTTTTTATACCAGTGATATTTAAGATTACATCTAATAAATCTGGGTATCTTTATCTATTGTTACAAATTAATTTAAAAAAAAAAAAAATACATTTTTAAAAAAAAAAAAAAAAGTCTCTTGCTGGTATGAATAAGAATGAAATAAATAAATAAATAGCCTATGATTTAAAAAACAAACAAACATTCATACATCGAGTACTTTTGCTCACAAATTAAGCTCTTGAAAGACTTATTTTTCTTTCTCTTTTCTTTATCTGTTTTAATGTGTGGATAAAAAATTTATAAAGTCAGATTAATTTTATTTTAAACTGGTACAATATGAAATAAATAAATGAGTTTACTGCACTTAAGATAAATGAATGCATTTGCAAAATTATTAGACATTTATAAAATTCAGAATTCTTTTTTATTATTATTAGGTTATCAGAATAAAGTGTTATTGAGCTTATTGGATGAAGAATGTAAATTAAATAATTGAATACAAATATTTCCATATTTACTTACATTATTTTGAAGCCTTGATTACAGCTTTTATAATTGATGTTCTTTTTAAAAATCTGGACTTGTTTTTTTAAGTTCCTGACATAAATTGAAATATTGAACAAATTACAAAATTTTACTCTCAGAAACTGTTAGTGAATGAAAGTTTTTTTAAAAGTAGTCAGAATGCATTTGTAATTTCATGTTGTCTGAGATATTTAATCCAACACATTGTGATTTTATGTGATTCATTAAAAAAAAAAAAAAGGAAATAAAAAAAAAATAGTATTTGGTTATTAACTTAGATTGGAACTAGTATAGTAAGTGCTTTATACACACTTTTTGTTTCAGATTTTGTTTTACTCACAATATGGAATCACTGAGGCTGCACTGATGAAACTAATTTATAAATTAAAAAATAAACATGCTTTACATTTATGTTTATTTAAATACATAAATATTGGTACAGAGATTTTTATAAGGTAATTAAAAATAAATACATAAGTAGTAGAATATAGATTTGTTCTTTTACAACCTAATTAAAATTATTTTTTCATTTTTATAAAATAATCTAAAAGTAAATACATAAATAGTTGAAAAATTGAACATTTAAATGTATTTCAGAACTGAAAAATAAAACATTTTTCTATAACATTAGAAAGTTTTGTTTTTATAAATTTAATCTAAAAATAAATATATTTGTACTTGTACAATAATAAAATACTCTTTTTGAAAAATAGAACATTTACACATATTTTATAATTGAAAAAGAAAGCATTTTTCTATCACATTAGAAAACATTATATTGATTGTGTAACTGGAGTAAACACCTAGGCCATTGAACATTCGTAGATAGAAGCCAAACTCAAAATATTGAAAAAGAGAGAGGTTGAACTTTACAATTCTCATTTGGATCATATATTCTAGAAAATTTCTCAGTAAAACAATAATGGAATGGACTTCTTTCTATCTATTCTTCAGGATATTCACTATGTTAATAACCCAGTTCATTTTTATGGTATGAAATCATAATGAATTTTGTAAGTTTGAATTAATATGGAGGAAAATTGAAAGGAAAAAAAAACAAGCTTCCTGGAAGTGTACAATTAAATCACTTATGAAAACAAATTTAGTTGCACATTGTCTGAGCTTTAGTAAAAATAATCTTTTAATACTGGCTATCATTATAATTAATAATATTTATCAGCAAATTTGTATGAAGAATACATGAGATTTGTTATAACAAGAAATAGAATTTCATATAAGATAATTTATATGAGCATCTCAATATATGTTTGCTTAAGTTCCCAAAATGACAAATAATATGTTCTAAAAGTTACACAGTTTTATTATATAAATTAAATGTTTGAATTGGCTACCATTTTTCATCAAATGCTTAATTATTAAATTGCTGTTTATCCTTTGGATGAAATTATAAGTCAACAAAAGGTTAATTTTATATGATAACTTTCTTAATCATTTAAACTGGTTGTTATCCAGATATATTCAGATCTTGCATATGTTTTGTATTGATTGATGCACTATATTGCTGATCGTAAATACATATTTTTTTGAAATTGTTGAAGAATCTACTAATATTTTTTATGATTTATTTGGAATTCTGAATGCTTAAAAATAAACTAATTAATGTTATTCCTTCTATACACCAGAACAATATGTATTCTGTTTTTTTAAAAAATTAATTTATAAGTCATATTATATTATTCTGAAATAAAAAAGTCTAAATAAGATTATAGTAAATTCTGATTATTGATTATGCATGTACATAAACATGTCTTAAAATAAAATTCATCTTAATAGAATAAACAAATAATCAAATGATTTATTGCTCAGAAGTTTGAGCATCAGATGTGACAGAATTGGGGCATGATCCATGAATCCTGAATCGCTAATCTATTATTCTATTATGCTAAACTGCAAAGATCAGGAAGTGTTATCTCTTGAAGTTAAACTTTATGGATTTTGTTATTTTTTTTTTTTTACAAAATTTCCATTAATGATGTAAGTCATATTTTTTAAGCTGTTCAAACTTTATTTTATAGAATATTTTTGTAAATATTATGATATTGTTTTATCTTTTTATTTTATTTTTGTTACATTTTACATAGAGTGAATAATATATACATTATTTATTAAGCTTTTACAAACTTAATAGCTATGTTGAACTATAGATTTTATACATCATTTAGAATATTGATAAATGTATTGGGCCAATACCTAGAGGATTATGATCTTCTCTCATATCTGTGTAATCTACAATGGGTAATAATATTTTTAGGTATTTTGGTATTAGAGCTGTGACGTAGCATAGGGGAGATAGGAGGACTTTTCACATCTACCATAAATATGTAATGTCACAATGACTTCAAATTGAAATAAAAAAATCCCGGGCGAGTATACAAGAAAACGTGTTTTTTTATCAACGCGATCTTTTTTTTTCATAATACTTCAACATTTTCAGTCTCATAATTAATATATATATATTTTTTGTGGTTTTTGCTCCGTTTTAATATGTATTTTTATTTTTATTTTGGTTTTTGTTTCATTTTTTTTTTGGCTTAATTTGTTTACAAAAATAATACATTTTGAAAATCCCAACATACTCTGCAATCACATTCTACTTTTTCAGAGGGAAAATTTTTATTACAGATGTCCATTTTCTGTGATGATAATATTATTTTTTTTATTTCAAGTTGACAATTCCTTACTTAATGTGTTTTTATAAATATTATTTAAAAACCAAAATTATTTACTGTTTGTTTAGTAACAATTTTTTTGTGTAATGAGGTCATTTCATTAAGATTGCAAATCACATTTTTTTTTGAATGTCGTTTTTAAAAGTTGTTACTGTGGAAGTTGTTCATATAGATAAATGTCTTTTTATACATATTTAAAAACTGAAATCATTTACTGTTTGTTAAGTGCATATTTAAACTAACAATTTTTGTGTGTAATGCTGTCAATTCATTAAGATCGCAAATCACATTTTGTTGCTTTCAAATGGCATTCTCCATTAAGATTGCAAACCACGTTTTCTTCTTCTTTCAAATGGCATTCTTCATTAAGCTCGCAAATCCCATTTTTTTTTTTTTTTGATTTCCAATGTTCTTAAAAGTTGTTAGTGTCCAAGTCGTACATATTTGAATGTCTTGTTTAAAATTATATTATGTTTTTACTTTTATTTATTTTTAATCCTGCAACATGAAGCATGTATTAGACCTACGATATTTGTTGACATTCATATCAATTTCCTGATAATTTGTACATCTTGCCAAAATACCATATGCAAGATCCGTACATGTTCTTTTTTTTTTTTTAGCTAAAAAAGGCGTGATTGAGATCCATGTACATGTTATGAAAAAAACCCCCAAGTAAACAAAACAATCTAAATGACCTTAAATACATATTGTTGCAAGTAATTTAATTTGAGTTCTGTGTTTATGGAGAGTTCAGGTAATTAGACTATAAGACAATATGAATAAATATTAGGCAGCTAGACAAAAAAAAAAGGCATATACAAAATATATGAGCTCTGATTAAATTTTTGGATAGTTTTCCCAAAAAGTTCAATATATTAAAGATTTTCATAATTGGTTATTAAATGAAATTTTTTTTTAAATCAGAAGCAATTACATTATTTTGATAATGCTAGACTTATTGTTTTATATTTTTGACTTTTTTTGTACTTTGATTACTTAATTTTCATGAAGAATAATGTAAGATTAGATCAGACCTATTTCTGTTAAGATTCCTGCAGTATATAAAATGCATTCACTTTTTTATTGATATTACTCTTACATGATCTAGGATTTTCACTCTCATAATTGAATTCTTATTACAGCTATGTATCACATTTTATCATAAAAACTTCGGCTACAGTGCTGCTTCCCTTAATGGACAAATTTTATATACTATATATAATTATTAAGTTTTGAATAATTGATTTTTCATATTACTGGTTAATAAAAAATATTGGATTAAATTTTGGAATGAATTTTTTGTGTTTTTTTATGGATTCTTGTTAAGATATTTATTAAAATGGAATGCTATTCAACTTGCTGACAGAATAATTTTATTTTCAAAATTAGTATTTATTCATATTAATTCTGGATATGTATTGATATATTTTTATCCTGACAATGAGTTCAAAGTATGATTTTTATTATCTGTTAGAATATATGATTATATCTGGAAAATTTTTACAAGCGAATGCTGTTTTATAATCTTGATAATGCTAGAAGGGTTGAGCAGAAAACCATTCATTTAATTTATAGTGCATTTAGATCTGGCTATTTTATCAATATATATATAGTCAGGTAATAACTAGATAAGAGATTATTGTTCTTATTTGAGCATGGTTAAATGAAATTTAAATTATTGATCGTTAATATTTCATCATTAACAATGAGCGTAATCATGATTTTTGCTAGAGTGGGTAGGATTTGACTGGCAAATTTTTACAAGAAATTATAATAATTGTTTTTATTGAATATGAATGCTGTTTTATAATCTTGGTAGTTCTCAGAGATGAACAGAAAACTATTGATTTAAGAGACTTTTTATGAATTAATTTATAATGCATTTAGGTCTGACTACTTTTTAAATATATATAATCATGTATTAAATAGATAGCAGCTTATTGATCTTATTTGAAGCATGTACATGGATAGGTGAAATTTTAATTATTGGTTATTTGAGTTATTATTAACATTTTTTTTAAAAGTTTGATTAATAAATAGACTATTTTAAAGCAAAAATTTAAGTATAAGCATGGTTGAAACTCATACTTCAACAGAAATATTTTAAATTCATGTCTTTTTATAATTAATTTCTGCTATGCTAAATATGCTCAAGTTGTTAAATAAATTCTCAGAGAATTTCAAGCAAGTTTAACTTTAATGTGTTGCTTTCTTTTTATGCACATTTTAGTCTCTTGAATAAGATCAAATCCCTCTGCTTATAGCTCTCACCTTTTGTTTAAAGCTCTATAAAGATAATCAAAAATATAATAAAATAATCCTTTATATAATACAATTGAGTTGGAAAATCCACTATTTTGCTTGAAATCCTCCTAGCAGATATATATATACTGGATAAAGGTCACACATATCTTTTGTTTATTATATACTGTTTTTTTTTTTGTTGTATAAGTATATACAGTATGCATATATAAATTAAGACTGCAGTATAAAAAAAATTTATTTAAAAAAAAGAACCAGTAATTAATAATAATAAATTGACATTAGTCGTTTGCATATATATATTAAATGTTCTAGGTTTACTCACATTTATTCAAAATAAAAAAAATACTGTACCATATTTTTTAAAATAAGAATGGACAAAGAATTATCAGATTGTTTTTTTTTCTCATGTGTCATAGCATGCCTGGGACACGAATCCACACCCGTCTGCAACCAACTACTTGCTTGCAAGGCGAGTGCGATGACCTCTCGACTAACAACGCTTGAAGTTGTTGATATATCAGTGGAATGTAATTTCATTGCAATTAAATACTGTCTAGATGATATCCTATTTCTTCAATATATATATTTAATTCTCTGGAAATGTATCTTTTATCAGAAAACATGGCCTCCAGTCATTTTGATATTTTTAAATCTATAACAATTTTGGAAACTATAGAATCATTTACTACTTGCAGTGAATGGCTTGGATTTAACTGTTTCAGTTTCTTAGGTAAACTTTTTATATTTACTTTAAGCTTTTGATGCAATATTATATATAACATCTAAATGTTTTGTTGGTTTATGTCTTTTATCCATAAATTCAATGCCTTAACAAAAAAAAAAAAAAGTTTTAATGTGATTACTATTTTATTCATATTAGGTAGCTCATATATATATATATTATTTTTTTATTTCTTGAATATATGACCCACATTGGAACATGATTTTTTTTCTTTCACTATTAAATAATTTTTATTGTCTAAGGAAAATAATCTTAATTTGTAAAGATATTCCAGCTTTATATTTAGAAAACATTTTATTAAACCAAATATTGTATTATGCCAAATTTTTGGAAGAAAAAAAAGTGTTATGTGTATTCAATTTACTTAGCTTGAAAAAAAAAAAAAAAAAGATTAATAAAAGAAAATATTTGACAATGCTAGATTTAGAAAAGTTGTCCTAAGATGAGACTATGGATGCTGCTATAATGTAAATGATTGATTTATAAATTTATTAAATTCGTGAATTTTAATGCTTTTCTTTTTTTATTCTTACATTTTTTTTTGGATAGCATATAATTGGAATAGCACATATTAATACAGCACATAACAGTTTCATTTCAGTTGAATCTTATAATAAATGAATAATAATGTGAAGCTTCTTTTGAATTTATAGTGAAGTAAGATTAAAATATATTTACAACTGCCAACTTTTGAACTGTAAACTATACAATACAGTGCTTTTATAAAAGTTTGTCACAGAGGTTTTTTTTGAAACTGTGTTGTAATATTAGTTTATATCTTAGAAGTTAGTTATATGTTTTACATCGTATTTCACAAGGAGTTCTTATGTAATATAATTCATATTATTAAATTTCCTTTGTAGAATTAGATAACCATATAATTAATGATCTTTTTATATTCTTAGTTGATTGTATTTAAAATAATTTTGTATTTAGTTAGTGATGAATCTCTTATAGCGCAGATTTTTAAAATCATCCAATTTATATATATATTGTACCGTTTATTTATATATGGTACAAATACGTATTGGCATTTGGTAAAAGCTAAAAAAAAAAAAGTAAATTTAGATTTTTTTTTATTAGTATAATTTTTTTCAAACATACAATGACAGTTAAAAGTTTCGTCCACATTTTTTTTTTATGTAATTAAAAATAAAAGTTAAAATTGGAGAGAACAAAAGACACACAAATTAGGAATCTAGATAAGCTAAAAGAAAATATTTTAGCTAATTAAAGATGGCAGAATTATGCTACAAAAAATAAAGACTTTGTAACGTAAATTTTATAAAGAATGTACGAGATTATCCGCGTATATTTTTTGATAAACAAAAGGTATGCGCAGAAGTCAGAAAATTCGACCTCTAGTATAAAAGGAAGAGACCAGCTTGATCTGGGTCTTGTTTCATTTTTTTCTCTATATTAGTCCTGGATAACAAAAGAATATATCCAGGATCACCCTACATGGAATTAATTCTGCATGTCGGAGTGAACCGGAGCTTCTGCGGACATAGTGCCTGAAGATGGTCACCAGAAAAGCCTTTGTGACTGACTAGGAGAATAGACCACAAGATCAAATTATAACCAATGGCCGAGCTCATTCTAACCCAAAAAACTATGCGTAGTAATCTACAACCTTTTCGCTAAACTTACCGGTAAGCTATGACTCATTATTCCTGATTGTGACTAAATTAAGCGTTTGCAAACAATTCTTAAAAATATACGTATAATAGGATCCCGATAGAGACTTCAATTTTATTGATCAAGAGACTCTTATTTAAGCAAGAACTTTTTATTTTGTTTAACTGTTATTTTTTTATTAATTGCTTCATGTTTGAATTAGTATGTGTTCTCTCCAGTTTTTTAATTAACAATTTAACGTTAAATATTTCAGTTTGTTGGAATAAAATAGATTTTACTTTTATCAATCTTTTTCATTTGTACATTATTAATAATAGTTATTAATTATTATTAAATTTATTAGTTTAGTGATCTTTAAAAATATAATTTACCTTTGCCAATATGTTTAATAAGTTCCAGGAATAATAATATTTAGGAAATTATTCTAATTCATGGTGAAATATAATTACCGATTATTTTAAAAACATTTTACTTTTTAATTTATGAGTTACGATATGTTTGACGCAGAATCAGTGAGTCTAATCGACTCTGGTGCCCTCATTTATAAATTAAAAATTGATTCAGCTCACGATTGTAATCGTAATAAATCTAGGCCGAGTTGATCAGGAAATATAGTTATGTTTTTAGAAATAGAAATACAACTTTATTCTTTTTGCATAACTTGATCAACTTGCGCAGTTTATATGTGTAACAGAGGCCTAGCAAGATGGAAAACGTTATAATGGCTTCCCAACTCGGGCTTTGATACAACAAACCACAACCTGAGATAAGTTGTAATGGGAAAGAACATTACAATGATGACCCAAAAAAAACTCATAGCCGGAAAATAAATAGTAGTTTTTTTAAAAAAAATTATAGAAACTAACTAACTAATTAAACCCTGATCATTAAAATATAAAAAATATTTTTTTAATATGACTTACAGAAAGAAAAAATATATGTATATTTTTTGATATGTCTAAAAAAAAACATGATCGTGGCTGATGTAGATGTAAGTCACAAGTATTTGACCGGGTAGGCGGTTACTGAAGAGGGGAAAAAGCATAGCACCGGGTCCGTGTACATAGTATATGACATAAGACAGTCTTTATATGCCATCAGTCTATTTCTAGCAGCGATCCCAATAAAGGGGGAGGACGGAACAAGTTGCTGTGAGCCTGTAAGACTCAAAACGATGAGCAATGCTCGGTTGTGCTTATAACTTGGGCTTCTTATCATTACTATTACGTTTAAGCAGAAATGACACAGATGAATGGGGAAATATTTCTCATTCCCGCCGCGTTAGACCTAAAAGTGGGCGTTAAAGCCGAATGTCGCTTGTGAATGAATCTACAAAATATATCAGCACGCTACTACAAAAAAAAAAAACACGAATATGGACTTAAAGCTTAAGAATAAAATTAGTTTAGACTCCTATTTTATTCTCATCTCCTGGCCCCGGTGGTATGTACCGTTTATTTATATATGGTACAAATACATATTGGCATTTGGTAAAAGCTAAAAAAAACAAAAGTAAATTTAGATTTTTTTTTTATTAATATAATTTTTTTCAAACGTACAATGACAGTTAAAAGTTTCGTCCACATTTTTTTTTATGTAATTAAAAATAAAAGTTAAAATTGGAGAGAACAAAAGACACACAAATTAGCAATCTAGATAAGCTAAAAGAAAATATTTTAGCTAATTAAAGATGGCAGAAATATGCTACAAAAAATAAAGACTTTGTAACGTAAATTTTATAAAGAATGTATGAGATTATCAGCGTATATTTTTGATAAACAAAAGGTATGCACAGAAGTCAGAAAACTGGACCTCTAGTATAAAAGGAAGAGGCCAGCTTGATCTGCGTCTTGTTTCATTTTTTTCTCTATAGTTAGTTCTGGATAACAAAGGAGTATATCCAGGATCGCCCTACATGGAATTAATTCTGTATGTCGGAGTGAACCGGAGCTTCTGCGGACATCGTGCTTGAAGATGGACACGAGAAAAGCCTTTGTGACCGACTAGGAGAATAGACCACAAGATCAAGTTATAACCAATGGTCGAGCTCATTCTAACCCAAAAAAACTATGCATAGTAATCTACAACCTTTTTGCTAAACTTACCGGTAAGCTATGACTCATTATTTCCGATTGTGACTAAATTAAGCATTTGCAAACAATTCTTAAAAATATACGTATAATAGGATCCCGATAGAGACTTTAATTTTATTGATCAAGAGACTCTTATTTAACCAAGAACTTTTTATTTTGTTTAACTGTTATTTTTTTATTAATTGCTTCATGTTTGAATTAGTATGTGTTCTCTCCAGTTTATTTAATTAACAATTTAACATTAAATATTTTAGTTTGTTAGAATAAAAGAGATTTTACTTTTATCAACCTTTTTCATTTGTACGTTATTAATAATAGTTATTAATTATTATTAAATTTATTAATATTAGTTTAGTGATCTTTAAAAATATAATTTACCTTTGCCAGTATGTTTAATAAGTTCCAGGAATAATAATATTTAGGAAATTATTCTAATTCATGGTAAAATATAATTACCGATTATTTTAAAAAACATTTTTCTTTTTAATTTACGAGTTACGATATGTTTGCCACAGAATCAGTGAGTCTAATCGACTCCGGTGCCCTCATTTATAAATTAACAACTGATTCAGCTCATGATTGTAATTGTAACAAATCTAGGCTGAGGTGATCAGGAAATATAGTTTTGTTTTTAGAAATAGAAATACAACCTTCTTCTTTTTGCATAACTTGATCAACTCGTGCAGTTTATATGTGTAACAGGGGCCTAGCATGACAGAAAACGTTACAATATTTAAAATGTTTTAATGATTTAAAGGATACCTGAGACAAATTCTATTACATACTGGAATGTGGATGGAGTTCGATTTTTTTGGTCAGTATCAGCTCAATTAAGAAAAAGCTACATAAATTATTTAAGATCTTTTTTTTTTTGTTTTTCACTTCACTTTTTTTGGTTGAAAAGCCTAGTATATTTGGAAAGAATAGTATTGATTGTATGGTTTATTTTTACTATTATGCATTATTTTATGCATGTAATCATTGCCAAACAGATATAAACAAATTCTATGTCCAATTTTGATTATTTAGTTTTTTTGTTGTATATATCTGTATCATTCTTATAAAATGAGCAGTTTTATACTTTATTGCCATCTATAGCAAGCGTGAGTAATTAATGTATACCACATATTTCTGTATTTACGTCCCTATTACCTGACTAGTTTTTTGCTTTTGCCTTTATTAATAATGCTTTGTATTCAAGTTATGCAGTTAGAATCTAATAACTATCTTTAGTTCTGTCTTATTTATTATTCAAGTAAATGCTTTAAATTCAAATTATCCCTGGGATAATAACTATACCTGGGTCTCGTTTTACGCGATAGATAGGTTCCTCAGAAAACACGCGCAAATGAAATTGTGTAAGAATAGACGTAACTTACATTGAAAAAGGGGGGATGCGGTCTGTGATTTTTCAAAAGTCGCGTAAAAGCAAAGCACCAATGTAAAATTACGTTCAAATTCGCGCAAAAAAAAAAAAATAAGGAAATAAAATATGACTAATAAAAAATTTCAAATTTGAAAAAAATTGATATAAGACAAACTTTTTTTAACTATAATATTTAATTTTATTCAAAATAATATATGTTTATGCATAATTTACAGTACAGTAATTTACATTTTTTATACACGCTTTAATTATTATGATTTTCTGGTGACAACATAATTAATCTTTGAGACGATGATTTTATTAATTGTTTACGAAGCTTACGATATCCAGACATACAATCATTTAGCTCTCGTTGGAATTTAAGAGCACGTTAATGATTAGTGTCATTAATAAGAAAATAATAATTGATTACGTTCTTTTTTAAAAAGCAAAAACAGAATGTGATTTAAAGTGCTTACGTTCTTTTTTAAAAAGCAAAAACAGAATGTGATTTAAAATGCTTACGTTCTTTTTTAAAAAGCAAAAAACAGAATGTGATTTAAAATGCAAAATTAACACGCACAGTGTTTGAACAAATTTACATTACAATCTTGTAAAATTTAATATGTGTATACATAAAATGTGGAAATCATGATTTTAATTTTATTATTGCATAAAATATTACTATTATAAAGCACTGAAAATATTGAAATTACTAAGATGAAAGTTGAATTCCATAATGTGCTATTACTTTCAATATAACGTAAGTGCGCGGAATTTATTATTTAAAGTAATAGCGCATTATCAGAAATCGACTTCCGGTGAAACACGAATCACTTAACTTCAAAATCGTGTTAAATAAGTCCGCGTAAAAAGAGACCCAGGTGTATATATTTTTCCTGATCAGGAATGTTAACAATAACAAATCACTTGATTTTTTAGCTTTCATGATGTGATAAATAAGAGCAGTTTCATACTCTTTTGCCATTTTTAATAAGTAACATTTCCAGCTTTGAGTGCAAGTTTCATTAAAAAAGCAAAAGCCAGAAATTAATTGAAGTGTAGGAATTTAAATGCACTACTTTTGATAATCACTGATTTTTTAAGTTTGTTATAGATGGCTATAGAGAATTGGTTTTATTTTATCATATATTGTGTTAAGATTTGTTATTATCATTCTTAATGTTAAATAGCTAATATGGTAATTTGTAGATTTCTCCCTAACATTAAATATCTTTCTAGTGAATCTGATAGTATTGCATGATCAGAATTTTGGCTTCTAATCATTGAAATACAATTTTGCAAATACAAGTAATTTTTATCATCACGATTTATGAGAAAAATATTAGTAAATAGATGACCAAAAATATAAAAATTAAATCTAATTAATATATCTTTTTGCATTGATATACTCATTCCATCATTAGCATTTCTCCAAACCAGTAGCATAAAAATTTTTTGTCTCAGTTATTTGCAAGCTTTTTAATCTTCATCATCAGGTGAAAGTTGTTGAGAGGGATAGAATTCATAGATATTTTTCATTATAAACAGGAAATATTTCTTTATAACTACTCTTTGTAATAAGTCTCTTGCCCATAGAAAATACAAAACACTCTCTTTTGCAGTTTATTTCTCATGTATGGACACCATTTTAACTAAAAAAAACTACTGAAAATGTGAAACTGTGCTGCATTTTTCTTAACAGAGAAACTGTTGTATTTTGATTTGTAATCTATTTATTAACTTATCTTGTTTAGCACTATTTTTTATTGTTTTTTTTTTTTTTTCATTTCAAACTTTATCTGTGAATGGTTATAATATTGTATTATGTATATATTTTGCACACAGGGTATGCATGAGGGGGGAGGGGCAGACAATAGTTCCACTCTAAACTTGAAACTGTCTTAGTTTATAAACTGCTCTTTAGTTGTTTTTATGTATATATTATCAAATAAATAATATTGAGAAACTATATATTTTGGATTTTATTATTTTTTTCATTTTTTTCATTAAATTATGGGCTCTTGTGCATTATAATGATATCTGTAATTTAAATATTATTCACAGGTGGCAAAAACATAATTTAAGTGAGTAATGAGGCCATAATGGGATTACTTATATTTCAGTTAATCTGTTAACATATTAATACCAAATCCCCCTCCCCTTAATAAAATTTTTTTATATCTACATTTTTAGTGGATTTATTACCAAAAGGGTTAAAAGATTATTTCTTTTCTCTTTTCAAATTTACTTTTATAAAACTCTTAGAAAACAAATAAGAAACCAGTTTAATACTCTTCTGTACTTATATTTTTGTGAAGAGTAATAGTAACAACAGCAACAAAAAGGGCTGGGGATAAATAATAAAAAACGCTGTTCAATAACCCATAACTTTGTTAAATTTCTTTTTTTCAAGGTAAAATTGCTTTTAAATGTTCAACTGCAGAAGTAAAGGGAGGGGGTGAGATGTGTGTGTTATTGGAAACATTTTACTAAAATCTTTTTATGAGACAAATCCAACTTTTTCTTATAAAAACTATTTCAACTTTTGTGAAATTTAATTTATTATTTAAATAACAAAAGAAAAAGGCAACTGGATAAAAAAAGTAAAGCAAGTAAATTTTAATAATTTGTTTTAAAAATATAGATGAGGTGGGGTTTATTATTTTTTGATTTTGTAGCATTAACCATTTCCTTTTTACACCATCAACTGAAAAGAGGAATAAAGTTTAATATTTTATGGCGGTAGAGTGGGTGGGATGGGAATTCCCATATTTTTGTTTTTAATTTTTTTTATTGGAAAGAGTGTTGGTTTTTTGTATGAGCCTAAACATTTCACTAATAGTATATATTGCATACTAACATTCTAGAATCTCTCAGATTTGGAAATTTTATAAATTCAAACACAATCACTTAAATAAGTCATCATTATCATCAACCATTATCAATCCACTGCAGGATGAAAGTCTCTCCAAGTTCAATCCATCTTCTCTGATCTTTAGCTTCTCTTCTCCACATCACCCCTGCACACTTTCTTATTTCATCCATCCATCTCACATGTGGTCTCTTTCTGGGTCTTTTACAATCTCTTGGAATCCAGTTTAAGATTTC
This sequence comes from Epiperipatus broadwayi, assembly GCA_028023455.1. Lineage (NCBI taxonomy): Eukaryota > Metazoa > Onychophora > Udeonychophora > Euonychophora > Peripatidae > Epiperipatus > Epiperipatus broadwayi. Next base: position 11,844,717 of record JAQFVV010000018.1, read on the forward strand.
AATTGTCCATCTATTATCATCTCTTCTAGGAATATGTCCAGCCCAATTCCACTTCAGTCTTTTAATTTTTTCAATGAGATCAGTAATACCTGTTTGTTCTCTTACCCATATATTGCGTTTTCGATCTCTTCTTGTTACTGCCAACATGCATCTCTCCATACTTCTTTGAGTGGTCTGAAGTATCTGTATTGCTCTTCTATTAAGGGTCCAAATCTCAGATCCATAAGTAAGAACTGGTAAAACACATTTATTAAAAACCTTCCTTTTCAAACACACAGGCATATTTCCTTTTGGTATCAAGTTATTTCTACCAAAAGCACTCCAAACAAGTTTAATTCTATGATTAATTTCATCCATTATGTTTCCATCTGTATTAAAAATCTGACCAAGGTATTTGTAACTGTTATCTTCTTCTAAGTCATCATAATCAATTTTTATTTTCATATTTTGAGAAAATTCATTAAACATTATTGTAGTCTTTTAAACATTTATCTTTAATCCTACTTTCCTACTTTCATCTGATAACTCCTGCAACATTTCCTGCAGCTCTAAAGCATTATTTGCAAAAAACAACTACATCATCTGCAAAATCTAAATGACTTAAGTAATCTCCATTTATTTTCACTTCTTTAGCTTCCCATTTTAATCCGCAAAATACTTCTTGCAGCACTGCTGTAAAAAGTTTTGGAGATATGGAGTCACCCTGTCTTAGATCCTTTTCAATGTTGACTTTCCTAGTATCATTATGTAATCTAATTGTTGCTGTTGCAATTTTTATAAATATTCTTTAAAATATGACAATATCCTGGATCTATACCTTGATGATCCGATGCTTTAATTTCTGAAGAAATGTTTATAGAATCAAATGCCTTTTCATAATCTATAAATCCAAAGCATAATGGCAACTCATATCCTTTTGTTCTTTCTATAACTTCTCTCAATACCTGGATATGATCTACTGTACTAAAACCACTTTTGAATTCAGCTTGTTCTTTTGGTTGGTGGAAATCCAATGTTCTCTGTAGACGAGTTGTAATTATCTTGGTAAAAATTTTGTATAAAACTGATAAAAGGCTGATAGGTCTGTAATTTCCAATATTTTTTTTATCACATTTTTTAAATATTAATATTAATACTGCATTCTTCCAATCATCTGGTACATCTTTATCATTTAGACATTTGGTATATAACTTTGCTAAATTTTTTTCTCTTTCTTCACCTGCTTTTAATATATCAATTATAATTCCATCATTACTTGGAGCCTTTCCTTTCTTCAAACATTTAATTGCACGTCTCATTTCTTCATTTAAAATTCTGGGCAATTCGGAAGATGTAATAGATATAGGAGATACTTGTTTTTTATTACTGTATAATTCTTGATAAAAGTCTTCTACCCATTTCATGATGTCATCTCTCTTTTTAGTAATAATTCCATCTTTTTTTTTTATTGCGGATATAAATTTCCTACCAATACCAAAATGTTGTTTTACACTCTTGAGACTTTTATTCTCTTCTGCAGCTTTCCTTGCTAGTTCACAGAAAGGAGTTTGCTATTAATTGATAGGAGATCCTTTGTTTCCTCTTGGAGGCTTTAAAGGAACCAAACAGGGCAAATTCCTAATGTCCACTCCATATGTTCATGTCTTTGCAGCTGTTATTGCTATGTGATTATTCATATAGTATACGAACATGGATGGGCTGCTCACCAACCCACATTGGCCAGTGTGGTGAATTTATTGGCTTTTTATTTCTGAGTTTAAGATCAAGAAACACCATGGTCTTCTCAATTGTCTAATAAGGCAGAATGAGTGTTTGTGTAAATGATAAATATTTTTCCAATAGATATATACAATTATGACAGACAAAAATAAATCATGGCCCTTATTCCCAGGAGGCTGTAAAGTTCCCAACTAAGGCAGCGGTTGGTGGCTGAAGGCAAAGGATGCTAAGAATTCCCTGATTGCGGACCCAGGCTGCCATTTGATGATGACTCTTTATTTAGGTACTTACTGCAGATCACTTTCAAGTGAAGGAAGATTGCAAGAATTAGAAGAATTGTCTTATATTAAATGGGACAGTATTGGACTTTGTAAAGTTAGAAGAAAAGGTGAAGAGACAATTGATTTAAAAAATGGACATGTTCACTATTATAAAGGCACAAATATTGGAAGTACAAGTGGAGTAGGATTCATTATAAATAAAAAGTGGAAGAACAACATTGTGGAGATTGATGGTGTATTGGACAGTGGCAAGATTAGTTATACAACTTAATAGCAGATACCGAATGCAGATAATTCAGGTTTATGTTCCAAGTTCTCATAGTGATGAAGTAGAAGATTTTTATATTATATCGATCCGGAGATAGAGCTTAACGTAATCTGCACTACAGGGCCTCACCAGGCATTTGAACCTAGAAAATTTATAAAGTAGGCAGATACGTAAGTAAAAAAAAAAAAATTTTTTTTAATTTTATATATTTTGATTCCGGTCATTAGCCCATTGTCACTAGCTCAGTGAAACAGCAGAGATTTATATTTCATTCATTCTTATCTAAGAATAATTTTTAAAAAAAGAATAACATAAGCCACTGCCAGAAATTAACACACAAACATTTATTTACGCACATATATACTTAAAATTATTTTAGTATCAGTTTACATTTTAAAATTTAACTTACATTTTTAACTTTGATTTTAATTTACATTTTAATTTTTATAAATTTACATTTTAATTTTTATGCTATTATAAGTTTGCACAGATGGATTTCTAAAAGTTTGTTTTATAAAATGTGTTTTTAATGTTGAATATAGATCGGTTACATAGATTACACAGTCAAAATAACATTTCAAAATAAACATAAACAATCAAAATACAAAGTCATTGATACTGCCAATTGCTTAGAGAATACAAGAAACCCAATGGTATTCATCATAAGATACCGCATTGGCACCAATAACTTAAAAGACATCCGAAATAAATACATCTTAGATACTCACCGTAAGGTATCAGTATTTACCGAATGTCTATATATTTTGATCAAATATGAAAACCAAAAATATAATTAACCGGTAACGAACCCATGCAAACGTCTATACCCAACTTAAATTTAATGCATTTTTATTTAGAGTGTCGAGTATGAATAGACTACATAGATTTGCATTTGAAAAGAAAATATTCTATCCTTGTTTAACCTTAGGCCAAAAGTTCGCATTCAAATCAACTTCAATCCATCTGATATATCGATGTATTCAATGTAATACGACTACCACAGCACAAATAGGTTAAAAGAAGAAATTGCCTTTCATCAGATAGGAATACTTCATCTATCTAACGATAAGAGCAATAAAAAAAAAACTCCATAGGAAGGAACTGCGGTCTCCATCTTATAATTCCTTCCATAGGTAAAACGAGTGTGTGCGGCATATAAAGCGATTCTGCCCGTAGCGAATCTCGTACTACATCTACTAATTACACCAATATATCCAATCCATTGACCCAATTTAACTACGAAACAAATAACCTAAGATTACCCTCCCCTAATATAACTTTACAAATTTATATAGCCATTCACGCCCGACTTAAGTTTAACATTTATATAATTTAATTTATCGCCAAACAAAAATCATAAATAAAACTTAAAGAACAAAAAAAAAATAAATGGAAATGATTTTACAAAAAAGAAATACATCAAATAAAATTATAACTAATTAATAAATAACGTTGGTCAGATAGGATTCTATTTTTTATAGATTAAATACTGAGAAAGTTTATATTTTAAAGTTCTTAGTGTTTCAAAATGTTTTTAAAGTTCTTACGATTTTTAAAACGTTCCTCTTTATCCATTGCATGCCGTTTGGAATCCACATTAAATCCCCTGATGATTCTGTTGTCCTCAGTATAAGAAAAGCGATGTTTCATTTTTTTTTTTTATAACAACTGAAGGGATTGAAGAGTGCGTCTTTTCAATCCCTTCTGCTTCAACTCCGCACTAACACATATAGTCACATCTTGTAATAATTCATTAATAATTTCCAAACTTTTCCTTTTATATTAATTTTAAGGATTCAATTGACATTATGTCATCGATATGATGGTCCTTTCACTGACGTCCGATTCCATTGTTTTTCTCTCCTATCTGACCGTTGCTTATACATCTAAATGCCCAAGGCTAGTTTACATTTAACTAATTAAAACAATCATTTCCATTTTTCAATAACACCAATTAATTTGTTTTCAAACTTAAAGATATATTTTTATCTCCAAATCTTTTTAAGTTTTTGTTTTTAAAATACCTTTTCTATTTTTAATAAAGTTTTATTTTAATATTTTTTTTTATCTGTGCGATTTTATATATATGAGTTTAGTATAGAATTTTAATTTTCAATTTTTAATTCTTAAAAATGAAGTTTTATTTGCGAACTTTTATTCTTTTCATGTTTACTAATAAAAAAACAATGTAACGTACGTATGTGCCTGTTACAATATTGATGTACAAAAGGCTTTTGATCAGAATAAACAACATTTTAAAATTGTTATGGGATACTTTAATACTAGAATTGGTAAACAAATGAAAGATGAAAGTGCTGTAGGTAATTTTAGTTATGGTAATAGAAATGAGAGAGGACGTAGACTTGTGGAGTTTGCAGAAAAAGAAAAACTTTATATTATGAATTCTTTTTTTGAGAAAAATGTTAAAAGGAAATGGACATGGAAGCATCCAAATGAAGGCACAGCAGAGTTGGATTATATTTTGACTAACAGAAAATACATATTTCAAGATTGTAATGTTCTTAATAAATTTAACATAGGAAGTGATCATCGATTATTAAGATGTAAGATACATATTAATGCAAAACTAGAAAGACAAAAATTATTAAGAAAGACAATATTTACAGTTTGATATTCCGAATCTTCAGAAACATTCTAATGAATTTAAATTAGGACTTACAAATCGGTTTCAAGTGTTAGTAGATTTTGAACATGTTTCAGATTTGAATGAAATTAATATGAAAATAACTGATACACTTTTAAAAACTGCAACAAAGATAGCTGGTAGAAAAAAAGAAGTAATTGACCAATAAAATTTCTACTGAGATTAGAGAATTTACGAAGAAAAGAAGTAATAAGAAGATATACAAAAATGCTGCATTAAAAAGAATTGAATATCTTGAATTTTGTAAAATGGTGTGGAAAAGAGTTGAAAATGATATAAGAAAGTATAACTTAAATAAGTACATGTAATTAAAATGATAAAAAAGGTGACATGCTTGAAAATTAAGGATATTAGCATAAATTAAATGTAAATGCTGTTTGAGTGATTAAATGTGTAAGTGCTCAAAGAGTCATTCAGACAATGCTCTTAATTTTACATATTTGTAAGTGCAAGCTATATATAAGTCATGTGACATCTGACTTTATTATTAATATATTGAATTATATTTTTCAAAATTAAAAAAGTAAAATATATATATTATGAATTTTTTAATAAATTAAAAGTTTTAAATATTTGCCTTTTCTTTTTAATTCCTAACATCCAAGAAAAACACACACATAATGTTCTGTGAAATAATTAAAAAAAAAAAATTTCACTGGTTAATTGTTTAGGAAATTCCTAAAAAGTCATGAGTACAAGAAATGATGACAACGCTGGGATCCATAGACCATAAATACTTATTTTATTTGTCAGGGCATCTGTATTGGATTTTGAGAGATTTAAGACAATTCGCAAAATTTATGTAATTTATATTATCAGAAAAACAAAATACTAAGGAATATATTAAAACTGAAAAAATAATATTACACATTCAAAAAAAAAAAAAAAATTAACATGTTTAAAAATTATTTTTATGTTTCTTCAAAATTTCTAAATTCTGATAGATAAACAGGCCATATAAAATTTCCAATAAAATGACATATAACATGATTACTTATGACAATTCATTAGTCCCAAACATCAAAAAATAGAGATACTTCACTTATTTTTCCTAGAAACCTTAAAAGAAATATTTTTTTTGCAGATGCCTGTGTATTCTTTATGCTGTACATGACTTAGATTCAATACATGTATAGTTAAACAGAAAAGATTCAGATTTAGTGCAATGTAGAATATTAATAATAATGCTCTTTTTATTAACTAATTTTATTTTATTAGATAGAATCAGTTTAAAATATAAAATCAAGTGTTTACTATGAAATGATTGCTTACAAATAATAAAATGTTACTGTAACTCTTCAGCAAAATACATAGAAATAAAAATGCTGAAATAATTCACCAAATAGACTATTCGTGACTTAACCTTTTCCGATCATAAAGTTGAAGCAGCTACATAAGACAATGTTGGATGGAGCTGGCATATCAGTTAACACTTCCGAAGAAGCTAAGTGAGATAGTTTGAAGAGATGCATTGCCCATCTCAATTTTAATTGATAAACAACAAAGCAGTCTTTCTGATCACTTTTGTAGTGCTATTATTATTTTCATACCGCCTGTTTTTTAAAGCAGATAACACATTTTCTTTTTGAATGTTGTAAAAGTATTGATAGTGCGACTTGAGTAATCAGATATTGGATAGCATCAGAAGTTGTATTTTTTATTAACAACTCCATGTTGGTGCGCATACCAATCATGACTATCTGCACAGGCCTATAACTTATTTTAAATGCATATAAGACTTTAACCTTAGTACTATGCACTTTGAGTGCTAAATTTTACTACGAGGGGGACGTCTACAAATCTTAACACAAGATTATGACTTTATAAAGATAAGAGTGTCATCTTATTTTCGACCTATTTTCTAATTATGCAGACAAATTAAAGCATTTTTGATTTGAGAGCGTGAAACTAGTAAGTTCTTCACTAATTAAGTCCACTACCTCGTTTTAGAAATCAACATTCATGAAATCTTTCGATTCACAGCGAGTTAATATTTGGATCTTATAATTAGAAATATTTTAAATCAATTTAAAGTTGTAAACATTAATTCTTATTAAGCACATGGTCAGCACATAAATACATATAAGGCTTTAACCTTAATACTATGCGCCTTATTATGTGCTGACCATGTGCTTAATAAGAATTAATGGTTACAACTTTTATTTTACTGATTTTAAATGGTCATATTGGCATATTGTATTATGTTCTGTGAATTTAGTGATTCCTTCATCAATTGCTACTCTATGCATCTGATATACAGCTTTGAATTTTATATTTCACTGGTCTATAATAGGCTTAATTTTGTATGTTAAATAAAAATCAATTTTTGTTATCCAGCATTTTTTTACTATTATTGAAATATAGGCAAGATAATAAATGATGAAATCTATTGCAGATCATTATGTTTGCAAAATAATACTGCCTCAGACTTTATGAGTCCCAAATATCAGCCAGCTGAACTGCACATGTTTAACAAGAAATTCATTGTTATCACAGCAGTAGACAATTTGCAACTTGCCATTTTTCCAATTTCGCATATTTTTTTATTGGCTTATTTATTAGCTTAACTAATAATTTTATTGCAAATCTTCTAATGAAATAAAGAATAAAAAATTATAAAATCTAATACTCGCATATAATAAAAATATTTAGGCCAGGAGACTTGAACCATCAAACATCACATGATCACTATTCTTTATTCTTTTATGTACGGAGAGTTTTGCCAGGAAACTTGGTGATCATTCATTTGCTCACCCATTTCATTTGGTGTCATTTTCAGAAGTTGTCAGGATGAAGAGATTGCTTAATCTTTCTTAATTTTTTTTGCTGCTAAAGAGATTAATTCATTTTTCAAAAATAAATTATGAATAAAATAATAATCAGAATTGCTAAATGATAAAATATCACCAGAGTACAATGGCCTAGAAATTATATAAGAATCTATTCTAAAATCTATTTTTTTTTCATCTAAAAATTTATTGCAGTCTTTTCTTCCTAAAATCTAATAAACTGAGGGTAAAAAAAATTAATGAAATTATAAAAATTCATAAAAAATTCAAATTTTATCATAGAAAACATGATATATACCATTTGATAGATAATGAAAAGACAAAAAGAATGATGTAACTCATGTACAAATTTGAAATGAAGATAAAGACATTTTAAATACTTACAAACAATGGTTCAAACAGCAGCTAGATGATAACATGATAAGTTCCAGCGTTTGCCACTCTTTCACAGAATTAAACAATGCTGGCATTCTATGAAGTAATAAATTTATTGATAAATAATAAACCAACTATAGTTATAATTAAAAATAAGTGCATTTCTGAGTTTTTGAGGAATTGTATAAAAAAAACAAAACATTTTTTAAATATAGTGATTGCAAAAAAATATTTTTTGCAAAAATAAAATTAGAAAATTGTTTATGTGAACTGCATTTTTATAAGTAGCTAAAATATAAATTCTATAAATATAATTTGAATAATTTTTTGACTTGCACAAAATCTTAAATGCTAAAGTTAAAAAATAAAATAAATATATTTACATTCGTTATTTATATTTATTTGCTTATAATGAAATTTTGCATTGCTTTGCGCCAGAAATTTGTTATTGTAATAAAAATAGTGCCATTTTTGTATGTTGTTTAATAAATTGTAACCTATGTAAAAAGGGAAATGTTTAGAAAATATTCATGTATCTATGTAAAAAGATTTTCAATTAAAGGAAAATTAAATTAAAATAGTATTAATAATTATTTGCTGGACTATTTTTCACTATCTATTTAATCTTAAGAAAAAAATGGAGAAATCAGGAGGATCGTCATATAAGTATGAAATTTCTACTGACTATTGCCTTTGATAGAATAATTCAGTTGATTAGAGCTTTATCTTAAAATTCAATATTCAAGAATCTAAAGGTCCAGGCACCATTCGTAACATTGAGTTAAATACTAACTTGTGTGCTGTTATTAACAGCTGAAAGTCTAAAATTTTTCTAAAGATATTTAGTTCTTAATATTAGATGATAGAAATAATCCGATAAATAGTTAATACTAAAATGCCATTATTACAAATTTTCAGACAAATATTAAAACTATTAATTTAACAAAATTAAGAATAATATATTACCATAATTTATTAGTAAATATTGCATAAAAAAAGTTGAATTCATTTTGTGCTTACATTTACTTGATTATGAAAAAAATTTGCATTGTTTATGTAGCAGAAAATTCCGAATAAAAATTGTTTCTTGTTGTTTGATGTATTAAAAATTGTGGTTATAACATAAAAGTGATCAGATAACAGACTGAAATTCTTTTTCTCTTGTCCTTTTGAGGACAATTGCTGAATGTAGAATTGCAAAGTTTTTATCTTTATGTTTCATAATTATATGAGAATCAATAATGAATAAATGAATAGGATTTTTTAATAATTCATCTTTCATAAAAGATAAACTATATCACATGTTATTGTTACATTGAGTTCACTCATGCAACTTTGATTAGATATTAGAAGTTGTGGCTTTATTTTTCTTTTTTCTATTTATTTTGAAAATGAACTTTAGCATAAAATTACAATTGTTTTTTGCTTTTGGACATTAACACAATTGTGAATCAATATGTAATATTTTCATATTATATAGGTAAATTAATTTTTTTTATCATAAAATAGAGTTATGGTTGTTATAACGTCTTTGATGTAACTACTCAGATATTAGAAACTTACTGTTTTTTCTGTTTGCATTTATTTTGAAAATAAATAAAAAAATAATCAAATGGTTTATTGCTTAGTAGTTCACACAAAATGATTTTTGAGCCATGGTCCATGGATCTTGAGCTCTATAGTTTGCTACTAAATCATCCAGATTATTATGAAAATAAATTTTAACTCACATTTTTTTTGTTGAATATTATCCATAGTTGCGAATATATGTATTATTTTCTCAGCATATAAGATAAATTAAACAAAATAAATTAAACATCATAAAATAGTGTCTCACGGATACTGTTATTGACTACATATTTTTGCTTCTTCATGATGGCTGAATTAATTGTACTCAGTCATTAAAAACTTGCCATATTTTTAATTCTCATTTGTTTTGAAAATACACAGCACAAATTTTTTGTTTTAGAATATCATATTCAGTTGCAGATCAATAGGTATTATTAACAAAGCATATGTATAACTTGAATTTTTTAATAAAAGAGCATGTTATTATACTCTTAGGTTACATTTTTGTTTTTTTCATGATAGCTGAGTAATAATGCTTGAATATGAAAATCTACAGTATTGCTATATATTTTTCTATGCTTATTTGTTTAGAAAATTAACTTTTGGTATAAATTGCAAATTTTTTGATTTTATGTTAAGTATTTTAGGTATTCATTATAGTATATGAATGAACACAATCTGATTTTTTTAATACCATAGAAATTATAGTCTATATATATATTGTAACAAATATATAAAATACATGCGTTGTATAAAAGTATTTAAAAATATATATTTAAAATGAAAAGGGCTATGTCATTATAATAGTAATTAGAGAGATTGGCCTTTTTGAAATAGAAAACAAAAGACCAGTTCAGATTAAAACAAACAAACAAACAAGAGAATTTTTAAAACTCCATTCAAATTATAGCAAACTTGATTTAAAATAAATGATTTAAAAAAAAAATAGTGATAATTTAAGAGTTTTATTGAATTTTCTATTGAAAGAAAGTCTAATAAAAGTAATCACTGGCCAAATAAAGCCAGTAAAAATTGCTTATCTTCTCTTTAAATTATGAAATGAAAACAAAAAAAGATATGTATTCAATAAGTCAAAGTAATAATTTGAAAAAGGAAATGGAATGTAAAGTAGCTTTGATAAAATTATTATCTAATCAAATATAAAATATTTTTGTAAATTAGTATCTAATCAAGAAAGAAAGGATTAAGTTGTTTTTACTGAAAGCCAAGGAAGGGTAATTAATTAATTAATAAAAAAAGAAAAGAAAACTTGATTGGCATGGGTAATGCTCAAAACAGTGGTTGGGAAAAGGTATGAAAGCTAATAAATTTTTATTAATTCAGTTATTGAAGTTATTCTGCTGCTATTAATTTTTGCTGTTGTATTGTTGAGAATATCTGCTGAATTTTGTAGTCTGTCATTGTGGAATCATTGTGGACTCTTACTTTTGTGGCTCAAGCACTGTATAGGAATCTCTGTGGATGCCCTACTACCACCATGCTCTGCTAGATTCACAAAAGAGATGTTCATTTGCTCTTTCACTGTGTAGTACCTATGAATTATCAATAAACCTGAGATGTGACTAAAAAACTGACCTGTTGTTGTTGAGATATTTGCCTGCATACATTTAAGAATATTGCTGGACAGTTAAATGGTAAAGAGATGCCCATCCTGGAAAGAAGCTATAAGCCACTGTGCAAGAATATTGTTTATGAGTTCATGCCTTACAAACGAAGACATTAAAGTTTTTTTGAGACTAAACACCGTCAAAAAAAAAAAAAAAGGAAGAAAAGAAGGTAATCACCTCAAGAAAAGCTTTAACTAAAACCTAGGTCAAATGTAAGTAAATATCAAAGTCTAGACTTACAAACTGAAACACAAGGGTTAAGATTTATATTTTCCTCACAAAACTTTAATAAAATCGAGAAATTATATAAACTAGTATTTTCTTTATTTAAGGCTAAATTAATTCTGCTTAGAATAATTTTGCAAATAATTCAAATTTATTATATGTTTATGTTGTTATTAATTTGATGTTATTATATGTAAATAAATATCTTGTTTAATTATTAATTTGGTCTGAATTCTCTTTTCTCTGAATCTCTCACCATATGAAATTTAGTCAAAATAAAATTTGTTAATTAGAATCTTATGGTAATGAGATGAGTTTCTTTTGTTTAACTGAGCTAGCTGAAGAATCAAGTACTAGAAGCATTTAAAATCTTTTCTTCTGGATATTCCAGTTAATTCTCTGGATGGCACCTAGATTTAATACCCAGTATAAGTAAAAGTATTAATGGGAGAGTGGTATTTTGCATTTAATAGTCAAAAAGCAGATTTAATGATCTTGAAAGATGACTGCAGTCTGTGTATTTATAGAAAGAGTAATCCATTATAATATATATTTGCAATGCTATTTGTAGCTGATCTAAAAATGCTTAAAAACTAGCTTTCAAATTTATTGGTTTTGGAATAACAGTAGCCTATAAAGAACATTAACAGTACACTTACTATTATTCACATGTGTAACCTATTCATAGTTTTATAGTTATTTGTTGCTTAAGATACAATCATTAAGTGTTTATATTATTAGTTCTCTTTTTATCAGTAAATTCAAGCCATATTTAAATTCAGTTACAGTTGATTTCTAGAGCCTTGAATGATATAGGTAAATCAATTTTTTTTGAGGTAGTAAGATATCTCAGAGATAAAGTTGTTAGTTTGTTCACGGACATAAAAAAGTGAGGGAGAAAACTTTAGTATGGCTATATTTAAATGAAACTAACATCCATAAGAACAATATAGTACTTTTACAGTTTGAAACTGAACAAAGTACTTGTAATTAGTAACTGTGATAATAGGCAATTGATGCCATCAAAGAAAGAATACAAAAAGCAAGGAGGAAATAACTGCATCGTGTATCCGTTGTATTAATCAAAAAGACAACAATTATGTAGAACTGAGCCAGTATCTTCCATATAAGATATATATATTTTCTTTTTCTGCATCAAAAATCTTAAATATAAAATGTCCATTAAAGAAGTTTGAATGATGTTCATGTCTGATCTTCCAAGAAATATATCTTTGAATGCTATTATATTTCTCTGAAAGAATTTCTTATTTGAATAGTTTATTTTTTTATCTGTTTTTGATTTGGCAAAATATAAATGTCATAAAAAATTTATTTTGTGTTATTTTTTATTAAACTAAATTTTATTAATTTTTGCCTAGTGATAAGTGGTAAATGTATCTGTTATTTACTATATTTGCAGTTGTAATAAAAATGATTTACTTACCCCTTGTTATGATTTTTGTTTCTTTGAGGTATACAATGTAGTTCTTTTATACCCTCAAATGATGATATATATATATATATATATTGTATTGGTAAATTGAAATTTGCAAAGTTAAAATAAATATCAGTTTCCCTTTTTATCACCGAGGACACCACTACCAAATTATTAAAATTGGGTATTTGAATATGCAAGGTGGTAGGAGACTAGAAAAGTGGCTGGAATTAAACAGCAATTAAAAATGAAGAGCTTGAGGTATAGCAATAGTAGAAATACATCTAAGAGAAGAAGAACCTATTCTGGAAGACTTTGTATGGCAGGGTATAAACAGAAAAGAAAAAAGGGGTGGTATAGGAGTTATGTCAAAAAAGTATTTAAATACTGTTAAATGTCAAGAACATTTGTGGTTAGAGATAAAGTTAGGAAGCCAAGAATGGATGGTGACTATAGTGTATATAGCCACTGGTGATAGTCAAATTATAATGGAGTGGAATAGTAGCACGTATGAATGCTTAGTTAAGGATATACAGAGTTTCAAAGAAAAAGGGAAGAGAATAATGGTTATAGGGGATATGAATGGGCATATTGAAGAAATTGATGATGTAAATAATAAAAGTGGACAGCTTTTGAAGAAATTTTGTCAGAGAGTGAATTTAACCATTGGGAATTTATCAACTGTTTATGAGGGACAATACACATGGTCTAAAAATAATATATTCTATATAATAATGTATTAGTAGAGAAAGAGGGAATGAATATAGTACGGAAAATTAAGGTGTTTGATAATAAAGAGAGAGTATGTAATAGTGATCATAACTTCTTTATAATAGAAATGGTTGGTAATGTGATGAAAAATAGTAATAAAAGTAGAAAGGATAGTGAAAGATGTGTGGATGAAGAGTGAATGATAAGAATAATTTGGAAGAATATAAAATAAAAGTTGAAGAAACCATGAAAGAGTTGGTTGGGGATGAATATAAGGACTGGTGTGGTGAAGTAGAAAAAGTGGCAAGTAGGTTTTAGGTGAGAATACTGAGAAGAATAAAAGTAATAGGAAAGTGAGAGTTAGTAAAAGTGTAGAAGAGAGGAAAAAAGCATGCAGAGAATATAAGTGTGTACTTAGAAAAAAAGAAGTTGGCTAAAATAGATAATTATAGAGATAGAATGAAATTGAATAGTAAACTGCTGGAAGATATTAATAGATAATTATAGAGATAGGATGAAATTGAATAGTAAACTGCTGGAAGATATTAATAAAAATAGACGAGATGAAAGTCAAAAAATTTTGGAAATAAATTAAAAGAAAGAATATAGGGGAGAGTTAATATTACTAGATGATGAGGGAATAGAGTGTAGCTCTCAAGAAGAATTAGAGATAGTCTTAAACAAGTATGTAATGGATATAGAAAAGATGTTGGATGTGAAGGACATAGTGATAGCAAACACGAGAGCATATAGTAATGGTAATATATGATTTACAGAAAATGAACTGAATGAGACAAGTAAGAAATTGAAAGGTGGAAAGGCAAGAGGTTTGGATGGATGGGCAGCAGAGATGGTTATGAATTTAGGCAGAAGGCAAAATTAAAACTATTATCATGTTTTAATAAGATAGCATAGAAGAGAGAATTTCCAAATAGTTGGAGTAATACAAGAGTAAGGTTATTATTTAAAGGGAAGGTTAAGGATCATAGAAAGCTAAACAATTATAGACTGATAGCGGTAACGTTAGTATTATGTAAAGTGTTTTCATATATGGTGGCTGGAAGGGTTGCAAAATGGATTGAAGAAAATGATATAGTGGGAGAAATGCAAGTAGGTTTTCGATCAGTTAGGCATATAGGAGATAGTTAATTTGTAGTTATACAACTTATGGATATGAGTAGGAATACAGGTAGACAGTTATATATGGTTTTATAGATATAGAGAGGGTGTATGATAGAGTAAATAGAAATAGATTATGGGTAAGTTTAGTGAATTTGGGAATGGATGGAGCTTTAGTCGATATTATTAAGAAATTATATGAAAATAATTATTACATGTATCAATTAGGGAATATAGAATCAGTTAAAGTTAAAAATGGGGTGAGACTAAGACAAGAACATCCTCTGTCACCTATTTTGTTTTTGTTGTATTTAAGAGAAATGGAGAGAGCAATAGAAATACTAGGAAAAGGGGTAGAGATACCATTAATTGGTGGCAAGGGAGTATACATGTCAGATCTTTTATTTGTGGATGATGTTTTTTTGTGTGCAGAAAGAAGGGAAGATATGGAAGTTATTCTGAGAATATGCGCAAAGGTGGATAAAGAGATGGGAGTTAAATTTAGTGAACAAAAATCAAAAGTAATGATGATTAATATTGGGAAAGAGAAGACAAAGAATTTTTATTGGGGGATATAAAGTTGTGTGGTTAATAGTTATAACTATTTGGGAATCATTTTAAATAATCAGAGATATTGCTTGGATGAATGGGAGAAAAAATTGATAAATGAAGCAAAGAAAAGAAAGGGATTGATAAAAGAAATTAACAGTGTTCTTCTATAATAAATATGATGAAGTGGAGTGGCTGTAGCAGGGTTAACATAAGGTAATAATGATGTTATGTGTTAATAAAGTGGTATTAGATTACTTAGAAAAAGTACAAAGAGAAGTAGAAAGACATGCATTATTTGCAGAAATGTGGACAGCAAAGGAGGTAATTCAAGGAGAAATGGGATGGTCAAGTTTTTATATGAGAGATGCAAAAAGCAAAATGAAAATCAATAGATTACAGTTTATGGCTAATAAAAGAATAGCCAAAATAGTATTTAATTGGGTTACGAATAAAGGGCAGGCAACAAGATTGGTGCAAAAGGTAATGTGTTATGCAAAAGATTTAGATAAAGAATTTATGTCAGTTATACTTATACAAAAGGTGGAATGATTGTGTTAGGAGAATTGTTGAGTGTTTTAGTGTTAAGGAATGGGATAGAAGAATAGATGCATTAATAAAGAATAGGGAGTTAGAGAGATGGAAAGCTAGTATGGAGAGTAAAAAGAGTTTAAATATTTATAGAAAGAAACAGAATATTGGGTGCGAGTTAATTTATGATAACAGCAAGGAAAGTAGTTTACTGTTTAAGGCTTGAACAGGATCTTTAGCAACAAGGGAATATACACACAAATGGAGAAATATGGGTGATTTAGTCTGCAAGCTGTGTAAGGAAGGTATAGAAAATATTAGGCGTCTGTAAATTGAATGTAAATGCCTGAAAGCAGGAAGGATACAAATAATAAAGTTGTGAAAGAATAAATACGAATAAAGTGATCATGCAGAAAGTGGCTTTTTGGTTTTTATGCTTGGTTTGGGAAAAGATAAGGGGGTTTTAGATCTAAAGGCCATGGAGTTGACAAAGCTTACGTTGTGGAAATGGGATGGAGCAGGATAGAAAAGGGAAAAATTTGGGGTGGGGAATGGAATGGAGATCGAAGTGGCTAAGTTTCTCTGGGCATAGTTGCTGAGAGATTCCCGACTTCGTATAAGAAGTCACAGTGCATCACATCACAGAAAATTTAATTTATGGTGATCAAAAAGTTAACAATGATAAATATCAATGCTACTAGCTAGACTCAGGGAGAGAAAAAGATCATTGACATTGTTTAGACAATTGAGGAAAGGACACAGAGACAAACGTCAGCCACAAGCAATTGTAATTAATTAATACTTTATTAAATTCCAAAATAAATATTTGTCAAACAAAATATAAAAGTTTGACTCGAATGCCTCCACCTGGTTTATCAGAGAATGTACGAGAGCATTGTCGTCACATTAAACACTTCAGCAGGTAAGTTCATTTTCTGACAAAGGGATTTATGATTTCTTCCTGCCAATAATTTATCAAAACAAATTTCACTTACGAACGTTTTTGATTTCTATTTTTCTGGTCAGGAGTATGAAGGCAATCATTTAGGATAAATTTGGGACTAGGCTTTTAGGTCATGTTCATGATGTTACAATTATGGAGCTCTAGAGTTCATCATTAGATTGGTTTAGCACTGCATATTGTTAATCTGGTTTTTCAAGGTAGGTTGTTTCTGCATTCTGGATGGATGATGGCTATTTCCAATGTTTTCAGCATATTCACTTTTGTTAGCAAGTAACTAAACAAATATTTCTTAGCACAGCAAGCAGCAAATACTATTAGCAAAATCTCCTATTAGCAGTGAGCAAAAATCTATCTGATGATCCATGTCTGCCTTTAGTTAATATAAAAGTTATTATAGATCAACAATCCACCATTAATGCATATAAAAGTTAGATTCCTCTCAAGAACAAAGGCAAAACTCTCCATACAGTAGTGCCACCCTGTGCCAAACAGAGTAATCAATGGATGCCAGAAGGCTTGTGCAGAAAATCCCTATCTAGTGCCTACTCATCCAATATCCCCAGACTAGTTTCTGGCTTGTGGCCATCATCAGTGAGGAGCTTTGAATCTGAGATCACTGCACCTAGATCTTAGGATCTAATGCAACCCTCCAGCAGCCACCTTTTAACTCTACTACAAAACTGAGAATGAAATTGAAAACATTGTTAATATCTTCAATCTAAGCTCAATAGCTTATATAGTCATATGGGTCTGAACTCAATTCAGCACCCATACATTTTGGTGTCTTTGGCTGATGATGGCCACAAGCCAGAAACTAATCTGGGGATATTGGATGAGTAGGCACTAGATAGGGATTTTATGCACAGGCCTTCTGGCATCCATTGATTACTCTATTTGTCACAGGATGGCACTACTGTATGGAGAGTTTTGCCTTTGTTTACAACAATTATGTGCTAGTATAGAGATAGTGATCATGTGATGTTTAGTGGTTATCCTCTCAAGAAAACACGCAGCTTTTATATGAAATTATTATCTCCCACCTAATCTTGATTACACAGTTTTAATCAGGGTTAGTCTCTATTTCTCAATTAATCTTATTTAAAAGAAAATCTAACCAGGTCTCTTATCTTTTTTTCAAACATTAATTATATTTAAGTAAATGAGAAAATAAGCCCCAGCTTTTAAAATAGATTACAACCAACAAAGTAAAAAGAAACTTCTCATAATCAAAACTTTTCAAATTATAATGTTTTTACTATTTCTATCTATAATCAAGTACATGCGTTATGGCATATACTCTTAATAAATAAAAAAAATACAAATTTTTTAAATACAATTTTCTTTCTTATTAAAATTTCTAAAAATATACATTTTAGTTTTGATTTTCTGATGGTTGCTTTTGAAGCGGATAAAGCATCCAGTTCAATATATATTATTGTAAGTTTTATTATTTTACATATTGTTGAAATTGGAGATTTTAAAAATATGTGAAGAATTTAAATTTAAACTCAAAAAGATCTCAGGCTGATGAATTGAGAAGTTTGTTATGATTTGTTAGCCATTTTGGTATTAGAATACAATTTGAGTTTTCAAGCAATCAATTATATATTAAAAAAGAATTATGAAAAAAAAAATGTGAATAATGAATGGCAAATAATTAGATGATCTTAAGAATAATTAATGTTACATATATTTGAAGATTTTTTGAGAAATGTTAAGGGAAATAAATACCTACAATGTAAGAACCTGATTTGGACTAAGAACAAAAATTATAATCTAAAATTAATCTTTTATTTGATTTCTAAATTAGATAGGATAGTTCTATTGCTATTTTATTAATTTTTAACCTCCCCTTCCAAATTTAATTTTTAAAATATTTGTCAAAGTATTTAAAATTCAAACAATCTATACATCTGCTTTTATTAATGAAGTAAAAGGTTTATGGTTTCCTGAGGGCTCCCAAAATGACCCTGAAATTTAAGTTAGCCTGCTAATTTTTTTATTTTTAAATCAACACCTTTATTTGACCTATAACAATATTATAATATAATGAAATTATTTCCAAATTTTCAAATCACTTCTGAAGAAAATTGTCACCTTTAATGATTCAAGCTGTAGAAAACAAATTTATATATTTTGATATAACACAGAAAAAAATTGTATAAGTAAAATAAAGTTTACTTGGCAATTAAATTGTAATATAATTCTTTTCACTCAAAAAAAAAAAAAAAAGCTAGAAAAGCAATGATACTGAGCAATTTATTTTTTAATTTTTTAAACATAATGGAAATATTTTTTCTTTTGGAATGAATTTTTGTCAATTTACTAATACATTTTAATGAATATAGTCTTTAATTAATTAATTAAAATTTGTTTTATGTTAAATTTTTTTTGTTGAAAGATTATTCTTTTAGAACATTATTTTATATATGAACTTATGTCATTTTCAAATATTACCAGATTTGAAAGATGATTCAGATAACACTCACAGCTTAAAATTTTAACTGATACAAAACAATGTATTAAAAAAAGGAAAATATGAAAATCTTTAAAAGTGGTCCATTAAGAAGAATTGAATATCTGGAATGCTTTGTCTAGCCTGACATATTGCAGCCTAGCTCTGTCATTTCTGGAGCTATAGCAGAGAATAAAAGTCTTAAAAGTATAAAACGTCAGCTGAATATTAGAACAAAAGTTGTTTAAGCTATAAAAAGAAAAGAAATAACTTTTACTAAAACGAAGGATGAAATCATGAAATGTGGGGAAGAATTCTACAAATAATTAAAGATAATAAAGAATAATAAAAGAATTTAAACCTTTACAAGTGCATTGTTTGAATTGCCAAGCACTTTAAATGAAGAGGTTAGACATGAAATGAAATTTATGAAGAAAAAATTGATGTCATAAAAGAGACAGGTGAAGAAATAAAAAAATTGTTGGCAAAACTATAGTATACTATAACTATCCAAACAAAGTGGAAATTGAATCTAACTGCAATCTATGATATCTGCACTACACAGGCACCATCTAGGCATTTGAGCCTAGAAAAATTTATAAAGTAGGCAGATACGCGCTTTTAAGATTCCACTTTATTTAAATATTCAGATCGTTAGTCCAAGTCACTAGCTCAGGGAGTAGCAGAGATAATAAAATATAACTTTATATCTTAAATATAAAAAATAAAAGCCACTGCCAGAAATTAATACCTAAAAATATTTATTTACGCACATATAAAATCATTCTAATTTGAGGAATAAGTTTAACATTTTACATTTTTATATTAATCTTTAATTTTACATTTAAATAGATTGCAATAATGAGTTTAATATTTATTTAGTGAGTCGAGTATGAATAGACTACATAGATCTGCATTTGAAAAGAAAATATTCTTTCCCTTATTTAACCCTAGGCCAAAAGTTTGCAGTCAAACCGGCACCAATCCATCTGATACATTTATGTATTCAATGTAGCATGAAAATATGATAACACAAAATACTATACTGTCAGGAATGTACATCTGAACAGTAAGTAGAGTTAGAGAAGACATTGTCTCTCCACCAACAGGAATGCTACATCTGTTGGCGAGTAGAACAATAAACAAAAAACTCCATAGGAATGGACTGCGGTCCTTTGCCGACTTACAAACCCATTCATAGGCAAACAGAAGGTGTGTGGCGTATATATGCAATCCTGCCCATAGCGGATCTCATACTACATCTACTAATTACACAAATATATCCAATCCATTGAGCTAATTCAATTACGAAACGAATAACCTAAGATTACCCTCCCTTAAACTATATATATAACTTTACAAATCTATATAGCCATTCACGCCCGACTTAAATTTAACCTTTAGATACGTTTGCACAGATGAATTTTATACAATTTGTTTTATAATGTCGAGTATAGATCGGCTTCATAGATTCCACGGTTAAAACGTTCCAGAATAAACATAACCGATCAAAATACAAAGTCATCGATAACGTCAATTGCAGAGGGAATACAAGAAGCCCAGTAGCATTCAACATAAGATGCCGCAATGACACCAATCACCTATATATTCCAATCGAATATGAAACAGCAACACAATTAACCGTTAACGAATCCATGCAACTTCTATACCCAACTTAAATTTCATTCATTTAAATAATTTATACAATAAGGAAAAAAAAAAAAATGGAAATGATGTTTATCAATGCAAAACATATAAATTTAAACATTAATTTGATCTAAAAACTTACAAAAGTCAGATAAGAGTCCATTTTAACATTTAAGTTGGCTTGTTTATTAATCTGTCAACTCTTGACAAAAGTTCTTAATTAATTTTATGATTTTAACAATTTTTCAGTTCATATAGCTTATGGTAGAAGAGTCCAGGTTCCTGTTTTTTAATTCCCATGACATCTCCATTGGAAGATAATGTTCTGGAGGTGGCATTAGCTGGTTCCATTCTGGTATCACAATCTCTTCATTTTTTAAATAAGTGATAGAGAACGACAAGTGCGTCTTGTCGTTCTTCTTACCAAATCAAGTTGGAAACTCACTGGAACTCAATATTTTTCTTTTTATAGTCCTCCTATGGATTCCATGTTCCATTTTTTTTGTTATGGTCCGGGCTTTTATTTGCTTCCATTGGTCAAGCTAAAATCTCTTCATTCTCTTGATCTATTTTTGATCTGTCTTTTTAATTACACAGCTTTTGGATAATTAATAAACAATCATTTCCATCAACAAAAATATTTTATCTTTAAATCTTGTACTTTTTTATAAAAAAAGTTCAATACTCATTTATTTGTTTTTTGGAAAAAATATTTTTAAAGTTTTGAATCTGTGCGAATATATATGTTTAACAGAACATTTTAATTTTAGCGTTTAGTTTTTTTTTTTTTAATAGATTTTATTTTTATTTGTGAACTTTAAGATTTTATTTTAAATTAATGTTAATGACATATTTATATACCGTTACAATACCAAATATCTTATAAAGATGTACCAGTTGATTGGATGAATGCAATAATGATGTAAATATTTAAGAAAGATGATAAAGAAGATAAAACATTACAGACTTATCAATCTTTTATATTACAATTCATCTGCAGTGAATTTTGGATTCAAAGCAATCAAAAGAAAACTATAAAAATGGCAACAATGAGTTATATATCCAAGTATTGAAAGAAGTTATAGAAACAACTAATGTTTATGAGTTGCTATTTTGTTTCGGATTTATGGATTATGAAAAAGTATTTAACACTGAAATCATTTTCATAGACAATAAATTTTGGATCATCAATAATATATAGATCCAAGGATATTGTCATATTTTGAAGAGTATTTACCAAAATGTAACAGTATGATTAGATTAGATTGCATAATGATCTAAGAAAATTAATAAGGATGTGCAATTAGGGAAATTTTATATCTCAAAATTTGTTATAATAGTAATACACAAATTAGTTTGTGAATTAAAATGGGAAGCTAAGAAGTACATATAAGTGGTTATTATTTAGATGAACTAGATTTTGCTTGTGATGTAATCATATTTATAAATAATGCTTCATAATTTCAGGAAATGTTGGTAGAGTTATCAGATAATAATATAATGTTTAACGGATTTTCTCATAATAAAGTGATAATTATGAATTAATATTTATAAATGCCTTGGTCAGATGTTTATAACAGACAAAAACATAATGCATGAAATTATTCATAGAATTAAACTTGGATGGAGTGCTTTTGGTAGAAATAATTTTAAAAAGAAATATATTTGTGTTTCAAAGAGAATGTTATTAGATGTGATTTATATGTTTTTGTATGGAATCTGAAATTTGGATATACAACAGAAGAGCATTAGAGAAACTTCAGAATTTTCAACAAAGGGATTGAAAAAAGAAATAGATATCATAAATATCATTGAAAGAATTAAGATTGGAATGGAACTCGACTCGAAATGATGATGGACAGTTGAAATCTTAAATTGGATATGTTTAATATCTCAAGATTGATAGGCTTTGAAAGGGACTACATGTGACATGGATAGATCAAATTAGAAAATTTGTTGACAAGAAATGGAGATAGGAAGCTATAGATTGTAGTAAGTGAATTAAACTTGGAAAGATTTCTATTCTGCAGTGGATTGATAATAGTAGAAAATAATTATGATAATGAAAATAGCATATTTAAATTTTCTATGTAAATGCATTCATAATATATACTACAGACTGATAAAATGTAGCTTAATTCAATGCAATATCATTTGTAATGCAGTTAATTCTTGGAATGTGAGATTTAAAACAGAATTATATATAAGATGGATAATAACTGAATAATTTTACTTTTCTATATCGTCTTCAAAAATTTGAAGTCTGGTTGTATTTCTTAGTTATTCTGTGATTCATCATAGTATTCAATTGGAATTTTTTTAAAAAAAACATTAGTCAAGTATTGTTTTAAGATTTAAAAGTTGAAGGCACACTATCATATCTATAGTTTCTAAAACTTCTGATTTAGTAATTTGTAGTTTGAAAAAAAACATTAAATAAAAAAATATGAAATTAGTTAATTTTTTGCATATATTATCTATATTTGTTGCAGCAATAATTTTCTTGACTTGTTTACTCAGCCTCATGCACTCTATAATGTTATTCATGGTAGTATACAATGTATTGTTGTTATGAATTTGAAAATAAATAAATTAAAATGCCCCAAAAGCTCAAATTCAATGATGGTAGTAATTCTGCTTACAATAATTAATTGTGAAGTACTTTCTTTATGTGATAAAATGGAAATGATTTCGTTTGTATGTATTTGTGTGTGTGTGAAGTTGTTAAAGCTGACCAAATATTCAATAAGAAAATTCTTGAAATAGTAAAAAGAAATTTGTTGTAATATTGTTCTCCTATATTTAAGTGGTATATTTATATCTGTAGTACGTAATATTTTGTGTGAAAAAGCATTAAATTTGTAGATAGTGTATCTGAAAGAAAGGAATGTTCGAGTAGATATATTGCACTAAAGACTAACAATATGTTCTTTGATAGGAGTGATATGAAACTATTTAGTAAGAGATGGTTGTATGGATTCAGAAATAAGTGTGAATTTAGAATGAAATATGTTTTGCAGAAATCTTGCCTTTATTTATTTTTCATCTGGGATTATTTTAAAGAAAATTATAATTTTCTAATTCACAGTGCAAATGCTGTTGCTATTACAAAAAAAAAAAAGGACTACTGCAATCTTTAAAGAAATGTACACTTGAAATATATAAATTTAGCATTTTACCATTAACTTTATTTCATTTTTGTCACAAAAAGAATGAAAGGGATTAGTAAGTTTTATTATATTTATTTTGAGATTGATTGAATGAACATATTCATATATATATGCACTTAAATTTAAGTTTTCTTATTTAATTAAATAGCTCTTTATCAATATATTATTCTGCCATCTTTTTAATTTTCATATACTGTATTTTAGTTTTTTTATTAATTATTTTTGTCAATGTTTTAACAAATATATAATTTTTAAATTAAATTGTCTCATAGATATGTATAACTAATTACTATATGCATTTTAAATCTTATAAAACATGCTACTATGATTTTTAGTATCCACATGAAAGCTTGGAATCAAATGGCTTGAATAGTGTCAAATTATGCATGTTAGATAATGTTCATTATTTTATATTTCTGAAATCTGAAGATTTAAAATCTAACACATATTTTTGAAAACTAAACTCATGCTTATTATCAATCTTTAGACTTGTTTTTAAAATTGTTTTTTTTTTTTGTTGTTGTTACTGCTACCATATCTATTTTTACAAAGACTGATTGATTAAGATTGTATGAGGCAAATTTGCAAATAAATATTGTATATTTTCTAAATGTTCTTTCCCTTTTTTGATAAATATATATATTTTTTAATTAGCTACATGTATTTATTGATACACATTCCATTTTTTGGAAATGTGTGACATTTATCACATTTTCATGGTTGCTATATATGGCAATAAGTATTTTAATCTTTAAATAAATTTTATTTATAGTATATTATAACTATATATATGTAAACATTAAACATACAATGTAAATTCTGTTCATAATGTTTTAATGTTTGTCATAATGTATTATTTTACTTTAATTTAAAAGACATATTTTATTTTGAATTAAATGACGTATCAGTTATTTCCTTTTACATCATTTCAAAGTTCACTTTTTATTGAACATTTGTGCTTGATTATATTTTATTTTGAAACAAATCTAAATTTATTGATATTTTCTTGTTAGAAACAGCTTTGTCTTGACAGAGGTGCAGGAATCTTTGCTCAGAAGTAGAAAATATTGATAAAATATTTTTTTTATATATTAATAACAGATTTTTATTTTTATTCTTTTATTTAATACAACTATTGAAAAACCATTACATACCAAGCTATCTTTGAGATGTTTGTATATCAAAACCTTATATATATACTGGGTATGAACATGGATTTCTACATTGCATTACAACTCTTAATTATGAAAAAAAATGTTGGTTTTCTATTATTGAAATTCATACATATTATATTATGTGCTTGAAAAATATATTCATTGAAACCACTTATCTGAGAATGTTTGAATGCAGAATTTAAATAGATATATTTGTGGATCAAAATTAAACAAAAGACTGACATTAAAAGCAATGCATTATTGAAAAGTTTTGCAGGCTTGACAAATTTATGATTCCTTGAAGTGAGTAAATAAATGGTTCTCTCCATATACGCATACATATATATAGCAGCACTTAAATGAACATGACATTCCACTTTCAAAGAAAGAGGAAAACCGAAAAAAACATCAGTTGTTCTAGAAATGAATCTTGCAATGATTATACAAACCAATCTGTGAATCATAATTACATCCGTAGAATATGTGATTAGTTTGATATTTTGCATTGCTGTCATAATTTTTTGAGCAGGAAACTTTTTTTTTGAAATACTTTTAATATGATGTCCAATTGTAGCTCTCCTATGTATTCTAATCTCTGCATATCTTCCCACTGGAAACAGTCAATATTTCACTTCTTTAGAATGTTTTTGAGATAAGCCTTATAACATAAATGAAGTCTAACCCTCCCATGAAAATCATGCTCAAGTTCACTATAAAATTTTTTTTTAAGAAGTCTTGCATTATTCACTTGTTTTACATCTCTAATCCTGATGAAGTTGTGATTTTATGGTAGTAAACTTTATAGTATCATTGTAGTTTTAAAATTTGATGGAATATCCTTAAATGAGACTTTTCTAACATTTTTATTTTGGGTTTATACATTGTCTAAGTCTCATTTCTATACAATAAATTAGGTAAGATAACAGCTCTATTCCTTTTAACTTGTTAAAAGCAACATCAGTACATTGAAATCTGTGTTGTACTTATCATCTAACTTTACCTTTCTATATATTTAAATGGATTTACATTCTTAAGTTGATGATCATTCAAGGTAAAAGTTGCTGATAATTTTTCTTCGATCATTTTCTAGTAAAAAAGTCTTTAAATATTAATTATGAAATCAAACTTTTAATTGTCATTTTCAAATATTAAATACATTCTTTAAATCATCCTTTGAATTGGAAAATATAGTACAATCATCAGTATATTGTAAATCCAAAATGTAAAAAAAGATTAAGTTCTTGTTTTTTCCACTTGAAAATTCCACCATCAAACCTGTATCACATCTTAATTCTTGTTTCAATAAACTACTTATAAATAATTCTATAGATAATTGTCATAAAAATTGAAAATAGTGTTGGATGAAGTACACATCAATTGTTTAACATTAGTTTTCATTTCAAATCCCTCAGATATTCCACCTGTAGCAATGCTATTTCCTCTGATTCCTTCACAGAAGCTATATAATACAAATAAATTTTGGTGGATAACCAACTAATTTCAAATAATGCTATAAACCTGTTTGATTAACTGAATCAATTGCAGCCAATAAAAGCAATATATAAATCATTTTTTTGTTCCTGATACTTTTTTTACATTTACCTGGCAACAAAAACTATAGCTGTAGAGTTTTTTAATTCATCGAAGCTACATCCATTCATATATGACTGAAAGCATTTTGGTGGATAACCAACTAATTTCAATCAATGCCATAAACCTGTTTGATTAACTGAATCAATTTCTAGTCAACAAAAGCAATATATAAATCATTCTTTTGTTCCTGATACTTTTGTTTGGTAACAAAAACTGTAGCTATAGAGTTTCTTAATTTCTTGAGATGACATCGAGTCTCTAGTAACCATTTATATATGTCTGGAAGCAACTATTCAACAATCTTGTCTATTTCCTTTATTCGTAAAAATTGGGACTATAGAAGCTTGAGACACAGTTTATCCATCTAATGCAACATTTGTGTTCTGCTTATAACCTCCAAATAAGAAATAAATTAGCTGTTCTTTATTAGTCACTAATTACAAAAGAAAAAAAAGGTTAAGTGTTCTTCAATGTTAAAAAAATAGGGAAAGGATTGATATTTGTAGAATATCCATAATGAGTCAGTGTATATATAACTCATAATTACAACATGGATTAGGTATTTGGTAGATATTATGGACACATGGAAATACCTGGCTGATATAGCAACTAATGGCCTCAGGAAATGTGAAGAAGAGTTTGTTTTTTCTGTTGCGATAGATAATATACCTAATGTTTCATGGTTGTGTGACTTATTCTAGAAGCATAAATGTGATAACATTTGCTTTGTTTGACATATTGTTTGAAGCTTTTAACTAATGACTGTCAGTTTCCAAACTTGGAAGATCATCCCATTGATGTTGCAGATTTTCAAAGCTACCATTGTCAAATGCTTTCTTCAGGTAATCAGGTGCTTTAAAGCTTATCATGCTAACTGAAGCCTTTTGAAATACTTTTATCTAAATGTTTACACTAAAGGCTAGTATATGCCTTCTATAAATCTGCATAGATAATCATACAAGAAAAACGATAGTTAATATTTAATCAAAAGTTGCCAATGTTATGTTTATGATAAATGTTCACAATATGTTTATATTTTAAAACCAATCACTGAGATTCTTGTTAAAATAAAAAAAAAAAAAAATTTTTTTTATTGTTTATTTTGTCAATTTGAAAATATATTTAAAAACATTTATGGATTATATGAAATAAGATGAAAATATAGAAGAATTTTGTAAACAGATATAACATAGCTTTCACTCAATTTTATTTTTTTAATGATTACATCATTTATCAAAGCAAATCAATATTCTAAGTTCAGCTAAGAGAAGCTCAAAGTATGAATTATGTTTTTAAGTGCTTTTATATTACCTTGCCCTGCTATATTTCTGACAGTATGTTTACATTCTTGAATTAACATTAAAAAGAAATCTGTTTCCATTTAGAATTCAAACTCACAACATTCCATTTCCCAAGAAAACTTTTTAACAATTGAGCCAACTAAAATATTATGTTTGTAGAATAAAATTTTGTTAATATTGATTTCATTATTAAATTTATTAAAATAAAAAAAAAATATATTTAACAGAAACATTACATTTGTAGAATAAAATTTTGTTAATATTCATTTAACTTATTCTTAATTAAAAAGCCAATACATACATATTTTTATTTACTAGATGATTTCATGATATTTAAATTTAGAATTCGTTTGTTAGAAGGTGTATTTTTTATTTTCACATTTTATTATTAAATTACAATTTTATATCAAATATAAATTGATTTGGAAACATGGATTTGATAACAATTGGAAAAACTTTATAAACCCAAGAAATTTTCCAAGAATTTTATTCTCTTGCATAATGTACAAGTTGATGTACAGAGCTTGTGAATAGTTTGGTCTTAAAATAGATATCCATAAAATCACAATAATAAATGTAACATTGGGAAAAAATTTTTTTTGGTATGAAATATCTCAATGAAATATAATACAGAAAATAATTATATGCAAAAATATATACATAATTAAATATTTATAAATACAGTAATTAGATAATTAAAATTTTTATCCACTCAGGAGAGCTTTCGATTATCCTAAAGGCTAACCTTCCCACAATTCCGTGATCTTAATGTTTGCCACTTGCCTGTTAATTAAGTCATGTTTGTATTTGTATATTAGCATAGCTTCTTTTATTTTCCTTTTATTGTTATTTTTTTCAATTTGCAATATTTTTACATTATTAAAATTGAAGTCAAAACCATAAATACATGACTTATTATGATCGTAAAAAACAGATGCTGAAATATTATTATGTACTTTACAATTTTGTTTCCATTTCTGAACCCGTTTTAACAACAGCAAGTGCTCTTTAGTTCTTTTTTCCAACATACACCTTGATTCACCTATATATCCACTATCACACCTACATATCCATTTATAAATGGCACATTTTTATTTATAAACGAGGTTTTATCTTTAGAGTTATTTATTAATTTGTTTAATGTAGGAGGTGTGTAAAATCAATATCACATATACCTTTATAAATTTACCTTATAAAATTACTTGACCATTCAAAATATATGGTATTGATATCCATATTTTTTTATTAGCAGGAGAATCAATATTATTATTAAAATTGTTATTCTTATATTTTGTATTAAAATCTTTAATAACATTATATATGATTATAATTGTAGCCAACATTTAACAATTCATTCAAATATATTTCAATATTTCTGCCTTTATCTGATGAATATTTGCAAAGACTTATTTCTAAATAAGAAGGACTCCAAACCTGCCATTTTGTGTGACATTGGCACTTTTGATTTATATAGAATATAACCTCTTTTTATTATTGGTTTAATGGTCTTACAGTAATTCAGCATACATTGATTTCTAGTTATTTTAAGATCAAGAAACTGAACACACATTAAATTTTCATTTGTTTTTATTGACTTTAGGCCTTTTAAACCATTTAATTCTTTAAACAATTCATTAATTGTATTTGGTTTGCCACATACAAAAACATCATTAACATATCGATAATATACAGTAATATTTTTCTGATAAAATTCCTTTTTCAAAATATTTTCTTCATATGTAGAAATTACAAAATTACATATTTGAGCAACAGTAGGTAAATCCATTGGCCGGCCATTGCCCATTTTATAAAAATCCTTTTTAAAAACTGCATAAATATTTTTATCAATAAAGCTTAATGTATCAGTTATAAATTTTATTATTTTCACGTTAATATTTTTTAAACTTAATGCATTGGAAATAATTTCAATAGATGCTAATCGATCAATTGATCTATTTCACTTACATCTAGAGTACATATTATGTCATTAACATCAATCCTAATATTACAGATTTTATTAACAAAATCAAATGAACATATTGTATATTTACCAAAACCAAGAATTTCTTGTAGCATTTTCTCAGTTAAACAACATGTTTCATAATAAAATGCTCCCCTCCCAAATCAACCATTAAATGTAATGGTTCATTTTCTTTCATCATCATCATCATTATCAACCATTATCAATCCACTGCAAGATGAAGATCTCTCCAAGTTTAATTCATCTTCTTCGATCTTTAGCTTCTCTTCTCTACATCACCCCTGCACACCTTATTTCATCCATCCATCTCACATGTGGCCTCTTTCTGGGTCTTTTACAATCTCTTGGAATCCAGTTTAAAATTTCAATTGTCCATCTATTATCATCTCTTCTAGAAATATGTCCAGCCCAACTCCACTTCAATCTTTTAATATTTTCAATTAGGTCAGTAACACCTATTTCTTCTCTTACCCATACATTGCATTTTCGATCTCTTCTTGTTACTCCCAACATACATCTCTCCATACTTCTTTGAATGGTCTAAAGTCTCTGTATTGCTCTTCTATTGAGTGTCCAAGTCTCAGATCCATAAGTAAGAACTGGTAAAACACATTTGTTAAAAACCTTCCTTTTCAAACACATAGGCATATTTCCTTTTAGTATCAAGTTATTTCTACCAAAAGCACTCCAAACAAGTTTAATTCTATGATTAATTTCCTCCATTATGTTTCCATCTGTATTAATAATCTGACCAAGGTATTTGTAACTGTTAATTTCTTCTAATTCATCATAACCAATCTTTATTTTCATATTTTGAGTGAATCGATTAAACATTACTTTAGTCTTTTTAACATTTATCTTTAGTCCTACTTTCCTACTTTCATCTGATAACTCCTGCAACATTTCCTGAAGCTCTGAAGCATTATTTGCAAAAACAACTACATCATCTGCAAAATCTAAATGACTTAATCTCCATTTACTTTCACTCCTTTAGTTTCCCATTTTAATCCACAAAATACTTCTTGCAGCACTGCTATAAAAAGTTTTGGAGATATGGAGTCACCTTGTCTTACACCTTTTTCAATGTTGACTTTCCCAGTATCATTATGTAATCTAATTGTTGCTGTTGCATTTTTATAAATATTCTTTAAAATATGACAATATCCTGGATCTATACCTTGATGATCCAATGCTTTAATCACTGAAGAAATGTTTATAGAATCAAATGCCTTTTCATAATCTACAAATCCAAAACATAATGACAACTCATATTCATTTTTCCTTTCTATAACTTCTCTCAATACCTGAATATGATCTACTGTACTAAAACCACTTTTAAATCCAGCTTGTTCTCTTGGTTGGTGGAAATCCAATGTTTTCTGTAGACGAGTTGTAATTATCTTGGTAAAAATTTTATATAAAACTGATAAAAGGCTGATAGGTCTGTAATTTCTAATATCTTCTTTATCACCTTTTTTAAATATTATTACTGCATTCTTCCAATCATCCGGTACATCTTTCTCAGATGTAAATTTTTTAAATTTAGATATTTGTATGTTCCAATCATAATTCATATATATATACACTTAAAATATAAATAAAGGTCACACTTTTTGCCTAGTGCATTTTCGACATGGCATTTGACAGAGGGGAGAAGATTGCCAGCTTTATTAGAGAAATGTGAATGGATGATTAACATAATTGAATAACTAATTATTTGCTCAAGTAAGTCATTTTTTAGAAAGGGGAATGCAGGAGTCTGTCTTGTTAATAGTGTTTTTATCTCACACGATGTGCCAGGACTTTCTCAGTTTGTGATTATTGTGCTTTACAATATGATGGTGGCAGATGTAAACTTGAAGACATGGTCGGAAGTGGATCGGTACTAGTAAAAAATTGGTTTAGTATCTGTTTGGGTTTAAGTACGACTCTATGTGTACTGATATTGTGCTAATCAGATAGACAAGTTTATCTTCGATTGTTCATAATATACAGCATGGCAATTGGTTTGAGGACATGTGACCTTGTAAACAATTTGTGATTTCTGGTTTGGGAATAGAATGTCTTATGTGTTATTAATAAATAGTTCAGAGGGGGAGGAGTGCATAGAGAAATTTTGTGAGTTGTAGAGCAAATTTTAATAAGGTGATGAGTATTGCTAGGAATATTGTGGCAATGAAGACCCTGGTTTATTATCAATTTCCGCAAGTGGGTGTCTAAGCTTGATATAAAACTTTGATGGTTTGAGTTAATATTTTGTTTTTATAACTGGTGTTGTGCAAGTCCGAGAGGTAAAAGTCAATGTTGTTTTTCTTATCTGACTCATACTTACATAAATGATGATTTCAGTGTAAAAAAGCATTTAAACCAGTGAGCTTGTGGGATTTTGGAGTGATGGATTTAGGGCATATGGCACCTCAAAGGTTGATAAGTTTAATGAGCATTTTATAATTAAGGTAGATGTTTTCCTGTTGAATATAGAGATCGAGGAATTTGATGTCTTGGTAGTTATTTTCATTTCCCCGAGTCTATAATAGGGATGATGTTTGTGAGAGAACGGTTTTATGCTGTTGATTTGTGCATTAGAAGCTTAAATAAGTACATATATTACAAATATAGTATGGAAGGGTACAGAATTAAGGTATTGTGGTAAAATGTCTTCTTCATATTTGTTAAGCAGGAGGTTTGCAATAATGCCATTAATAGAGAAGCCCATAAGCCAGCCATCGTCCATTTTGCAAAAATATTTTTATCTCTCGATGTGCCATTTTTAAAAATAATATGTAAATATACATAAAAAGTAAAAAAAAAAGTTGCAAAAGAAAATATTTCCTTAAAACAATGCTTTTATGTAAATAGCTGATTAAAAATTACAAAATAAAGTAATCCCCTCTTGCTTAATTTGGCATTTTTGGAAAATATCAGAGATCTTAAGAATTTAGACCTTGTTATAAAACAAGTGGAAATTGCAGGAATATTGTCATTTAATAAAAGCATCAAAGGCTCAAATAAATCATAAAAATGAAAAAGGCCTCAAATGCTTTTATGCAACTACACTATTACTGCATTTTCCAGTTGTTTTATAACAAACCTAGATTCTTAAGATCCAATATTTTTTAAGAATGGTAAATTAAGTGAGAGGGGATCACTTTGTTATTTTGTATTTTTTAATCCATTATTTACATAAAAGCATTATTTAAAAAAATTTTTTTTTATATCTTATTACCATTAATAATGAAGTTGAAGGAAGAAAGTCTACCATTCCGAGAATCACTTTTTCATTGAATCTGGGCATCACAAATGCCAACTTATTAATGACAGAAGAGGAAGAAAGTGGAATTGAAAAAGTTAATAGTTTTCATTATTTAATAACTTTTGATTGCTCAAGCATCTTCAACTAAGATGAAAATATTTTTTTCTTATTTTAGTTTTTAATTTATTTGAAGCACAAAACTTTGTGAACAGAAATGTCTCTAAATTAATGTTTTTATTCCAAGTGTTTAATATTTATGCTAATGCTTAAGTTTTTTTATGTCTTTCTAAAAATGGTTTTTACATTATATTTATTCAGTTAATTATATATAAGTAGAAGTAACGCTTAACTTATTATTTTCTATTTCATCTGTCTTTGTGTTTTGTATGTTTTTTTTTATATTTATAATCTATATATATTTGGATTTGATAGGAATAATAAGTAATAAAAAATAAAAGCATTTTATTGAAAGATTTAAATCATGCCAAAGCTTAATTAATAATCTTGGATTGTTAATATTAGCCTTAAAACATAATGTTGCAAGTATTCACTTATATAAAATAATTTATTTCACAGTATTAATATAGTAAGTAGGATTCAATTTTGCCATTAATGCAAAAAAAAAAAAAAATCAAAATCCCACTTTTCCTCCCAGTTAATACTAATGTTAACTTTGCTTTGGTATGTAAAATATTATATGTCATTTAATAATTTAAAATATGATGAGCAATCTTAATTATAATTATTGGTACCATCAAACAGGACAATTTAGTTTTAGTTTAAAAATATGGAAAAGTTGGATTTTTTTTTTTTATGTATAAGTCTCTAAAAAAATACTTGATAAGATTTTCTGCTTCAAATCTGGAAGCTGAATGCACATATTAAAATAAAATTTCTGAATACATTATAAAAAAAATTCTAATAAAGATTTCCAAAGATTGATAATATCTTATGTGTTAAGAAAGTGATAAGTTTGTGATATTTAAGTTACATATTCATGATTAATTATAAAAATATTAAAATGAGTAGAAAATAAATTTTTTTTTTTAAAATATAAGTATTATTATTTAATATTAATTATATCAAGATAATGTTCACTTCTGCTAATCATATAAATATCTCTTATTTTTCAAAAAAGCAACCACCATTCAATCATAAATATCATCTATTTCATTTTTCAAACATATCCATGTCATATTCATTTTTTGATCTCATTGCTGATTATCTTATTTTTATCATTAATGTTTCCAGTTATATATTGCTGTTTTCTAATGGCCAAACTAATGCTGAACATGAAGTATTGTAAAGTCTTTTTTGAATTTGTAGACATGACAGTTAGTACTATTTAACAAATGGTAAATTATCTTTATATTGGAAGGTTGTTTTTAGCTTTCGCTTCCATAATGCAATGTATTCTAATATTTTTGTACTGAATTTCTTAAACTTTTTGTAATTATATTGCAAAACAACAAAATTTTTTGTATCATCTAAATATTTTTAAAATTAAATATTGTGTTAGTAGTTGAAATTGCATTCATATTTGAATCAGTAATAAATTCTAAGATAAAAAAACATTAAAGGTTAGTTATGAATAAAATACTGTATCTATGTATATTATGTCACCCTCATCATCAGTGGTGATAATATTATATCACAAGTATGTTTTATTCTTTATTGCCCTGATTCCTTGTGTATATATATATATATTAATCTAGGTAAGAATAGCCACATTATTGATTAACTAGCATGAAATAGCACAGCAGTTTATGTATTGAAAAACAATATTAGCTGATTTGTTTGACTTACTTAATTTAATAGTAATATTTTATTACTTATGAACTTTTTTTTTTTCTAAAATGTTTGCATTAATATTTTTTTTATATGTATTTTTTAAAAATTGAATATGCATTTTAAAACAGATTCTAAGAAGATCTGCAATAAAAATTGTAAAGTAGTGTGTATATATATATGTGTGTGTGCACTTGGCAATTTTAAACCATTAAAGCAATTTATAATATATGCTTGATGTTATATTATTGCAATGCCTTTAAAAATGAGTATAAATTAGTTACTAAATGCTGCTTTTATTTTAATGAGCTCTAATCTTACAAATTCTGTAATAACTGAAATAGAGTTTTTTTTATTATATACAGGTATCAATATATGTAATATATAGGGTATATGAGCACAGACTTTTACATGACCCACCGCTCACCACTCTATCTCATATCACTGATACACTTGAACACATATGTTGAAAAGATAAATAATCACCAATATATGTATTTCATGCTAAACCAGCAATCATCAGTTGGTTCAGATTATCATCTCTATACATACATGCAATAAGTGCTCAGATATATATTAAGATAGCCAATTTTCATACTTTAATGAACAGGCTTCAATCCACTCCACACTCCAACTCTTCAACCATCCATCCAATTGAAAATCTGATGATGGAATGCTCAAAGGCCACCCCGAGGCTGAAATTTTTGTCACACCCATATTAACCTAAAGTCAATCTGACCCCTCATGTACAGAACATAATCTATTTTAATACATATACAAGGGATGGGCAGACATCTCTATTATGTAATAACTGAAATACAGGTTTTTTTATTATATACCTGTATCAATATATGTAATATATAGGGTATATGAGCACAGACTTTCACATGACCCACCGCTCACCACTCTATCTCATATCACTGATACACTTGAACAAATATATGTTGAAAAGATAAATAATCACTAATATACATATTTCATGCTAAACCAGCAATCATCAGTTGGCCCAGATTATCATCTCTACATTTTTTTTTTTTTTACATTTAAAGGATCTTAAACTTTTTAAGTATTGAGATGCTTAAATAAATTATTCTAATAATGACAAACTACAAATTGCAATATTAGCATGTCATATTATCCTTATTGTATAATTATTTCAATTTTTCTTGATGCAAGAAATTTAACAATTCACAAACAATATTGGATAAATAATGTGATCATGATATTTTTATTATATATACAAAACCAGTCACATGCAGACTTCTTTATAAATTTTGACTATATTCTTTTACAATCTTTATCAAGGAACATCTAAAAAATACATAAAAAAAACAGTAAATATAAATACAAGTATTCCACAATAATCCAATACATATAATAAATACAAATAAATAACTTAAAAACTCTTCTAACAAACAATCTTAAATTTCCATTAGATTCTTTTCTTAAATACCTTTCTTAAAATAATCCCCTATAAAGAAGTTTGCTTGTGGTTTATTTTGTATATACAGTATATTGAAATTAATGGGCTATTTTTAAAATAGAAGTCTGTTTGTTTGTTATTGATTTATTTTATTTGGACATTTTTACAATTTGCACCAAGAACTGCTTATATTATATAAGGAAAGAAATTGTGTAACATTTAAACAGTATCTTAAAAAGTATTGAATCATTTTTATAAAGAAAAGTTTTTTTTTTTTTGCCCAAAGTATTTCAATTTTTTAATTAGTTGCTTAAGAATTCCCCATTGAACCTCAATTAAATTTTGGTCAGATGATTGGAGAGATTGTAGGAAATGTACAATATCATCTTTACTGCCATCAAACTAATATTTGAATGTTTAGACCAGTGTTCTTCAACCCTTGGTCCGCGACCTGGCACTGGGCCGCGGAACTTTTCTGCAGGTCCGCACTAGACGGGCAGTAAAAAGTTTGTAATAATAAATAATAAGAGTTTAAACTTTTAATTAATATAGCCAATTTTTATTTATTTTTTCATCTCATTTTTACCCAATTAAAAGAAAACAGAACTGAAAACAAAATCTAATCAATCATTCATAAATTAATTTGTTTTTCTAGTTATCACAGTTGTTTATGGGGGGGGGGGGTAAAATTAAATTTTTTATTACTTTTCTAAAAAAATTAAAAAAAAAGTTTTTTATTGTATAAATTCCATATATATAAAACTTTATCTTATATATTTAACATTGTTGTTTTGATCAGTTATAACAATTATGCTTATCTTTATAAGAAAATTTATCTATAGACTTATTTTTGCTGGTCCGCAGAACCTTATCCTTAGTTTTACCGGTCCGCAGGTGTGAAAAGGTTGAAGACCACTGGATTAGACTATATAAATCAGAATGTTATCACATTGAAAAACTATAATATTTTACAGAATATTGAGCCTCAATTAAATTTCATTCAGATGATGAATTGACCATGAGAGTCTCAATGCATGGTGATTTTACTATCAGTTGGTAGAAGATAATCTGGTTGATAGTTTTTTTTTGTTGAATGGCAGACATAAATTCTTCCAGTTATTGGGAAAAGAATAAGTGATAACTCTTTTGATTATATGATTTTCTTTCAGATATCTATTGGTCAATTTTTTTGCTTTTGGCATCACTGATTTCAATCATAGAAGCTACATTAGAAGGCAAAAACTTTGAAATGATAGTTTATCTATAAATATTTTGCTTAGAAAGATCATGATAAATTGATATTAGGCAGTGGGATGTTCACATTTTCATTTTTAATGATATCCATAAGTTTTTTTTTTTAAAAAAAAAGCAATTGACATTCATTTATAATTGGGCTTTTGTAAATGATTTTTTTTATTTTTAATAAGTGTATTCATTACTCTAAAGGCTCAAACCTGAGTATGTAGGGAATTTGATTTTAACTTTCAATATCTCAGTTATCACATCTAGTTATCATTTTCTTGATTTGATGATTGAGTTAATATCTACTTGATATTAGTGAGTAAAAAATCCTGTTATTTTGTTTTGATTAGATTAGTATTAATATATTGACTGTAAAAACAAAAAAGTAGATTGAAATGATTTGTCATATTCCTACAGGAACTAAGTTCATGTATTATCATAAATTCTTGACATGTTTGAGTATTCTCTAAATTTATTTCAGGCTTATGCTTCTAACCATCTCCTTGAAGTTTGAAATATATAAAAATAAAAGTGTTTTGGACTGTAAAAAAAGTTTAATTTTTATATATATCTCTTTCACTGTTCATCATCAATAACAGTCACTTATAATTAGCAAAAAGGAGAAGGAATAAGTGAGAAGGGAAGGAAGGAGAAAAGGATAGGAAAAAAAGGGGAGAGAGAGACCGAGGAAGGAAAAAACAAGGGAGAGAGAACTGTGAACAAAAAGGTATATTTGAAGTTTTCACCAAATAAAATAATTGAATATTTTATTGCTTAGGAAGTCAAAAGAAACTTAATCATCAGAATGATGGAGATTTGCCTACAATCTATTAATCACGAGTTCTAATCTGCTACCTTACTACTGCACTAAATTGTGCAAGATATGTTTGCAATGATTTCACAGATTAATCCATGGCACACTAATATATCTATTCTATATCATTTACTGATCTTTTAGTGTTTTTTTAACTTTTTGCATTTCTATCATTTAATTTTTTTTTTTTACAGCAAAGATATCTGTCTGAAAATCTTCCATTACCATAGCTAATTGTAGCTTTCCTTTGTATTCTCTCCTCATCTGATGTTGATTGGAAAAAAAAAAATCAGAACTGCGCTCTTTAGAATGTTTGAGATAATCTCTACAATATAAGCAGAATCAGTTTTTCTTATGAAAATTATATTTATCATAAAATTATTATTTAATAAGTCTATTATACTTCATTTGCTTCACATGCATAATCCAAGAAAGATATGCCTTTCTAATTATAGTTTTAATACCCTTAAGAAAGCTGACAAACATTAAAATTGGTGTTATAATCTTAGTAACATCTTTAAATGAAAAATCTTTACTTTCTGTATATTGTAATGTTAAATCTTTTATATCTCAAATTTCTTACAATAAATTTGGCACAATAATAGTTCTATATGCAATTAATTTAGTTCAAATAATTATATCACTATTTATTTATTTATTTTGTTAAATGTACTAGCTGCTTATTGAAGTGTATACTGCATCCCATCATTTTTCCCCATATTTCTTCTTTTAAAAAAGTAACAATATATTTAGACTGATTCACATTTTCAAGATGATGATTATCTAAACTAGAATTTACTGAATTTAATAAAATATTTGAATTATTTAAACATTAATGACGATTAAACTCAGTTGTTTATAGTTTGTATTCATTACATATAAAACATTCAGTACATCTTTTAAATTGTTAAGAATATTAATCATCAGTATACTGTAAATGTAGGAACTGATCACAAGTGTTATTTGTACTTTTTTTATTAGGTAGACTGTTTATAAATTTTTCAAAAACGTTTGTACAAATACAAATTTCCTTTTCAGTAGATATTGGAGAGGGATAGCTAATAGTATGTGAGGCTTATGACTGGACACTATATTCCCGAATTGATTGAAGATAGTAAGATATATGAAGATAAAGCAGAGAAAGATTGGAGATGATTAATTTAATTGCAAATATTAGAAATAATTATTAATGATTAAATTAAGAAAATAACTTTTCATCTTTCCTTCAATAATATATATTTTTTATTGTGCATAGAAATTTCAAACAAAATTGCTGATATATTGGAATAGATGTTATTTTAAAGATAAAAGCAAAGGGGTTGAAAATATAAATTTATATGGCTACTGGAAGACTTGATGAGTAATTTGAAAATGGTGGGCATGGAAGTCAAAAATTGAAAAAAAACCCACAAACATTCAGAATGTCAAAAAATTATTGCTGCTACGGCAGATGTTTCATTATTTTGTCTATCTCTTAGGTAGTATATCATTGAGATACATGCATTATTAAATAAATATTAAACTATTACAGTAGATTATATTAGATTAGTATTGTTATCTTCATTTTTTAAATATCTATTTCTATTATGATTTTGCATATATTATATTATTTTTTAAATATATATTCTAACAGAATATCAAGCTGTGCAAAATTGATCTGTATTTTATTTAATGGAATAATTTTTTTTTTTTTAAATAAAACTTTATGAGGAGGGGAGGTTATGTTATCATAAGGTGCATTTATATAAAAATACTTACGTAAATCTGTTATACTAAACCTTTTTTTAAAAAAAAAAAAAAAAAAAAAAGTAAATCACAATTATTGGATATTTACACTTGGTTGATCTTAAATAAATTCATAGACAATTTAACAATGAAGGTCATATTACATCGACAATTTTCAGATGTTCTAAAACCCATGATATTGAATCATGTGATTTCATTAAGTAAATTTTTTGCCCACTCTGTTGATAATTATTTTTTATAAATATAAATATGTTTTCTACAAATTATTTAATATATTGATATATGAATATTTAAAGTTCAGTCTGTCCAAATCTTTCTTCCTCTATATATTTACTCATAGTCATTTATTACCTTAGAAGACATTCTATTTCAATAAATGACTTTGAAATATATATAAAAGTGTAGAATAAAATAATAGACTTATATACAGAGTAAAAGAAAAAAAATTCTCTTTATAACATATATATATATACTCACATTGTGAATATTTTAGTAATAACCATCCTCTATAAAAATTCGCACAGACATTAAAATTAAATCAGAAAATTTTTCTGAGTTATTATTTACAATTATATTTGTACATATTTTTTTGTAAAGTTATGTAAGTAATTATTTTTCTGTTTCTAAACAAAATCATTACCATTATTGGCCAATAATAACTTAATGATATATAAACATTGTCTTCATCATGGCTTTAAGAATTTTTTATTTTTTTGTTATATTCAGCCAAAAATGTATTTATTCATTTTTCTCTTTTTCAGTTTTTTTATTTATAGTTAATCTTTATATTAAAATCCATAAACTAAATTAGAGCTTGAGCTCATTTTTAAAATTTTTATTATCAATATATTTCTTTACTTATTAGTCATTCATTAAATTAGAGATTATCCACTTAATGAATAATATTTCTGTAGTGTAATTTTTGCTACATCACTTTTACTTGCAAGAGTGACTGGCTTCTATCTTGAAGGGATGTAATCATAAGTATATGACCAAAAATGTGGAAAAAATGTATGATTCCCAAGATGCATATTTTGTGCTAAACCAGCAGTATCAGTTGATTCAGATCACAACCTCTTATAAATATATTTATCATTGTTCAAAATATATAGATAACCAATTACATTAGTTTAATTGATGTATCAAACTTACTGCCTCCACAACTTTGACACAAACTATTTAACGAAGCACATTACTAATTTTTATTAGTCATTCATAATGAACAATATTTCTGTAGTGTAATTTCCAAAACATCACTTTCAAGCAAGGTAGGGATTTGTTTCTATCTGCTTTTAATATCTTGTGGAGGAGTGTAATCATAAACATTTGACCAAAGAGGTGGAAAAAATGTATGATTATCAAGATGCACATTTTATCTAAACCAATACTTACCAGTTGGCTGAGATCACAATCTCTTATACATATCTTTATCATTGTTTAATATATATAGATAGCCAATTATTACAGTTTAATTGATGTATTAAACTTACTGCTCCCATGACTTTGACATAAACTACTTAATGGAAGCATATTATTAAATTTTTATTAGTCATTCATTAGACTAGCGATTAATCACTTTCCACTGCACCACTTCCTTTCAAGTAGAGAGTGGTTTCTATCAACTTTTAATACCTTATGGAAGAGACTAATTATAAACACAAGACCAAAGATATGTGAAGAAGATGTATGATTTCCAAGATGCACATTTACAATTTATCCACTGTTTTGAATACTTTTTAGCAAAAATCTTTTATTGACTTATATCCATGCACAATTTTATATTTCAATTGGCCTGCAGTCTTCTTCAAAGCCACTTTTATTTTAATTTTTTAAAAGTAAAAAAACTTCAGGACAGTCAAAACATAAGATTGTGCATGAATATAGGTCAATAAAAGGGTTTTGCTAAAAAGTGTTCAAAGTAGTGAATAAACTATATTTATATAAGATATTACATAAATAATACAAAAACTGTCAGATAATGAAAATTATTCTACACGAATAAAGCGTGATTAACAGAGCAGCCAAAATTCAAAAAGCATTAATTACAAACATTAATTTTCCAAGCGCTTTCGGTACTGTATATCAGAATCATGACAACATATTGGACCTGATCGGTTAATATTCCAGTGCATGCTCAGTGGAACACTAGTGCTACACTGATTGATAATGTTTTTAGACTTTGCAATAAACCAAACATCTTTCAACTGCCTTTTCCTATCATTTAATTCATTGCACACAGTTCCTTTGAATTATAAAATGGCTAGATCCAAGTGTTTTTTGTATTGAAATTTGCATCTTTATAAATTTGTGGCAGATAGGAAAAGTAATATTGAGAAATATATAGATGATTTGATAGGAGTGGGATATAAAAAAACTATATTACACAGACAATTGTGTTTGTTTTATCAGAATTTAAAATTTAAACAAAGTGGATGTAAATAATAAAATGGCCAAAAAGTGGTTTTCTTTAGCTTATGTGCCATCTTTAAGTAAGAAATTAAAAAATATCGGTGAAGATTATAATGTAGGATTCCATTCCCCTTTGTGTTTAAATAGATTAATAAACAATTCAAAGTATAATGTGGAAGAAATGAATAAGTATGAAGTGGTTTATTCCATTGCTTGCAAAAAAAATGGTTGTGATGCTATTTATTATGGTGAAATGAAGGCAAATGTTTTAACACGATTACAACAGCATTTTTATGAGTATAAAAAATGTAAAAGTGATCTAGAGATGAATTTTGTTTTTTCAAATCTGGAAAGTAATTGGGTCACGAGTTTTATCCTCAAAATATCAATGAATCAAATGATAGGAAAATGAAGTTGAAAGAGGCTTGGTTTATTGCGAAGTCTAAAAACATCATCAATCAGCGTAACACTAGTGTTCCACTGAGCATGCAAATCAGTTCCAATATGTCGCCATGATTCTGGTATACAGTACCGAAAGGGCTTGTCATTAATGTTTTTGAATTTTGGATGCTCTGTTTATTACTCTTTATTCATGTAGAATAATAAGATATTACAGCAAAATTTGATAATATTTCTGAAGATGCACATTTCATGCTGATCCATCACTTATCATTTGGGTCAGATTACAATCTCTTAAACATATCTTTATCATTGTTTAGCATATATATAGATAGCCAGTTCTTACAGTTTAATTGATGTGTTAAATTTATTGCCACCATAATATGTGAAAAGCGAATAGAAACCAGTCTCCACCTTGCATGAAAGTGGTGTAGTGGAAATTACACTACAGAAATATTATTCATTAAATGGATAATGAATGCCTAATAAAAAATTAAGAATATGCTTCTATTAAGTGATTTATAACAAAGGTGTGAGGGCAGTAAGTTGGATACATCATTTAAATTATAGTAATTGGCTATCTATATATACTGCACAATGATAAAGATATAAGTAGGAGATCATGATCTGAATTAACTGATAAGTGCTGGTTCAGCACGAATGTGCATCTTATAGATCATATATCTTTTCCACAAGTTTTTGATCATATGTTTATGATTACAATCCTCCACAAGGTATTAAAAGTGGATAGAAATTAGTCCTGCTTTATGTGAAAGTGG
The DNA here is from genome assembly GCA_028023455.1 of Epiperipatus broadwayi. Taxonomy (NCBI): domain Eukaryota; kingdom Metazoa; phylum Onychophora; class Udeonychophora; order Euonychophora; family Peripatidae; genus Epiperipatus; species Epiperipatus broadwayi. The sequence goes on from JAQFVV010000018.1 coordinate 11,888,699, forward strand.
TGTAGTGAAAATTACATCACAGAAATATTATTCATTATTTCGTTTTTTGTTTTTTTTTGTATCACAATTGTTTTTTTCAGTTTTACTACAAAATCAATATTTGATAGTTATTAAATACATGTTGGCTTTAGAGACATCAACTTCTGAAGCTTCACTTTTTCAGCTCATTTAAATTATAATCATGTTATAAAATTTAACCCATTTACTTTTTTCTAATTTTATTTAACCTTCTGTGAGATTGGTCATGACCTAATCATTTCTTGTGCTTTAACATCTGATGAACTTCTTAATAATAAACCATATGATTATTTTCTGTGATCTTTAAACAATTCATAATTATTTTTGTAATAACAATAAATTAATGCTACAAAGTTAGTTCATAGTTATAATATATATATAATATTCATATTCTTATTTTTGTGATTACTTTGATTCATCTTTCTTGTTTTTAACTTCTTTTTGATTAAAATTATGCTTGAATAATCAATAAATAAAATACTGTTAATAATTTTGAAGAAATCCTTAAAAGTTTGAATAAGCATTTTTACTAATCATTACTTGGCTAGGTTGTAATAATTTAATATTTATGATTTAACATATATATATAAAAGATTCTTAAGTTTAATAGATTTTTAAAAATTTTGTTTATTGTATAGTATTTATTATTTCAATGTTTTTGTTTACTGTACAGTATTTTTCTTTCTTTTTTAAATTTTTATTTACTACACAGTATTTATTTTTTATTTCTCTTTAGTATATACAAATTTTTTATATATCCATATTTGATAAGAAATTAATTATTTACATTTTTCACAAGTCAAAATAAATTTATCTAAATATAAGATTGACTTTCATCAATTCTCTAGTCTTTTCAATAAAAAAGTGAGTTGAGGTATAAATTTAAATGGGTAAGATACATTATATAAAATAGATTATAGTGTATAAAATTTCTATATATGTTTGTTGAGTGATTAAGTCTATTGCAGTAATAAGTATGAATAAATATGAAGATTCTCCTGGAAATAGGTTTGCTTTGCCAGGAAATATTGGAGTTACATAAATTTATTTAGGATTAATCTATTCTTCTCTGTGCACATGGTGAGTCCAAAGTATGGTAAATTGTTCTGATATTAGATTGATATTTTTCATGCATGGAATTAATTATGTGAGCTATTCTGAAATGCAAAATGATTGTCTCTAAATAAATAATCATGTAATAATTATTTTCATGTGATGTTGTGCACATATATGGCGTGCCTGAGATTTTTTTTCATTCTGCTTAGAATTGACTTAAGAACCATTTAGCTTTTGAGTTCACCTTTATGACCACATTAAACTATGCAGAATGTTATTGCTATCAGTATATGGGCTTTATAAATTGCTATCAACTTATATTCTTCTGCATGCATTGATAAAATTATAAAAATTAAACAAATCCACCTTTTTTATTACTGTTGCAATGCTTATTTTATTAAACTTCAACAACCTTACAATTTCCATTGAACTGTATATCTCTTGAATTGACACACTATCAGATCAGTGCTTGCATTATCTTGCAATAATAAAAAAAGTTATAATGTTTGTTTATTAAAAAAGTAGTATTTTAAAATAATGTAAAAACTAAAAAAATATATACAAATATGTCAGATTCTGGGAGATAAAAAAAGTTGTATATATATATAATATGGTATTATTTAAATGATGGTATTTATTATATCCCTACTGAAGACATAGCACAATATTGTAATAAGTTGTCACTTGATCATTGTTAATGGTTGACATTGTTTTTCTATTCTATAGCAATTTATTTTAACATTTCAATATATATATAGTTAACTTCAATTAACCTTTTATAACAGTTATTTTTTTTTATTTAAAGGAAATTTATAAATTGCATCTCTCTCTAATAATTCCTGTGGCCTATTTCCAAATTTTAATATTTTTTTCTCATTCTTTGGATAATTTTAGCAGTCTGTAAATATGTGCATATGATTTTTAAGAATTTTGGGAGGAAAAATAGAGATTCTTTTAGAATATAAGTTGACTATTCTTTGAAATCATACCCCCCCCCCCCCATTTTTTTTTTTTTTTTTAAAAAATATAAAAAAATAAACTCTTTCTTGTTGTAAAAGTTATTGAACTTGTCACATAGTTTTGAAGAAAAAAAAAAGTCAAGTTAATAAAAAAAAAAGGTTAATGTAATGTAAAAATTTTAAATATATTTTAAGTTGTTAAAAAGTAGTAATTTATCTTTTTTTTTTAAATTTAAAATATGAAATTTTATTTTATTATCATAGAATGGTGTATTGAAAAATTTGTCTCTTATATGGAAGAGATCATAACTATTTAGGATTCTTCAGATATATACCGCTTTACTCCAGTTAGTGATGGACCTTTATGCGAGGATTTGTCATAGCAATCATCATCAATTTGAACCCACTATTTTAATTTACAATTGGTTATTTCACTATTACAATCTTTGAAAACATTTTAATACTTTTTTAAAGAAAAATATCCTCCATTTTTTCAAGATGACAGTAAAAAAAATTGCAATCAGTTTGTAAGATTGATGATGCCATAGGATAGTGACTTCATTAAAGCTATGTCTTCTGAAAATAAAATGGTGACATTCATGCTAAAAATGTACAATAGAGTTTATTCATTATGTAATATATAATATTGTTTTGATTATAGAATTAAAATATGATTAATGCACTTCATTTAACTTTCATCTAATGACTTGAGAACAAAATATTCAGTACTATCATTTATGATATATCCAAAGTAAATATTTTCATCTTTAAATAAGAAAAAAACTTGTTTCATTCAGTACAGTAACAAATTTTGATCATGTACAATGACAAAGTGTATTAATACTTGGTTGTAAAATGGATATATTAGGGAATCTATATTCATTTAATCAGTTTTATAGATTAAAATTTTTGCTAATGTTATTTTATCTGCAGCAAAGGTATGATGATTGTGTACATTATTTTGAGGAGAAAAAAAATTTCATATACTGTGCAGCTAATAATCAATTTTATATGATCAAAGGTTGCTAAATATAAGTTTAAAATACCATTTATTTGTTTATTTTTAATCAATATTCTTGTAATTTATTTATTCAAGATAATAGTAAAAAAAAAAAAAGGTTTAATAATTTATATACATTAGTTGTAAATACTTAAACAGGTTTTAACCTATAATGAATATGCCTTAAAATTTTTAATACTCAAGCAATATTATTTGCCAATAGAGGGACCTCACAAACCACGACACAAGATAGCGACTTTTATAAAGATAAGAGCAGCAGTCTTATCTTTAACCTAAATTTCTACTTATATAAGCCAATCTGAAGCATCCTGATTTGGGAGCATGAAGTTAATTGTTCTCTTCGCTGTTTAAGTCCACAACTTCACACTCCCAAATCAGGATACTTCAGATTGGCCTATATAAGTAGAAATTTAGATTAAAGATAAGACAGCTGGTCTTATCTTTATAAAAGTCACTATCTTGTGTCGTTTTTTATGAGGTCTCTCTATCGGCAAAATGATATTGCTTGGCTATTAGAAATTTTAAGGTGCATTCGTTACATGTTAAGGCCTGTATTTACATATATTTCCTGTGTGCTCTATAAAATATAATTACAACTATACATCAATTGTATATAACATTTCTTACATTTTAATTTCACTGCATTTATATAAAATAAAAAGTATGCATTTTTTTTTTTTTTTTTAAAAAGCAGTGCTGAAAAAAAAAAAAATTCAAAATTTTATTGGTTAGAAATTTCAAAAATAATTTTTTTTAATATTTGAACATAAATTTGCATGAAAAATACATTTTAAAATGTACATTATGTTAAGCTAATTTTTTTATTTAATTTTAAAATGTGCATTGTGGTTAGTTTTTTTTTCATGCTTCATTTTATTTCAACAAATAGTGATTCAGAAAATAGGAGTAAAATGGTGATTAGCAATGGAAAAATTATAATTTTTTTTTCTTTTAAAATTATAGCTACTGAAGTGTTTTTAAATAGTACATTTACCCAAAAAAGTTAGTATTTTTTTTTTTAATAATATGCTAAACAAAATTTTTGCTCTTTAATTGACACCATTTTTTAAAATCAATTTTTTATTTATTTATTTTGAATTTAAAGTAACAAATTAGACCATTTTCATTGCTAACCAAGGTAAAGATGTTAAGTAGTTATAAGTATATAGGATTATTTGATCTTTTGTTATCTATAACTCTACATTTGTTTAATTTCAATCTGATCCTAACATTAATTTTTTTTCATATGTTTAATCTAAAGATTATATTTTTAAAGTTTTAAAGTGCAGAACTTGTTGTAAGCATGGAGTTAACTGAAAGTACTTTTTTTTTTTTTGCTAAATATATTTTAACATTAGCCTGTTATCATTTTATTTAAGACCGTGAGTACATTTTTCAAGTTTCAAGATAGATTCTTTAATATGTGCCTTGTCACAATGAGATAATTGGTAGTTGTTATTTTAAAATATATTTATTAAACATAGTAATATACAGTTAAACTTTATAAAAATTTACATAGTATTCAAAATGAAACTTGAAAAAGTCAATATAGAGAAAATGGTATCTTAATAGGATTAAGAGGAAAATAAAACTTTCACCCAAGTATCATCATGTAGACTCACAGGTGAAAGCAGAGAGTCTCGCTGCTTGACTTGATCAAGAAGCTTAATAAAGACACTTAGAGCCGAGTCCTGAGAATGACTAAAGATGAGCCTGCAACATTTCAACCATAAAGAAAATGTTATAAAGATAATCTTATTGCTGCAAATGATCCCTTCTTAAGAGTGTTAGAAACAGAAAGAGCATCCCCAAGATCCAGAGAGACATTCGCAACAATAAAGTCCCTAATCGACTTAAGAGCAGGACAGATATAGAAAATATGGAGAATTGTCTCATCATATAATCTACACAACTGACACTGAGACGAAATCCTAATGAAGCCTCTGCTGGTCACTAAAAAAAAACTTGTTGGGAGTGCATTTGAATTTAGTTTAAGTACAAAATCAACATGTCTTGCTTCAATGAAAAGAAGTTTCATTTTACGCAAGAGAACTTTATTTGAAACACCTAATGAAGTCAAAAGAGGAGTATAATGTGGAAATTTTAATTTATAAACATCCCAGAATGACAATTTCCCATCAAGCGCAATTTGAACTGAGGGTATCGACTTAATAACTGACTTCCATAAATCAGCAATCCAATAACTTGAAAATGGTAGTTTGACATTACTTTTAACAAGCCATTATAAATTTAGATTTGTCTTTAAATGTTAACTACAAAGCAATATAATAGCAAATATATTTAAGCAGTGGGTAATTTGGTATGAAGTGAAAATAATAAAATTAGTTTGTTGACAGAGAATTAAATATTTATTCATTAAATATTTCAGATGTTTCGCAGTTGAACCATTGAAGAATTTACAATTTTTATGATTAACTTTATTATTTGATGGAAAATAGATATGTATAGTATTTATTTATTTATATTTAAATTATTTCAGTTGCATATTTGGCTATTTTTAAATTCTGATTTGGAATCTGTAACACAAAAGCTTAAATTTTGAAAATTATGTCAATATAATAAATCAGTCATTTATCTATTCATATATAAACAAGTATTGTTTATATAAATAGCATTTAACTGTCTCATATTTTTAAACAAATAAAAATACAAAATCAGATTAAGTTCCTAGCACATTGTTGCATTTGAAAACATAATATAGGGACTTAAAAACTAGTGCAAGAAAGAGAAAATTACTTTCTAAAAGATAACCAAAATATTTCTTTGTGCAGCATTTTATTAATTTTTATTTAAACTTTTTTATTTAGTTATTATTTTTGATTGGGAATGAGCTTCATAATTGAAGAATTGAAAAGACTTACAACAATAGCATTTATAATTTTCTCTCTTAATATCTGGATTGTCAATTTATTTAAATTTGTATTTCTGCTTTAAAAATATATTTTATCTATTTTTAAGACTATTCAAAATTTTAATTTTTGCTAATTGTTTTTATAAGGTAATATTCTATTTTTATTAAACATATGGTTAGAATTCAGCTCACAATTAAAAAGGAAAAAAAATTAGAAATATCTCTCTTTGAAGTCAAAATTTTAAATGGGCTAACAAATATAGTTAATCTGAAGATAAAAACCATACTTTTTTATAATTTGGTAATATCAAGATAAAAAAAAAAAGGATTTTTAAATAAAATTTAATAACAATGTCAGTTTTTTTTTTCATGTGTCAATTTGATAATCATGGCCAGCTGCTTGGAAAGCAGCTATGCTAACCACTAGGTCGCCAACGCTTGACAACAATGTGAGTTTATCAACAAAAACTAAGATCTACAAATTTCCTAATATATTAATTTACTTTACTTTTTTGTAATACTGAAATTACAGATTAGGCACTTTATTCTACTTAAACATATTTATAAAGTATCAAATAAAAGCAATTCCTGAATTGACATTTAATAGTTAGAATTTTTATTGATATCAAACAAATGTGAAACAAGTGCAAAGAAGGTAAAACAACATAAGAGTACTGTTTTTTATTTTTATATTGTATTTCAAAAATAAAGTATTGAAAGAGGATTGCAATAATTTCCTTTTGTATTGTAGCAAAATCTTATTTTATATATTGCATTTATATTATTATAATTTATTACTTGCTTTAGGGTAAAATTATGATATGAGAGTATTGATTGTTGGCTAAAGGTAAATGAGATTGAATTTTATTAATATAATAATGAATTCTGCATATTCTAAGTTAGAATTTATTTTGTAATTCACTATGTGTGAATGTTAATGAGTTTAGGGTTATGAATTGAATTTTAGATGGAATTTTTAATAAAATTGACTTCCCGTAATCATTATGTTTAGTGATTTAAAAATAAAATTTTTTGAAATATCATCTTTTGATGATTTTCAATAATTTTTACTGCTCAGCTTAGTGTAGTGATTATATGTTGAATTTGTGATTGCAATGGAAATTTTCAATATAATATATGTGTAATCATAAATTATAATTGTAAAGACAAATTCTTCCTTTTTTTTGAATGAGTAAAATTTATTGACAACAATAATTAATATTTTAGTCAAAGCCTATCGATCACTTATAGAACTAAGTATAAAAACAAATTACAAAAAAATTTGGCAAATAGAAAAAGAAGATGTGTGTATGAAAATGTTATGTTTTTTTTATTGAAGTTCCTGTTAAACCTTCCCTTATTTTTAATCGTGTTTTTAAAAAAATGATTCCACTATCAATCGTATTTATTTGATTTATTGTAATCTTTTATAACAATTATTTCTACACATTGTACACCAGTGAAAAACGTGGGTAGATCTCTCCAAGCTTTCTGCAACATTATCAATGCTCATGTTACATAACAACATAGTTTAGTTATTCACTACAAAATTTTTAAGGTGCTTAGTATGTCTGAATCACGAGTTATAACGTATATTTCATAACTTTGTAGATAATTCCTTTCATGGCCATCTTTAATTTTCAAAATAATTAAAAGTCAGCTGGAGCTAATAGGGCAGATGCTCAAGCACAATAATACTTTTTTGGGCCAAATGATTGTGCACAATTTTGATATTGTGGGCTGGCTTGCTCATGGTATTCAAGTTACTTGTGTAAAATTTTGATCCACAGATGATTCAAAACACACAAATAGTAATCAGCATTTATTACCCAATCTTTAGGAATATATTTTTTGTGAATAATGCTTTTAAAATTAAAAAACCCTAGGCGATGTTTTGATTGTTTTTTTTTTTTTTTTGCATTCACAACTTCTTTGGTTCCTTTTTCTGGCGATCTCCATACTCTAGTGCTTGGGTTGATAGTGGCATATTACTTGTTATTTTATGATTACATTAATACTTGTTTGCTCTCTGGCTAAGACTTGAAAAAAGTATTATGCTTGTTTTGAAGAAATTTCTCTGTTACTTGAAAAAATGCCCGGTTCCTCTTTGGACTTGTACTTTTCATTCCCTTTGATATTTAGATATTAAGTTTTTTTTTTATGCAATAAATTATTATAATACATTTTTCATTTTATTAATCTTTTTATTTGTTTAATGAAATAATAATTTTGTGTGATTATTTGCATAAAATAATAGCACAATTTATTGAATGTTATCTTCAGTGTTTAACTCAGTTCAAAATACATAATTACATGTTTAAAATTAAACATTTTTTTTTTGTATTTTTTAAATTTATTTTTGTGCAGATTCAAATATTTGTTTTCCAAAAATTGTAATGAAATTACTAATTTTTTTTTATAAATATTCTACTTAAAACTCAGATTTAATATTTTGTAGTTTTTTTTTTTTAGAAAAAATATATTCATAACATTTGTGCTAAAGAAAAAACATGACTAAATATTGAATTTCTAGAATAATTTGTATTAATATGATGCAAGCAAATCAGTATATAAGTGGTAATCACATTATTTGGGCATGCTACTGTTTTGTAGGTATGTCAACTTTTTGACAGAAAAGATAAGATGTATCATATGGATACTTTGACAAATATATTTATTTTAATTGTTATATTTAATAAAAGAATATAACAAAGAGAATTTTATATATGCATGCATTTTCATTTTTTTTTTTGTTGATCATATTTTGAAACAAAAAATAAGTATTGTGAAGTTAATCTTTATTTTTATTTCTCCTCATCAACAAATCTTAAGTTATAAGAAGTATATTTAATTGAAAATAGCAAAATACTCATATACATATATAAATAATATGAAATTTCATTGACAGCTAAAATTTATTTTCAACTGTTATAATTTTATTTTTAAATATTGTTTGCCTCCATCTCTTAATGTTTAATTTATTAATTTAGCTTCCAATAATACAATAAACATGAAGAACAGAGATCGTCTCCTTGTGCCAGAGCATCTCTTTGTAGACACATGGCACAGATTACCATATCTGACGAGACGACATCTCAGACTATTGCACTAAATATTATGATGTCAACGCCATACAGATTGGTTGCAAAGCTTTGAACTTCTATATGAAATTATTGTAATTAGCAAATGTAGCTACTTGATACTGTAGTTTCGGTTGTTTTCTCATCCCTGGTGTTCGCCTAGAGATGTCGCTATTTCTAGGTCAATTCCTAGAAATATATCGTTTCACCGGCCTTCACTCAACAAAAGAGGAAATTTTCTACATTATAAATGCAGAAATGAGTCCTCATGTTATGTTGGACCGAGGTGATGGCGGCAACAGAAGCCAACACAAATAAGACTTCTTTCTATGATAAAACACAGAAAGAGTTCCCAACAGCTGCCGGTTATGGCTTTTTTTCTATGCTAAAAGCAAAGAGAAAGAAATGCCTTGATTGGCTGCCATAGTAGTTGATTTTGTTCATCATTTTCTCGTAATAGTAGAATATCTATTTTCTCTGTAGTTTCATGTGAGAGTGTGTGTATTTGAAGCAGTTGTTTTTTAAAATTTGATAAGACGTCTATTTTTTTTAATGGGTTGTAACTTACTTTACTGTTGTAAGTTTAGTAATAATGTCCTGAAGATTCCATTACGAATGGGTAACCCTCAAAAATTGCTTTTAAGGGTGCAAAATGGAAAAAAAATTAAGGATCACATGAAAAGTACCGTTTTCGCGAGAATTCATCCGTGACAAGTTACTTTTGCTATATATATATATACGCACAAACAAAAACAACCCAGTGTCTAATTATTAGGAATTACTTGTCCAAAAAAGAAAATTAGTCGGGTATTATTTTTTTTTTTTGTTACATTTATTATTTCAAAATAAGGTTAGTTTTTATATCTACACACTAACAAAAACAACCCAGTTCCTGATTAATTACTGTCTTAAAAAAAAAAAAAAGAAAGCAAATTCAACGGGGTTTGGTTTTTTTCAATGGAGTATTTGAATTACGGTATTTTTTTTTATATATATACAAGATTTACCAAAAAAAAAAAAAAAAGAAACCCGCTTTCTGATTAATTACTGTCAAAAGAAATGCAAATTAGTCGGCTATCATTTTTAAATTTAGTATTTCAATAATGATACCCTTTTTATATAGACAGAGTTAACAAAAACAACCCACTTTCTGATTCATTACTGTCCCCCCCCCAAAAAAAAAAAAAAAAAACGGAAATTAGTTGGGTATCATTTTTCAATTGAATCTTTCAATGACAGTCCTTACTAATAGTAGTCAGGTATCAATTCTAAATTGTAGTATATAAATGACATTACTTTTGATAGATTTAGAATTACGTATTGCTTTTTTAATAAAAATAATTGATTTTTACTCTTGACCAAAAATACTGTAACTTTTAAAAAAGACACACATAAAGTCCCCAAAAAAAATGAGAAAAAGCCCCGTAACTTTAAAGACACACACACAAACTCAAAAACAATCTAAGATTAATAAACATTGACTTATTACGTCTTGCTTTTGAATCAAATGATTGATTTACTCTTGCAAAAAAAAGTACCGTAACTTTAAAAAGACACACATAAAGTCCCAAAAAAAAATATTAGAAAAAGCCCCGTAACTTTAAACACACACACACACAAATTCAAAAACAAGATAAGATTAATAAACATTTACTTATTACATCTTGCTTTTGAATAAAAGTATTGATTTACTCTTGCAAAAACCCCCCCCGTAACTTTAAACAGACACACATAAAGTCTCCCCCCAAAAAAGTTAGAAAAACACCGTAATTTTAAAAAGACACACACACACACACACACAAACTCAAAAACAAGATAAGATTAATAAACATTTACAAAAATGAAAAAACTAACATCATATAATAGTATTAGTTAGTAGAATATTTTATTACAAATCTAAGAAATCAGATCTTTTTAGATCAAATCGATCATTAAGGTCCGACCCCGGAATCGTTATATGTATATGTTTTCGATTAGCATCAACGCCATCCTGTGGCGAACACCAAGGATGAGAAAACAACCATAAATTTTTTCTTAATAAAAAAAAAAAATCACCAATTCATTTTAACAACAAATAAAATATACTTTGCATTATCTTATATATATATCTTTTTTAGTATTTAGAATGCATTTTAAAAATTAGAGCTATAAATAATACTGTAAATGAGATCAATCAAATGATGTATAAAATTAGATAGTTTAAAATAAAAAATGCTTGCATACATAATACTCAAGCATTAGAAGGGATAGAGGGCTTTGATGCAGGAACCATTAGTTTTTGAGTTCATTATTCTACCAAATATTAACAACTCCAAATATTTGTTGGATGGGAATACTGTTGTATAAAAATAAAATTTCTAAGTTTATTGAATAGTTTATTATTAAATTATATGATTATAAAAAATTATAGATTATTCTTTTGTAAAATCATTGCACAAATTGTCTATTTTAAATTTGATGAATGAGTTGCATTATATCTTCTTTCATCTTTGCATTGTTAGCATATAAAATTCTTAATTGCCAAAGTTGTCTTTATTCTTAAAACTTTTATTTTATTGCACCCATTTCACACAAATGAAGATGTAGAGAAAAAGCAAATGTTCAAAAAGATAAATTTCTGGTGAACCAGCACTCTTCAGAGTGCACCTTGAAGGATATTTGCCTTTTTTCTATATCTTTACTCATGAGTTTGAAATTTGTGTAGTGAAGTAGCAGTTTTAAAACAGATGAAAGGCTAGAAATGATATAATCTCTAACCTAATAAATGACTAATAATTGTGATAACTTCTTTTATAACATTAAAATTTGATGTTTCAAATATTAAAAAAAGTTAAAAAACAAAACAAAAATGCGAATATCCTTTTATCTGAAATATTATTCAAAGGAGATACTCTTTAATATATCACAACAACTTTTTTTTTTAATTTTTTTTTTTTTTTTTTTGTAATGAAAACTTTTTTCAAACTTCAAAAAATAATTTAAACAATTTTTTAAAAAATAAATTATGAAATCAGCATCTGATTATGAACATTGGAAATCTTTATATATAATACTAATAGCAAGGTTTGTTTGAATGACATACAAATTTAATGTACTGATTGTAATTTAAAAGTCAAATCTTCCCAAGATCTGTTGGAGTAAATTGTAAAATGAAGCATATCAAACAAAGCATTAGACGATCATCTAATTTTACTTTTAGCATAGCATCTTTTTTTTATCCACATTTTTGTATTCATCATCTTTTGCCAAAAATCAGATGTGCCTACTGTTAGATTATTATTGTTATCTTCACTGGCATTGTGAAAGACAATGATGATGAAAATAATAATAATAATAATAATAATAATAATAATAATAATAATAATAATAATAATAATAATAATTCAATTCAATATCTATTTATTATGTGCATTTCAACATTTGCTCTTTAACAGAAATACATAATAAAAAACAAACAAACAAAAAAAAAACAATAAGCAAATACATATTACATACATACCATTATATATACATATATGTTTATAATTATAAATTTAGTTTCTAACATTTATAATAAACTGATTACAAAAAATATCAATATTATTAAAAGTTAGATTATATATTATTTGCAATTCTATTAATAAGTGACTTGCTGAAGAAAGTATTTTTACATTTATTAACCTTGAAAGTATGCATTTCTCTTAACAGATGACTAGGTATTTTCAATTTTATTTTCGATATACAATCACTGACATCAATTTTCCCATCAATTAACTATCATATCTTTCAATATTCTCCTTGCTTTTAATACTATTTTAACATTTTGATTTCCTATTATTAATTTATTGAATATTTTTTCAACATTATGTATTTTAGGCTGAATATTAATAAAATTGAAACTTCATATACAAGAACCACATTCTAAAAGTGTAACAACAAGAGAAAAAAAATAACATATTTTATGGAAGTAGATAAATCTCTTTCATATTTTAAAATACAGCCCATCCTTCTATATGCTGCTTTATTAATAATATACTTAAAAGTAAAATTACTACAAAATATTATTCCTAAATCAGATACAATCTCTTTATATGTAATAACACCATTCTCAATTTTATATTGATAAACAGATTTTTCAGTTTTATTAGTATAGGAAGAAATGCATGTTTTATTAATATTAATCTCCATATTGTTATACTCTATACCAAATTATAAAACAATCTATATTCTTTTGAACCTCAATATGATCATTATAAATAATTATTTTTTTGAATAACTTACAATCATCAGCATAAGCAAATATCATACTATTTTTTATGTTTTGATCAACATCACACATAAAAACATTAAAAAGTAAAGTTGCTAATATTACATTCTGAGGAACACCTACCATATTATTAAAAAAATGAGAATTGGTTCTATCCATATACACATAAGATTTACAACCATTCATATAAATGTTAAACCACTCTATTAAATGACTAACTCCCAACATTTTAAGGTTATATAAAAGTCTAACATGTGAAACTTTATCAAATGCTTGAGTCATATCAAAATATACATCTAATTGTTTCTGATCAGATAAGGCATGAGCAATATGATCAGATATCACCATTAAATTAGTTTACCAGATAGAAAATCCTGCTAATAATTAGGTAACACCTTAATCCTATCTACAATAATGTTATTGTAAACACACGTTTCATAAACTCTAGCAAAAGGTGACAGAATCGAAATAGGCGTATAATTACCATGATCATATATATCCCCTTTCTTATAAATTGATATAATCTTAGCTATCTTAAATATGTCAGCAATAATAGATTTCTCAATTGATAAATTAATGATATAATATAATGGTGCCATCAAACATTCAGCACAACCCTTGATAATAAAATTAGGTATATTATGAAGTCCCATAGAAGATTTTGCTTTAAGTTTAGAAATTGCATTAAACACTTGAGGAATTTCAATTTTTTTTACATTTATATTCCAAAAATGCTCTTTATTTAATTTAATATCAGCCATATCACTATCAGAAATATCTAAATACAGATTTGTAAAATGATTAACTAGATAATTCATAGAAGGTCAAATTACATTATATCTATAACTATTTCCAATAATATTAAGATCCTTAACATAATTCCAAAATGTTTGTGGATTATTCCTAAAATTTTCTTCTACCCTATTTAAATTATTATTATAATCCTTTTCCATAAGAGTTTTAGTATAAGCACACAAATAACCAAATTTCTTATACAATTCTTTATCATTATTTAATTTATATAACCCATGATATTTATGCTTTGTATTTAAATCTTTAACACAATTCCTTAGAAAACCATTTAGGATATTTATTATTAGTATTCATATAATGCCTAACAGGAATATATTGATCTAGACAATTTTGAACTATACTAATAGACTTATTTGCAGCTATATTTGAGTCATTTTCTATCATTACATTCCAATCAACACCTTTAAAAGCTTTATAGAGACCATAATAGTCACCATGTTTGTAATCTCTATTACTATTCACTATAAGCTTTATATGTTCATGAGAACCATCTATTACAAATTCCAAAGGTCAGTGATAAGGATCAGGAGGCAAAAGAGCTTTATCAGCCTCTTTGCACTTCAACTCATCCTTAGTGCTAAACAATAAATTCAACATACCACCCCTAAAATTAATAATATTATTACGTTGATTTAATCTAACCAACACAAATTTTTTTAATCTATAGTTTATTATTACCAACAATCTTATTGCTATATAGTGAGTAATCAATTTCATTAAAATCTCCAACTATAATATATTTATATTTCACCAATATATCCTCAACCTTAAATAATAATAACAACAACAACAACAGAACTCACCCCCTCAGCTTTCTCAGATCACTCAGCCCAGATAATAACAATTAACTTCACACAAATTAAAACATCAATACTCCCATTAATAAGAACAATCAGAGTTTTACTCCCAGCAACCACCCCTGAATTTATATTCTTAGAAACATACATTATGCTAAATAAAATAAAAAGAATATCTAGCATATATAAACAGACTTTCTTTCAATATCAGCCATATAACAATGAAACAAACACCTTCAGGCTATTAACATTTACAGATGAATTTCATAAACATATAACTATGATTAAACCATCACATCACACACAGCAATACATATATAATCTTACACATGCATATAATAATGCGTGTGATACATTAAAAAATTACTTAAAAGTGAAAAAAATCAGGTCTTATGCAACAACACATTTGGACCAGGGAATATATAAGATGGGCACTCGGAAACCCACCAAGCATCAAAGTCCCAATGGCGATACAAACAAATGAGGGAATATACGCAGGCCAAAATATGATTCTGCCTATTTATGAACATTTTAAACAAAAACTTCAAATAAGCCAACCACCCAGAAGGCTATCTGATCTATTTGGTCCAGCAGAAACAAAAAACCCATTTACCACAGATCTTTTCCTAGAAAAACTAACTAGTATACCAACCACATGCCATTCAGGAAGCCCCGGAATCCCATTATTTGTATTGAGTCACCTCAGCCAATATACAGCACAATACCTATGCAACTTCGGATCATTTAGCATTGGAAATTCAGCCTACGGAAGAAGTCTATCTGATCGCAATAAATATCCTTCAGCAAAAAGGCAAAAACCACTCCCTTCCTTTTCTAAGCAATCTCAGGCCGATATCCATAGGACCACTACCAATCAAAATTATAGAGAAAATCATAAAAGAAATAATAGAACCTTGCATAATACCACTAATCTCAAAGGCTCAATTTGCTAAGAAAAATTCATCGACAATCCAGGCAGCATAATACTTTAGGGCAATTCTGACTTCAATAAGGCAAGGGAAAAAATATAGCCTCATAGCAGTTCAACTCTATATTGAGGCAGTGTTTGACTCAATTGACATCCCTATACTTTTGGAGATGCTTGCAAACACTACTATCCCCAAAACTCAATTGTACCTAATAGCAAACCTGCTTTTGAATCGAGAAATCCATATAACCCTCAATGGAAAGAACTCACCATTATTGACTCCCACCCAGCCAAAAAATACAAGGGTTCTCTGGAATATCGAGACTTGGCACCACACAACACATAGCACGCATAGTATACAGGTCTCCTATCCTCAAAGAAGCAGGTATCTCAATCGCAAAAGATACTTCCACAATATACAAACCAAGACAAACTAAAATTTAACCAACAAAAACAACTGCCTGGTCCCTTTTCCCTGGAAAGCCCTGCACACCCATATTCCAATCAAAACCCACCCCATTTCTAGGATTTCCATTTCAGCCAGAGATCACTGGTATGAGATGCCACATACAAAATAAACTAAAGTATGAGGCTCAACGGATTGTCCAATCCCTATCAAAAACATCTCTCTCTGTAAATTCAAAGGTACAGCTTATAAAACAACTCATCATCACAAAAATAACTTACTACTTACCAATCATATCATTTTCAAAAGCATTCAAGTTGAAAATCAAAACCATCTGCAATCAACTCCTATGGTCTTAGAAAACAGTAGCAATATCAACAAGACAATTCAATTAACCACTAATAAAGAATGGTCTGGGATTACATAATATCGATACTTTTTGCACACAAAAAAGCTAAGAAACCTCATAATTGCAATCATTAACCAATTCTCAAAGCTCAAATGTTTAATACAAATCACCCTGACTGATAGGCCACCTCCACCGGGATTATATATTTCATCAATTATATACCAATATAAGACAACGGCCAACATACCTGAACAGTAAACACACAAATATATTTACTGGGATATTTACAATTTCGCACACGAGGAACATAACACTAATGATCCCACTCCAATGTTAAGAATAAACAACAAAAAATTACTTTATCATTATAAAAGATGGGCACTGGAACCTAAGTTCTTTGACTTTATTTTAAAAATTAATCTTCTAGCCATGCAAACAACTTTTTTTCTCCATCATAGAAGACTGTACATTACAGTAGATCTTTTTTGTGGACTATGTCATCATGCAGAAGAGACGTTTCAGCACCTGATCGACTGGTGTACAGCAGTGTTCTTCAACCCTTGGTCCACGGCCCGGTGCCGGGCCGCGGAACTTTTCTGCAAATAAAAAGTTTGTAATAATAAATAATAAGTTTAAACTTTTAATTAATGTAGCCAATTTTTATTTATTTTTGATCTCATTTTTATCCAATTAAAAAAAAAAGAAAACAGAACGAAAAAAAAATCTAATCAATCATTCATAAATTAATTTGTTTTTCTAGTTATCATAGATGTTATGGGGGGGGGGGGTAGAATTAAATTTTTTATTACTTTTCTAAAAAAAATTAAAAAAAAGTTTTTTATTATATAAACTCCATATATATATATATATAAAACTTTATCTTATATATTTAACATTGTTGTTTTGATCAGTTATAACAATTATGCTTATCTTTAAGAAAATTTATCTATAGACTTCTGCCGGTCAGCCAAATCTTATCCTTATTTTTGCTGGTCTGTGAACTTTATTCTTATTTTTACCAGTCCGCAGGTGTGAAAAGGGTGAAGACCACTGGTGTACAGCACTAGAAGAGATAAGAAAAATAATATGTACCACATACTGCTAACCCAATACTCTAGTCCACCCAAATCATCACCACATACCAAGGCAAATCAACTCCAAATATCAGAGCAGCCACCTTCGTCCTATACGCATTTTGGTGCACAAGGTGCACTTTTTTAATGGGTAATAACACCAGACAACACCCATCTACTCATCACAACAAATTAGCACAAATAAGAAATAGACAAGATCTTAATAAGCCCACATCTATACACGGCCATGTGGTCATTATTAAAATGGCAGGCTATGTTATAGCTACATTAATAACCACAGATGTACTTGCTCCATGCAAAAGAAAATGACCATATACCTGAATCTAGAGAGGATGAGGATTTGAACTAATTATACTAACAACAACTTTTATCCTATTAATATATTATTTAAATTATTGATAATAAATTTTTTTTTATTAAAACTCATTTATATGCTTGATGCATAGTCTCTGACCTATGGACAGTCTTTAAACAAACATTTCCATGTGTTAAAGATATATTTCAATCAATGAACAATATGACATGTATATCACTTCCATCTGTAATGCCCTTAGAAAACTAAACCCTCCCATGATGTATGTACTCCCATGCATCAATTTTTTATTATTGAAACTAAATAATTACCATGTACATGAGCATGTATATACAGATTGAATCAATGTTAAAGTTTTCATTCAATCCATACATAAATATAATTACAGAATAGAAACAAATACCATGTAAACAAATCTTGTATATAAAAATGTAAACAATATAAAAAAATCTTGCATGTACAAATGTAAACAATGTAAAATTGTACTTTGAATCAATAAAGTTCCATTTTTGAAACATCACCACCACCACTACCACCATCACCATCATCATAATAATAAGAACAACAACAACAATAATAAACAGAGGGCGAGTGACTTAGTTTTCCATGCACTCCGTTCTAAAAAAACAGGTATTTTCAAAATATTTGTCTTGTATCTTTTATAATTTATTATATTTGATTGATTGTATGGATTCCAAACAATAGAACCATAAAGCCGAACAGGCACAATTAATGTATCAAATAGTAATCTATATATTTCTAATTTAAATTGAAAATTATACCCATAATTTTTAGAGACTTATGATCATTAAATGTATAACAACTTGTGAAAATAATATCTAGATCTTTCTGCTTAAAACATATGGCAATTCTGTTTCCATTAACACAATATTGACCATTACTAACTGTTGTTTTTTTGTACAGATACTAAATTGCATTTTTTAATGTTTATTTGCATGTTATTGACATGATGCCATTACAAAAAGCATTAATATAATTTTAATAAATCACCCCACTGATAATAAAAGAATATAAAATTGTGTGCTTACTTACGAATGATAATTATTTGCCATAGTAGTGATGTATATATATGTTGGATCTTCAAAAAGATCTTAATATCATCTGCATAATATATTTCCCCCAGGTACTTCCTTGTATATTCCACACCAATAAGGGAAAATATTAATTGATAACCCAATTTTATCTACTTTATAATATAATCTTCAATAGCTGCTCTTCCTCTTTCCTTCTTTATTTTTGCTTTTCTAATATATAACATATAATAACCACATTCCATTCTTTTTACACTTTAAAGCAAAATTTTTTTTATTAATATTACAGTTTCGACTGTTCCTAGCAGTCTTCATCAGGTTGGTGGAGTAAAGAAAGATTTAGTAGATAATAAGATCTGATGAAGACTGCTAGGAACAGTCAAAACTGTAATATTAATAAATATATTTTGCTTTAAAGTGTAAAAAGAGTGGAATGTGGTTATTATATGTTTTATGTACTTTAATTAGTAAAATATTATGATCTATCTTATCAAAAACTTTAGACAAATCAAAATAAGTAACATCAAGTTGACTCCAAGAATCGATAACTTGTGCTATAACATCTGATATGTGCAATAAATTAGTTTTCTATAGATCTTCCTGGTAGAAAACCATGTATAAATGAAGGAATAATACTTTTTTAATTGATGTATAATCCTATTATAAATTGATTTTTCCAATATTTTAGCACAACTTGGCAACAAAAAAATAGGCCCAAAATTAGATAAATCTGATTTGGAACTATTTTTGAAATTTTTCAACAATCAGGAAAAACAGATGTTTTTAGTCCAAATTAAATATATTATAACAGCCGGGTTTAAACCCTGTTACAAGGAAATTTAATAATGTCCACCAACTGCCCTGGATATAGGTATGTACTCAATATAGGCCCAGCTTGCATAAGTTTTGCTTTAATTTATTTGATTATCGTATATGATGAGTGATATATATAAAGAAATAGATTAAATTTTTTTTTTTTTTAGTGATGAGTATAATCATTCATTAATCAATAAATCTTCACCATAATCTTTTTTAAAAACTTTTATTTTCATCATATATATATTTAAAATCCTTTCAAATTCTTCATATTCCAACGTTTCAATTGTTTTTAATTACAATCATTTTCAAGGTAAAACTACAAAATACACAGAAATAATTGAATAAATAAAAATACAAATATATCTTATAACTCTACATAAATACCAAAAATTGTATTATAATAATTTAAAAATAAATAATCATACATATTATACCATTAAATAATACATTTACATTCTATTATCTTATCCAATTTTTTAAATAATTTCTATTACAAATCAATACTACAATAATAAAAATAACCAATAAAACAATTTAAACATTACCTATAAACTTCTATTTTATTTATATCACATTATATTTTATTTTTTACCAATGCCATTTTACCAATTCCATTCCAAATAAATACTTTAAATCATTTAAATAAACCCTTATTTAAATACTTTCATAGTACTTTTAAACACATTGTTTAATACATTCCTTTTAACACCTCTATATACCATTTATTTTATTTAACACTGGATTTAATTTTTTTATATAATTACATATGATGAGTTTAAAAAAAAAAGGATTATAAAGATGCCATTATTTACGGAATACTTAAGGTACATAAAATAGATATACCATTGAGACCTATTATTAGTGGAGTTGAAGCATATTATGATAGTTTGTCAAAATGGTTATATAATAAGATTTTTAAAAAATATGGATATAATGAGAGTTATCATAATGTTAAAAATTCTAAGGAATTTGTGATTAAATTAAATGAGTTTTAAATACAAGTAATAAATATAAGAATATATATTTTATTAAATTAGATATTGAAAGTATGTATACCAATATTGAACCAGAAAGAGCTTTAGATATAATATTAAAAATGTATAGTGAAGATAGAGAGAAAAGTTTTAACATTGAATATAGTTTACTAATTAAAATTTTTGATGCATGTTGTAAAGAAATAGTTTTTAAATACAAAGATAATTTTTACAAACAAAATAGTGGTTTAAGCATGGGGAATAGTCTTAGTGGTTTAATGGCTAATATATATATATGAGCAATTTTGAAAATTTATATTTTGAAGAGACTAAATTTAAAGCTATTTGGTGGGTAAGATATATAGATGATTATTTTCTTATTTTTAATGGAAATAATAGTAAAGGAGTGAATTTCTGTAGATATATTAATTCAATTGAAGATAATATTAAATTTACTATACAAAAAGAAGATAATAATATGATTAATTACATGGATGTAAATATAAAAAAATATTATGATAATGGATTTACAAAAATTGACACAGTAGTATTTAGAAAAAATACTTTTCATGGGTTGCTTAGTAATTGGTATTCAGATTTTGAATATGAGCATAAGATTAATATTATAAATAATAGAATTAATAGAGCAGTTAATTTGTGTTCCAATAATGTAGGTTTGAATAATGAATTAAATAAAATTAAAATAGAATTTTTAAAGAATGAATATCCGGAAAAAATTATTTATAATTTATTTAATAAGAAAAATATTAGTAAAATAATAAGGAAAAATTGTAATAATCATTATATAATAGGAAAAAATAATTATAATAAAAATTTTAATCATAATATAGATAATAAAGTAATTTATAATAGTTATAATGTATCAAAAGAGGTTTTTAAAGAAATTAAAAAAATTATGAAAAATATTAATTTAAAATATAAATATAAAATTGATTTATTAGTTAAACCTGTATATAAGAAAAAATGTAGTTTGGGGAATTTAATAAATAATAATGGTATAAATAGATAAAATGAATGGGATATATATTATTGTCTGCGAAAATTGTAAAAAAGAAGGAAATAATGTATCATATGTGGGAACAACTAAGAATACATTAAGAACTAGATTTAAACAACATTTAAAAGATAAGAATTCTAGTGTTTTTATTCATAGAGAAAAATATAGCCATAGGAATTTTAGTATTAAAATGATAGAAAAGGTTAGGAATTATAAAGAAAGAATAATTAAAGAATGTAATTATATAAAAAAATTAAATCCAGTGTTAAATAAAATAAATGGTATATAGAGGTGTTAAAAGGAATGTATTAAACAATGTGTTTAAAAGTACTATGAAAGTATTTAAATAAGGGTATATTTAAATGATTTAAAGTATTTATTTGGAATGGAATTGGTAAAATGGCATTGGTAAAAAATAAAATATAATATGATATAAATAAAATAGAAGTTTATAGGTAATGTTTAAATTGTTTTATTGGTTATTTTTATTATTGTAGTATTGATTTGTAATAGAAATTATTTAAAAAATTGGATAAGATAATAGAATGTAAATGTATTATTTAATGGTATAATATGTATGATTATTTATTTTTAAATTATTATAATACAATTTTTGGTATTTATGTAGAGTTATAAGATATATTTGTATTTTTATTTATTCAATTATTTCTGTGTATTTTGTAGTTTTGCCTTGAAAATGATTGTAATTAAAAACAATCGAAACGTTGGAATATGAAGAATTTGAAAGGATTTTAAATATATATATGATGAAAATAAAAGTTTTTAAAAAAGATTATGGTGAAGATTTATTGATTAATGAATGATATGTATTGACTATATATTTTTAAAAAGAATGGTGGAAGATTTTTATTTGTTATGATGAGTATAAATATCTGTTTTAGAAAAATATTTTGGCATTTACTGTTATAAAATAAAAAGAAATGGAAAGAGGAAGTAGAGAAAGAAAAAAATTAATTAAGAGAAATGGTTATATGTTAATGTATTATTCCTCCCCCCCTAAATGTACATTTCTTTAGTTGTTTTATAATCAGATGTTTTGGTTTATTGAGGGGAACAAAAGACTTTCTGCCACAAATTTCCGGAGGTGTTTCTTTGTTATTTGTGATGGGTGTTTGGCCTCCCAAATTCCAGGAAAAGTTTGTCATTGAATGTACTTTGAACAAAGAGAGCAGATCTGGTCAGGCAAAAATGTAAAAGATTAGATCAACAAGCAAATAAGATGGTAAAAGCATTTCTAGGTAATTAAACAAAGATATGAAGACTGATAGAACAAAATGTGAGAACTGTAGTTAATGTAATGGGGGAGGAAACAAAAGAGCAAAAAAAAAAAGAGACAGGAGAGGGGGGTTCAATTAAGTTGAATCCGTGGGGGAGAAGACATAGTTTTTTGAGCTCTGATCTTACGGACTTCGACTGGACAGCCTAAGTTTGTGGATTAACCAAATTGCCAAAGACAATGCCTTTAGAATCAAACTTACTAAAAATGTTTAAAACCTTAACTATAGGGTAGAAGCCATATGCATGTAGGGCTATCACATCATGCTCCTAGTACTTAGCTATTCCTGATACTGATGCCTGTTCCCCTACACCATAACCTCTGCAGATCCCATGGATTACATCTTAGAGTAATGCAAAGAAGAAAGAAAAGACAGTTAATCTCATGTGTTTACTAAATTTCACACAAGACCTTTGTTACTGACCACCAAAAAGAAAAGATATTCAATTTCGTGTGCTTACTAAATTTCAAACAAAACTTTGTCGCTGACTGCCGCCATTAGTATCTGTTCCTATACTACAGCTTCGAATAAAACCATTCATTCTGAACTCATACTAAGAGTGTGTACTTATATTACCTTAATTATTGAAAAACCTCTCCTAGAACAAATGCCTTGGGTAACGTAAGCTTATGGGTAAGAAGTTAAAACATCTGTAAATCCTGGGTAAAAAGATAAATGTGACTTTTATAATTGAATTTATAATTACGTATAGTTCCCCTCAAAGTTTGCCTATTCATTATTAAAATGGAGAATGATGTATATCATATAACTGCAATTTTTTCTCTTTCTTTGCTTTCTATTTTATTTAAACTATTTTATGTATTTTTTTTATTATTATTGTTGATATATAAATTTTAATAAATCACCCCACTGATAATAAAAGAATATAAAATTGTGTGTTTACTTACGAATGGTAATTATTTGCCATAGTAGTGATGAGTTGATTTATCGTTTATATTTTTCTGTTTTTTTTTGTTCTATCATTATGTCTTGCAAGTTAGTTATGCACGGTCTATACAAGTACACACCTAGATCTAACATACTTTAAACCCTAACCTTAAGTCCTGCAAATGAATTGTAGCCTACAGCAGTTTTGAGTAATAACTTATGAAGGTCAAGGTAGTTAATTTAAATTATTTGCGAATTATTCTTAAAGCACAGGTGGTTTGAAAGAAGCCATATAATGAAGCAAAGTGACTGTACATTCTCAAACACCTCCGTTCAACCGTTAGGGTTCCCCTCCCATCCTTGAGATTAAGCTAGCTAGGGGTGGGCACCTGATTAAACATAGTTTACAATCCAGTAGTAGGTGGTAAAGTGTAATTCTTACTGCAATACTGGGATTGGCACTTGAGTTCGGCTTCCACCTGACACTCATAAATATGCTTTTACTGCAAGAATCTATTATTGATTAGGTAATAACCAATGTCAGAAATATATAACTCTAATCATCACATAGTATGTATGTACGTAATGTTCTGGGTTATCTCATAAAATTCCTGAATAGAATCAGTTTTTACCATCATTTGGTTAGGTAGATAACATTAAATCTTTATGTACAGATGTTATGGAGACTAAACAGCCATAGTTATAAATCTATATCTTTGGCATAGCACATACCTCCATTAATTTATAGATTTATATACATCGTTTTCCAAAAATAACGAACGATATCCAGGTTTGCCTAATAAAATATATTATCATGTGCAATACTTCTTTTATTTTTTAAAGATTTAGATGCCATTATAATCCCATCCACACTCAGACTAGTTACATTTACTAAATTATCATTATCTATAAGATTATTAGCAAAATGGCAATTATGTGAATACACATTATGAAACATTTGAGATGAGAAATATCTTATAAAATCATCTGGCTTAATATGTGTTAATTTTCCATTTCTAACTTTAAGATGCTCTTTCATGACATCCCAAAATTATCTTGGATTGTTACTGATGTTATTTTGGATGTTTCCATATACAAATGAAAATTCTGTCTTTCCAATTTTCTTATCAAAAATCTATAATTTTAAAAGTTATTTAAAAACATTCTATCTCCATAAGATGTGATATGTTGGACTATTTCCATCATTTATGAGTGAATGTTGAATGTATAGAAAATTTTAAACTTTATTTAAACTCTTCAAATACAAACAACTTTTGTTAGTAATAACACACAAATAGACAATTTGTGGGTTATTACTAACAATAGTTGTTTGTATTTGAAGAGTTTAAATAAAGTTTAAAATTTTCTATACATTCAACATTCACTCATAAATGATGGAAATAGTCCAACAATTATAATATACCATCATTACAAACCTTCAGACAAATTCTATCTCCATATTTTTGAATAAATTATAAAAACACCGCTTTCTCTTTATACATTTTATAAGTTTGTTTGAAAACTATTTAGCCAATTTAACATGTTTTATTGGAATAATATGACATCAAACAACAATTTCTGAAATATTTCTGCTGCTATTGAAGCATCCTTACTGTTGTAAACTTCCTCCCAGTTTATATATTTATTTGCCCCATACAAACCAAAATAGATTACCTCTAGTATAATTTTTTGTTTGTTTTCTCATCCCTGAAGATTGCCTCGAGATGTCACTATTTCTAGGTCAATTCCTAGAAATATATCGTTTCACTGGCATTCACCCAACAAAAGAGGAAATTTTCTACGCTATAAACGCAGAAAAAGAGTCCTCACGTTATGTTGGGCGGCGACAAAAGCCAACACAAAGAGACTTTTTTCTATGATAAAACACAGAAAGAGTTCCCGACAATGGCTGCCGGTTATGGCTTTTTTTTCTATGCTAAAAGCAAAGAGAAATGCCTTTATTGGCTGCTGTAGTTGATTTTATTATTCATTTTATCGTAATCTTCGAATATCTATTATCTCTGTAGTTTCGTGTGAGAGTGTGTGTATTTGAGCCAGTCGTAGTTTTTTAAAATTTGATTAGACATATATTTTTTTTTAATGTGCTGTAACTTACTTTAGTGTTGTAAGTTTATTAATAATGATGTGAAGCTTCCATGAGGAATGTGTAACCCTCAAAAAATTATTTGAAAGGGTACACACCAGCATTTATTTGATAATCACGCGACAAATAAGGTTCTCACGAGAATTCGTTCAATAACAAGTAAGATGGCTGCCGATGCCACCTCTAACTCAGGAGTATTTGAAGCTGTGGCAATTGCCATCAACTGAAGACAGTGCTGTGGTGTATTTGCAAAAATAAAAATA
This sequence comes from Epiperipatus broadwayi, assembly GCA_028023455.1. Lineage (NCBI taxonomy): Eukaryota > Metazoa > Onychophora > Udeonychophora > Euonychophora > Peripatidae > Epiperipatus > Epiperipatus broadwayi. The sequence goes on from JAQFVV010000018.1 coordinate 11,915,067, forward strand.
TCCTGTTGAAACAGAAAAAGTGTCTTTGTGGTGAGGAAATGCGAATTCATGCTAATAAAGATGTTATGTCTGCCAGTTCTATATAATACTCGCTGGTGAACAATCTAGACAGTAAGCTAACCTTGCCCTGCCTATATATGCATACAAGAATCATAATCCCCGAGACTAACGTCGGTAGAATAAGAAAAGCAGATTTAATTACAATAAACTAATATATACATATTTACATGAATACATTAAAACAATCATTATACATTTAGATCAACAAAACCCGAAGGTATACCAAAATAAGAATAAAGATCTATCTGACCTACTTTATAGTCTCTATTATGCTGACTCTTGAACGTTCGGAGGCCAGCAGTCCGCTACCATGCTAAATAAGCGACGTTCAGTGCCTTTCACAGTTCATCTGCATCGGGTAGAACTCCCAGTTTGCCGATGCTTTACACTTGCACTCATTTCACCAATTCTGAATATTTCTGGATTTGATTGGTCAAATCTTGTCCATCCATCCGTTCGTCATGGTCGGATCAATCCCTCCCAGTTTACTTGCAGAAGCAGATTTAGACTTACGTTTTACTTTGATTGATTACCTCTTTTGCAGCTCGATTAATTAATTATTCATCTTGTTGATCTGCAAAGTTCCTTTGTTAATTAACCTTGCTATCTCAAAGGATTTGTTTTTTTTGCTGTTATACAAAATAACACAGCTATTAAAGTCTAAGATGATTTTAAATTAATGAAGTATTTTTTTTATCTTCACGTATATATATAACTTGCGTATGTATATGCGACAATTGATACACGTACATATGATTCAATATTAAATCCCCATTTACAACATTTACTATTATTATTTTGTGTATTTTAATTATACACCTACATAACAATACTTCCCCCAAGTTCAAAGATTATTTGTTAGTCTTTGAACTTAACATAGAATCATTTAATTAAATATTTGGGAGGGTTTATTTTCCTTTTGAGTTGTTGACGTGAATTCTTTTCCATTTGTAGTGATGTATGTGTTCATTAAAACACACACAAAATAATAATAGTAAATGTTGTCTAAATTACATTACTTTTTATAGATTTATAATTACGTATTGCTTTTTAATAAAATCATTGATTTATTCTTGAAAAAAATACCGTAACTTTAAAAAGACGCACCTAAAGTCAAAAAAAAAAATTAGAAAAACATTGTAACTTTAAAGACACACAAACTAAAAAACAATATAAGATTAATAAACATTTACTTATTATGTATTGCTTTTTAATAAAATGATTTATTTACTCTTGAAAAAAATACCGTAACTTTAAAAAGACACTCATAAAGTAAAAAAAAAAATTTAGAAAAACACCGTAACTTTAAACACGCACACACAAACTAAAAAACAATATAAGATTAATAAACATTTACAAAAATGAAAGACTAGCATCGTATAATAGTATTAGTTACTAGAATATTTTATTACAAATCTAATAAATCAGATCTTTTAATATCAAATCAATCACACAGGTCCGGCCCGGAATCGTTAAATGTATATGTTTTTGATTAGCATCAACGCCAACCTGCGGCGAACACCAGGGATGAGAAAATTACCAATTTTTTTACGTTAAAGATCTAAATTTATTATTTTGTTGTTTAATGCCAATTCAATCTCCAGTGCAAAATGGTAATAATTTTCAGTCTGTAGATGATATTCACATTTTTATATATGAATATAATTTGTAATTATTAAATTCAAAGTATATCCATGATTATTGTATATACCATTGATCTGCTTTAGATCCAAAAACTTCATAATATGCAATGTTCAAATCTCCCAAAAATACTTTATGCTTATATAAAATAAGAAATGACTGTGATGCTTCTAAATTTGATTTCAAATGTTTCTGTAAAACATTAGGTGAAATATACACATTTCCCAATAATAATTTAGAATTATTTAATTCAATTTCAATCCATACTGCATTAAATAAGAAATCTGGGACATGCATACACTTAGACGTAACATATGTTCTAAATGCAACTAATACACTTCCACTTCTGGCAGCTATAGATACTGGTCTATCACTTCTTAAAACACTGTCATCTATCAAATGTTCATTATATATATTTTCCTTTAGCCATGTCTCTGTTAAACAAATTCTTCTGGTAAAAATTTTTAATTTTACATAACTTTGTTTGCAATCCTCTCACATTTTGTAAGTAAATATTTAATAGTTCATCAATACTAATTTTTTCAAAATATACTGTAATACCTTATCATATCCAATTTTTAATAATATTTTCATTCATAGAATTTGATTTATGGAGTCTTCCATAAAAACAAAGTAATACTTAAACCACATGGCCAAAGTTCTGGGTTTATTTTATGTTCCTCATATTGTTTATCCACAGAAATGTTAAGAAACATATTTTTTATTTTCAGATGGCATTTTACAACAAATAACTAAAGACTTAAGTTTATCCATTAGATAATTAATATTATCTTTCTCATTCACTGTTATATCAATTCTTATGATAATTTTTTTTTATATAAATAATTCTTGACTTTACAGCCAAAGTATTATGATTTTCTTGAATTCCCATTATGGCTATTTTATTTGCTTTTTTCTATTGGCTTTCTTTTTATATGACACTTTAATAAAACCACTATTACTATCCTTAATTTCTCCATCCAGTACCATTAATTTAGTACACATGTCAGAATTATTTTGCTGTATACTATTAATTTTTATTATTATTATTATTATTATTATTATTATTATTATTTTATTTTTTATTATTATTTTATATTTAACACAGCATATGCTGTTGCCATGCGCTTTGAAGATTTTAACTATAAATGAGGTGAATACTAACACTCAACCACATGATAAAGTCTTTGGAAAAGATAGAATGGCCATTCTATCTTTTCCAAAGACTTTATCATGTGGTTGAGTGGCCATTCTATCTTTTCCAAAGACTTTATCATGTGGTTGAGTGTTAGTATTCACCTCATTTATAGTTAAAATCTTCAAAGCGCATGTGCAACAGCGTAATGCTGTGTTAAATATTACAGTTTACAAACATCGCGCTATAAATAAAATGATTTATTTACATACATTTATTATTATTATTTACTACTACTACTACTACTACTACTACTACTACTACTACTATTACTACTACTACTGCTGCTGCTGCTGCTTTTCAAAGAACTTTATTAAGCAATCAAGGTTTACATAGCTTATTACATATAGTATGATACAGGAATTTGATACATTTAGTATAGTAACAATGGTATAATAACATGTACATGAGAGATATACAAAGAATATAAATGAGCATTAAAAAAAATTACTAAAAAAGTGATATATATATACATACATGAGAAATTAAATGGACAGTCAGTTACATCTTAAATTAGAGTACATAAAGAATATGAATGAGCATTAAAAAAATTACTAAAAATATATATATATGAGAAATTAAATGGACAGTCAGTTACATCTTAATTAGAGTACATATATACAAAACAGAAATCTCAAACTGCAAAAATTATATAAGTTTATTCAAGTCTTTTTTTCATCATCTCACTGGGGTGACAAAAATGGGACATCATTACTTTAGGTTAGGACCTAAGATTTTATTCATTAAAGACCAAGTGTCTTGAAAGACTTTTTCTGATGTGATTTTTTTGTTCCTTTCTCTAATACTTTCCAATTTGATTGAAAAGGTGTTTGGGTGTCTTCTAGGATTATTATTGTACATAAATGTACATCTAGTGTACCATAGTGCATATAGAATAAAAGTGCTTGCCCGAATTTGTGCATATATACCCTTACTGAATGTTTTAAATAAATAGTGCATGTTGACATGAGTGTTGTTAAATAGTCTAGGGATTGCTATCCGTATGTTGTCAAAGCATTGTCAGACAAAGAATAGATGAACTTGTGTTTTCATTTCTCAGTGACAAAGTGTGCATTGAGCATCTACTCTCTTGCACTGTCTTCTATATTTATAAAAATAAAGAGTAGGGAGGCATTCCAGATTAAGTTTAACTAAAAAGTCAAAAATTTTGGCTCCAAGTTCCAAACCTAAATTTTCTAATTATTTGACGTTATTGAGACTTAAAAGACTACCTCATCTTATTGAGGTTGGAGGAGTGTGACTTCCCATATCTATATTTATTCAGGGGGGGGTTGAAGGGTTGTTTTTATAGTTTTGGGGGGTGGTGTATCAGTGGGTGATTTTGAAGGTAGGAATTTGAGGGAATATTAGTAATAGATGAGATGGGTTTATGTTTTTGTATTCTAAAGTGTTACTGAATGACCCATCCCATTATGAATTAGTTGCCCTGATTAGCAATATTTAAATGGAAGACTAAAAACATTCTAAATTTTAGTGGATGTAATTGTTGGGCAGATAAAGCTTTATAACCCTGAAATAATCCCCTCAATAATTCGTAGAAGAAAAAAAAAAATTGCACTAAATGTTGAAATAAAATAAAACTACTTAAAAAACAAAATCCAAATTATTGTCCTATGGAAAGAGAAAGAAGTTTAATCAGAAACAGTGTTTGAAAAAAAAGAAAATCTAGAAAATTTCTTGCTGTTATTAAGAAACTTAAAAAATAGAAAAATCCAAAAACTAAAAAATTGGGTTTTGGGAAAGGTTTTGGTGGGAAAAAATAAAAAAAAAATTTATTTTTTGTTTTCAAGCAAAAATAGATAGTGGGAATAGAAATTTTCACAGAAGACATTACAAAATCAAAAAAATAAAATAAAAATAGCTCATACAATGTGTCTCATAAACAATTACCAGACCAACATATAAAACTAAACTTGGTTTGTGGTTATTGAGTATAATTTTGTAAAAAATATTTTGTATATAACCACGAATATACAGAATAAGAGAAAACGGCATGTATCCAGAAAAAATAAACAACTTTACACCAGATTGTATAAGCAGTAATTTATATCACAGGAAAATTGTGTTTTTTGTAATAGTACTTTTATATTGAAATTCAGATTGGTAAAAAAATGATAGCATATATATATATATGATGTGTGTTGTGTAGTTGTGATTGAATATCAAATTTATAGTTAAAAAATAATTTACTTATGTTATTTGGTGAAAGACACAATAGTGTATATGCTTATGAAATAAATACTAGGTTAGTTTAGGGATTAAGTATTTTCTCTAGATCATTGATTACTAAAGTTTATTATAGAGTCTAGAGTAAATGGTGATTATTGTAATGAAATTGCATTTACAGTAGTGTAAATGTTGCATTAAAATTTAGTGGCTATGCTGAATTATTATCTATAGTATATTATTTATTTTGGTTTAACTGTATTTTTAAGTTTTTGTTTATTGTTTGCACTCTCTTGTACAGATGTAGATCAAATAAAGATTTAGAATTAGGCTATCCTTGTTAGCTATAGGCTTTTCTTTGGATTTTTATAAGAAACTTCATTCCCTTTGAGTATGATGTACAATTCTCCATGATTTGTGTTGATTCTTTTATTAAGGTTTTTGTTCCTGCTATATAATTTATTCATAGAAAGAACAGTGTTATATCTTTTCTTAACATTAAATAAATATTTTCATATATAGGTATGTTAAGAAAAATAGTATGAGCGGAAATATAGAGTAGTTCTGTAAGGGATAAAAATAGATAATACTTTTGTGTTGTGTTGCAAAATTATATTGAAAAATAGCTTTCATCATTAGTATAACTCCTAATTTTTTTTTCTTTCTATGATGCTTGATTTGTTGTAAACCCTGCTGATTAATAGAAAGTCAGAATTTTATTAGTGTATCTACCAGTGTCTCTAGTATATTGAATAACAAAAATAATGGTCAACTCCTGTATTTTTTCAGAAGTGTTGAAGAATATTGAAACTGACACATCTCAGCAGATTAATCAGCTTTTATTTAGTTAATGAGGGTATTTATGATATTTTTATAAAACTATTTTATAGTTAAAATTGATTAGATATTCATTTATGAAACATTAACTAATTGGATTACCTATATGGACCAACTACTTAATTAAAACTTTGAGTCTACTTGGAAATTTTGTTATTTGAAAAAAATATAATTTAGCTTGCAGTCAAGTTTCAGCCTTGATGGATTAAATATTATTCCTCAAGGCTATATTCAAAAGAATTGTGTATGTTTTAAAGCTTTAAGCTGTATGTCTATTGATAAGATGATTAGTAATTATGTGAATATATTATCATAAATATAATTTTCCTGCCATTTTTAAAAATTGGTTATTTTATTTTATTTGTTCATATATCAATTGTTGTGTATACTTTTCTTGCTCTTGCCCTCATAAACCTTTTTCAATATCTGCTATAATTCTTCCATTTCTAAACTTGTACTAACTCATTTTATTTTGTTTTAATTTTTTTCAATAAATCATATCATTTCATTTAGGTTTCAAATTTAATCTTTTCTATTTTTTTTTCAAACCCATTTTTCTATAATATCCAATCTTTTTTCTTTTTCCTTAGTTGTTCAAATCTGTGATCATTTATTAAATAATGATTTAAAAAAGCTTGATTACTATTTCAAATCTTTTTAAATAATATCTTAGATTTTTTTAAAATTTCTGCTTAATTACTGCAATTCCCCATTCAAATTTTTGTCATGATTTTCACCATTATTTAAAAACTTTTGTTTCATAACTTCTTAATCAAACTATTATTCATAAATTTTTATTTTTTATTTACTTTTTGTTGTATCTACATTCCAAAATTACAGTACATTCTATAGATAGTATTCAATTTTCATTCCATTTTTTTACAAATAATTGTATAATCATCAGAATTACGCAATGGACTCTTCTACCTATTTTGGTTCATTTAACAATTCACTGTACAAATGTTGAATATAAACAGGAGAATGGCAATATTCTTGTATCATACTTTATATATATATTTTCTGAAAAAAGTTTATTTAATTTTACAAATGTTATCAATTTGTACAGATTTTTTTCAGCAGTTGTTTCTGTTTCCAATCTCTGCTATTTCTATTTATATTACTCATCAAAATAATTTGATTTATTATATTGAAAACCTATTCAAAATCAATATAATAAATGCCAATTTATCTCTTTCTTTTAATACGGTAGTACCTTTAATATAGTAGTCACTTTTTTTTAAATACAGTAGTCACTTTTTTGTAGATTTTTCTAGATAAATATGTCTAATTATTAAAAAATGCATCTGTTCAAGATTTAATAACACCATAACAGGATTGAAGTTAAACATGATTGTTTTAAAATCTTCATTTTGATTTCATTAGAATTATGAAGTTTAACTATTGAAATGATTATTCTTGTAAATATAAACAATATAAACATCAATTAATTATTGGAAATTTATTTTTATCATACTATTTAGCATATCAAATGGAAATTCATTAATCCTTTGTGATTTCTATCTCAGTTGTAGCTTTTATACCCCCCCCCTTTATTATTGTCCATCATACAAATAATATATTTACTCCAATCTTTTTAATTAACAGTGTATTATTTGTTTCTTCAATTGCAATTTCCCTTCTATGACTTTTCTATCCAAACTTTTATTCTGCTACATATTAAATATATTTATATTTACATGTTTCTATCTATTATAATTTTTTTGTAATTATATTTGCCTTGCTTTATTGATTTGAAGATTCATTTCATATACAAGTTTCTTGTACTTAGATAAATAGATAGATAAATATATTATCAAACAAAAATGTACATGATTCAGAAAATAGCTGATTTTTCCAATAAAACAAATTTATATATATCAATGTCTACATACTTTTGTATTTTTTCTGTAATTAAAGATTTTTTTGTATTTTTTCTGTAATTCAAGATTTTTTCGTATTTTTTCTGTAATTAAAGATTTTTTTTCTTCTAATATCTACTCTCAATTCTACAGCTTTAAAAAATTTTATATAAATAATTCTGGCATTTAATTTCAATTAATATTATTTACTATTTATTATCTATTGTTTAATTTATTAGTGATTTACTTTATTTATTTATTTGTCTTAAAAGATAATCTTAAGTCAATCATTAGTAAAATGTGATTTAAATCTATATCAATTCTGGGACCTGCATATGTATTCCTAAAAATGTTTCTAAACCTATGCTGAATTAACTATTTAAATCTAGAGGCACCATATTGATTTAAAAAAAAAAAAACTGACCTGAGCTACAATTTTCACAATAACTTTAGTTTTAATAATGTTAGAGCAAAAAACTTTACATTGATAGAAACTAGAAAAACAATAAGACTAAGACAAATAGTGATTACCACTTAAAAAATAAGGAAAAAAAAGAAATTTCAACATCTGACATAATTATTAGTTTATTGTTTGTTCTCTAATTCATCATTAACTAAGTTTAAATTAAATCTTCAATGATAATTTCTTTGTATTCCTCACAAAATTATCTTTTAAACGATATATAATACTTCTTACCTGAGATAATACATAGCTTCAGGATCTCCAAAAGTATTCGCATAAGAATTCTTCATTTTTATCTTGTACCCCAAAAGTGGCGTCTATAAGAAAAAGCTTCATCCTAATAAAAGATACAAAACAAATAATTTCCAGAAGATAGATATGCATTTGTCATCATAGTAATTGGCTCTGTCTACCTAAAACTAGAAATTGTAGTCTACTGTCTGTATCACTGATAAAATGAGTTTCATCTCTTCATTTTATATTTTTTTGTGTACATCAGTGATGTTTGTATTTTTTATGCAAACCAGGTGATGTTTATATTCTTTATGCACGCCAGTGATGCTATCTTGTTATATTTATTGTACCACATAGATATAATTTATTTGCATATAGTTCATTTGTTAGCTATAGATTTGAAAATAATGTGATGAAACATATAGCAAAATTAGAGTGACTCCACATATGAGTATCAAGGCATAGGCAAGAATCAGAATTTGATTATTTGCCTGTATACAATTACATGTGGTATATGCATAACTATTGTGACTACTACCATACAAACATCATTTGAAATCTCTCTTTATTGGTTTATATTTTATATTTTCACATGGTTCTATGCCCAGTAAATTTTTGTGAATGCTTTATCAACTGCAACCTACAACCTTTCTGTACATTTGATTATCAGTTTTTAAAATTTACATTGCACTGGTCTATATATGTAAATCATTACATGTTATACAACATGCAAGAGTAAACACAAACACACCATATAAACATAATAATAAATTATTAACAAACTTAGATCAAAGACACAAAATTACTGTACATATGAATAATAATTTATATACTGTATAATAAAAAACAAATGATTTAATATTATATAATTTATATACTACAGACACATACCAATATAAACACAAATTAATAAATTATACCCTTTATCAAATAATTAAAATAAATGAAAAATATTATTAAAAAATTAAAAATATATACTTACGGCAGATATTCTGTGATTATGTTCACATCCCATTCTAGACTTTGAATGTGAGCAACCAGTGTATTTTTAATCCATTTTCATTATATAATGAGGCCGTTAAAAATTTTCTGCCTTTATCACTTCATGTAAATTAAAAAGTTGACCAAAATAGAAAAAAAATTAAATTTGCCTTTTGACAAAAAAATTAATAAAAAATTCAAATTTCTTCCGATTTTAGCCAAAAAGATGCCATTAGAAACATATTTTTAACACACATCGATAGGCCCATATTTCTGTTGATGTCATGCTTATAGTTTTTATGTAATTAAAAAAAGAAATTTCAACCAATCAGCTACGACGCGTGACTGACAAACTGCTAAAATTCAAGCAGTAAACTACTAATTTTCTCATCTGGAAATTTCCATTTGCATGTGATTTTAAAACCGTGTGCTCAGTATTACACTTTTATTTTCTTAACAAACTGATCACTTTTTTTACATCTTTCATTTCTTACTCTTGATCCATATCTCTATCAATATCTCTTTTCATCCTATCATTTCATTATAATTTTTCTTTATCATTAAAATAATATACATTTGTATTTTCTTTTTAATTAATATTTCATTTTCTTCATGTATACTTTTTGTATGATCATTATAATTAATAGTTTGGCATATATATATATGAATAACCAATCATTTGATATAATCCTGGAATTAGTCTACTCATTAGCAAATATCATTTAACAAATTGCCATGTATAGAAGTTTGTTTTATTTTTGATTTAAAACACTATTTGTTATATCTAATGCTATTTACCTGGAATAACAAGTTATTACACTCTCATTTTCTCATTTAACTCAGCCACAACCAGTCATCTGGTGTCTTAAAATCATGTTCAATCCACTCATCAGCAATTATCATTTAGAGAATTACTATTTATAGTAGTCTGTCTTATTCTTAATTTAAAACATAATTTGTTATATCTCTTGCTATTTTCCAGGAATAACAAGCTATTATATCCCCATTTCCCCCATAAATTACCCTCAGTTTCTCAGAGAGTCTGATTATAGGTAATTTTTTTTTTTGGTTTTGATAATGCTATAAATTTATTATTTTCTCTGGTTTACTCATTCTAATTATATTTTTAATTTCACTGAAATTCACTTGTAATTAATTTGATGTATTTACTTCACTTTTAATTTCAGGTGAATAGAAGAAAAAAATCTAGAGAGGGTTTTTGGTAGAGATAATTAGTCATTTATACCAGTATTTTTCAACTGCTGGTAGTCTGCAAAGAACTTATAAAATTTGTTCATATTTATTATATATATTTTTTGCAATCTTTTAAATTGAAATACATGTATATACTTAACCTAGATGTAATTAAAGGGAATATGAACCCAGACTTTTAAACTTTCTACAATCATCCACTCTATTCAATATAATCAATACACATGACCACATACAACTGAACCAGCACTCATCAATTGGTCCGAATCACCATTTCACACACATATATATATATAATCAGTGCTCGGTTTATATTAAGATAGCAAATATACACACTTAACTGCAGGCTTCAATCCTTTCCAACTCTTCAACCATCCATGTCATTGAAATGTATATTTTCTGTGATATGGATGGTTGAATATTGGCATCATCAATTGTTTGAGCATTCCGTCATCAGATTTTCAGGGATATGGATGGTTGAAGAGTTGGAGAGTGGAGAGGATTGAAGCCTGTCTGTTAAAATGTGTGTATTTGCTATCTTAATATAAACCGAGCACTGATTATATATGTGTGTGGGAGATGATGATCTGGAACAATTGATGAGTGCTGGTTCAGCAGAAATATGTATATTGGAGATCATTTATTTTTTTCACATGTTTGTGATCATGTGTATCGGTTATATTGGATAGAATGGATAACTGTAGGGAGGTTGAAAATCTGGGTTCAAATTATCTTCAATTAAATCTTTTAATTAATTATGACTAATTTTATTAAATTTATCTTTAATTCAGTTCCAAGATTTTTTGTTGTTGTTTTATTCATAGGAATTAATAAAAAATAAAGTAAAAAACAAAACATTACAAGAAATACAAAAAAGTTTCTATTTTACAGTATTAATTATCTCACAGTAAAAACACTGCTCAATTAACATGCACACTTCATGTGCTGAGACAGACTTTGATATGTACAAAAATAACAATTGTCAGTTATAGGTACTATGTAGATTGCCATAGATAGCCTATTGGAATTGCATTGGTGCACAGTGATAAGAATTACTATATAATAGGTGCACACTATAAATTAAAGTTTGATATTTACTTTTTGGTCTAAATTTTATCTGTTTAAAAGTGAAGAACAAGAAAACAGACAGCCTATGATAGGAATTACTATATAATAGATACACACTATAAATTAAAGTTTGATATTTACTTTTTTGCCTAAATTTTATCTGTTTCAAAGTGAATAATAACTAGAAAACATCCAAAACTATTGCAGGCTTTTTAAAAAACCACGTATAGGTAATCTGAATGCTAATGAAAATATTATTTATTTACAAAATGATTCACCTCAAGCAAAATGAAAATGTAATGTTCATCAATTCAATCCTGATTATTTAAAATTTATTTTTATTTTTTGGTCTGTGTCGGAATAAAATTTACTCAGATCTCTATGCATTATTTACAGAGAAATTTTATCTAATGAATGTATAAAGCTAGCAAAATTAATGCATCATTAACATATCAAAATGAAATTTACAAAATTAACCATTGTATTTTTTCGAATATAAAAGTGCTGAATTGGAAAAACAAAAATCATTTTTGAAAAAATTTATATTATAAGTCGGTAAGTCAAAAGAATTGGCAAATAGCAGTACTCTATTGCTGTAAACTTTATTAAACCATATTTAATAGACAAATAAATCCTAGGCAGACGAAAATAAAACTTTGCCGTTTTATACCAATATGATTCATCACAGATTTAGTGAATTAGCAACTGATGTTGAAGATCAATTAATTCAAAAAGTAAACAAATTATTATTCACAATTGAAATAAATGAATCTACAGATGTTACCAATAAAGCCATACTTTTATGTTATATTCATTGTAGTGAATACGAAATCAATGGTATAGAATAATTTTTTTCTTCTGTTGAACTTCCTAGTCACACAACTAGTTCTGATATATTTAAAGCACTTGATAGTTACATCGAAAAGAACTCATTTAATTGGAAAAGTTGGGTTGGTATATATATTGATGGAGCAGCAAGTATGACTGGAAAACATTCAGAAGTTGCAAAAATAAATAAATAAATAAATTGAGTAGTAGATGACAAAATGATTTTTACTCATTGTGTTATACATCACAAGCATTTGGTTGGTAAAAAATTGTCTGACTTGGATAATGTTCTTACTCAATCAATAAAAATAATAAATTATATTAAATGCAACATCCTAAATTTAAGACTATTTTCAAGTTTATGCAATGAAATAGATCTGTACATGAAAGTTTATTACTTCATACAGAAATATGATAGTTGTCAAGAAGGTAAATATTAATATTTGTGAATTAAAAAAAAAAGTTGAAACATTTCTAGAAACAAAAAATTTAGAATTGAGAAATATTTTCCATGACAATTGGATTTCTAAACTGGCTTACTTGTTGGACATATTTTTATATACATGAATTAAATTTAAACCTGCAAGGAAATAGGACTATTTTTAATTTATGGAATAAAATTCAAGCATTCAAGAAAAGTTAAAATTATATATAATATAGTAAGCATGTAGAAGAAACCTTTGATATGTTTCTTCCATTTTCAGAATTAATAAATGAAGTTGATATAAATATCAGCAAATTGTAAAATACTATTTATGGATATTTGACAGGACATTGTTGCGTGTTTGATTAATATTATCTACAGGAAGAAGACATATGGAAAGGTAGTATGTGGATTTTAAACCCGTTTATTGAACAAGAAAATAACATAACTGATTAGGAACAAGAAAAATTAATGGACTTAAATTGTGTTGGTATATTAAAATTATTATTTAATTTGACAAGTATAACTCACTTTTAGATTAAAATTAAAACTGAAAGTTTTTAAGAGTGTTATTGGCATTTTCGACCATATAACTTATGTGAATCAACATTATAAATCCAGCTATATGCTTAGCAGTCACAAATATATATTCAAGAATCACTGAAAAGAAGTAGCAACAATCATATTAGTTTTTGATTTTATAATTATAATTATGTTTCATCAGTTATATTTAAATATTATTCTTCAGATGTTTTTTTATTATTCTTTGAAAGGTATATATATTAAATTTGCTAAACACTACACTAATTATATTTCACTATAAAACAACTGCTCTTTCCTTCCATTTTTTTTTGTTCAATATTTCACTTTCCCCATAACAATTAGATCAATTGCATTTTTGGTGATGTTTTTGTCTGCAGTCTTTAAATTTAATTTATAAATTATTTTTATGCCAAGACAATATTCTGAATCATCATGTAATAATAATTGACTTCTTAATGGATTTAAAATTTAATTCATTTGAAAAAAAAAATTGTTCACATTTTATTATATACTATTTATTTTCAATTTTATAAAACTGTTCAGAAAGAAATGCAGTACATTTTATATTTCAATATATTTTTATTTGTATATTTGGAACTTTTGTCAATTTCTTTCTACATATTTTTTTGAATTTTATTACTCCAAATTAAAGAACTTCAATTCAATTTCCAGGTTATCATTTTCCAGAAAATTAAAATAATATGTAGTTTGCATAAGTTTATTTTCATCAAAATTCCCAGGATCAGTGACAAAAAAAAAAATAGTAAAATTAATTATATTAATTGATTTAATATGTAACTATTAATTTACAAATTAGCTGAAATATCAGTTTTTTTTTTTTTTTGTAAGTTTATTAATTCAGTAAAAAATCTCTATCATTCTGGAATGCAATTAGTGAGTCAATCCTAAATACATTTTTAAGTTATTAAGTGATCTGTGGGAAATAAGTTGCTAACATCTCATCTGATGTAAATATTATAGTTTTTATTTATTTATTGAAGGGCAATTTTCTATTTGTTCTTTTTCTAGAAGCATAGTTTTCCTAAAGCAATAATAACATATAAAGTTTATCATCACTATAAGTATCCACTGTACCTTTAGTTGTACTTTTGTATATAGGCAATAGAATATTATGACAAAATGATTATATATGATTATCAGTGGTATGAATTTTGAGAGTATTTTTGAAAATGGTTCAGAATTAGTGACTATATTCTTTTTGTGTTACATCAAAATCTTAGAAAAATACAATATTTGCATTATGAATTATAAATGTCATTATATCTGTAGACATATTTAAAAATATATTCTTCTTATTTTTAATTATACATGAGTTACACATATTAGGAGTTTTTTTTTTTTGCTATATTTGTATATAAATGTATAAATATTAAAATCAAAATAGATAAGTATTTCTTATTTAGGATTGGTAATAGATATTTTGATGATTCCATACATGGAGACTTCAATACAAGTATTAAGATATTAGAGAATTTATTGTAAAGATGAAACCACAGATAAATATGAAGATGGAAATTATATTGATTAAGTTCAACAGCTAACTTTAAAAATAATAGAGAAGTTGTTGATAGTTTTTATATTCATCAACAACGACTCCAGTAATCAAGATTATTATCATGATCATTGAGCTGTTATAATGTAAAGCTTGAAAAGAAACTTTATGTATACTATAGGGATGTATTTTAAAAATGAAAATCAAAATTATTCAAGCTATATTATTTTCTGTTATTCTGTGGATATGAAAGTTGGGTTCTAAAGAAGAAAGGAAAAATATTGATGCTTTTGGATTGCAGTACTAATAAAGATTTTTAAGAATTCCACGCATAGCAATAAAAATGAACAATTGATTACTTTAGTGAGTGACCAGATTGAAATTATCTTATTTTATTGACATTATGCACAATCTAAGTAATTAGAAAAGCTTATATTTGGAAAGATTAATTCTAAAGGAGCATCCATTCACATGTCTATTTGGAGATAATAATGATTTGATATTTTCTAATAACAATAATAAGTATGATAAATTTTTAGTAGCGCATACCATTCTGAAAGTTTGATCTTAAGAGTGATTTCCATAATATGGTTCTTATGTTCAATGGATTTCAAAAAAGATTTGAAGGGAGAAGAAGGGTTTGATATTTTTTTAAAAAAAGAAATTGTGATTTTGTTGATTCAGTCTTAATCCAAATTATTTTACTTTAGAGGAGCAGCTCTGTGTTGTGAAAATTTTAAAAGATTTGAAAAACATTTATTGAATCAATTCATTATAGATTATTTTGAAAAAAGGCCATGTGTAAATAATTAGATTGACATTCAGGGGATACACTTTATTTGAAATTTAAATAATGGTTATAAATTTTCAAAACTTATATCTATAATGTCTGATCTCTTTATTAGTTGCAAATAAATTGAAAAGTACTGAAAATTGAGTTCTTTTCAGCAAGTCTCATAATTATATCAGAGGTTTTAAAGTTTTGTTGAACTTCATTTTTATTGTATGTTTTTGTTTTTTTGCATATATATAATATATTATCAAACTTAAAATAATCACTTGAAGATATCATTAACTAAAGTTGTGGTATTTAACCTGACAATGGAACAAGTCATCATGCTGAAAAAATGTTTACATTTATTTAAAAGCCTTATTATTTGAATTATGGAATAGAAAATAATTTTTGTACTTAATCTGAGATCCTATGGAATCTTAGAACTTGCCTTCCTAAAGGCCTTATGCACTTAGATTTTTTAAAATTTTTGTTCAGTGTCTTTATTTAAGCACTTTTTTTTGACATTTTTATTTTAATAATATTATTCTGAGGAAAAGTATTACAGTTGTGGATATTTTTTTAATTTTTTTTATTTTTATTAAAATGTGATTACTTTGGGGGGAATTAAAGACGTGAAAAAGAAAATAAGGTAAACAAGTACTGATTAATATTTTTATATCTTTTGAGGATATTGCTTTTATTTTTATTTTAATTACAAATGAAAAAAACTTTTTTATCTAGAATTAAATCATTTTTATATACATTTTTTTTATAATGTTAAGAATCCAATTAAGATGCTGTATCAGTAAAAGCACAACCAGCAATTTCAAGCAATTAGCTGTTAGCACCTGGTAGTTAGATTGTATGATCCTCCCCCTCCCACCTCCTCAGTATTGCAGTTTAAAATTTCATTTAAATTATATCATATTTGAATAATGAGTTGTGATATTTTTTAATATAAAGGGAATGTAGATATGTATATATTAATAATTATATTATGGTGTAATAGCTTTAAAAGCTAGAATAAAATTATCCAGGCGTAGAATTTGGCAGTATTATTTCTGTTAAAATTATGCATAATTAAATTTTAGTTATTTATATATCATTGATTTTTATTTTGCCAAAAATCTGAGAGATCTATTTTTATATCAGATAAGAAAGCATTAAAAAGTAGAGTCTTAACACAAAATTTAATGAGATTCACCAATATTTTTATGATTAATATATTATTGACAATCTGCTATTTTCTTTCTATAAGATTAACAAGTTTTTTTTTGGTTTTTATTTCTTATCAGTAGTTATTTATTGCTCTTCATGGTTTAGTATAGTAATAGATTAATGACGGACTTTGGAGCTCAAAATCCATAAATCATATCTTTAGCTCTACCACTTTCAATGTTTGAACTTAATTTTATTATTTAGCATATGGATTTTTTTTAGACAATTAGTTATTTACAAATCTTATAAAAGGAATCTATAAGATATTTTAATGTGTTTCACTAAGTTATTCAATTAGGAAATGGATGGTCATTAACTATGTTTTATTATTTGTGTTTGGCTGTAACCATATTAAATAAAGCTATTAAATTTTACTTTTAAAGCAGATAAATACATTACCAGAAATATTTTGAACTTGTTATTGAAATTCCAGAGATACCTAGTAAAATCAAATACAGATCTAATAATAATTGGTTCTGGAAAAGAAAATTTGGATCCTCATGAGAAGCCCTTTTTAAAATTTTTTTTTAATGTCATATGGATTTGTTTGTTTGAAGAATTTTTGTCAAGGTTCCTGAAAGATTTTGATTTATGTGAAATATTTTTTTCAACAGGTGCACTGTGTTTTACAAAAAATACATTACTTTTGAAGAAACTATTTTTAAAGCATTGTATTTATATTAAAATAACGACAGCCAGCTTTTCAAACTTGTTATTTTTAGGAATTATTTTAAACATTATTTTTGATTGATCAGGAAGATAAGTTAAGCTATGGTTCAAGGCTGTTCCTAAATAATATGAGGTAGCATCATATTTCCATTCTATTGTTGTAGGAAGTTGCATTTTGAGATGCTCTTAGTGGGATTAAGACATAATCTCAGTATTTGAAAAAGATTTCTAAATTTTTCATATTTTTATTTACGTTAATTTTTTATTTCTGAAAAATTTATCATTTTTTGTGAGATCTTAACAATGTTATCAGCATAAATCAATGTTCTGCATCTGTTTTTTTAAAGATTACTAATGAATATATTAAATAAAATAGATGAAATAATTAAATTTCATTCTGTAAAATTTTACATTTTCTATGGTTTATTATTTAAAGATCTATTTTTTTTTTTTGTTGTAGAATATTTTGACAAATAACTTAATATTTTTTCTGCATTTAAGAACTTTAAGACTTATTTTCATCATCATGAAAAGAGATTATATCAATAAAGATAACACCAATCTTGTTTATTTTGAAATTTTTTTATGAACTGTTTTGTAATGTTTAGTGCCATATTTAATTAAAATAAAATGAATTGAGACTAATTTTCACAATAACAGTTTTATTAATGTTAGAGCAAAATTCTATATATTGATAGAAAATAGAAAAACTAACGAAAAACATAAGATTAAGAAAAATAGTGACTACCATTAAAAAAGTAAGGAGAAAAAAAAAAAATTCAATATCCGAAAAAATTATTACATTGTTTGTTCACAATTTCTAATTTATCAGTAACTAAGTTTCAGAACATACAAAAAAAAGAACCATAGAATTTGTCATATTTTTTTGTACCACAGAAGTTAAAAAAATCTCAAGGCATCTATGAGAAAAAAGATGTTTTTTAGTAAAAGATACAAAATAAATCATTTCCAGAAGTGGTGTAACAGTCCACCGGAAGAAGGGGAGTCATACTCACTACAGTCGGATCTAGGGTTTTTGGGTAGGATGCTGTGAGTGATATGATGAAGTACCTAACCAATGATCATATCTACCTCCAATGGGTTAACTCTAAGTTTACACATTAAATTCAGATACAATTTAGGCTAGTTCATCCATACCTTACTCTTCTTTCAGATTCCATTATGCCTCAATACTCAAACTCAGGGAGAATGTTGCCTTCGGTTCTCTTTAGGAGTGAATTTACTTTGTATAGTAACTATCACACCTCTATATAGCGTAATGGTCATAATTATATAATCAGTCAAAAAGACCGAAAGACCAAGCAGGGACTGTCAACCACTAGACACAGGGTCACCCCATGCCCTTTAGTTTAAACTCATACCTGGACCTACTAGCCTCAACTGCCTGATTAACATCCCTGATGTCACCTAGCTTTTCTTTTTCATACAACTCAACGTAACTCAGGTTTGAACAAGATTCTCCCAGGTTCTCCATTAATCACAATATTAATTCACACTAGCACCTTTACGTCTACTTTTACTACTTTTACTCAAAACCATGGATATATTTGTTTCATCCTTTAATTGACTTAAACAATTACATCTTATACTAGTCAGTAATTCTTCCAATTCACAATGCAAATGTACAAATAATTTTATCGAAATAATATCAGTTTATTATAACATTAAGATTATAGAGAGAATAACTTACAAATGTTAAGTCATGAGTATCTACTGGTTTTTACACACATATAAAGAAGGTAGTGGCGGCTTACAATAATAAAAGGTGCTCTATATAAGTTATGTGGAAAAGTATCAGCCCTCAGCTCATTCCAGGTTTGAATAGACAATCTAATTAGATAAGGGACAACATGTGTACGGGTTTCAGCCTAAGTTACCCAGAGTTGCTGATGAGTGGAAGAGAAGGTGGGAGGCTGATATTAATTGGAGATTGTGGTGCTGACTATAAAGGTGGGGTCAATGACATATGAAGTGAAGATGATTGATTTAGCAATCTGATAGTATGTTTCATCACAAAAAGGGCGGATGTCCCTGGCCCCAGAGGTGTATCTGCTTCTAACCAAGAATGCATACCACTAGAAAGCACAACAAGGTGCATGAATTCAGGATTTGGGGTTGCCAAGAGTCTTCGGCTTCTGCAAAACCTGGACTGGTACTAATCTATGGATTAGGAACCCGGGCATGGGGTCTGGTCTGTCCTTACACAGTTTGACTATTTGGATGCATGAACTGCACAGAAATATATGAAGTTGATAACAATAAGATTAATTTGCTCATTGCCACGCGTGTACGGAGGCAGCAATGTAATTATATATATATTAGGAATAACAAATGACTAAGCTTTTCTGCCCACATGAATAAACAATAAGAAATAACTTTATAAATATATAAATCACGAGCATCCCCGTTTAACCATTTATGATTCATTTTGCTAATAATCTAACTTGGTCACAATATCTATTTCAATAAATTTAAATCTAAAATATAATTATTAAATAATGTTAAAGTCTTTGGAGAAAATTATTTATACCTGGAATGAACTGTTACTGCAATTCATTGCTTGTTATAGTTTATACATAAATTGCAGTTTGACTATACAAATATTAGTTTACATTGATAAGCAATATAATACACACTTTTAAAGAACATGGTTAATGTTACTCTACATAATACAATATGTGATGATGGATATTACTGCAGTTGGTAGGAAATCATTTATTGCAAAAGAACATTATTAATTTGGTGGTACATGGTATATGAAGTAACAATTCAAATTAAATCAATACATTATATTTATTACAGTTTTAACTCATTTATTTCTAATCCTCAAGTTAGGTTGCCATTATATATGTAGAGCAATAATAAATAACATGACAATTTGTAATCTAAGTGAATGAAATTGCGCTCGCCATCCTTCATTGATTTTGTACACAATTCTAAGAATTTAGATATAACTCGCCTTGACATGATGGGGGAGCTTGTTATTATTTTACATGTGAAAGTTTAAGCTTAGGTCTTTATCGCATGCTCCATCTCTTGGGACTTCGAGAGCAGGGAAAACAAACACGTTTAACTAATTGACATTTCTCTCTACATCATTCAAGGTAATATACATAAATACCTTTACAAAATATATAGATTTCAAAATCATTTAAGTAAATACACCAGCAGATTTAACATTAATAAATACGATATGAATATATATATATAATTTACGAGGTTAAGACTAGAGATTGGTTTATACTATATACAATTAAATTACAGATATCAATTAGTATAAATTAAAACATTTTACTGGAAATAAGTACTGACTTCAGGATTTTGTGGACATGTAGATCGATTCCTCTTTGGCTTGCATTACAATGGTAGGATATGACTTAAATTACATCTTGATGGAACTACTCAGGATGCCAATTTCACTGATGACCCTGGAGAAGCCAATGCCTGTCTACTCACTCATGCTAGCTGGTATGGTTAACATAGTTATTTTTCTTCATAGGCAGAGTAACGAATATCTTAATTATATTTTTATTTAATAAAAACTATGAGAAGATGTGAAATAGATGGGCAGAATTCTTTCCCACTAAAATCTTTTAGAGAATATATAAGAATTTAATTTTAATATAACAATTTGAATACTAATACTCATGAGCAATGCCCCTTTTGATGCTTTTATATGTTGCATGATGCCTAGGGTTATATCTCGTGAGTTTGCCTAATGGATTTCACACCTATTATACTAATTGCTATCCATCAACTCTTCACTTCCTCATTCCTTACATGTCACCCAGTTGGTTTCCTGATCCTTGTATTTTATTTTTTATTTAAAACCTTAAAAAACGTCTAAAGATGTTCAATTGTAACTATTTTAAGTGATGGTATGTGTAGATAGAGAACTACAACACTTACGTTCCCTTCTCTAATGGATACCTACCTCTCCCATTGTATAAAATATTTTAACATTTTCTTTAATTGATTTTAACTTTTATAAAATATAATTTTCCTTAAAATGCAATCACATGACTTAAATGATTAACTTTTAACTCTATTAAAATGATGCAATCTTGTACACATACATACACATCTATTACTAATGCGTGTGGGTTTTAATAATAAATTATACATATATCATAGGAGATAGATTGATTTAAATAAACATGAAGCAAGTATATTTACATACAGATATACACCGCTTCAATAGGTTCCCATTGACATAAGATGCATCCAACCCTATTACTGTAACTTTATATATATGGAAAAGATGTATGTGTTTGCTTATTATATATTGTCAAATAAATTGATGGATTGGTGTATGAATGATTCTGATAAACTAGAGATCAGTTAAATTTTAAATCAAATTAACAACTTTTAGTAACAACAAATAAAATTTAAAACTCATTTAATGTAATAAAAGATGCAGTTAAATGTGTCAAGTATGCATTTTTACCATATCATTGGTTGAAAGTATTAATTATTTCAACCCATACCCATGATAGAGATACATAACTCATTGCTCACTATTTACAAAGCAAATTAAATTGAAAAAAAAAATCATGATTACTTCGATCGCGAAGCTGACTAACTAATTTACAATGTTACATAAACATATATATAGTAGCCTCATCATCGAATTCCAATGATTGACGTTCTATCTTCTTTGGCACCCCATGGCTAAGTATGGTTGGTATGGTTGACAGGAAATAACATCCACATAAGATTAATCATTCACACAGAATAAAACAAATATAATGACTGTTAATTAAAACAAGCAAACAAACAACACAAACTCTGTCCTGTAATAATGTATGTAATTAAATGGAATAGTATCAAAACTATGGTGGTGATCCAAAGGTCAAGTCACTAAGGAGGGAATGGTCTAAACTTTTTTACATAAAAAATATCTATGTTAATAACCTCCCCCCCAATACTATGTTGATTTTAAACATATGGACTCTTCTAAGTGTAGGCATGTTGAAATTTCTAAGTGTAGGAATGAAATGAGAATAGAATTTTACAAACATATATATATATAATCTAACACTAATAAATTAAATTTTCTTCAATCATCCAGATTAAAGTCTGTGAATCTAGTGATAATTTCTTTCAGGGATACGTATCAGTCTATCACCCTTCTTTTCATTATATTCCAGTAAATCCTTCCACGATTGTCCAAATTTCCTCCTGAATCCATTCAGACATTTTGTATGGGACATTTGCTGTTTCTTTATGCATTACATAGATGAGTGAATTAAATCATTATGCTTCTAGGGTTGGGAGGATAGCATTTGGATCCTATGGCAACTTTATTTAACCAGAATACATTGCTTAGTACTTTATAATAGATTTAATTTTTATCAGTTCATTATTTGGCATTTAGCAAATTATATATATAAAAAAATTTACTTCATCATTTATCTATATAAGCTGGCAATGTATTCTTTCATTTTCTCCTCATTTGAACAATAGCACAATCTTTTATTTTTAATTGTCAACTCAAAATTAGTTCAATTCTTTCATTAAACTGCTAGAAATTAACAACTTTCCTTATTTCAAAAGTTAATTACGATTTTTTCAACTTTTTGCGATGTGAAAATTATACGACTGATATGGGATTTTCAAACAAATTATCTATCTTTCCTTGCATTCTAAGATTCAATCCTGAGATATTGGTTTGGGTGGTTATCCTATCCTTCGATAAATAACAAAAGACGATGGAAATGAACTGGGTTTGCTTTTATATCGTGCCTAGCTTCTATTGCTTAGTGTACAAGCCTTTCCATTTTCTCTTTCATTGCTGTAATTGTCTATTGTTGCATGTACTAAATGGTTGTAGTTAAAATTACATAATAAAATTTTACTCTTATTTTCTAACACTTGGTTGCCTAAGTATTGACTTGATGTTAGAGTCATTGCTATATCTACTAAGTTGAAGTCATAAATCGTGACATCTAATACATTGACAAATACCTTATTGTTAGTATATATATATATATGAAAGAATGTGTTTTTTTTAATTTTACTTTGAAAAAGATAAATTATCCCATTATAACATTATTTAATTTAATAAAACAAACTTTTGTTGCGCATGTGTGTGTATATATATGTGTTTGCATTATAAAACAATTTATAGTGCATATCCAACTAACTATTATCTAGTTTGTTTCAAATGGGTTTGATTTGCTGTTGTGGAGAAATAAGGGCTGGTCTAGACAGGATTATAAGCTACAGTGAATATGCATTTGTAATAATAGCAATTGGTTTCCAGTCTATCCAAAACTAGAAATTAACGGCCACTGTCTTTATCGATGGTAAAATGAGTCTCCTCTCTTCATTTTATATTTTTTGTCCCTACCAGTATGCTATCTTGTTATATTTATTGTCCCACAGAGATATAATTTATTTGCATATAGCTCATTTGCTAGCTGTAGACTTGAAAATAATGTGATGTAAGATGTGACACAGCATGAGTATCAAAGCATGGCAAGAATCTGAATTTGATTCTTTGCCTGCATACAATTCCATGTGGTATAGATAACCATTTATGACTATCATCACACACTCACCTCTTGAAACCTCTCTTTATTGGTTGTAAGAGTTTATGTAGCTGCATAGTGCTATTCCCAGAAAATTTTGTGATTGCTTAATCAATTGCAACCTTTCTATGCATCTGATAATCAGCCTTAAAATTTACATTGCACTGCTCTATAATAGCCTAATTTTATAGATGCAGCTAAAATCATTACTTGTTATACAAACAGACATGCTAGCACCCACTAATACAAATACAGACATGCTAATAAATTATTAAACCTTTTGAGATTCATTATGTCTATAAAATAAGGTTGCCTAGAACTCTGATCAGAGCCTCAAAATTATATTGTACATAATTGCCTAATTTACAAATATAATTTATTTACTACACAGACACATTAATAAAAAAATCTAAAATAATAATAATCAAATAATAAAAAAAATCTAAAATTTGAGTGCTTACATATAGTATACGGCATTATGTTTATTTTCGGGATGAAGGCCTTGAAATTGCAAAATCTTGGAAGTATGTTGAATCCATTTTCTAATTGCATTTTACCATTAAAACATTTATACCCTTATTTTCTCTATACAATCTTATAAATTGAGCAGAAAAAAAAAATTAAATGGACTTACTACTAGAAAAATTAATAAAAAATCAAATTTTTGTTCAATTTTAACATGCCGTATATCATCTTAAAAAAGGAATCTAATTGCAGAGAATAATGATATTGACATATGCTTAGTCCATTTGGTTTTCCACAATTTTAAAATGAAAACAAAGAAATTGTAATTTCAAAAGAATGAGCAGCAGTCATACTAACTTATTAAACTTTCAGTGATATCAGTGATATTGTTCTATCTCCTATGTATTACTATTTCAATATCTTTTTATTACTCCTGATATAAATCTCTGCAAAGTTTATTGAGTAATCTGAGATGTTATATTACTTTTTGATTAACTGTTCAAGTCTCAAATACCTAAGTAAGGACTAGTTAAACATATCTATTAAAAATCTTCCATTTCAGACACATGCAAATTTTCTTTAGAGCTTACATTAAACTTTAATTTTATGATTAATTTCATTTATTATGTTTTTATCTGTATTAATAATATTATCAAGGTATTTATAATTGTCAACATGTTCTAATTCATGATTATCTTGATATATTTTTTCTTGTGAGAAAATACTTTGCACATCGTTTTAGCATTTACCTTTAGTCCTATTTTTTTTACTTTCATCTGATAACTTTTGCAACATTTCTGAAGACCTGACACATTATTTTCTAAAACAGTGATATTATCTAGATGACTTAAATAATCTTCATTTACTTTTATTCCTTTAGTTTGCCATTTTAATCAACAAAATACTTTTTGTAAAACTGCTGTGAAATGTTTTGGAGGTATGAAATCATCCTGTTATGCATCCTTTTCAATGTTAATTTTCTTAATATTATTGTATAATCTAATAAAGTGTTCTTGCATTTTGATAAATATTTTTCAGAGTATGATAATATTCTGAATCTATATCTTGATCCAATCTTTAATTATTGCAGAAAAGCTTATAGAATCAAATAACTTTTTGCAATTTAAAAATGCAAAGCATAATGACAACTTATATCCATAGACTTTTCTCAATATTTGGATGTGATCAATTATGATAAAAACATTTTTAAATACAGCTTACTGTTTAGATTGAGTAGAATCAAAACTTCATTATAGGCAAGTTATAATTATCATGATAAAGAATTTGTACAGAACAGATCAAAGACTGATAGACCTAGAATTTCTAATATAAACTTTCTTAAATATCAATAATCTGGTACATCTTTATAATTTAGATATTTGATATATAACTTTTCCAATATTTCTTTATTTGCTTTTTTGAAAATGTCAATCCTGGAGCATTTCTATTCTTCACAGATTTGATTGTATGTTTTATTTGATTTAAAATAATTGACAATTCAGTAGATATAGTGATTGTTATGGGAATCTTTTTTTAAATATTATTATTATATAATTCATTATAAAATTTTCATACATTTCATGACGTCATCTGTTTTTAATAATAGTTTTATTTTTTCTTCTTATTGTAGAAACAATTTTTCTTCCAGTACAAAGATATTGTTTTACACTTTTGAGACTTATTCTTTGTTTTAGTTTTCCTTTCCAATTCACAATTATATTATCTTATATTATTCTTTTTTTTTTTTTTGTACCATTTTACAAAATTCTAGATATTGTAACGGTCAGAATCGTCTATCTCGCTAACACACTGCATAATTCAAACCCCAGACACTAAACTGAACATTCTAGGAGGGGTTGCCTTCTAGATATACTAAGTTCGAATCTAAAGTTCAAATTTCACAGCGCCACCTACGTGATAACGCATCTGATGCTACAACTAGTATAACCTTTTACCGGTGCCTGGTGGTCAGGGAGAAACAAAAGACTCTATACTAAGATAAGTTTGGGTGGCTAATTAACGTCTATGGATTTACAAAAGAAATGCAGAAAATATATATATATAGACCGAGACAGTGATAGGAATCAAATAAAATAAGAGATCACATTTAGTTTTAAATAATTTCACACAATTTATTTATATAAATATATAAAACGCCACTGTCTGCTTATATGAGACAGGGACGCGTATTAAATAATTGTTGGCATTTATATTTCAGTAATGACAAAAAGGTTTTAAAACAGAGTGATATATTCTATTCCTCGGGCTAATAGCATTACAATAATGTGCTTGACGAGATAGGAATATGTGCGAGGTGCTTTGAGTAAATAGACAAGTTTAAGACAATATTTGAAATTAAATGTTCTAAAATATTTATTGATTTCGAGAATAGTAACGGACTAAAGCTTACTAAGCAAACGTGGGAATGGGATCAAAGCATTTATTTGAGAATAATAATAGATTTGTATTGGGAGGTCAGTATTGCTGATAGTGAATTTATAAAGTTGGAGGGTGTGACTCGTTTAAGTCACGGATGCTTTGTAAAATAAATATAAAATGAAACAATATTGAAGATCCGGAATAATTACGGAGGGCATCTCGCCGCTAACCCGTAGGAAAGTATTTTGACGAACAGCCGAAACTTAGCGACTGTGTGACGATTGCGTTTAATTCCCAGGGGTGTCATTGGTGAACACCCTCTGCCTGGAAACTTGCAATAAGCGAAAAGAACGGACTTTGCCGTGTAAAGAATCCTTGGAAAAATAAAACAAAGCAGTCTCAACAACCAATTCATGTACCAGCAATATGAGACTAGTGTATATAAAAACATACTAAATGGGTTTTACTTGGATTAAGAGAAATGCCCAATCAAATTCCCCGAAATTCATTTAAGAGGGTCCGCACATTCTCGACGTCAATGATGAACTTTATAATGAAAGTAGAACACGGTAATTAAAATAGGAAAATGCATGCTTGCGGGTTTGAAAAGTAAGTATAGATTTATATACGCGATCATGCATTTGGGGACACATTTAATCATTGACTTCGCACATACTCTTATATTAGATTAAAATCAATAACATGTAGATTTTAAACTATGTGATTATGTTACATTAAAGAAAAGAATCGCCCTCAAACGAGTGATTTGCAAGACAATAAAATTGGAAAATTATAAATTTAAAATATGCCTTAATAGCGGCGTCTTATTTTCAATAGAGGGAATAATTCACTCGGTCAAAGACGATTCTGACACATTATCATAATAAAATAAAAGAAAGCTTTATAAATAGAAAATATTAACCCAAGGATAGAGCAAAATGTTGAGTATATTTAAATACATGAAAGAAATACATAATGAAGTTGTGAAATATAAGAAAACAATGTTAAATAGCTATAGCATGTTAGTTAGTGATCACAAGAGCTCTTGGGTTAATTTAGGTTACCTCTGGAGAAGCATTTGCAGGTAGATGTTCGGCAGGTTTTATAATTCAGCAGCAAAATCTGGAATGTTCATATTTTGGCAGCGGCAGCAGCAGTTCCGGGATCCGTGTGATAATTTCTGATGGTATGGAGCAGCGGCTGGCTATTCCGAGGGACATAGCCATCTTAAACGCCTCTACTCGGACATGTCAAGGTTAGCAAATTATTAGAATTTTAGAACAACTCAGAAACCTTTAGACAACTCAGAATTCTTTAAAAGCTTAGAATAACTCAGAAACCTTCTTGCAACTCCGAATTCTTTAGAAGCTTAGAATGGAGAACAAAAGAAAAACATCCTTTTTATAGTAAAATTTAACAATAGATTTGTCCTGGAGCGTACAAAATTATTGGACTTATCTGCTGTAATTAAATCTATCCGAATGTCTAAAGGAATTCAACATTAATTAATTTCTTTTGTTAACTTCCCATCGACATTCGAATTACAAACTAGATTTAATTAAAATTACTGCTACTAATTAAAGAAAACTTAAGTGGACAGCTGCTGTTTTTAGATAAACTTATATAATTAAACTATTGTCCCTCATTTATTTTAACAGAAATATTTGGGATGATTTTTATTAAATAAAACGAAAATTATTTTATTTTAAATTGTAATATTTGAATCTATCCACTAAACTAATATTTACTAAATGAATTTTATTTTAAATCAAAATATATTACGACGGTAATATATTTGTAAATAGATCCAAACAAAATAACTAACAATTTATAATTTTGATATGTTTTAAAATGGATATCATAGTGTGTGCGCAATTATGACTTATATAACTTACTTTTTAATAAATGTAAATTATGTGAACAAATACATAATTCATAATATTTTATTTTATTTGGGAATAAGTTATATATATAATACGAGCATTGTGCTCGTGGTTTAAAATTAGGCGGGATTTTCGGTATATAAGTGTATTGCAGACACACTACGATAGATTGGAGTTCAAACTAAGGTATGAGGGTAGGAAGTAGGTGAGAAAAGGTGAAACGAAGATCTGCAAAGCAGACCTTACTGTTTCAATATCCAATTTTTTGTAAGAGATCGATCGTTTTTAAACATTTTTATATTTCTTCTTTTTTATTTATACATTATCTTACATGAATAGAAAATTTACTGGTAAATTTCTGTTTTTTGGTAGTAGCTGTCATTCTTCCTGTTCTCAGTAGAATATTAATAATCTCACTAATTTCAGTCAAGTCTGAAAACTCCTTTAAAGTCTATTAATATTTTAAAATGATTTACAAGTTCTAATTTAAATTCATATGAGTGTTTCTGAAGGTTAGGGATATCAACTATTAATACTGTACTTCATAATAGTTTTGATTTCTAGTTTTGCATTGACACATAACTTGCATCTCACTAATTGAGGATTATTTCATGTGCTGAAATCTTGAAATATATATTTTCTATTAATCAAAATATCCAAATTTGTAGTACATTTATTTGGATGCTTCCATACTTATTTCTGACTAGTATTTTTTCATTCAAAGAATTCATAATATATAGATTTTCTGCCAAGTCAAAAACTATGAGCCACTCTCATTTTTATTACCATAACCAAATTTATCGACAAAACTTTTATCTTTCAATCATTTATGAATTTTAGCATTAAAATCTTCCATTGACAATTTAAAAATATTGTTTGGTTTACTTAAAAGCATTTTCTATAACCATATAAAATTTTCTCTACTTTTTCATTAATATGAAAACTTGTTAGGACTTAAACCTGTACTATCTTCATTTATCTTCTATTAATTTAATTAAATAATCTTGTAACATTATCTAATATACCACCAATTTTTGCAGTGTTCAGCTATTTTTTTATATTTTTAATTAATGCCAGTTCATTTGTGCTTCCAGTATTATGTGTCTTTGTAATAATGTATGTTCACTTTGTAAGTCAGTTTTTTCTTAGTTTTTTCTTTTAATTTTACAAAGTTCAACAATATCCCATTTAATCTAAGATTTTATTCTTGCAATTCCTGTTATCTTTCTTCTCCTCAGAGAAATTTGTAGCTATAGGTTCCTAAATAAAAATCATTCTTGAATAGTATCCCTGGTCTGTAATAGGGGATTCTTAGCTCCTTCCACTCTTGACTACCAACTACTATTTATCATGTTTATAATTATCTAAAAAGAGTTCACACATACTTACACATATTTATCCTACCTCCAAAACAAGTCAACTAATGTTTCAATTGAAAACTATCAGATAACTGAAATGAAAGGGTGTTGTGTTTCTTTGATGTAAGAAAACAATAAACATCACATTGACTGATACTTGTCAGTTAGCAGCCTGTTCACGTTCATTTACCATATGAATAAAAATAGCAATATCAAGAAAGTATGGTACTAGCCATTAGGAATTTGCTCAAAGTTTTTTTAAGGCTTCAAAAATGAATCAAAGTATTATATAATAGCAAAGTCCTTTCTGCAGCCATTTTAATATTAAAAAGAAATATGCATATTTTCTATATAATATTATAATCAAATAGTTCATTGTTTGCAAGTTCACAAGAAGTTTGAATATCAGAAATGGACAAATCTGGGTCATGTTTCGCTATTTTTGAGCTCCAGAGTTTGACACCATCACTGCAACAAATTATTAAAAGGTTGGGTATGTCCTTGAAATAGATTTTCAATCAGTGTGGTTTATCAGTTTTTTATTTACAGATCTGATATCTAGACGGAGCAGTTATCTGAGGTAGAATGAAACATGAAAAGATGTTTGTAATAACAATGGGAAAACTATATTGAAAAGAAAATAAACAGGTCACTGATATTGTAAGAATTCAGAAAATAAAGTGAAATTGGTATAGTCATGAAAATACAGTAGATAGACTTTGAAAGAGATGATAGATATTTTAAGATAGATTGCTGGAGAGATGCAAAGAAAAGGAGCATTGTGAAAATTCAATTACTCTTGAAGAAGCCTTTATCTTGTATAGATTATAATGATTGATGACAGTATATAGCAGAAAGGGAAAGATTAAAAAAATAAATTCAAAGAAAAGATTGGCATTAGAATTGCTGCGTGGACATGTAATTGAAAGTTGATATTATGGATAAACATTAAACAACACACAATACCGTTGTGGCAGTTAGTACAGAATCATAATTTTTAGGAGAGGTTCACAATGACAATTTCCATTAATAAAAATCATAATAGGATAACAAGAGTGGAGAGAATAAAAAAAGAATAAGATTGTTGAGTAATTTAGTAATAAATGTAAGTAACAATCATTATTGAATCAAATTTGGAAGATAACTTGTTATTTGTCAATGTGCATATGTTATTTGTATTTTAAATTGTTTTTTTTTTTTTTTTTAAACCTCATCTAATGTAGTTAATAGATAAGTAACTTCTTTGAACTATGTTCAGTTTTATTATTACATTTCTATATCTTATACATATTTTTTATTATTATTTACATTTTTCTGAATAATAGCATTTGTTTTTTGTTTAAATTTATTTATAGCAATATTTATAGTTTCAAAAGATATTATTGAACTATAAGTTTACAAAACAATACGAAGTACTACTTACATAGGATAGAGCAAGAAAAGATTTTAAACAAAGGGAGTTATCCCATATTAGAGATGAGAAAAATTACAAATTTATGTGTAACAGGAAAAAAATCTTGAAAGCAGCTTAGCATTTTCTGACTGCATCATAGGATTTATATCTTTTTATGTACATCATTGCATTAATGTCTCTTTTGCTTTTAATTATCTAGTTTTTATTTTATAATAGTTGAGTCATATCATAAATTTGAGCAAAGTCATCATATAATATTCATTTTGTTCTTAAATGTATTACAGTGTTTTCTTGTACTTGAACTGTACATAAATGTACATCTGGTATACTTATAATGAGAATAATATAAATGTGTTAGCTCGAATGTGTGCATAAATATCTTTTTTAAATGTGTTGAGAAATATATGTATGTTGTACTTTTTATTTTTAAATATTTTGGGGATATTCCATCGGATATTATTAAACATGCGTCTCGTGAATAGAAAATGTAATTGTGTTTCTGATTCTCTCTGACATAATTTGCATATGTCCTTAATGTTAGTGCAATTCCTTTTGTATCTATAGAAATAAAAGATGGGGAGTGCTTCAAGATTTAGTTTTAGGAGAAAATTGTAGTATTTTAGTTCTAATAATCAATGTTTGAATTTTTTAGTCAACTGGTTATTGATTATGTTTAGCAGGGGTTTGTTATTTTCATTGGATAGGGAAGCACAGATTGAATATATGTCTCAGTATTTAATTTTATTCTTGGGAGGGCAATATATTAAATTAGGAATGCATAATAAAGGAGAAATTAACTTATTCCAGTAATTGCACGTACAAGTGGCAATCTTTATGTGTATGTATTTTTAAAAACTTTGTAGATAGGGAAATATCCTTGCACATGATGATATAAGATTAAGTGTTTTTTGAATTTGGAAATTTTTTATAGAATGTAAAGCCAATCATTTTGAGATAGAGAGTGCAGAATCTTAGTTAGGGATATTGATGCCATTCCCCTTCCCCCCCTGACAACAATTTCCTATACATTGAGTAAATTTTAGATGTAAAAGCTTTTGTGTATATTATTATAGGTGTATAGTATGTGACCCTTGTCATTTATTAGGAGATTGAAAATGGCCATTTTGGCATAGAATGATAAATATGACTTGGAAAGAGAATTATATTCCCAACTTTTTTCATTAGTTTTCCCTTTATCTGCATATTAGAATTACTCAAATTATACTTTTATAAATTATTTATCTTGTAACTTATGTTTATATGTATTATAGCTTGATCATGTGATTCCACATTGAAAATTATATATTTTAAAAATTATCATTTAATAGTAATAAAATGATAATTATTAAATTTCATTTTTTTCTTCAATAACTTTGTAATTATCTTTTTAATATAATCATTACAATCTGTACAGATTTACAAACAATTTTTGTTCAGAATCATTGTTGGCATTAACTGGGTCATCTATATTTATCTAGAAATTTTATATATTTTATTATATTGTTTGTTTGTATGCTTTATAATGAGTGGGTATTCCCTGAGATATTACTCCAAATGTTTATATTGCAGCTTGATTTCAGATGTAGCATAAGAGGTATGTATTTATAGATGATTGATTTTGGGAATTTTCATACTAACTTTTGTGTTTATGAATTAATTTCTCATAACTGAAGAAGCCTGAGGGTTATTACACTGTTTTTATGTCATGTGATGTTTTAAAAAAGAAAGTCATATTTATAAAGCTTTTTTTTTTGATAAACAAACAATCAAAAAAAAAAAGATCACAAAATTCAATATCTATTTTTTACCAACCACTTATACAGGAATATGTTTATCTTAACTCCAGAAAAAAAAAGAGATATAAAGTAAATCAAAGTTAAAGTGAGTTTTACTATGATTATACAAAACAATCTGTGTGATACAAATATATCTGCATATATCATCACACACTAGTATTTTAATCAATTAATTTGATGACTTAAAGTTTTCTGCAGACTTTTTTTTTTCAAGAAGACAAATATATGAAACATACTACATTAAAAATAATTTATATAATTGTGTGAATATTTACAAGACTTCTATAAATTTGGTTAATAATTGGTTGACTAAGAATGAATGGAAAATTGTATAAGATGATATATATATATATAATTGTATAAAAATGCATGTAATATTTATTTAACATATTGTTATGATATAGTCAATTATTTTGTAATTATCGAATTTATATATGAGGGTTTTGTTTTGTTTTGATTATTCATATTATTGTTTATTTTAATTCCATTATTGGACACTGGATTGTTTTATGTCAGAAACAATTCGTTAATGTTAAATAGATTAGTAACATTTGAAAAAGGCACCAAAGCAGGTGCTGAAAAAAACTTTTTATGTATAAAATTATTATTGATTATATAGCTGTAGTAAAGAATCTATTATTATTTTCTGATTATTATTTATCATAAATATGTTTGTGAAGAAAAAAGATGTATTACAAGAGTTTTACAATATAACTCAATATTTTGTTATAACATCACATCATCTTGTAGTCATATTTAGGACTGTCAAATTTGAATGCCATTTTATGCTATGGCTTGAGAGCTAAAGTTTTCTGGATTGAAATTGAATTCTATAATCTTTGATGTTTGAAAGCTCATGTGATCTCTGTCATACTATTCACTTAAACTAGTTTTATATAAATACAAATTCAAATTTATCTATCTGTTTTTTAAAGTTACATACAATAGAATCATTATTTTCCAATAAATAGGATCATTGTCCTCCATTCATTTAGATCTGAAATAATAATAATACAGTCAAAAGATCAAAATATATATGCTTTATTTAAAATTATTTACAAAAAAAAAAAAAAACTATCAGATTTAAAATTAAATTTGAATGATAAAAATTATTTATTCAATAGGCATTTAAAAAATTATTTGGTATTGGTGTGCCTCATCAAACTATTATACCTTTTATTTAGCCATTTTATATTTAGATGTCTAATATTTTATTTCAAATTTATGTAAACAAATAGAGCAAATAATTAAATTATTTTTAGAATATATATGATAAATTAATGCATTATTTTTTATCTGCATACAAATCTTATGTATGATACAAAACTGCATTCTTTCAAGTTTATTTTTTTCTCTTTGCTATCTTATTTATGTAGAACAAAAACTCAGACTACTTTCAAAAATTAAAACTTTATTTACACATTAGAGTGGATACAAAAGAAATTAATGATAGGATAAAATTATGTCAATAAGAAAGTTTCATTGTATACATATAAATGTGGTATGCAAGCCATGTATATAGAAAAATCAAAAGTTGTATTAGATCAATAACATAGTCTCAAGAGCAGCATAAGAAAGTCACGATAGTTAATTAATGTAAGTATGAAATAAACATAAATAAATATAAATAAAATCAAAGATTACACTAATGCCTTAAGGCAGTGCATCATATGCATAATTAGCTAGGAATATAAAGTAAGTCAAACCTATGTATAAGGTTTGGAAATTCCATTGATTAATGATTATCCTGGCCCAAAGAGTAATGAGGACTATAACAATATTTACAAGTTGATATAGGTAAATTAATTGTACGGTATGTAACTAATGCAAAGTTTGTGTATTAAATATATAGGATGTATGAAAGATCTACATAGTTAAAGTTTAGATTATTCTTAAGTGAAAGATGGGATACATTATTTATTCAGTGGATGGGAGAAAGTTCAAATACATGCAATGAAAGATAATTGGATTGAAAGTACAATTAATACAGGCAAATCACAATTAAACTAATAGAGATAGAGCTAATAGTAGGGTAATGTTTAACTGGTTGGATCAATAGGTGAAACATTTAGATTGACCATCATGTAGAAGAAAGATGACAGCTGAAACATTTAGAATGACCATCATGTAGAAGAAAGATGACACAACTAGTTATAGATATGTAAATTTTTCTTCAAAATTATAAGAAAATTGGCAGGTTTGTTGAAATCATAAATAGCTACCTGAGCAGAAATTGAATAGCTGAGCAGTATAAGTTCAAAAGCTAACTCCTCTTTCTCACACACCCATATATATAATGTGGATATGATAGGTTGACATTTATTAGCAATAAACTATTATTTATTGCAACATTTAAATGGAAATATATTTGAAATAGAAAGCTATTATAGCTTTATTTCAGTAACCACCTTTTTTAAAAAATGAAAATGTAAATTTTTTTTCTACTACATTTCATTTAAACTTTAAAAAACTGCTTTGCAAGCATGAAATTTAAACAAATTTTTTATGGCAGTGGACCAATAAACCACTGTTTGATTTAAGGAATAATTTTGCTGAGAATTTATTTAAGGAGGAGGGCAAAGCAAAAGAATTTTGTTAATGCAGATTTAAGCAAAAAAAAAAAAAAAGAGTATATGGGAGTGTGAAATACTCCATTGGTCATGTTTTTGTAAATTTCATTTAGCAAGTTAAAAGTTGAAATTTCAAATAGTAAAGTATCTGCAGAATAATGAATGATATTAAGTTTATTGTTTAAAAAATATTTTACATTTATAATCTATCAATAATTCATTTAGGTTTTTAAATGTGTTTGTGTATGCACACATATTTATATTCACAGTTTTAAAATTATTAAGAATTATTCATTTTCAATTAGTTGAAATTTTTATGGTAAGAAATAATATGCAAAAATTTTCATAGGTATATATGTCTACTTATAAAAAGTAATTGGCTGCAGAAAGAAATTTGTTATTAACTGATAAAAGACCCTTTGATTCCTCTTGGAGGCCTTTAAAGGAACTGAGCAGGGCAAATTCCCAATGTTCACTCTATACATTCTTGCCATTGCAGCTGTTATTAATATGTGATTATTCATATAATATATGCTGTTCACCAACACACCTTAGCCAGTGGTGAGTTTATTAGCTTTTTACATGATTTTAAAATCAATAAACACCATGGTCTTTCTTTTCAGTTGCCTGATAAAGCAGAATGAATGTGTGTGTGTGAATGAAAAAAATTTTTTTTTTAAAAATAGATACTTACAATCATGACAGACAAAAATAAATCATTGCCCTAAATCCCAGGAGGCTGTAAAGTCACCAACCAAGGCAGCGGAAATTGGTGCCCGAAAGCTAAGAGTGATAAGAATCTTCTGATTGCAGACACAGATTGCCATTTGATGACAAACTTTTATTTAAGTACATACAACTGCATATTACTTGCAAGTGAAGGAACATTGCAAGAATT
This sequence comes from Epiperipatus broadwayi, assembly GCA_028023455.1. Lineage (NCBI taxonomy): Eukaryota > Metazoa > Onychophora > Udeonychophora > Euonychophora > Peripatidae > Epiperipatus > Epiperipatus broadwayi. The sequence goes on from JAQFVV010000018.1 coordinate 11,952,091, forward strand.
GAATCATATTAAATCAGACATTATTGGAGGACTTTGTGAAGTTAGAAGAAAAGATGATGAGACAATTGATTTAAAAAGTGGACATGTACTCTTCTACAATGTCACAAATATTGGAAGTACAAATGGAGTAGGATTTATTATAAATAAAAAGTAGAACAACAACATTGTGGAGATTGATGGTATATCAGGCAGTGACAATATTAGTTATTTAACTTAATAGCAGATGACCAAATGCAGATAATTCAGGTTTGTGCTCCAACAAATTCCTCATAGTGATGAAATACTAGAGGATGTTTTATATGGATGTACAAAAAAAAGGTTTTCGATCAGATCAAAAAATATTTAAAAATTGTTACGGGAGACTAATGCTAAAATTGGTAAACAATTGATAGATGAAAGTGCTGTAACTAAATGTGGTTATGGTAATAGAAATGAGAGGAGACATAGACTTGTGGAGTTTGCAGAAAAAGAAAAACTTTATTTTATGAATTCTTTTTAAAAAAAAAATGTTAAAAGGAAATGGACATAAAAGCATCCAAATGAAGGTACAGCAGGATTGGATTATATTTTGACTAACAGAAAGTACATATTTTGACTAACAGAAAATACATATTTTGAGATTGCATTGTTCTTAATAAATTCAACACAGGAAGTGATCATCAATTAGTAAGATGTAAGATTCTTATTAATGCAAAACTAGAAAGACAAAAATTATTAAGAAAAACAATATTCCCAATTGATATAAGAAAGTATAATTGTGAACTAGCAAGGAAAGCTATAGAAGAGAATAAAAGTCTCAAGAATGTAAAACAACATTTTAGTATTGGTAGGAAACATATATCTACAACAAGAAAAAAAGATGGAATCATATATCTACAATAAGAAAAAAAGATGGAACTATTACTAAAAAAAGAGATGACATCATGAAATGGGTAGAAGATTTAAGAATTATATAGTAATAAAGAACAAGTACTTCCTTCTGAATTGTTCAGGATTTTAAATGAAGAAACGAGATAGGCAATTAAATTTATGAAGAAGGAAAAAGTTCCATGTAATGATGGAATTATAATCAATATCTTAAAAAAAGCAGGTGAAGAAATAGAAAATGTTTTGGCAAAGTTATATACCAAATGTCTAAATGATAAAGATGTACCAGATGATTAGAAGAATGCAATATTAATATTTAAAAAAGGTGATAAAGAAGATATTAGAGTTTACAGAACCTATCAGTCTTTTACCAATTATTATACAAAATTTTTACCAAGATAATTACGACTCGTCTCCAGAGAACTTTGGATTTCAACCAATCAAAAAAACAAGCAACAAGGAAAAATTACTTTAAAATTTGCATTAAAAAAATAAGGAAATAAAGTATGACTAATAAAAAAATATCAAATATTTGAAAAAAATTGATGCAAGACAAACTTTTTTGCTTTTTTTTTTTTATTAACTGCAGTATTTAATTTTACATTTTTTTTTACATATTTTAATCATTATCGCTATTTGACAATATGCGGTTCATTTGTAAACTGGTAAGAAATCAGATTCGTCACAACTAGCGCCACTTTCAGTCTTGTGCTGTGTTAATGGTTTTCTGTTGACAATGTAATCGGTGATTAAACTTTGAGACAATTTTACTAATTGTTTATAAAGTTTGCGATATCCAGACATATAACTAAATTAACTCTCGTTGGAATTTGAGAGGTTGTTCATTGCAGCAAACTCAGATTTCAGCATTTTCTGATGTTTTTCTTTGTCTCATACATTAACGTAAAATCTATGATTAAATAATTAATACTTATCAGAAAATAATAAATTTGTCTTCATTTGATATTTGTGTTTACTACTGAAATAAATTTTAAATGTTCACATTTTCTTTCTATATTAAAAAATGAGATCGCAATCAAAACAAAAAGATTATATATTATCGGTAGAAAGATTATTTTTAGTTTACAAAACTTTGTTATTTATTTTAAAAATCTAAAAGAATATTTATTTCTGTTATATCTAACAAAATATGTTTTAAAAGTTTAAAATTTTTGAATATTTATTGCAATATTTTTATACTCGTAAGTGTAAATCTATCATCATCATCATCATTATTATCATCATCATCATCATCATCCTTCTCCTCCTCCTTCTCCTTATTATTATTATTAATTTATTCATAAGTATAAGTAGGTTATTTACATAGAAGCTAAGATTCTAAATACAGCTTCAGGCCATTTTCACGTTAGCTGCTAACATAATGTTATACTTTTGGAAAAAAAAGTATTTCAAGTCAAAATGAGTTATTAATAATTTAAATTTCTTGATATCTAATAAATATAGTGAAATATGAACTTCTTTATCACATAAAAGAAAACCCACATAACTTCAAAATCGCATTAAAAAAATCCGCATAAAACAAGACCCAGATGTATTTATAAATCTTAATATCAGCAAAACATGAAATGCAGCAATCAGATATGTAATTTAAATCAAAATTTATGTACTGAACAGAAATGGACCCAAAACAGATCTCCGCAGAACAACAGAATCATTAAAATAATAATCTGATTCACAGCCCAAACATTTAACAAAATATGGTCTTTAATGCAAAAAAGATGCAAATCATTCTAATAGTGATTTAGTTGATCCAGAGAGTTAATTCAGATAATCTAACTTACTAATAAATATCAAATTGGTTTTTGATAATAGACAAAAAAAAAAAATCGTATTAACTTGATTTTGATTATCAATAGCATTGTGCCACACATCAATAAAATGCATCATGTTAGTAGTAATTGATCTGCTCCTTGTAAACTTATGTTGAAATTCTGGAATAAATTTCTTCAGATAAGTATAAACAGATTTATATATAACCAATTTAAAAAAATTTAGCTGGAAGTGATAATATCAAAAATTGGTCTACCTATTATAATAAAAAAAAAGTAATATTAAATTGATACAATGCTAATTTTAGTTTCTGTAAAGAAATCAAGATATTAGAATGAAATAAATTAAAAGTTGAAAATATACAATGCATACCATTAGTTTATTTAACTTATATTGGTTGGGAAATAGGTTGTCTTGATCAATTTGTAAAGAAGACAAATCTTTTCTAAGTGGTAAATAACTAGTCTAGTCATATTCTTCCTTAGCTTTTACTATTAAGGACTATTTAAGAATAGAACTAAAGATCTCCTAACTTAAGGACTCCACTGCATAAACACATTCAGATCTTAAAATACCATTAACTTTATTATCTCTTTTTCCAGTATTTTTCTCAGTTAGGGATATTACTTAAAATTAACCCTACAGATAGATACTCATCTACTGTTACATTCTGGAATAAACTTCTCCCTCTCCAGTCCATCTTTAAATTGAATTCTCACTCTTCCACATCAAATATTGGGGGATCTATAAACAGTGTCATAGTAATCTTTTCTTTATCGACTAAAACTACAACCGTAGCCTAAATATTAAACAACATTAATAAATTTAAGTACTAATCTCTTGAATCTAAATATTTTGACTTCCTTATTAAAATTAATTTACTCTATATTTCTACAAATATAAAAGAAATTACAAGAGTCTGGATGAATATAGCAATAAAGACACTGAGAATTAGCATCACCTTTTCATTGAATGTACTTGCCGTGACAATATTTGCAGAGCAATTCCTCTATTATTTAAAAATCCAAAATTTAAGATTACCACAATATTTGCAGAGCAATTCCTCTATTATTTAAAAATCCAAAATTTAAGATTACCGCTATTTCAAAGCTTTAGACAAGATGTGTATGTCAATATTCGTGCACCTTCTTTTACAATAAATTCCAGAAGACATCCAAATACCTTCTGGAAAAAACTTGAAGCCATTAAAGGAAGAGACAAAACATGATATATACAATGCCACATTATATATACAATGCCACAGTCTCTCTTAAATCTACATCCAATACTATGCAAGGTGTGATCAAATCTTAGTGGCAATAACAAAACATAATTTTTTTAAATATTCATATTTCATTATGTGAACATTACTCTCACACTAACATGTTACTAACTATAGTATAGATATTTTACCAGAGGTGAACAATTACTAATAAAAATAACAATTTTCAATTGTTTTTGATCATAGACAGTGACCAGGAGTACATTATAACTTTAAATAATAAACAATGATAATCTTTTAAGATTAAAGTCAATAATTATATGAATATTTAGAAGAAACAAGAAAATGTATTGTTTTTGGAAATATAAATATGTATATTGTAGGTTTATAATTATAACCCTAATCATTGTAACAAGGTCTTATGTAACCGTTGTTTATGTTTTAATAAACGTTCTTTGAAAAAATAAAAATGATTTATTATAATAATAGAACATCATTTTAAACTTTTGGAAATTTGATTAAAAGCAGTTTTTTTTTTTGTTAAAATTAAGTTTTTTATTTATTTTTTATTTAAGTGTCATAGCATCGGTGGAGACGCGAACCCGCAACCCGGGCAACTGCCTACAAGTGCAAGGCAGTCGCACCGACCTCTCGACCACTAATTCAAGACAACTGTTAAAATTAAGTTTTCAGTAATTCTTGTCACATTTTCAAAAGTCACATTAGAAAAAGCATTGCTGCTAAATAGCCTTCTAAAAGTCTTCTTTAAACCGATTATTTTTCTCAATTTTATATTTTCCTAGCAGAATTATTTTGTTATGCATATATTTAAAAACAACAACATATATTTACTTAGTTCTTTTTGACTGGGCTATAGGATATTTATTGTTTGTTTTTTATTTTCACATTTGAATAATCTCTTATCTTTCCTACATTAATTATCTCATTTACTCAATTAAATAATTATCTTTTGGATAAATATTTGTCATTATTTGTCAAACAAAAAAAAACAAATCTTTTTTTAAGAACTGTGATAAATATCTACATAAAATTCTCTTAATTTTCAAAAGGATTATTTTTTTTTTACACAAGTTATTACATTTGAAAGAACTAAAAGTAGCTGTAACTCCAAAAAAATTTACCTGAAAACTTTCTGTAAAGTTTTGCTTTTAACTGTTTAAGCAATATTATTTTTCTCCCTATGTGCAAGTGTGTATGCTGTATAAAGAATTAGAAATTTTGAACCATTTAAAGCTGGTTTTGCAGTTTAATGATTAATATGTTTCTTGTTCTGACTTGCGTTTAAATGTTTCTGAAGCTTGGACATTTTATATAGTAGCTGTCTAACTAGTTATCTATTAGTTTACAATAAATAGCACATTTATCTATTATTAATAGAAGGTAAATTACTGGCAATAATTTAATGAATGTAATAAAAATATATAATAATGATGATCTTATGATGCTGATGGTGATACTGCTGATAATAAAGCACTAGTAACTCCCAAAGAAAAATAAGCTACTGTAGAAATCAGTTTTGCACTGACTATACAAACCAATCAGTGAGTCATGAATACATGCACATAGAACATGCTGGTCCATTTTTTTGATTATTTAATATTTTATGATGCTTTTAATTTCTTAATAAAATTTTTATTTTTGAAATACTTCAACATCATGTTAATTATAGTATTTCAGATGTATTCTTTCTCTTCCATACCCCCGATGAAAATAATTAGCATTGCTCTTCTTTATAATATCTTTGAGATAACCCTTACATCATAGACACCGTGAAATCCATGTTCAAGTTCATTATAAACATCTAAGTCCCCCTTTCTACTTATATAACTAACTAAGGTATTTAAACTAGTTTACATTGTCAAGCTGATAAATACCTGAAATAAAAGTTGCTGAGAATTTTTTTTGCATCACAGATTAATAAAAAACTTAAGTGTTTGAATATTAATTAATAAACCACAGTACAAAAATCTCACAATCATAAGCATAGTGTAAATCCAAACTCCAAAAAGAAGTTAGGAATTTTGCTTTTAATTGATTGAAATTCAAAATTCTACTATCATATTTATATCATATCTTGATCCCTGCAGGATAAGCCACTTATGAACAATTCCAAAGACCACTGCCATAAAAATTGTAATAATATTAGATTACAATCAACAACCTTGTTTAAAACTAGAAGCAATATAATGTGAATAAATTTTGATGGACAACTAACTAATTTCATAAAATGCTATAGACCTGTCCTATTTATTGAAACAAATAAATTTGACCAAATCAGCAAAAGCAATATATTTTGTTTCTGAGACTTTTCTTGCATTTATCTGACAACAAATACTGTATCTGCTTCTTGATTACCTAAAACCACATTGAGTGTTTGGTAACCATTCATCTATAATTGGAAGCAACCTATTCAACAAAATTCTTGAAAGTACTTTTGCTATAGTGGATAGTTACTGCAATCTTGTCTATTCCTTTTTTAAAAAATTGGATTTATAAAAGCATTTTTAAAGATTGGATGGCAACAACTTCATGAGTGCATATATTGTTAAAAAATTCCAATATTTTTGAGGCTGACATATCATAACCATATTTTAAAACTTCTCTGTGTATTTCATCAAGATATGCAGCCTTTCCATTTTCAAGATTACCCAGAGATATTATGACTTTCCTAAGTTGGATAACTTTGTTCAGATCTAAATGAGAGAAAATGAATATATCATTAAAAGTTGTCAACTCAATTTTTGTATCATCATTCAAAAGATGGATGATCACAATACTTTTTCCATCAGGTCTGTTGTTAGAATTCCTCATTATGTTAAATAAAGGCTAATAATATTATAACTTGCTTTGCATAATGGATCTTGTGCTTATTGTATTACCGTCTATGCTCCAACTTTATATTCAGAGATTTCAAAGAAGGGAAGCTTTTAATTCGTATTGGATAGCATTATTACAGCAATACCATTAAAAGATCACAATCTCCTTATAAGCATTAACACATGGGTTGGAACAGATGGTGGTGCTGTAAATTCAAATAGTTTATTATTACTAGATCTGGTTTTTGGATAAGTATTTTGTATGTTATATAAAATTTCAATGATGTCTTTTTCTTTGAGTGTTGAATATATGGCGAGTAGTTAGTGGTAAAAGTTGTTACAGTTGAATGATATAACTATATAATTAGTTTTAAAAAAATAATTGAGATCATCTTTATTTTTGTATTAATATTGTAACTTCTTTTGCTGGCTATTATTTGGCTTATGTAATGTTTCTTCAGTTATTGATTATTTGAGGTGACATTTAAATGCTGTTTTGTTTCTTTAATAATAAATGTCATTAGAATGAAATTTTAGGATACTTGATCATTTTATTTATTTTACTATGGCTGTTAATACCTCTTAATATTTATTGTTTGCTATTTTTAAACTTTGTCATATGATAAATTAGTGTTTAATGTTTAATGATTAATTATGTATATATATTAGTCATATTGTTAAGCTTTATATGTATGTAATTTTATTCCACATCATTGAAGGAGAATATTTTTAGGTAAAGCTTTTTTAAAAAAAAAATTTGATTGGCAATATTTTTTTGATTCTCTAGTTAAGCTATTATTCTGCCAAGCTGAATATGCCATGTTTCCTTTTAATTAAGTCACTAATAATAAGATCATTGCCTAAAATCAGTCATGATATATCCAAGGATTAAAATCTTTTCTTTTTTGAAATCTCTGAATATAAGGTTGGAGTGTAGACACTAAATAATGAGCCCAACATTCATTGTACAAAGCAAGTTTTAATATTCATTAGCCTTTTTTTAATACAATGAGGAATTCTAACAACAGAAGATATTGAATTAGACTTTAGAAACCCCACACCACACATTTTTCTTTCATTGACTGACTTGCCTTAAAATACAATTGTATCTATCCATCTGTTCTATTAAACTTTCTTTATCTGGAAGATTAGTTTTTATCAAGAGCAGCTATATTGTACTGGCCAGAATAGTATGTTCATCTAACAAGATTCAGAATCTAGGCAAAAGTACCATAAATCCATTCATACCTGAGGTACACAGGTCAGGAGCAATCATGGATTCTGTCCTGTTAACTTTTCTCTAAAACTACAACACTATGAACAACATTTTTGATGATAACAGATAAAATTTATTTGTTCCAATCCTGGACACACAGTGGAGAAACGAGATCTACAGGGAAAATATAGTGCTACATGATTTTGAAATCCTAACAGGATGTGCTAACCTATGATTATATTTTAATTTCATTAAGAATCATTAATAAATGTAATAGACTCACTTAAGATCAATGGAATCTGAGTTATATATAACACAATCTAATTAATGATGTGCATGCATAAAATATGAGACAAAGAATAACTAAAGAATAACTGATTATGAAATGTTAATAATTTATTAATAATAATTCGTTAGAAATTGAGTAAACAAATAAGGATTATATAATTTAATAAATACATTGGTGAATCTATTTACATGTCACAATTAATAGCATCTGGGTTTCATGTAATTATTAGAGGTGATTTGCATATTCTAATAGATTACAACTAATAAAACACAGATTAATGATTAAAGAATATGCAAACACGAATTGAATAAAGATGGATAAAAATTAATAGATATCAAGACTATGAGGCTTATAATGCTAATGGAGGGATATCAAATTTACATTGATTTTTATAGTTTGACCGCTATGATTAATTCAATGAAAAATAAATGACCTTGAATACGGATGAATAGAATTTGATTTACATAATTCTATTTATTATGATTTTCTAACTATGCACTAAAACATAGTTATAAATTACAAGGTTTACTCAGTCATTAATTATACTTCATTAATCATTTAAAAAGAAAACGGTTATTTGCGTATTTTATCAAATCATTCGGATTTGACAGAATTTATTTAATGTTATTTATTAGTGCATCTAAAGATCATTTAATGAGAGGGCAGATAGCTTAAATAAGCTTTACAATGACCTTTCTAACCAATAAAATGACATAAAAGGAAAGAATAGGATGGTTTACAGAAATCACAGCATTACGATTTATAGATTAATAATCAGGCAATATAAAATATTAATTAAGAATTGTGGTGCTGACCTATATGATAATGTCAGAAAGATTAAATCCATCTTAAGATGAAAGGCATCATCAAATTTATGAATGTGAGAAACTCGCCTGCACTTGTGACAGGGTAAATGGTTGGTAGGGATTTCATGGCTCGGGATTTCCCGATGTTATCCCACGCAGAGCCTACTACAACCTGACAGTATCCTGGAGTTGGTGCTTCCAAACTCCATTTTGCGATATGCCATAAGAAATGATCCGGGACTTCCAGGTATTAGTTTGACAAAGCAAGATATACAAAATTTATAACATTATCAAGAGTAAGCAACACTAATAAGAATCAGGTTCTTAATGATGCTGATGTGTTAACTAAGGCCCTAGTAAATTAATGAAATTAACATGATGATGACAAAATTTAACCATCCTTAAAGGTATGCAAATGACCTTAAATACTAGTTAGAAAGTCAAACTATAAAAGAGGGAATATGTAGTTCCCTTCATTAAACAAATATTAGTACGTATAACAAATAGATAATTACATTATAAAATTATCACACTGGATGGCGTGGTATGCAAATGATCGATCATAAAAAAATTAAGGTCGTTAAGTTCACTTTAACCAATAGCGTTAATATAGTAATAAATTGATATCTTAAATATGACAGTGTATATAATCTGCCATCAAGTAAATAAAACAATTGAGTAATATTAGTCAATTGAGCGAACTTGGAGTTTGGGAAGAAAACTTACATTTAAAATATTCACAATCCCTTAATGATGAGATGGAGAATTAAAATAAGATTGGTTCATTAGATTGAATTATTAGCATATTAAATCAAATATAATCAAACATGAAGTAAAGTAAAAGTTTGCTGCATTTAAAATAATAAGATAGAGATAATGTGAAATCCAGTAAATATATTATGAAAATAAATTTATAGATTCGTGCATTATACTTTACAGAAGGAAAGAGAAAGTCATTAACTTATTAGAATTATGCTAATCGGCACTACATCACCAATTATTAAATAGACAGAGAGTTACATTTTTATTTTATCAAATTAAAATTACGTAAATGGAGGTTTTAAAGAATTCATATTAGCAGCACAGATGGGATTACCTTGTTACTTGATGACTTGATGGCCATATGGGTTGATATGTGTATGACTAAATAAGCATGGAAAAACATGGTCAGAAATGCAGAGTTTGGAAAAATAATGTTTGGCATCTTTGTAGAATTAGATTAGAATTTCATTACAGCAGTCTTTAAGTGGCAATGGATAGCAGCATAGAGACGATCTTGAAAGGATGGGGAAAGCAAATTTCTTCCCTCTACTCAGAAGTCATAGTTAAAATTTTAAGTGACACAGATTTGTTCTACAACACCTTCTGAAATAAAAGCAAAGAGTGCCTAGCATAGAATTTTGGCTGTATTTTTGTACTCCAACAAAACCTTCTAGAAACTTCTATTACTTTGCCACTGGCGAGACCCAGATATGCATTAATTGGCCTGACTGCACTTATCCTTTATTTAAGATTTACATTTTTAAGATGACAACGCTTATCTCATGAGATATATTTTCCATTAACATGGGGATTTCTAAAATAAATTAATTTACTAATGACATTTAAAAATTAAACAAAGTACATTCTTTTGTTTACGAATCTAAATTATGTTAATTACTCTCTAGAACTTTCTCTGGTATTGCGTCACTTAATAAAATACAGGAATTATAATTGATAAAATATTTAATAAATTAAAATTATGACATACAATATTTTTACCTACACGATTATTTACGGCGGTGGAAATTTAAATATTTCCGAATTAAAACTAATATTCTTTAATCAAAATATTGTTTAACTTACAAAAGAGGGGGGGGGGAGAATTGCATGTATATGTGTACTAGCACTCCCTAGTGATTAAAAGTGTATAAATGGGTTTGAACTTCTGGTTCAAAGTTTCTAAGATCACCAGACAGTGAAGCAAAATATTGTAATGGTCAAATCTGTACATTCGCGCAACAAAATCCAGAGTTTTAGTAAATCATCCCAAGGCGGACCAGCATAGAGTGATATGAACCACGTTGTCTGATATGGACCCAGTTCCTTTACCAATGCTCAAAGATTTACCACCTTGCGGATGACACATATGAGGCCACAGCAGCATTCTCTTTTATCATGCAGTAGAACATCGGTAAAGCACAAGACATGAGAAATTGACTTTCTAATTAGTATAGCTATATAGATGAGGTGTGTGGCGGAACATAATTATAAAATATGGATTGTGATTCTTAACTAATGATTAACTAATCAATAATGATTTACCAATGAGCAACATTGAGACATGAAACAAAAGTTAAATTTAAAATTAATTTAATGAAAACCAAATAATAAAATTAATAAATGAAAATAATGATTATAATAATGTGGCTATATAGGTTGTCTCACTCGCAGGTGATTAAGTTAGGGATACAATTTAACATTTGAGTTTTGGGTTCACATGCAAGTGATGATTGAGGATATAATCATTTATGGTTTTCTTAGTTATATGTAGCTTTAATTTACATATACATATGTGACAATTTAAATCACTTGCAGGTGACATTAATTATTCTGATTACAAATTAGTTACATTATTATATTTATCATATATACTTATATCACTCGTAGGTGATGATTTTAATATGAGTATTTACTGTTTATATATATAGCATTTCCAATCACATGCAGGTGATTGTAGTGTGGGTTACAAATAATTTAATTTACTTTGCTATATATATCCATCACTCACAGGTGATGAAGAAATTATGTTTAAAATTACAGTTTCATGAGCCTTAATATTACTTTATAGATCGAGATTAATTTGCTCCTGATTAGCTATGCCTAGTTTATGCTATATAACAGGATCTAGATCCGCTCTAGAGCTAGCAGAAGTGATTATAAACATTTATAAAGAATATGACATTTTATTAAGCGTGAATACTTAATATTATCTATATAGTACATGCCTATGAAATTAGATTCAAATTCAGATCAAAGCTGAAAAATATTATTATGGCGGGATGAACTGATGAGTCCCTGCATTTCAAATGTGCCGTTTCAGGGGATTTGTACCAAGTACTGGTTTCCTTTTTCACCGTATTCATTGCAGTGGAAATAAGAGACCTTTTAGTCCGGTGATCGAACAAATAATTAAACTATGGGAGTCTCATGCTCCATTTCTGAGGATGCAGAATGGGGTGGAGTAGCCAACCGCCATCTGGAAGAGATAGTTGTCCAAACTAAGAGAGTAATGGTGTAGCCCTTACACATATGCCCTTTAAAGAAATATGCACAGCAACAAATATATACACTGTAGCGTTTCTTAAAGACACATTCTCGTTGCTGACTACATTATTATATAATAGAAATTATGACGCTAAACAATAGTTTCCTTCATAAAACTACCGTATATCAGTTCATTACATAGCATCTATAATTATGTTATTAAAGAAAGCTTATGAATCTAATTTATAAAGCTATCTATATAGGCATTTATAATTCTAGGGAGGAGTACAGCATATTATGGAGAATTATGATATAAAGTTATAGCTTTATGCTGTATTTCATCACTCCGGCTAAGTATTAGTTAAGTATTATTTCTAAAGCAAATTATCTTAAAGTAGCTGTACACTTTTAATGATCTCTCAAATAAGACATTTTGTCCCTTTCAAAACGAGTGTCTTTTGTGTGTTAATATACACACGATATTACATATATGTGTGAAGATTTAATTGCTCCTCACTAAGCATTTAACTAAGAGTAAAACCCCATTTTGAACAAATATAGCATAAACGAATACATAATTGAAAAATAATAAAATTTGGCATAAATTTAACTAAAAGAAATGTAAGTTTAAAGAGGAGATTTCATGTAAGTGAAATCTGAAGTTTGGCTTTGTTTTAGCCTAGTTTAAAAAGGAAATGGAAATGCAATTAGTTTACATTTGATTGACTCAGTTCAATACAAATTTAAGTTGTGTACGAGAATTAATAAAGGCAAATATTATCATTATGTTAAAATATGTAAAATAACTTAGAAACTTAATTATCATTTTAGAATAAAGCATTTAGAATTATACGTAACAAAAGTTATGATAAATAATTTATAATTAATCGATTTAAGCAAGTTACAACTAAATAACTTTTAATAACTCAGAATAAGGTAAATACGTTGAACCAAATCAGTCAGAGACAAATCAGCAAACCAACAAATAAATCAGTAAATAAATTGAGTAAGTAAAGCAATAAATGAATAAATAAATAAATCAGTTATTAAACCAGTTATCAAATCAGGCAAGATTTTAAGATTAAAATAATGAAAACAAAATGACATTTTAGTAGTGAGTTTAAAGTACATTATTATTATGGCCATAGATTTTAAATTAAGCTAGCTTATAAGACTTAGTGGACTTTAGTTGAAAGGCTTTAAAATTGAAGGAGTTTGTTTACCATTATTTTTTTTCTGGTGGCAGGCTGTTTCATCATCAAGGGACTTTTTAGGTGATGGCTGCTCTCACTTCATTTCTTCCCGCATCAGGTAGCTTTTACCGAGGTCAAAAAGGCAAAAAAATTAGCCTTCTGCCCCGACTTCATCATTATTACAAATTTTACAAGAACTTTTTACTGAAAATAATTTCCGAATGAATTTAAAATTGCTGCAGAAGCTTATATTATCAGCTTACCCCTCTCTCCTCTGTCATAGTAAGTTTTTAGATCTGTTTTGCTAATTTTCTCGCTGTATTCTAAGAATCGTGGAATCCCACTGTTTTATTTCTTACAGCTCGATTTATATCTGGTTACCCAGGATAATTTATTCGTATCTTATTCTACAATCTATTGTTACTTTTAATTTTGTAATTAGGTCAAAATGCAGCGAGAAAGATTAAGTTTTATGAGATCATCTTTTTTAGAAAACAAATCTACAGATGGAAAACATCTGGTTATATATGTAACTCGATCAATTAATTTAGCGATATATGCAGAATTATAAAATACTTGCAAATATTACTTTTAGAATAATTATTCTAAATAAAGAAATTTATAATGTTTTAAATCTGTTAACATTATTCTTTTCTGCATGTATGTAGTCTCTCGTTACACATACAACGCAATTTTCATTTATTTACTACTAGAAATATGTGTGTGTATATATGGGTTTTTACATATACATATACATCTTTTATATTGTAGGCTAAGATATACACACACGTACATGACTAATACGTTTAGGTTTAAATCTAGCCTGTTTTTAATACAATATTAACCTGATATACGAGAATCTGGTGATAGTTACATAGATAGAAATACTACTATAGTATGTAGTAGGTGAAACAGTAGGATTGACAAAGCTGTCTGTTTCAATATATATAACAGATTTTATTGCTTCAATATTGATCTTAAATTTTGACATCTCCTTAGCTATCAGTGCTCCATTCTGTTCTTGAAGAATTTGTATCAAGTAAAGTTCACACATTTCATATACCAATATTTAGATAAAAATTAAATTTTAAATATTTACCTTTAGTACTATTCCTCTCGTTTTACTACTATTACTACTCATCATCATCATCATCATTATTATTATCATCATCATCATCACCATCATCATCACTGAAATGATAATCTGCAGGCACAACAACCTATCCAGATTGTGTGAGACAGGCTATTTTTAGACCACATTTTTTAGAACTTTCCATTTTCATGGTTAGAGAAGGCGATTCTTATATAGGATTACCTTTGCATGCAATCTTTGCCAACTGAAACTCCTGCTTCACTGAATTCCAGTTCAAAACTGATTCATTAGTGATTATACTGCCTCCTGCAAAGAACAGAACTAAGGACTGCCAATCTACTAAGCCCGTCTCCATCATTACTTTCTTAATTTTTGGGGGCTCGATCTAAAAAAATTGGAATTGGAAATCTGTTCATATAGTTAAAGCATGGAAATGTTGCATAAACATGAGATATTTAGTGGCCTGAGGGTTTTATGACGATTGGGCTCTACAGTTACTTAAGTGGCTGAAGAAATTGAATGGTTAATTGCTGAGACAGTTATCTGATATTCAAATACCAGAAGTGACAGGTTGAATATCAGTCCAGGAATTTTTAGATCTAGAGTTTGCCACTCTCTGGACTTTTTTATACAGGGCACACAAATACATATTTATTTATTTAATTTGGGCCACAGTAATTTTATTTATAATTGATCATGAGATTATAATATCCTGACTTTGAAAGCTTATATATAGGGAAACATAATGAAAATATATGAACCTATCTTTGTATGAACTTTGTGTATTATCTCAAACATATTTATAATCATGTAAGTTATTTTTTTTAAACATTTAAATGATTTTTTGTTTACATACCCACAAATGTAAATATAAAACAAATTAAAGTTATTTTCAATTTTCTAAATAAAGTATTAAGTAGAAATTTGTATTTAAACATAGAGAATGTTAAACAAGATCAATGAAAACTAATTTTTGTAAGATTCTGTGGACCCCCCCCCACTTTTATTACATTATTAGTATATGATGACTTGATACCAAAATCTTAGTCTATTGTTTTGTGCTCAGACATTTACTCATTCTTCCTAGCAACCCACTATTTGTTAAAAAGTACAAAGTTTAAGAATTCTATAATCTAGATAGCAAAATTGCACATGCTTTTGGATATTTTTTTTGTAAAGGAATCCTGAAATGAGATTATTTATTATATAATTTTTAAAATTAGTTTTCTAAAACAATAGTTTTAAACATAGTTTTGAAAAAGAAAAAAAAAAAAACAGCATTTATTTTAAAATTAGTATTTAGATATAATTTCATACTGTTGTTTAACACTTGAATGTGTGAATGAACCTTAGACTAGAATGATAAAGAAAAGTTTTTTTTAAAGAAAATTTATTGAAAGATAATTTTTTTAATTAAAATTTTACATTTTGTATGTTTTTTGTTTAAAAAGCTTCCAGTCATATAAAAAACAAACTAAAATTTATTAGCTTGTTACCCTAATGAACTATGAAACTAGTTTAACAAAGCATAACATTTAATATAGGATTGCATATATTTTAATTTTATTAAATTTTGCTTGAAATTATTAGAAAATCAAATTACAAAGAATGCAGAAAGACTTTGATTTTACTTTTCATCTTAAAGTTAGGCAAAATAATTTTAAGTTTGCTTATATTTATAGAAAACAGAGTGGAAACTAATAAGTTTGAAAAACTGAAACCAATAAATAATATTAGCAGCATAGTTTATCTATTTTTTCTACATTGATAATGCCTGATAATTTCTTTTAATTTCAGAATTTAAATAATTTTTGTTAGGTATAAAGTATTGCTGCTGATTCATCACTATTATTACTTGATTAGGAACTCTATTTACTCTGATTTTCCTATAATCTTCTTGAATAATTGTTAGACATTCTCACTCACTTAAAAACACACTTTCTGAAAAATTTTCAAACTGCTTTCTGAGATTTACATGCTAAGTCTTGGACTGGATTGTCTAATGGACAAGACATTATATTATAGATTCTTTATTTTGAGATGCTTATTTGCTTCAATTTAATTGAATTATTGAGCATGAGTTGGAATTTGATCTTTTTTAAGGAGCATTTTTTATATAAGCAAGATTTAAGTCTATTACTTTTTGTGAATCCCTGGAATGATTTGTATAGTGTGAAAAGTTTTTATTTTTATCTCCTAATTACCACTGATTCTTAAGGATTTACTGGGACAGTATTTCACTATTGTTTTTCTACACTGATAATTCAAAATAACTTATTTCTTGATTTTAAGTAATTTTGCCCATTGCACTGTAATTTTATCTTCAGGGATGATCATTCATTTTTATAAGTCTTACTGTTTTATCTCAAGACAAATGTTAAATTTTGTTACAAATTTGCCAATTTTTACTGTAAAATTTTTAAATTTGTGCTGCTTTGTAATTTAGGAAAAATTTTAATCTAAATTTTAAAGTAATATCAAAAGAATGAAATTAATAGCAAAATCTCAATGACCAAAGAAACATCAGGAAACTCAAATTATTTGTGTAATTGAGGGATTACATTTGTAAATAATTAAAATGGTTAATTACTATACATATATTAATCTTTTTTTAATTTTAATATGGATGTTATGCACAAATTTTGTGTAAAGATATTAAAAATTATTATTATTTTTAATCATTTCAATATTAAAAATTATTATTATTTTTAATCATTTCAATACTTCTTCAATCATCACTTTTTCAGTTTATTTTATTTTCAGTATTTTTTCCATTACTTTTATGACCTATATATACTTTACAATATCTTTAACTCAAAATCTGTGCATAACATCCATATAAAAAAAAACAAAACATTAATATATATATATAGCAATTATTTTCAGTATTTTTTTTAAATTAATTATATCCTTATGACCTATACTATCAATAATTGCTTTAAAAAATACTATACTTGAGTTATTTATTAAAAAAAAACAATATGAAATGCTAAGACCAATCTTATAAATAAAATTGATTACATACAACCCTATGAAATAGTTTGATTTTATAAAGTAGACTGTCTTTTCAAGAAATTATTGTGTTGGAATTATTTGACTTCATTGTTCAATTATGATCATGGAACAAGAAATAATCTCAAGCATCATTTTGAAGGATAGTAGGACCTTTTTTTAAATCCATGCTGTTTGATTCAATGCCATCACACAGATATCAAAATATATGGGTAATAATGAACATATATAATGAATTTTGACATACCTCTATATGTATAGATGTTTTCACATGACTGCAATAATGAATTAATTTAAAAATTATACACATTAAAAAATCAAAAATAATTACAGAAAAGTAGAACCATACAATTATGAAAGAGTTTATGGAATAATAAATCAATAAAAAAAAAGTGAATTTCTTATGTATCTATCGAATCCAAATCTAGGTTTGTATTTATGAATATACATTTACTCAGTCTTACAAATAAAACTCAAAACTTACTCTTTTTATTTTTTTGTGTGATGAAAGTTAATTATAAAGCTAAATGCAAAGGTACAATGTCTAAGTGATGTTGAGTTCATATATTTCAATTATTACTTGCACAGATTAATGGCAATCATTTTCTTGTTACATAATTGCAGTAACAACAGTTGGATTGAGAATTAGAAAATTAAAATTTGCAAAATTCAATAATATCTAATTTTTTAGTTTTCATTTAATATTTATTTTGAACTACAGGTAAGTGAATCTGCTAGTTGTATCTGTCATTTAAAAAAAAATACACAGAAACAAAACAATAATAACTAGCAGAAAGAATAAATAACAAGTCATAGTTAAAAAAAAAAAAAAGAAATACACATTTTTTTCTTTTTAATCATAAATTGTATATTTTTAAAGCTGCAATATTCTTTTTCATGGTATTTTTTTTTAATGCTTTAACTTAGAAAATCTGTTTATTTGTTTTGTTTAGGATTAATTTTGTAATCCAGATTTAACAATCTTACTCCAAATGGATTTTGCTAAAATTTTGTATATATGCTAGAAATTGATAGGATAATGAAATGTCATTTGGACATCTGGTTTGTTTAATTATAGAGGAGTTCATGAATTGAATTTCAAATATGTTATCAGTTCAGTAAGATTTTAGTGATGCAGGTAAGAGGGCGATATATTTTTTAAATGCTTTTAGAATAGAAATAAAAACAAATCTTACTTTGATTGTAACAGTTGTTTTTAAAATGGATGGAGTTTTAATTTCTTTTGATTGTAAAATTTTTGTTTTTAAAATGTTTTTTTCATAATTAAAATAATATTGGAAGTAATTTTTAATATACCACAAATTTCCATTAAAATGTATGGCAGTGACAACATATTTATTCTTGATTTTAAATAGAAGTAATTATCAAAAAAAAGATGTGACAATTTAATGTCTGGAATGTATCTTTATAAAATATACATGTGGAAGTCTACACTAGTGGCTATTGTCATCTTCAAAGTAGTTCTCTCTATATACTGATTAAAATGGTGTTCCCATTTTTGGAAGCATACCTGGTACTCATTTTCTGGAATACAATTGAGCAGCTGTCTCACATTCTGTTGGATATCAGCTATAGTAGAAAATCATCCTTTCAGCACAGTTTTTAATTTGAGCTAAGTCAGATCAATAGGCAGGATGGTCTAGCTATAATTGATTTTTTGGCCAAAATGTATCTCACAATGAATGCACTATGATTTGACTTTGTCATTATGAATGATCTACTTGTCAGGTCACAGTTCAGGTTATTTTCTCTGAACAGAACCTCATAATCTCTGAAATTCTATGACTGGGCTTATTGTCATGATGAATGATTCATTTGGTAGGCCACAGTTCAGGTCTTTTTCTTTGAACAGAATCTTATAATCTCTGGAGCCCTTTAAAAATAACATCGTTGGTTGATTGCTTATCTCTGTTTAATAAATTTTTGGTGGAATATTCCCTTGTGATCAAAGAAACACACTATGATAGTCTTAAAGTGTGATTGCGTCATGCATGCCTTTTTAAGATGTGATGAATCTGCGGATATCTATTACATGCTCTGATGTTTTGTTCTGGGTCATACCGGAAGCACCAAGTCCATCACCTGTAATTATTCTCTGAAGTAGATACTTATTTGAAGGAAGATCAGTTACAGCATCAAATTGATGCTGCTTCTGTTCATCCATCAAAATCTGAGACAAAGCAGAAATCTCTCTCATGTCCTATTCCTTACTTGAAATTAGCCTAATTGTTTTTTGATTGATCTGCAATTCTTCATCTATCAATCTCACACTTAATTATTTGTCGGAACATATATTATATCTCAGATTTTATTAATATTAACATCAAGTCATTGTTGTTTTTGATTGTCTACTTTTGGATCATGCGGCACATCTTCTTACCCCCTTTTGAACCTCTTATGCCACTCAAACACATTCAATTTTTTCATAGCATCTACATTATATGCCACTTGCAACAGTTGTAATAATTCAGTAAAACATTTGCTGATTTTCTCACAAAATTTGATATTAATACATTGCTCAAAAGTGTGATCATCCATTTTTATCTTCTCAATAACTAACTAACAATTAGCTCTATTAGCTTAAACATGTTCAAACATGAATACTAGTGTCATTTTGATACATTAGATTACAGGTGACACCACATGGCCATTCTGGGAATTAAATTGTTACACCTCATATATAAAAAATATTTCTAACAAATACTTTTATTTACTGTGTACTAAAAAACCAAAAAATAATTATTTTCTTCAACCACAGTTGGGAATTTGAAATAAAAGCGTGGGGTGTCTAAAAATTAATTAATTCAATCACTACTTTTTACAACAAGGAAATGAATGAATTATTTTCTGAACATTCCATGCTTTTATTTTAAGTTAAATATAAAAACCACAATTGTGGTTGAAGTAACTAATTATTTTTTGGCTTTTTATTTAAAATATTTTTTATATTATTTTCTATTATTATGAATGTGGTTGTATAAACTTAAACTTTTTTAGATCTCTAAAATTATAATGATTAATAAGTTGCAATGCCAAGATTTAAATAAATAGTTAAAAAACATTGATTTTTAAATTAGGTAGTGCTGATGAAGATGAGAATAACTGCAAGTCCTAGGGATTTGATAATTATACAAGTTTGTATGTTGACTATTAGTGATGATGATATTGAAATTGATAAAAAATATGAGAAGGTAAAGGAAATTGGCCAATTTGAGGAGGAAAAATGCATGTACATTGCTATTGGGTGATGGGAATACTGTTGTGGTGAAAGATAAGGAAAGAAATATTATTGGAAATTATGATATTGGAAAAAGAAATGAATTAGGTATCTGGCATGTATACAATTTTGAAAAGAGAATGAGTTTGTGATTGCAAACATTTGCTTTATAAATCAACCATAAGAAGATTGTATGCATGGAAAGCTCCAGGTGATAGAGAATATTGTCAAATTGATTAGATAATATTTTGTTTCAGAATAAGTACATGAATGTTATTAAGGGTTCACGAGCTTTGCCTGGTGTTGATATTAATTTACATCATGATTTGGTTATAATTAAATTAAAATTGAATTTATAAAGAATAAAAAAGAGAAAAGATATGTAAGATGGGACTTAGATAAATTGGAAAAAATAAAATTTAGTTTAATATGTGAAAGTGCAATTAAAAGGATTGAAAATAAAGAGGAATATATTAATAATTCTGAAAGTGTTGGTGTAGGATTATAGAAGGATCATTATAAACAGCAGAAAATGAAATAGGCACTATTAGGTTAAAGAAAACTAAATGACCTTGGATTATGGAAGGTATGTTGGAAAAGATGGAAGTACGGAGAAGATGGAAGAGAAAGGGCAAAGTGTCTATAGAAAAATTAATAATGAGCTAAGAAGAAAAACAGACTTAGCAAAAAAAAAAATGGTTGGAACAAGAATGCATAGAGATAGAAATGCTTCAGCAGGCAAAAAGTTATGACTATATTTGATAAGAATAGAAATGCCACTTGGGGTTTAAAAATGCCACTTGGGAGAAAATGACAAGGTTGGCCAGTGAAATTGCAGATAGGAATGGAAAATTAATTGATAGTAATGATATATTAAAAAGATCAAAAGAATATCTTTAGTGTCTACTTAGAAAGAAAATAATTCAATTAATTATGAACTTAAAAATGAAGGTATTGAAATAGATGATAAAAGTATGGGCATATTGACCGATGTAATAAAGTTGATTGCACAAATGAAGATGGTAAGGCTGTTGGAATTTTTGAAAGAAATGGGAGAATTTACTATGAAGGAAATAGTCTTTGCAATTTGATATATAATAGTGGAGTTTGGTCTAAAGATTTTTAAGGACTATAATGATTCCAATTGTGAAAAGAGAGATATTAGATATGAAGAGTATAGGGCAATAAATTTGTTATCTCATACTTCTAAAGTTTTTTTGAGGATTTTAATTCAAATAATTTATGGGAAGTTAGAATAATATATTGGAGAAAAATGAATACTTTGGCTTTCAAAATAGAAAAGGTACAAGAGATGCTATTGGTGCTGTTAGAAGAATTGCAGAGAGATATATTGAAAAAAAGAAGAAGAAAGGAATTGATATATATTTTATGGATTTGTAAAAGCATTTGATTGATTAATCTGGAATAAACTTCTGACCATCTTAAAAAATAAAGGGAGTATTTTGGAAAGAGAGAAGATTGATTTGGAATTTGTATATTGAGGAAACGATAAGAGTTAGACTTGAGAATGAGATTGATGAAGTGAATATAGAAAGAATAGTTAGACAAGAATGCAGTATGCCACTTGTTCTTTTTAATATTTATTTGGAAGAGATATTAAATAATTATTTATATATGGAGGAGCAAATGTTGGAGGTAGAATAATAAAATGTATAAGATTTTCAGATGATATGGCTCTTATAGCTGAAAATGAAAGGTGTCCTTAGAATATGTTGAATAAATTGGATGAAGGGTGTGTGAATATGGAGTGAAGCTTAATGTTGAGAAGGCTAAGTATTTGCAGATAGACAGGGATGGAAAAAAACTGAAAATTGAAATCCATGATAACATAATTCAACAGCTAAAGGAATTATATATTTGGTAAGTTGGTTGAGTGAAGATGGAAGAAGTGAAGATGAAGTTAAAAGAATAGCATTGGCAAAGAAGGCATTTATTAAAAGAAAGAAAATATTTTGTGGACACTTGAAGAGAGAATTAAGAAAAAGATTAATTAAATGCTGTGTATGGAATTTACTATTGTATGGTTGAGAAATGTGGACATAGTAATAAAATTAGGAACAAATTGGAAGCTTTTGAGACATTGGCATGGAGAAGAATGGAAAAACATCAATTGGATGAATAAAATAACAAATGAAGAAGTTTTGAAAAGAGGAAGCGAAAAGAAACATTGATTGAAGAAATTAGAAATAGAATCTGGATTGAACAAATATTAAGAAGAAAATATAGTTTAATGAAACATATTTTGGAGGGAAATGGTGAGTGGAAGCAAGAAGAAAGTATGAAAATGATTGATATTGTTGGGTGATATAAGGGTAGGGAAGAGTTATTACATGGAGTTGAAGAGCTGGGCATTAAAGAGAACAAGTAGAATAATTGGATGAATTGATTTGACTACTTCCTGGACCTATCCATGGAACAGAATTCTATTGATTGATTGAATGAGTCACACTGAAGAATTGCTTAAGATTTATGTATATATAAAGTTCCTAGTAATTAATATTATATAATACATAGTATACCGAGACAAAGTCGGTATATGTAAACACACACACATTCAAGCAATGTAAAATACTCTATTTGTTTTCTTACAACTATGATAAAAAATAGAATGTTTCTTTCCATACCTTCTAAAATACCGTGTAAAATAAAAGATTAATATGTCTAATTAAATAGTTTAAGGCTTTAACATAATTTACTAAAATAATATCTCTAAAATGAAAAATAATATGCCATTATAAATATCAATAAATAATTTATACTTGTATGCGGGGGTATAAAAGGGATATTTTAAAATATAATTGTATAATAAGCTATAAATGATTCTGAGAAAGATTAAATGCCGACTTTTGCTAGTATAAATTACATTGTTCTGTAAGACAACCGTGCAGAGGTGAATGAATATAAGTTTGTTAACTGAGTTGCAATATGAGATTACCTAAACATAAGATTGCCTTAACACATGGATTGAGTAGGCCGCCCCAACCCCTAAGAACAGGAACCGGGGAGTTCGATCCGTCCAACCCATATAAATATCAAGCAAAATCAAAATATGAGAAGGTGAGAAAGTAAATTAAGAGAGCTAAGTCACATTATCAAATTTTTGTTCACTTCAAAATTCAATTTAATTCAAAACTTCGTTGGCTCCCTTTCAAGATGATCGATATGAATTTTAGGCGACTTCAGAGGGCCCCATGTGGCCCGCCCCAACCTCAGAAACTTAACAATATTACCATCTAAAATTAGTGCTCCAACCAGTCAATAATTTCCGTGAAATACATGAATCACCCTGTTTCACTTAAAAGAAATGAACCACCTTCTTGGAAACTCCCAGTCAACCCCGCGTACCCTTTTTTTTGCCTTTATTCATATAACTTTAACAAAGGCAATCTCATAATTAACTAACTTTGATTTCGCAAATTAAACATAAAATATTCCGTAATTCATTATATTTAAAACTATTATTGTAACTTATTATTGTAATCTCAACCTTCGTAAAATCAAACACTATGCAATTCCTAAAATTTAAATCTCAGGACTTTTCAAATATGAACTTTGACCCCTAATTATTATCTTATAATTTATAACACTTACCTTCAAAATGTAATGTAAATAAAAAGAAATTTATATTCTATTATCCATATTTTATGATATATAATATGTTCTGTCTTGTGTGGGTGGTGTGTGGTGTAAATAAAACTTTTAACAATCTTTTTTTAAATAAATTTTCATTAAAATATCATTTCCTATAATTAAATTTTATTCTATTTTTGTCTTGATTATTAATAAAGTCAGCATTTATTCATATAGTTAATTATATTACTTTAGATTATCTTTCTTAAACCGTATTGCTTTATGTGGTAGTCGTTTTTATTGTTTAGTTATTTATTTATTTATTTATTCGTAGTTAAGATAGATTTAAGAGAGGGGCCTATTATAAAATATAAATAAATGTCAAGAGTTGTAAATATAGCTGGAGTAAATAATTCTCCGGAGATGGGGGATGATCTTATAGCTTCAATTATTTAGAGAAAACGAATAATCGTATGGCCCAAATAACAATGATCCAATTTGTGATAATCAACACTTCTCCATTGGTTATTATCGTCCTTTACCATAATATAATTTTGAAATAATAATGGACTGAGTGACCTATTGGTCATGTGGGAGTTTGAGCTTGTGGGCGTAGAAATGTTTTGATGAGTAAGGTGATGGGATAAATTATAATTAAATCATCGTATCGCGCCCTTTTTTTGATAGTGAACAGTTATCAATAGAAGAAAATAAATAAAGCTTTACGCTATGTCATGTTTGTTTCGGAATCACAATCCCTATGATCGCTTGACGGCAGACCCCGTTACAATAGAGATTAATACTCCAACATTGATTTAAGCAAATGAATACTCTCAATCCAAAGCACGAGATAAATCTTTTTTTAAGGAAAAGATTGATCATCTTTTCTTTAAAAATTTTTTTTTTTATCGTGCGCTTTGGATTGAGAGTATTTCAATTACTTATTAGATGTTGTAGTATTAATCTCAGTAAGTTATATATATATACCGTGAATACAATGCCAAAATTTATTCTATTAACAATAATGATTTTATTCTACTAACTAGTTATAAATATCCTCCTCCAGGCATGAATTTTATGCACAAACACAATACTTTCGATCATATATATGAATTTACAGATATTTAGAAATATCTGAAGAGAAAAGTACTTTGAAATTGATCTTTCATATTTTTGAAGTAATTTTCTTTTAGCTACTAAAAAGATGAATAAAGATAAAAACTATGGAGTCAAAGCCTGTAGAAATATATTTTATCTATTTATTATAAAGGTTATAGATCAGCATGTTAACACTCAGATTTGTTTGAATTTTTTCTAATGTCATGAATGACCAGTTGAATTGCCTTTGGATATCTAAAACAAAAAAATTCAAGCATTATTATATTTTAAAAAATAACCAAAGTTCATTTAGCATAGATTCACAACCTAGAGAATGCATGGTCATGGTAGGTAATGCACTAACTATTATGTCGTGAGGTGCTTCTTAACTATTAAATTTGTCTATAAATTTGTTGTGGACACTATTTTTTTTTAACATCAGCAAACATCAATTATGACTTCACCAAATGGTGGTGATCTTTTTCAATTATGAGAGACCTCTCATTCTTAATTCCATAAATAATCGGTGAAAGAAATAAAAATAAAAGAAATGCAAACTGCTGTCATATGTTTCTATTAAAACAGTGAACACTGATTATTTATAGATGTAAAAGTGAAAAATAACATCATTAAATTTTTTTTTTTTAAAAATTTGTTTATAGAGAGTGCATCAGTCATCAGTAAAAGAATGTTTAAAGTATATATTTAAATAATTTGTAAGTTATTTGATATATTTCATCTTTAAATTTAACAATAATGCACTTGATAGAGAGAATAAACTTTAATATGTCTCAAATTTGAAGAATAATTGTCTGGTATTTGAAGATAATTAAGCAATACATTAATGTCTATATATCTGACAACTTTGAGAAATAAAGCCAGTAATTTGAATTAGTAATAACTTTTGTCTTATATAAAAAATAAATAGTGAAGGTATACTATTTTGGAAAGATTATAATTTATTAGAAAAATTTATAGTATAGCACTGCTTTCGACCAGGTTGGTCCTATTCATAGAACTAATATAAGTGTATATATGTAGAATTTATAAGTTAAATAATTTAAATATACTATTTATGTGATAATGCAATGCACAAGTCTTTCTTGTTTATTGCATTAATGTTATTTGCAATAAATCATACCTTTTTGTATTTTCTTTTTTGATCAGTGTGCTCAGCGTAAATGTCTTTAATATTAATTAAATGGATCAAAATTGTGGCCAGACTTGATTTCATGTTCTGAAAATATAGACATAATATTGATCTGTATTTTTATATTGGACTATTTCCATCATCTAATATATGTGTTGAATGTCTTTAGAAAAGTTTAATTTTAATTAAATATTCCAAATACATTCAACTGTTAGTAATATCATAGCAAACAGGTTAGTATATGCACCAACTGTTAGTAATATCACCGCAAACAGATTAGTATATGCACCAACTGTTAGTAATATTACAGCAAACAGATTAGTATATGCACCAACTGTTAGTAATATCACAGCAAACAGGTTAGTATATGCACAATGTTTCGAGAGGTATTTTTCTTTTTTCTTCTTCAGCTGTTTCTGCTGACCAGTGACAGTACTAGCATGGGATTCGAACCTGGGTCCTTAGATTTTTGATTATTGAATTTTAAGGTAACACTCTAACCAACTGAGCCATCCTGCCAAAAGTCAACAGTATGTTGTAATTTCATATATTTATCTATGAGGTTCCTCCTGATTTCTCCACTTTTTCATAAGAGCAAAGTTGATTAGTGGTTTCCATACATTATGTATAGTCGCACTAGGTTGGCTTATGGGATTTTTTTCTATTGTCATGTGAACAGCTTTAAATTTTCTTCTTTGTACCTTTTCTTCTCTATCCAATATTTTTGTATTTTCCCAATCGAACATATATTCATTGGTAGGTACATGGTCTGCTACCTACATCTGTTTTCTTCTAATCATCAGTTTATGTTCTTGCAAGTGCTTTTCAATGGGATTGCTGGTTTCACCAATATATGTTCTTCCACATTCACATGGTGTTTCATAGATGCAGTTTTTTCTTTTCAGCATTTCAAGTTTAGGCTTTGTAGATGTTAGAATTCCTCATAGTTTAGTATGGCTCTGGAAAGGGTTCTGATATTATACTGATTGCAGATTTTCCTTAATTAGTTTATTTTTGGAATGTATGGGTACACTACAGTACCAATAATTGTCTTTTCTCTTGATAGTTCTTTTTGTTGTCTATTTAACATTTTCTTAATAACAGCTGATGGATAACCATTTTTCACAAGAGTTTGTTCTATATATATATAGATCTTTTCTTTTTCCAAATCGCCAGTTTCTGAACAAACCTCTTTTGCTCTGTCCACAATGATAGTATAACTCCATGTTTTGTGTTTCTGGTGTGATTGGATGTATTATAAAAATACAGCTAGAACACCATCATCACAAACCTTCAGGAAAACAATAATATTGATCTGTTTTGGGGCATTTGTATATATATTTGTATTGCACTAATTTTGCAGCACAGTTGTCACGAGACTCACCATAGTTCATAAACTATTTGGAGTGCTTGGCCTGGATATAATTTATTTTTAGTATTGTTCAACATTTGGTTTAGATTAG
Source organism: Epiperipatus broadwayi (assembly GCA_028023455.1). Lineage (NCBI taxonomy): Eukaryota > Metazoa > Onychophora > Udeonychophora > Euonychophora > Peripatidae > Epiperipatus > Epiperipatus broadwayi. The sequence continues at coordinate 11,980,203 of JAQFVV010000018.1, forward strand.
GAAGGGTTATAAAACTAATACTGAATTCATTTAAGCACACTGTTTTAATCTTTTCATATGTTTTTATATATGATTGATGTATGACCTTTTTCTATTGTTAAATTTTTAATGTCCTGATTTACCCCTTGAGCTGCATGTTATCCAGATTGGGTGGGAATCATTGATTTAGAATAGTAACAAAATTATTGAATAATTTTTTTTAAACTAATTGATATTCTGGCCCTTTAATGTGAATGTGTCTAAGACTGTGTGCCTGATATGTCCTCATAAGTAGACTTTCTTGATAAGTTTCTCACTCTTTCTACTCAGATTTATTCTTTAGAATAGCGATTAAAATCAATGAAGTTCAGATCTATACCACTAAATTATTATTTTTGAACAATTTTTTTAATTTAATATAGACTAAATTTCAAGTTAGATACATTTTCATTTTGGTCTCCAAAAAGTTAATCTGATTCTTTATATGAAAGCAATTTAATTCAGAAATAGAGTTTAGGCTATATCTCGAATATACTTAGTGAAAAAAAAGAGACTATTCTGTATTTTATCTATCTTAGCATTAGATAATTTGTATTTAGACCATTATATTTGAAAAGCAATGCTTATTGAAACTCATTAATGCAAAGACAAGAGTCGAAATATTTTATTATTATTTGAAATCAAGAAAGTTTTCACATGTTTTCTTAACAAACATCTTCCAGGTTTAATTTGATAATTAATCATTTAGAAATAAAATTTCTATATTGTATATATAAAAAAAGACAATTTTTGTTTACTTATTGCCAAATATTTTTATGTAAGTGGTGTTTTGTATTTAAAAAACTGTTAGAAAATTGAAGCTTTCTCTTTCATTATTATTAAAATATAAACTTATTTGTGTGCTCACTAAAATAATTGTAACAAGAAATTGTTTTATATGTATATGTTTGTTGAAACCACTATCCACTAAGTCGCTATATATTTTTTGGTTTTGGAATTAGCATTGTATAATTAATTTTTTTTTTTTTTCAAATTGATTATTCTCCGTGAATCAATGTTTTATTATATTAGTTATTGACAAATCATTTTTCCACATTGGTATTTTTTTCTAAAATAATACAATATACAATAAGTACTCTTTGTTTTCCATTTTTTTTGGAAATAAATGAGAATTAAAACACCATTGTTGAAAGTACTCCTGCATGAAAGACTGTCGCAGGTACTTACTTTTTAGTTTTAATTTATTTTAAGCATTCTATGTATACTCATGTACATCAGTTTCATATGCTATTGTTATTTACATTTCTGTTACTGTTTTGTTTCTGTTGCAGTATAATATTTATTTTATAAAATAACAAAAAAGATGATGAACTTCAAGTTGTGCTTAATTTTGACTAGATATATAAGTGCAGTTTTGAGTTATAATATTTCAATATTAATGTTGAAACATAAACAAAAGCTTTCAAGGACAACATCCATCTTGGAAGTTTTAGAAGATTGGATTCTGAAGTGAGGTATAAAGTTTGTATAAAACAAATGTCAAAAACTTTATTTGGTTTATAATATCTTAAAAAATCTAAACTATAATTCTAAATATTTTTTTTATTTATGTTTTTTTATTTATAAAATTAAAATTATTATGATTGAAAATATGAAAGATCTGTAAATATTCACTATAATTTTATATTAGCCATAATTTTTTATATATTGTATAATTATTGTGATATTAAAATTGTATTTACATACTCATTTTTTCCAAATTGTATTTAAAAATATTGAAGTTGTACTTTACATATATTTAAACAATAGAATAATTATCATTTATATTGTGTTTTTTTTTTGTATAATTTTATTTCCCCATATCTGTCATTTATTTTTTTCATTTTCTTGAAAACAATGAATCAAAATTTGAATGTTATATAATTTTTATTATTATTGATGAATGTAGCTAACTATAAAATTTCTGCAAGAGATTAAATAAAAAAATTTTTTAAATTATTTTTAAATATTAATATTAAGGGAATTAATTAAAATACCTTTGTTGTTTTTGAAATAATTTGTTATTTATAATTTAATTATAAGTAATAATTAAAAAATATAGAACAGACATTTAAGCAGTTATATAAAAAATGTTAATTTTTTTTTGCTCTACAAAAAAGTAAATATGCTGAAGTATCAAAATTATTTGTTCATTGCAGCAGGACATTATTAAGGTTAATCTATAAAGAAGAAATAATATTTTAGAAGTTGTCCTTTTTTGTTTTCATTCTTATCTGCTTTATATCCATCTAAAAAGAATACTATTTTTTTTTATAAAAATAAAACTTTAAAGTAAAACTTCAGTGTCATATATGTCATGCATTAAATCTTTTCCAAGAATTAGTGCAGAAGGTCATTAACCCCCCCCCCCCCCAATATATTTAGATCTGTAATATTTTTATTTTTTATTTGTTGCATATCTCTACCACTCATCTGGCATGATGATTTATGAAATTTGCATTTCTTAAGTAGTTACATTTTTTTATTTATAATATTCATACTGATTTTTTTATGTGATATTTTTTCATTTGTTGAACCAAAATACATAGATTTTATCTTAAAGCTCAACATCTCATCCTTACCCACTAACCATTTCTTAGTATGGAAAAGAGGATTCACCATAATCAATCCTCAATGCCAGCTATGTAATACTGCCAATGAAACCATCCAACATTTACTTTATAATTGTCTGTTTCTTTTCCAAATCAGAAACTTCATCACAAAGAAAGTTACATCTGACATCAGAGAAGCCTTAAATATCCAGAATGCCATCAAGACAGGAATTTTTTCTCTTATCCAATTCTCTGTCTTCCTTACCTTTGCAGTCTGGTTGACCAGATGCGAATGTGTTTTCCGTCATTCAGGATCTTCAGTCACAGAGACCTTTATAGGTCTTGTCAAGAGCATAAGTGCCAGGGACCGGCTGCTTGCACCAGAATGGTTATACAAAGAGACTTGGTCCAGGATTGATCTACCAAGCATTTGATCTTATGAACTTTTGCAATCAGTCATTGCAGTATACCATGTATGAAAACAGTATCATGAAACCATGTAAACTTTGTTAATAAAATTTTTTGTTTTTTAAAAAAAAAACTTAAAAACATATTTTTCTATCAAAATCAAGTTTTTTATTTATGTGTAAGTAGTCAAAAAGAAATTTAAATACTGTTAGAATCAATCTTAAACATCTAAAGAAAAAAAAAAAAAAATCAAAATTGATTTTCATAAATAATGTGATAATCATGATTAAATATTAGATGCAATGTTGTTTTTTTAAATTTTTTTTTTTTACTTTTCTCATTTGCTATTATTTTAAAATATCTTTTATTGCTGAGACTTGCACAGTTATATTTTGCATACTATGGATACATATTTGAATTTTGTGGATATGTAATGCCAAGTTATTATTAAGGCCATCTTATATCAATGTTAGCATTATTAATAAACTTGAAAGAATGTACTGAAAATTTCTTACTTAAAAAAGTAACAAATATTATCAAACATTCAAAATTATTTTATCAGAACAAATTTTACATATTTTGTAATTTTCTGAATCCTCATGTATGTATATATTATCTAAATTTTTAGTTTGTCATAGAAATTGCCTTATCATGGAATAATGATCTCTTTGATTAAAATTAAATGCTTCATTTGTTCAGCTAATCTTCTATATAAAGTAAACAAATCAATAGACAACACCAAAAGAAAATTATTTAGCAATAAAACTCCTTAACCCAAATGTTAAAACTGGTGACTCGAAGTTGGCATTACCAATAAAAGAATTGCATCACTTTTCAAATTCTGGAATATGGAATCTAAGTATTTTGACCTTATAATAAAAACCAACCTGGAGGTAATGCCTACCAACACTTTCCTATTCTATAAAAGACAAATTACAAAATTAGATCCAATCTGCATCAACTGCAAGAGACAAGAAGAAACATTTCACCACATTATGTTCAATTGTACAGGGCTGGAAAATAACAGGAAAATTATCTTTGACCACTCAAGAATCGATTACTACAAAATTCATTAAAAGACTGCCTAAAAACCAGAACAATAACACACTATTTGGATAGCTAGTGCATGAAAATTTTCACAATGCCGCACCTGGATGAGGAGACTTATTTCATATAAAAACTAATCAAAATGAAGAAAAGAGATGAACTCCTCACTTCAAAAACCTGGTACGAAGACACATGGAACCTATTCACTATACCACAATTGCCTGGGACCTAAAGCATATCAAATTCAACTAGTCACATAAGACACTCTAGGAAAATATCAACACAACAAGCAACAAAAACACACTCAGAATCTTCAATACATATACACAACCATTGAAACAAAGAATTAATCCCCCATTATAACACCCTACTAATCAACATGTAACAATAGTAGCAATAATAAATTTATATTTTAGAAAGCAAAAAACTTCTTTTAGAAGACAATAAAACCAATTACTCAAGGCTTCTTTTAGCAACATTGCTGAAAAAAACTTCTATGTTAAGTAATGTTGTATTTGTTGTTAAATAAGCTATTTCTGGTATTTTTTTTTTTTGTTATTTATATGCAAAAACAACAACACATATTAGATTATATTTATTTACATTTTACATAAAATAAATATGGGGATTTTATATTTTTTAATTATTGTGCAGATGATTATGTCCTATAAGAGGATGTAAATTTTGTAATTTATATTTTAAAAAATTGTTTTGATATATAAATGGATTACTATTCTATTCTCAAACCAATTAATTGTATTTATATTATCAGACTAATTTTATAGCATCTCTTAATTTTGAATCTTTATTATGTTAGACATTAAGCTTAGTTTCATAAGAATTGCAATAAAGGTTTATACTTTTTACATTAGATAATATAGTATTTGTTATTTTTAATTAAAAATAATATGCATCAATTAGTAATTAAAATAAATACTAAGAGTTACAATTCTGTGATTTTAAAATTTTGAACATTGTATTGTTAATTTATTTAATTATTTTTGTGTTTGAAATATTAGGAAGTGTTTTTCCAAGTTAATATTGGTTTATTTAGATCTATTTTATTAATTAAACAGTGTTCAGAAATTAATAACAAGAAAAAGACATCAAAGGAATTTTGTAAAGTGTAATTATTTAAGTAAATAATTAAATTTAAAAAAAAAAAACCCAACAATTTATAATTCTGAATTTAAACTTTTTTTTTGTACAAAAATAATGCTAATTTTTTAATGGTAAAAATTGATATTAAGGGAATTGTATTTGAAAAATATAAATAAAAAAATCCATTAAATCACCTTTTTTTTTCATGTATCTCATTTTCCAATGTAGAATTATGAATAAATTTAAATAATGAAAACAGTACCCATGCTGCTAATTACTATTATAAATTGTTATAGATAAAAAAATCAGTATTACCACAGATTTCTCATCTACATTGTAGATTTTTTTTTATCATGGACAATTTATAATTTTTCAAAACATATCTATATATTTGCATTTTCTCCTATCTGAACTCATTAATGTTATGTTTTTTGTTTTCTCATTTTATTTTTCACAAAGAATAGCTAGATACCCAGTAAATGTCTAACATTAGATATCTAACTGGAGTTCATTTTGACATAGAGCATGGAACTGTTTTAGATATCCAGAATATTTTTTAATCAAATTTAGAATGTTTTTTTTATATAGCATCATCCAATCAGTATCAACATTCACTTGCAAACAAATATGGCTATTTCAGCTCTTCTTTGGAGGAGCTAATATAAAAGATATTTTTGCAAAGACCATACGTATCAATCCATGAAGCATAAATATATTTACATATAGAACATTCAATCCATTATTGTGTTTATATAATATTTTGTGGTGTCTATTATCTTCTTCTATAGCAAATTTTCGTTTTTGAAAGACATCAACATCTTGTCTATTTAATTGTAATTTATTCTTGATCATGTCTATAGCATTTTTTTGGGATGGTTTATGAGATAATCTTTATAATGTAAACATGGTCAGCTCATTCATGAAAATCATTCCCAAGTTAACCATAAAATATTTTTACAAAAAGTCTTATATTATTCATTTGTTTTACGCACTAAATTTAATGATGTGATTTTACAAGCTAAAAAATATATCGATTGGTCTTATATTTTTACCATTCCATTTTTAGAATTTTATGGATCTTTTTAAAATGAAATTTTCCAGTTTGTTTATGCTATATCAATAAGAGTTTCAGTTTCACTTCCATTGAATAAATTAAGTAAACCGATAGCATTCTATATAATAAATTTAGTTGCTGTAGCTATTTTATACTATAATGAAATATTATCTTTTAATTTGTTAAAAGCAGCAGCACTTGTATAATGTTGTAAATAAGTTAGTCAGCTTCATGGTCGATATAATAATGATTTTTTTAAAATTTTTATTAAAATTTTATTTGCTTTGTAAATAAGTGCCATGCCATGTATCTCTACCATGGGTAAGGGTTGGAACAGTGAACACATTTAATCATTGAGATGGTATAAGTACATCCTTGATACACACAATTATATTTTTTTATCATGTTAAAAGTTTTGAATTTTTGTTTTGCTATTAAATAACTATTGTTAACTTCATCTAAATTAAATTGGTCTCTAGTTTACCAAAATCATTTATACTTTCATTTATCAATTTATAATCAGGTATATATAAACACACCTTTCATTCTTATATAATAGTACAGTAATATATTTAGATGGATCTTTAAATCAAATGGAATCTATATAGAGGTGTGATAGTTGCTATCTAGTGTAAATTTACCCTTGAAGAGAGCCAAAGGCAGAATTCTCCCTGAGTTTGAATATTGAGGTGTAATGGAATCTGAAAGAAGAGTAAGGTATGGATGAACTAGCCCAAATTGTATCTAAATTTAATGTGTAAACTTAGAACTAGCTCATTGGAGGTGAATATGATCTTAGATTAGATACTTCATCACATCATTAACAACATCTTATCCAAAGATCCTAGGTCCGATTATAATGAGATGCATTCCCCCTCTTCTGTTGGAAAATCCTTACTGTTACATTCTGGTGCAGCCGATTGTGACATTGAAATCAACAACCTGGACCGTTACATTCTGGGGTTCAAACTTTTGGCATGAAACAGAAGTTTCTAAGGAGGTCCAGCCATTGGATTGGTAAATTAAAAAAAAAAATATTTTTTTTGAACTTATTCTTTGGCTGCCAAATTTTTTACGGGATACAACCCTGATGAATTTGTTTGAGTAGCAAATGATTGATACACATAACCATAAAAGGATGAGTCTAGTGAATTTAAGCCATTTCTAAGCAACCACTCAAAAAAAAAAAAAAAGGGTAACTTCATGTGAAACATTGATACACCTAACAATAAAAGGATGAGTCTAGCGAATTTAAACCATTTCTAAGCAACCACTCAAAAAAAAAAAAGAGTAACTTCATGTGAAACATTGAATGTAAGTTGACTGATGATAATGAAATGATAAACTGGGATCATAAATAAATGCCTAACTAATAAATAGTTAGGTGAATGAAAGGATGGGCTAAAAAATTAGGTATTAAAAACAACATATATATACAAACAAAAAAATATTGAGGTAAGTTAAATATGTGTGCTGAAAGGCAAGGAATAACAGAAGGTCCTATGACATGCATTTATTTGTATCTATAATGGAATAGCTATATTTCACTATTAAAAAAAATTTGATAACCAGAAGTGGAAGCATAAATATGACATGTTCCAAGGTACCACAAAGTAGTAGTGATAGTGAAGTAGAAGATGATACTATAAGTAGCAGGAAAGGTTTTCACAGATCCAAATACCTGGGGGGGGGTGTCTATGACTAAGGTTGATTACCCTTCACAGAAAGCACTCAATAATGAGATGGCTCAAGTACTTGAAGTCGAAGTAGCTCATGCCATAGGAAGTAACATGATCATGGAACAAATGTTCCAAAGAATCATAAACAGCATAAGAGCAAGATTGAATCAAAACATAAGCAGCATGAACAGTAACATGATTGGCCTGATAGATGACATGAGGCATATGAGAGAAGAGATGGAAACAATATGAGCAGTATGGGAGCGAAAATGAATCATAATATGATCAGTATGAAGGAAGAAATGAAAGAAAATTTAAAATAATTTTAGGACAGATCTAAAAATGGGGACAAGGAAATCTGAATGTAGCACCAGCAGTCAATTGAACATCGAGTGCGCTCAAGTGCACCACACTATCACACAGCAAAGTAAAGACATAGAATCATCACAGCATTGTTGAAGCAGTTGAACTGATATGAAATATTTAAGGAGGGCAGATTCATGTAAAGCAGAAAGTCTTCAGAATACAAAGGCATTAGTGACATTGACAAGAAACCATTGTAATTCACAAGGTCAGGTAGAGAGCTCAGAGCAGTCGATAAATATGCATGTGAATAATGTAGAATTTAAGTTAGATTGTGAATCTCAGAAGTTGAGAGCACATTATAATTATACTCCCAAATCTCAAGTGAAACTAAATTCACAGGATTTTCAGATTAACCCCGAGTCAAATGACGAACCTATGAGACTAGTGACATCCCTATATTTTAAAGACATCATGGAAGAATACATTGAAGACAGTGTGATGATAAATGAATTAGGTGTATATTTAGAATCATCTCAGTGCATTCACATTCACCATCAAAACTAAGTTAAAATGTTTTCCAGACATGATGTTGTTGAACTAAATGATAACCATCAGACTAGAGCATTACTGATTATAATGGCTACCACAAAAGAAGGTTATTGCAATAGAAAGACCAATTTTGAAGGCACAAATGAAGTCAATAGATTTGATCATTTTAAAGGTGTATTATGGCATGATCAAAATATAGAAAACCATTGGGGAATAATGGAAACAATCATATTACAAACCAAGAAACAAAATGATCATTGGTTCCACAAATTATATAATATCTATGAAGGCCCCTTCACATTCATTTAGCATAGAAATGCTAGTGCTTAAGAAGCAAATATTAAGAATGGATCTCGGGGATTGTGACTGGGAACATGCAAACTGGACTAACCCAAATATAATGTTTAAAAAAAGAAAAGAGAAAAGAACCAATTGTGACACAGAAAACAAAAAAAAAAGTTCAAAAGCAAGTATGTCATGGATAGAGGATAGATGCACCTAGATCACAGCTTACAGCCATTCAAATAAATATAGGGTATAGGCCAGCCAAGCAACCCAAGAGTGACATGAAAGCAATACTATTCACCAAGTACCAACCCACAGTTAAACATACTCAAAGTAACATGGAAAGGAATGTACAAAAAGCGTATAAACAGCTCATGAATAAGGCTGAGCAAAGAAATAAAACAAGAAGAAAAGTACACGCAATTTCAAGATAGGAGATAAGATTTTTATTAAAAGATGCCATCTGAGTAAGCAGCTGGAAATAAATATTGAAAATTTTACTACACATACGATGGACCATTCACTATTGTGAAACAATTCATGTCTAAACATGTTTTGGGTAGATGTAGGCTGAGCAAAGAAATAAAAACAAGAAGAGAAGTACACACAATTTCTAGATAGGAGATAAGATTTTTATTAAAAGATCCCATCTAAGTAAGCAGCAGGAAAATAAATATCAAAAATTTTACTACACATACGAGGGACCATTCACTATTGTGAAACAATCAAGTCTAAACATGTTTTGGATAGATGTAGAAGGAGAAATTAGAGGTACATAAAATGCTCTCATTTTAAAGCCATAATTTGGTCAGTCAGAGTGACCACATAATTAATATACTTAGTTTATATGCAAATTAAAAGATAGGCATGAGTTTTAGTTGAAACTTAAAAGAAAAATGGAGATGACAAGAATAGGGGCATTAATTTTGTGATGAGAGTGTACCCAGATAAATGCTCAAAAGCAATTATTAGGATACTTTAGCCAACCGAGACGAAGGAGTTGATCCATACAGAATGATGGGCACTCCAATATTTTGTTTAGTCCTTTAAAAATCCATTAACTCTCAAAACAGAGCAGGATGAAGGCTAATGAATTTAACTATGTGCCATCTGCAATAGACACATAACCGGTTGAGTTCAAACTATATAACCATCATAAAAAAGACCCATCTATAAATCTCACTTTACTGTAAGATGGTTAATGAAGTAGGAAATCTTGAAAGAACTTAGATATACTCAAGGAAATATCAGATAAAATGAATAGGGTTTATAACCCTTATTAAAAAAAAAACAGACAATCCAATACTCAATCTATACATACACTATTTAAGTGTTAAAAATTTAGATTATATCATAAAATTTTGACCCTTAAGGATAGGGGAGTTTCAAGAGTAGCTTACAATCCTATCGAAATCAGCTTTTATTTATCCACACAAACCTATTTAAAAGATAAGCTTAACTGGTTGAATATGTACTATATCAATTTTTTTGTAAACATATATATATATACATGACAAATGTTTGCTTTATTAAGTACCAAATTAAACAAATGTCACAATGAATTAATTTCTCTTATATAATGAAAAGTAAAAAAAAAAAACAGTTAAAGAAATCGTTCGTATATATATACCAACTGAGTTAATTACCAATGTGTTGAATGTCATGAATAATGTCTTAGACTTAGTAAATGTAGTGATGCCCTAATGTTAAGCCAATCTTTAGGGTAACCAAGTATGGAAGATAAAAGCAGCATTCAATTATGTAATTTTATTTTTTCAACTACTATCAATATAATATGCACAACAATAGACAGCCACGGCAATGGAAAAGAAAATGGAAATGCTAGTATACTGAACACCGGAAACTAAATGGTATAAAAACAAATCCAGTTCATTTCCATTGTCTTTTGTTATTTTTCAAATGATACAATAATTGCACAAAGCCAACCTTTAAAGATCGAATGTTCGAATCCAAGAGAAGGTGGATGACTTGGTCAAATAGTTCAGATTATTTGTATAATTCTCATAGTGCAAAATTATAAAGAAACTATAATTGACATTTAAACAGAAAAGTTTGATAAATTCGTATGGTTTGATAAAGGAACTGAACTGATTTTAAATTGAAATTTAAAAAACAAAAACTGTACTATTATTTGAACACAGAGAAAAAAGAAATAAAATGTCACCAGCATATATATATAAATGGTGAAGTAATTTTTCTTATACAAGCCGTTAAATGCCAAATAATAAATTAAGAAAAAGTAAATCTGTTATGAACTGCTGTGCAATGTATTCTGATTAAATTAACATTGCCATAGGACTGGAGTACTACAGTCTTATCATAGAAGCATGATGATTTGATCTATTTGCCTATATAATGCTTAAAGAAACATCAAATGTCCTATAATCAATGTCTAGATGGATCAAGAAAGGAAACAACTGCAGAAAATGGAAACATTGTTTCAAGGCACTTTGCTGAGGAATTACAACGGATGATGAATAACTTACTGAGGAAGGATGATCCAAAGAGAGATTGACTGTATCCATAAGAGACATTATTGCCAAACTCATGGACATTAACCAAGATGAACTAATGACTGTTTTGATTTATTATATATTTTTTATGTTTTTAAATATTCTAGTTTTATTCTGTTTCCATATTTGGTAGCTTAAACGTGCCTATAACTTGGAAGAGTCCACTGATTGAAAGCAACAAATTGAAGGGGGGGATTATTAAGTTAGACAAAATATTTTTTTTTGTTAAATAAAGTTTAGGTCAGCTTTTCCTCCATAATGACTTGACATTTCGTCACCATTATGATATGGAATGAGATAAGATTTGTTGATTATTCCATCATATTAAGCACATACACTGCTACCGGACAGAGTTTGTGTTATTTTTTATTATCATTAACTACAATTGTTTCCTTTTATTTTTTGGTATAAGTGACTAATCTTCTAGTGCAGATGTTCTTTCCTGTCAACTTTAGGGAATTGTACATAGGTAGGGAATGTTCCAAGGAACATGGAACATCAATAACTAGAACTGGATGACGAGCCTATTGCACATATACTTGTATAATGTTGTAAATAAGTTAGTCAGCTTCATGATCGTTATAAGAGTAATTTATTTTTATTTTATCTGCTTTGTAAATAATTAGTGCCTTGTCATGTATCTCTACCATGGGTAAGATTGGGACAGTGAACACATTCAATCATTGAGACGGTATAAATTCATCCTTGACACACACCATGTTAAAAGTTTTGAATTTTGTTTTGTTATTAAATAAATGTTAATTTGATTTAAATTAAATTGGTTTATAGTTTATCAAAATCATTTATACATTCAATTATCAATTTATAATCATATATTTATATATATACACTTTTCATTCTTATAAAATAGTACAGTAATATGTTTGGATGGATCTTTAAATCAATTGGAACCTATATAGAGGTGCGGTAGTTGCTATCTAGTGTAAATCTACTCCTGAAAGAGTGCCGAAGACAGAATTCTCCCTGAGTTTGAATACTGAGGCATAATGAAATTCAAAAGAGGTCTGAGGTATGGATGAACTAGCCCAAATTGTATTTAAATTTAATGAGTAAACTTAGAACTAGCCCATTGGAGGTAGATACGATCATAGGGTAGGTACTTCACGTCATTCACACCTTACCTGAAGACCCTAGTTCCATCTGTAGTGAGGTGCACACCCTCTTCTGGTGGAAAATCTGGACCGTTACAAGATATATATTCTTATTTAATATTTAAATACTAAATTTAATGTAACTAGAGGGGGCACTCAAACTTTCAAGCTTCCTACAACTATCCATCCATTCTATCCTACAACTATCCATCCATTCTATCTTATACTAGTGATACCCTTGATCAAATATATCTGAAAAAGATAAAGATCTCCAATACATGTATTTTATGCTGGCACTCATCCGTTGATCCAGATCATCACCCATATATATATATATATTGTAATGGTATACATATGCCATTACATTATTTTAAAATTAAAATAAAAGGGGGAAATAATCTTAAGTAAAAATGATTTTATTAAAACTAAAAGCCAAAATTAAAAGTTATGTTAACGTATATATATTGTAACGAGCACAGACGTTCGTTACATTGTTGTTTTTTTTTATTTATTAAACATGAAAGTAAATTAAAAAGTTCGCATTTAAAAATTTTCTTTTAGAATTAAAAATTGAAATTAAATATCATCTTAAACTCTTATATATTAAATCGCACAGATAATGAAAAATTATTAAAATAAAACTTTATTAAAGAAAAAGTATTTTAAAACTAAATTTTAAAAAGATTTGGAGATGAAATTATATCTTTAAATTTATCTTTAAATATATTTTTGATTTGGAAAACAGGTTAATTAATCAGAAATGGAAATGATTGTTAATTAGTTAAATGTAAACCAGCCTTCGGCATTTAAATGTAAAAACACCGGTCAGATAGGAAAACAATAGAAACTGTTAGCAAATAAGAAGAAATCCCTATGGAATCGGACCGCAGCGAAAGGACCATCGCATCGGTGACGTAATGTAAATTCAATCCTTCACATTAATATAAAAGGAAAATTTGGAAATTATTAATCAGTGAGTTATTATGATTATTACGATGTGACAGATAGATGTTAGTGCGGAGGTGCGGGAGAAGAGATTGAAGGACGCACGTTCAATCCCTTCAGTTGTTATAAAATGGAAAAATGAAACATCGCTTTTCTTATATTCAGAGGACCACAGGATCATCGGGAAATTTAACGCTGGATTTCAAACGGCAAGCAATTGTAAAAGATGAACATTTCTAAAACCGTAAGAACTTTCTAAGATATAACGAACAATATTAATTTGAAAACACTAAGAACTTTAAATTTTAAACTTTCCTAGTAGTTAATTGTTACAAATAGAATCCTATCTGACCAAACTAAATTCTTTATTAATAGCGTTATTTGATGTATTTTTTTTCTTATTTATTTAAAATCATTTCCATTTATTTATTTACTTTTTTGTTCTTTAAGTTTTATTATGATTTCTGTTTTCCGATAAATTAAAATATATCAATGTTAAACTTAAGTCGGGCGTGAATGGCAGTATAGATTTGTAAAGTTATATTAGGGGAGGGTAATCTTAGGTTATTTGTTCCGTGGTTAAATTGGGTCAATGGATTGGATATATTGGTGTGATTAGTAGATGTAATATTGATTCGCTACGGGCAGAATCGCTTCATACGCCGCACACTTCCGTTTGCCTATGGAAGGAATGATAAGTCGGATACCGCAGTTCCTTTCTATGGAGTTTTTTGTTTTATTGCTCTTCTTTGCAGATAGATGTAATATTCCTATCTCATAAGAGGCAATTTCTTCTCTTAACCTTTTGTGCTGCCGTATTTTATTACATTGAATACATCGATATATCAGATGAATTGATGCCAGTTTGACTACGAATTTTAGCCTAAGGTTAAATAGGGATAGAATGTTTATTTTCAAAAGCAAATTTATGTGGTCTATTCATGCTCGACCCTAAATAAAAATGCATTAAATTTAAGTTGTTTATAGACGCTTGCATGGATTGTTTATCGGTTAACTATATTTGCGTTTTCATATTTGATCAAAATATATAGACATTCGATAAATAATGATACCTTACGGTGAGTATCTAAAATGTATTTATTCGGAGGTCTTTTAAGTCATTGGTGACAATGCAAGTATCTTATGGTGAATACTACTGGGTTACTTATAAATTTCCCTCTGCAATTGCCAGTATCAATGATTTTATATTTTGATCGTTTATGTTTACTGTTAAATGTTTTTAACCGTGTAATCTATGTAACCGATCTATAGCAACATATTAAAACAAGCTTTTATAATCCCATCTGTGCGAACTTAATTAAAATGTAAAATTAGAATATAATAGTAATTAAATGTAAATTAAAGTCAAGAATCAAAGTTAAAAATAATGTTAAATGTTAAAATGTAAAACTAATACTAAAATAATTTTAAATCTTATATATATGTGCATAAATAAATGTTTGTATGATTAATTACTGGCAGTGGCTTATTTTATTTATTTTTTAATGTTGAAATCTAATTAGATAAGATATTATATTATTTAATCTCTGCTATTCCACTGAGCTAGTGACATGGGCTAACGACCGGAATCAAAATTTAAAAAAAAAAAAAAAATTTTTTTTTTTTGACTTACGTATCTGCCTACTTTATAAATTTTTCTAGGTTCAAATGCCTAGATGGCGCCCCGTAGTGCAGTTTACGTTAAGTGCTATTCTCCGGATCGTTACAATATATCACAGATGGAAAACTTTAAAAGTATTTTTAAAAAAAAGTATTTTAAAGTACTTTTTTGTAAAAAAAATAAAGATCTAAAGATAGATTAATATTTTTGTTTTAAGTTATATAAAAGAAAATAGAAATAAATGTTAATGAATTTATATTTTAAGAATCATGTTAATCTTAGTAAATGGAAGTGATTGTTTTATTAATTAAATGTAAAGCAAACTAGCCTTTGGGGCACTTAAATAATAAAGGTCAGATATGAGAATGAAATTAAAGATTGATCAATGGAAGCACCAAGCCAGCATGGGCCAGAAAGGAAAACATCCGGACCTTAGGATCAGTGATGTCATGTTTGATGGAGCCGTAAAAATGCTGATAAGAGGCTATAAAAGTATAAAAAGAGAAAATTATTGAATTCAGGAGAGTTGTTGTTATAATCTGACTATTAATCTACATACAAACTGTAGCTGTATTGTAGACTCCACGATGTAGGAGTCTTGCAAAGATTTATTGTCCTATTATACACCAGCTGAGGCAGCCTCACTAATTACTGAATGGCAGCAAACAACGGACCGGTCTTCCCAGAAATATTAAATGGACTTCGGTTGGGTGAGTGCAATGCATCATATACAAGACAGACTTCAGACTCTCATGGAAAGTATGAACTCTTTTGTTTATCTAATATGCACTTTTACAAACTTGCAATTAGTAACTGAAAATAAGAACTCTTATCTGACCTAAAAAAATAAAATAAATCAATTATTAATAATTTTTTATATGCATATATTTGCTAATCATTTCCATTTTTCTTTATTTATTTTTGTATTTATTAATTAAATTGTTAAAATGTATTAAATTTAAGATGGGTGTAGATGGCTGCATAGATTCGTTAATGTTTCTATTAGTTATTTCTTAAGATTTTCCTATACGGAAAATATATATATGCCTGTACGTGCATAGCCACTTGATATATATCGGTAAATGTTACACCTCATGCCAACTGTCTAAACGTATTTACTCATATAGCTTTTAAGTTATTATTGTCAATGTGGCAGCTTATGATGAGTGTCAATGGGTTTACTTTATTGTAAATTTCTCCTAAGCAATTGAATTAATAACATTATATTTATTAAAGATATAAATAATAATAGTAATATAGTAATTCATTCTGTATATTAAACATTCTTATATCAGTAATAATTTAAGTAAAAAAATTACTGCACCCTTACCTCCCCCCAACTGCTATTTTTTGTTTAACACAAGTTAGCTTATTTAACATTTTTGAAAATTACTTCTGGTAATGTTCTTTAAGATTTAGTCAATAAACTTTGTTTTTTTTAAAGATCAACTACAGTAATTCACTCTCCCCTTTCCAAATTAATGATTGTAAAGTTTTCATATTTTCTGGGGAAAAATGAAAATCACAAATTAAGGAGAAACCATTGCTTATTTTCAGTAAAGTTCTGGAAAATGTAGCAACTAATGTTTATCTTTTTAATTGTAATTAAAGCTTTTTAAAAAAGTTAGTTAATTTTTTTTTTATTATGCAATTTTTATGGAAAAAATTTAAATCAATTAAATCTACCTGCTTATTTAAGATGACAATGCAGACATATGACATGTTAATGAGCCTAATTATTTTTATAATGAAATATTTATTTTAAAGTGTATGAAAATTTATTTATTTATTGTACTGTGTATATTATTTTTTAAATATTTGCATATTTAAACAAATATAATTCAGATAAATCGTCCAAAAATAATAAAGTTTAGAAGTTGAGAAAATTTAAAAATACCCCCTTGTAATTTTATTCAAGTGCTAAAAATTATTATATGTTCCATTGCTGAATTAATGATATTGAAACTGTAATAGTCTTTTCCCTGTGGTTCTTTAGTATTTTCCAACCAATGACGTATTACCCTGAAGCCATATCAGTCTGATCTTCTGATCTTTAAGATAATGTCTCCAAGTGATTTGCGGACAAATGCAATCATTAAAATTTGTCTGCAGATCATGTGGAACTGGCACATTAAAGATCGCAAGATTAGATTGATATGCTTTCAGGGTAATACGTCATTGGTTGGAAAATACTAAAGATGATCAGTTAAAGATGACCGTCGGGTAGATAATGAGTACCACTATGTTTGTTGGTCCTGAGAAAAAAAATGTACATGCATGAAAATAGTATATATGACTTAATAGTCCATAATCTATGTCAAAATAATTTAGAAATTGAAAGTAATTAAGTATAAATTTGTTTCTACACGCTGAATTTTATATTTACAATGTGTCTCATTTTTTGACTGAAAATTAGAAAAGTCAGCTGGAATGGGTGGATGGGGGGGGGGGCTCAGATTGTTGGACAGGCCAATACATGCTCAGTTATAAAATTCAGTGCGTGGAAACATGTTGACCGAAATTTTACAATTAAAAAAAAAAAAAGAAAATGGAAAAAAACAACAACATGCATTTAAAATAAATAGACAAATAAAGAACACTTTTCCCGATTTAATGCGAATCTGGCATTATTAATGGTGACCTGGAGAATAACTTAAAAGATACTCTATATTTAGTCAAAATATCAATGATTTATAAAATGCCGTACTTTTACATGCATTTGGATTACTTAATGTCTATATATAATTATTTATAAAAAAAAATTTTCTGTATAATATAATTGCAGAAGAATTTACAAAATAATATACATCAAAATGATATTATTTATTAGAAACAAAAATGAAAATTACTTACAAATAGCATTCAGTGTGGTGGGACTGAATTGGAATACGTGTTCCAAAATCTCAACGAAAAAAATCAGTGTGATGCCATGGGTAGCAAAATCACAAAAGACAGGTAAATGACAAAATTTCCCAAAAGTATCTTTGATTTTTAAATCTTGTGGGTCAAAAAAATCCAAAAATTGACTTTCCCATGGATTAATCATACCAGTGTCTTGGTTGCCATGACAACATTGTCATGTTATCATTGACAACGTCTACGGAAGGAAAATTGGTAAGTGTAATATGTCATCGGTTGAATAATACTAAGGTACCAAAAAATTTAATACAACTTTAAATTTTACATTGCAGCAGTACCTGAAGAATTTTTTAGAACCTAATTATTCCTGGTGTAATTTAGAAACTAAAAACATAACTTTATCACTATTAAAAACAAATAAAAGAAAAATAATTTATTAATTCCTCACCTTGTATATTATTAACAATGTTCTATATAATTTGCTTTGAAAAAAGACTAGGCCACCCCTTTATAAGAATTTTAGAATATGCTCTAAGTATGAAAAGATTGAGAATCCCTGTATTACTAGACTTTATTTAATTAATTTTTTTCATTGAGTCTTTGCAGTGGATATATTAGTTGAGAACAATTAGTAAACAGTTGATGAATAACAAATGCATTTCATCTTTTCAGAAGTGAATCTTCTTCCACTTTTATAGAGTGCTTTTATATTTATTTGCTAGAATTTTGGATATAAGAACAGCAGGAGCGTACATTGACAATTATTACAATGGTTTTCTCTTTTGTCAATTTGAGGTTACATTAAGGTATTTTATTTACTTTTTTTCATAATATTTATGGTTAATCTAAGAATGTGAAACGGCATATGTGATACCACCATTGAAAGGATATGGGACATATATCATCATATTAGAAATGTATTCCAAGTTTTTGTGATTGCCATGCATTATATAAATACTTTTGAAAAATCTTGAAATTTTTTATAATTATTTCTATGATCCTTAAAAATTCAATGATTAATTACTGTGAAGAAAATTGAATATTATCTAAGGGATGCAATATAGTAATTAAAAAAAATGATGGAAGCAAATAAATTTCTAATAACAATAGAATATTTTGTCATTTTTATTTGAAGAAGCAAATGATAAAAATGAAATCTTAATCAACAGCTTGAGTTATCATTTTTATGCATATATTTAATGGTAGTTAAATATGATAAATTATAAGCTTGTTCAACTTAATAAGCAGCATGAAACTTTATATTATTATCTGTTTTTAAGAATGATTCTGAGGTAAAAAAGTAAGAAATGATAGTTCTTACTGAATATTTTAAAATGATTTGTTTGATTACTCTGTAAATGCTTAAGAATAACAATAAAACACTTACATAACTGATGGAGTGAGCCTTAAAATTTTAGTCTTAGTAGTTTATTATGAATGTTGTAATAAAAATATCTTGGAATTGTATTCACTATGGAACCTATAGACTTACATATAGTACTTGCTTAAATTATTTGAAATCTTCCACAAATATTCTTGACAAATATTAATTATTTAAATTAATAAGAAATATATAACAAAATATTATTTATTTATTGAAAAAATAATTAATTTAATAAATATTTATTTATTCATTGAAAGATGTAAACCAAATATTGATTAATAAAACTATGAACTTTAAATGAATTGTCTTTGTTAAATAGATATTGTATAAGCAATCCTATACTGACATAAATCTGACCAATGTAAATCTATATTTAAGTAAACAGTTTTCTGTATATATATATAAAATGCAAAAAATTAAAAAAAATTGATGCCTAAGTCAATTCACCTTCAGTTCTTATTTGTCATCTGCTATGCTACAATCTCTTGTGAATACATTATAGTACTTATTTTTATTTAATAAATATTTTTATATTATTCACAATGTAATGCTAAATTATGCATCTGGAATTTATATAGAATTTGATTTAAGCAAAAAGTTATCAAACAGGTAACTTAAATTAAAAAAAAAAGAGTTTTATTTTTTGTTTGAATACAGGATTTTATTAAATTAAACCAAACTTTTTTTTTTACTTTTTCTCTACTAGAAATTGATTCAGGAATTTTTCACAATTGATTCTGCCATTTTATATGTGTAATAACTTTCCCAGATCAAGGTCATGTGAAATTCTTATTGACAAATACTTTTCACATTAATGGAAAATATTTTAGATTAATATACATATATACATGCACATATAAAACAAATTTTTATTTTTATTCGATTTTGAACAGTTGAATATCAAGTGCTGTTTTATGTTTTGTATTCAATGCTTTGTTGTTGTTTTTTTTTTTTTTTTGCACTAAAAACATATTTGATTGCATTTGATTCAATATTTATTTATTTTCAGGTTTATTAAATCAGGTCATTGAAAGAAAAAACTTTATGTAATAGAATTATTGATTAAACTTTTACAAAAGTTTGATAAATTTTAAATATTTTTATTTTACATAAAATCTAAATACTTTGAAAATATCAATCTCTAATATATTTTTGTGAGTTTGAGAAAATGTCTGTTTTCATATATTTAAATATATGTAGATGTAGATAGTGAATTGGTTTTTAGGGATAGGGATTTTCTATACCATCAAAGGAAAGAGAAAGGAGATGATCAAATTAAATGTAATTTAATATAGTATCACAATTTCAAAGAATTTAAAAAAAAAAAAATTTGCAGTGATTAATGTAAAGTAGTCTTGAAGTAGCAAAGTTTTATTTAGGGGTGGGGGATGGTGGTGGCAGGAAGCGTAAAAATAAAAAAAGATATAAATACTCTATGTGAATATATAAGCTAATTAATATGTCTGTTATAGCTTTGAAGACAACTGCTAATTGTTTGATGAAATTATTACTATCAGTCAAAACTGAAACCATGTAATAATAATTAGTTATTGTAAAAAGAAGTGCATAAAAAGGAGTATTAATGCATATTTAAAAAAAACAATATAAAGAGAGATATGAATATTTAAAATAATAGGTGTTCTATTTTATTTCTTGATGAGGAAATTATTCATTCAGCTTAAATACTATTATTTTCAAATTCTCTATTTAAAAACTAATATTTGAACAATCTTATGATGCTTTTTGATTATCAATAGGATACAATATATTTAAATAAATCAATGATATAAAATATCTTTATATAACAGCAATAATATATAATAATAGTCATACACAAAAAAAGGATCTTTTTGGCAAATATTAATTTTTGTCCCTTTCAATATGCCTTAACTAATTTATAATTAAAACCATACAATATTTTCAAGATATACACCCCCCCTCCTCATGTAAATGTATATTATATAACCTTCCATTCATTTATCATTATTAGTCAAATTAATTGACATTTTATATATGTTCATACAATTATTTGGTTTCATATATCTTCCATTAGTTTCTTTAATATAATTTAAAGGACTTATACTTTTAATACAATCTATTTTAAATAAAGAATATATAAGGTAGATCTATCATCTCTTCTATTAATAGCATTATTATGTTCTTTTGCTCTTTCATCTAATTGTTTCCCTGTATATCCATAAGAAACCATGTAGCAACTTCTACAAGTAATTTTATATATAATTCACTTTTTATTTCACACCATCTCTTATTTTATAATTATCTATTAATTTGTCAAGATTTTTACTATTTGACCATCCTATGTTAATGCTTTTATGTATATAATTTTTATTTTTTAGTAATGTATGATAAATGTAGGGAAGTATGAACATTTTATCTACTTTTTATTATTCTTAGATCTGCAATTATTATTTATAATAGTTATTATTAATATTTGAATTAGTTGGCTTACAATTAAAAAAAAAATCTTAGGGCTATATCCATAATTAGTATATACTTCAATAATTTTTTTGTTTTGTTTGTAAAGTACCTATATTTCTATCTGTATTATATTTAAAAATTTTAATAACTGCTATTTTTTGTATCTTAATTTATCTTCTTTAATGAAATGTTTTAATATAATTTTATTATCATTATCTATCTTAATCTCTATATTTAAATACTTTATTTTAATATCATATTCCATTATTTTCAATTTTATATTGTGTATATTATTATTAAATTCTTTATAAATATTATTTATAGCTCTTTTGTTACCAATTATTAAAGTATGATCAACATATCTAAAATAATGTGTTATTTCTTGATTTACTATTTTTTTTCTTAACCATTTTCATTTCCAATTCATTAATAATATTGATGATATTAACCGACTAATTGCACAACCCATTATCCACCCTTTATGTGTACTCCAATATTCATTATTGTATTTGAAATATAAGGTATTATGGATTAATGTTAAACCTTCTATAATATGTATTATATTTATATCATTGATGTATATAGATAATTTCTGTAAAAATATTTCTATACTGGAATACTAGGATTCATTTTTTCAATATCCATTGTAATATATAAAAGTAAAAAGTTTGTGATCTTAAACTAAACGTTTATGCTCACAACAATGCCAAACAGAAAAACAAAGATGATAATCTTCTAGTAATTGCCCACTTTTATTTCTGCTACCCAGTGTTGCAAATATATGCATAGACTACAATTTATATTCATAAAGTCATTTCTGAAAAAGTTGAATTATTCAAAAATTAGTTTGTTGATATATTATTGATTCTTAATTGTTTATTAAATACAAAAGTAACAATTTTGCATTTTTTAATGAAATAGTGATAACAAATTGTTTAATGGTACCGATGAATTCCGGTATCGGCATTCCATTTTTACTTGCAAGTTGACCTGATACATTTAATATTCAGCCTATTTTATATATATATATCAAATATAATGATGTAAATAGCAAAAAAGAAAAATACAAGAGAAAAAATAAAAATGTAACATTTTCACAAATTACAATAAAATCTTTTTTTTGTGTAGATTTTATACATCGATGTTAAAAAAAAACAAACCTTGTGTTATTCATTTATTGTTAAAATGTTTTTATTTGAAAAAGGAATCTAAAACTTAAAAAAACTTGAGTTGTTCATTTATAGTTTTATTTTATTTTATTTGTAAGAATTTAATTTTCAAAAGAAAACTTACAGTTAGTAATTTATTTTTTATTTTCTCTCTCTCTCAAAACCAAATAAGAAATTGAAAAGTTAATTAATCCTAAAAGTTCAAAAACAAATCTGCCAAAGACAAATAATAAGAGGGTTTTAAATTACAAATTGAATTTATAATAAATAATTTAAAGAGAAATGTTGAAACCATCTCACATGCACATTTAGAATGCTTATATAAAGATAGATATTTTATAAGAAAAAGATGGTTCCACTATCTTTTTTACTTAAATTTCTATATATACCAGTCTGAAGCATTTTGACTTAAGAGCATGAAGTTTTTAAACATCTTCACATTTAACTCACTTTATATTATTTCTAAATCAACAGCGCGAAATCTTTGGGTTTACAACAAAGTAATATTTTTAGAACTTATGAAATTGACGGTAATGTATATAAATATTATTTATTAAGCACAAGCAGTTCGCAATTAAAGTGAAAGGCAGTCAGTATTTATTTTAGTGGCTTTATGAAAAATCCTTTCTCCAAAGAAAAAGAATATACCTGAGTCCATAGCTATCTTTTTTTACGGTGGTCACTTTGACATTAGTATATATAAGTAAATATTCCAATTTGTGAAATAGTATACAGTCATTGGAATTTATTGGGTTAAAAAGATGGAATTTTTATTATTATTATTGTACTTTCTATATTACATGGTATGCAAAATTTCTTTGTTATCAAATAAATGTAATTAAATAATTTTTTTTATTTATTTAATTAATATTTTTAAACCAATATTAGATAAGAGATTAAGCTTAATAAAATATTCCAATAAAAAGTAACATTTAATTTTATTCAGTTAATATTGTTTATATTTATTTTTTATTTAATTAATAATTTTTTTTAGTTCAACAATTACATGAATGCTCGCTCCTCAAGCATTTTCCTTCTTATTATTTGAGTGACTTTTTTTGTACCTGTAGAATTTTTTTAATTCAAAAAGTGCTAAAAAACAATGGTTTTGGAATATCCATATTCAATTGATTAAAAAATTTTTTTAAAGGGAATTCATTTTATCACTTTGGTACTTGAGCATCACTTAACTTCCTGAACAAGATAAATAATCATTTTAGAAATAATTTATTTTTTATTATATAATGTATAGTTAAGACAAAATAGCATTGACTAACCTATATCAAGGTAAAATCTTACCAGCTCTTTAAAAAAAAGCAGTCAGTGAGAATTTTAGCAATTTAACATTTTTGTTTACTCACTAGTTAAAAATAGTTTGAGACTCATGCACACTTACTGATTAATAATGGGATGGTTAATTGAATTAGCTATATTTTCAGCTATCTGAAAAAAATAATGTAGCTTACTTAGAAAAATCCACAGCTATCTGAAAAAAGATTTCCAAATTCTATTAGATTTGAATTTAAGTAATAAGCAACCTATGGGATATGCTAACTAAACACCACAATGCCATTATATATTGCATAGAGAACCTACATATTTGTAATGAGCATATTTTATGTATGTTAGAATAGATTGTTTTGAAGATTGGTATTTCTATTAGTAATTAACTACATAATAGGTTGGGTATAGTACCTATTGATTACCTACCTTGACTAAATTTGATCAGAGATATTAACATATTATATACATAAGATGTAATTATAAATTAGCATATGATAATATGAATTAGATAATAAGAATTAGGGTAGGAGATAGGAAATGAATAGTTAAATTCAGAATTGTAAACAATACAAATACAAAACTTCTTTAAATGTATATTTGTAAAGTCATGCTTATAATTTGTAATTTAAATCTAATAATTTACAGTATAATAAATTTATTTTAAAATGTGCTTGGTGCTCTACCTATGACATTTTCTGCATGAAAGCAATTGATCATTGCTAATGGTAGTTTGGTATTGCTTGCTTAAAAGTTGAGTAAATATATTTTATCACTTTTATCACTTCAATTTTTAAAGTTTTATTATAAATTTTAATGAGTTCCACATTTTTAAGATGTAGATACACACACACATATATATATATTTTATTCTCTTTCTATATATATCATTGAAAAGGCTTTGGTAAAGCATTTTTATTGGTGAACAGTTGACTAAGTTATAGAGTTATTTGCTAGAAAAAGTTTCTGACTCACTTTCCAAATGGAGAAAACAGAAAAAAAAAAATCTAGCCATTGAGATGTGCTTTAGTATTCTAGCAATTGTTAAGTTCTTCTATGCTGGATAAATTTCTGTTATAATTTTTATCAAGAAAAAAAAAAAAGAAAATTAAAAAAAAAAACTTCTAAAAATTGTGAGTGGTGGCCCTGACACTAATGAACTGAAATTACTAGTGAATGTTTTTATGAGGCATAGGAACAAAAATAGATACATTGTTAATGCATATTTTATTTCTTTATAAAAAGCAAAATGAATGAACTGCTGCATTATATATTCTTTAAAAAATATTAGGGTGAATTGTCAAAGGTAAAATATTATTCTTATTGTGACGAAATATCAATTAGGTATGTAATAATGTGGAACACATTAAAATTTCTGATAAAGCTCTAAAATTAATTGAGACAGTGAATTTCTTTTTAAAACAAGAAGATTCTATATGTCTGATTCATTTACAAAATTGGAAAATCATATTTCTGAATAGGCATGTGGTATGTTTGTGTTTCAGTTTATTACATCTTTTAACAAACTCTCATAGCATTATTATCCCTAGTAGATCTCTTAAGCTCATTTTGATTGGAAACGGTTTTAAATGGTCTAGCTTTCCTATTCACAGCTTTAATACTGGGACTACTTTTGTTTAATGAGATGCTCTGAAGTAGATTCAGCCAGAGTTGTTTGTGAGGCCATAGACTCAGAGGTTTTGGATAAAAAATTGCCGACAGTAAAGATAATGCTTTATCAAAATCAAGCTTAGGTTATTGTACTGATGCTGAATGTAAATGCAATATTTCATATGTTTGCACAGGACAAATTGGTATGAATAATTAACAACTCTAATTCAGACTTTTAATATGATTTACTTGAAGGTAGAAGAGCATTTGATTCATGTAGATTGGAATTGGGAAATTGTTGGATAGCCTGTATAAAATTCCTCCAATGAACCAATTTTAGCTATATTAATTTTTTTATTTATTGCCACAGCAAAAAAAAAAAAAGTCGTTGCAGAACTAAATAATCGAAGCAATTCTACTCAGCTCCCAAAAGCAAATTTATTGACTGCACCAAATCTGTTGTGTTTGTATGTGTTCATGATAAACATAGACCTGCACAATATGGCTAAATAGTTTATTAAGAAATTATATACAATATATATTTACATAAACATCTGATGTTCCATTTTCCTGATATCATTGGTTGGGTATAATATATAGTTCTCATACATCTGTTGAAGCAAGGGGATTCAAGTGCCCTTCTAGGTATGCCATCTCTTGCTTCATGTCAATGTACAGTGTTATTTTTAGCTATACTATGACAGCTTGCCCCTTGTCAAGTTTAGAATTTAGCAGTTTCCATTTTAATCATGAACTTGCATCACTGTTTTTGCAATCAAATATATAACAACCACCTCCAAATGGACAGCATTTTTTAGCAGGTCTCTTTCCTTAATGGGAGCAATCAGATTCACTGAGCATCTTTGTCTTTTGGCATATTTCTATTGATGGTTGTATTAGGCTGTAGCAATAAGATTGTGATCTGGATAAATTAATTACTTGAAGGTAAGTTGAGCCACAACAGGACCATAATTCATTGACTACTCCTGCATTTTAGGAAATTTGGATTGGGAAGCCCAAAATCTTTTGGGGAAGAACAAAACAAGAAAAGTATATTATCTTACTTGTGAGAATGCTCCATGCTGAAGATTTATTTTTTTTAAAGATAAAATATCTATGAAGTAATAAGATTTGAAAACAATTGAGGGAAATATTTTTTTGAAATATGTGTTTAATTGACTGATTGAGAAGAGGGAATGTTGTATTGTTTTAGGCATGTGAGATCAATCAGATGGAAACAAATTGTAAATACAAATGGTCAATAAAAAAAAAACCCAAACAAAAATAACAACTAATTGATAAAAAAAAAAGTATAGACTTTAAAAATTATTTATATATTTACAATTTATTGTTATGTTAATAAAAATAAATATGAAAAATAAAACAAATTTGCATCTTTATGCCTGCTGATAAAATTCCAAAAAACAATTACTATGTGATAACTAATGACTGGAAATAATTTATTTAGCCAAGTTATATATATTTTTAAATAATTTACTTACTTTACAGATTATTGTATTAATAAAAGATAAACATTTTAAATAACATAAATTTATACTTTTTTGCATGATCATAAATTCCAAATAATAATTACTATATGACAACTATATTAAATAAAAGGACAAATATGATATATGGTTTACTAAACAAAAATAAATTCATAGTAAAAGCTGTATGTATAAGTGATAATTTATATTACTTAAAATGTTTATTTTTATTAATATAACATTAATAAATTGTATAGGAAATTATTAATTTAAATGTTGTTATCTATAAACTTTGTATTTTTTAGCTAAATAAATTATTTTCACAGTGTATCGATTTAATTTTTTATCAATTAGCTTTTTCTTTATTCATTGGTATGTATAATATATTTCCATCTGATGAGTAGGATTTATATGCTAAAATAGTACTGAAGATGTATAGTGGGTACCTTGTTTTCAATTTCCAGAAACAAAGAGTTAATGTAAATTAAAACAAAACAAAGAACATGCATCCTAAGGAAGTTTGGGGGGGGGGGGTTATGAAGTGGAATTATGAGCAGTAAGCAGGAGATATTTTGCCATTTAAGATCATGTGATTTGCCTGAGAAGAAGTATATTGTGAGTTATTATATTGTTGGAATAATATCACAAGTTTAAAGAAAGGACTGATATGACTTAAAAGTAGAATGCTTGTTCAATTGCACTGTGGAGTTGATATGGTGTGGCAATTATTTTTTGAAAAATTGAGAAATTTGTGAAATATTATTTGTTGAATTTTGTCTTTTATAATAGTTATTATTTTTTAAAGGAAGAGAATTATTGAATTAAGTCTTAAATTATTGAAAGAGACAATAATGCACAATAATTGCACATATTTGAGTAAAGAAATAGTCCAATAGAATATGAAGAATATGGTAGTTAAAATATCTAAAAATGAGCCACTACGAGTTGGGAAATTTTATTTATATTCTGAATGTTAGCAGTATAATGTGGAATTAAACTTGAGCATGACTGCAGTTTCTATGTGGTATCACAATTTTTCTATGATGAATTTTTAATAGTTGAGATTAGAAAGAAGTGTTAAACCTTTTAGATTTATATCTAAGAGTCTGATGAATGAATCTATGGACCAATTGTAAGGATTATTAAAAAATATTTTGGGTTTTTATTCAAAGATAATCAGAGAGCATTAAGTCATACTAAATAAAAATAAAATTGTTAGAGGAAGTATGTAAGATGTTTTTTTAGTTTATATTTTTTCCTCCTATGTATAATGGTTTATTGTGGGCAATTATTATATTAATAAAGAAGAAGCAAACTTCAAAAATATCTGGAGTTAGAATTTTAACCTTATAATATACTATGTATGCATGCATATTTTGGAAAGAGCAGCTTCTAGACTGTTATATTGTTTCTAAATAATAGTTGTTCTTGCAAATCTATTTTATCATTAAGAGTATAATGATTTAAAAAACTTGCTGGAACAAAAAAGGCAAGTGTTGTAATGAAGGTTAGAAAAAAATAGATTATAATAGAAATGCTTTTTTTGTATAAAAGAATAGTTTTATGAGGGAAAAAACCTTTTTTTATAAGAGTTTTGATATTTTCAATTAAACCAGACCAATTGTGAATAAATATCAGAATATTAAAAAAATACTCTTAGAATAAAAATTTACCTAATTGAGATAGAAAAAGAATCACAAGCTTTTCCATCAAGTTTCAGAAAATGTCATTGATTTCATTATCCCATTCAAATTAGATTATAGTTTAAGTAATGCATTATTCTCCTTATTTACATAATAAATTTCATTACCATAAATATTTTTTAATATTTATAATACCATTAATCCTAGTTTGAACCCAGACTCTTTTCATTTATTTATTATCAATATACTTTTTTTCTTACTATATTTTATTTGCAGCTATTATTCATACCCTTTTTTATGTGTATATCATTTGCTATCTTTATTTAATTTTTGAATTTATTCCTTATTTCCCATGAAAAAAAAAAAGTCATTTAAAAGTTTTTTTTTTTTTTAAAAAACTAAAGCTTACAATTAATAGTCTTGAAATTTATCGAAGTGTATTTTTATAGTTTAGCAGTTTTTACTATCTGGTAAAACGACAGAGGGTGGAATTGGGGTAGTGATGGTGGGTGAGTGGGTTACATTTTTATGATGACTAAATATTATTTTACTACTTAAATAGTATTTTTTTAAAAAATTTTAATACAAAGATATTAAAAATAAAATAAAATGTATATTAAAATAATACATTTGTATTTGTATAATATTTTATATTGTGTCTTTTGATCAATTTTAATTTCTTTCTTGGAAATATG
Organism: Epiperipatus broadwayi; assembly: GCA_028023455.1. Classification (NCBI taxonomy): domain Eukaryota; kingdom Metazoa; phylum Onychophora; class Udeonychophora; order Euonychophora; family Peripatidae; genus Epiperipatus; species Epiperipatus broadwayi. The sequence continues at coordinate 12,009,982 of JAQFVV010000018.1, forward strand.
TTTTTATTTACCACAGTATGTTGAAAATAATGCAGAAAAAATTGTCTGTCTTTGGGTATAATTAAATCTGTCTCTAAATCAAATGACAGAGTTTATATATACAATTTTAAAAAATAGATTTCTCTTAGAAAAAAAAATGCTGAGAAACATTGATAATTTGTTGTTGTTGTTGATTTCATAAAAATAAATGTACAGAGTGAGTGTATAGTGGAGCCACAGTATTCGCTATATTTGGTGAACTAAGCTTCTAGTGAATAATATAAATGAGTAGATATTACCTTACATTTTGCCATAATGCTATATTGTAGTAGTCGATCTTAGCCCAAGATCGAGCTTCACTGTTCTACCACTTAACCCATGTTTCATCTTGTTTTTTTTTTTGTCACATGTATATAAACTATATGTATAGATCTGAGAAGTGTCTATAAAAAAATTTATAAATATAAATCTCAAATAAAAATTTTCTTTAATTTTAAATATTAACTTTTAAGGATGCGACTCAGATATATACATATATTAACGGAGCTTTTATATAGATAAAAGCACAAACAAATCTTTTAAATAATTTTGTATTTTTTTTCTTAACTATATATTATTTATTTTATAAATATTTTTCTTTATATAAGTACACAAATATTCAAGATGGAAGATGCAGTCGTGAACTGTCCAAGAGTAATTAAAGGGGTGGGATTCATGATTTTAAAAGGAATTTTTTAATTAAAGTTAATGAAAGTAAAATTTAAAACAAAGCTAATTGATTTTAGTTAGCTGTTAACATTTTTATCAAATCTATTTCCAATCTGGAAATTGATTTGAATTTATTTTTGGACAGTTATCTAACAATTGCATGTCCACTAACAATAGAGAAAATATTTCTGTAAATTAAAAATAAGTTTAATTAAAAACATTCTTTGAATACCTCAAAGTTTGTATAAATAGGGCCAAAAATCTATTGTGTCAGAGTTGAGTCAATAGTCGTTAGTCGACTCCACATCTGTTTAATTTTTGAGGGGCCTCAGCTGCCTTCCCCTCTGTCTTCAGCTCCACTCTTTGTGCTCGTGCCATCAAAGAACCGCCAAGGCCAAGAGACATGTTAAAGAATGCCACCTGCCACAGAAGACTCATGCCTACTTTATTCCATACAATCTTGAGGTAACAAGTCTAAAGAAATCCTATCTTTTAAAATTAATGTTTTCTGTATATTTTGTATCTCTTTTAACTCACTATTCGGTGAGTATGTTAAACTAATTATTTTCTTTATATCGATTCTCTTCTATCAAATTAATACTACTATGAAATATTTCATCCAACCCACGCTTCTTATTTTTTTTATAATTTAGTGCGGTTATAATTTATTTTTAATGATATTTTTATATTTTCCACTAAACTTTTATTTGTAAATGCCAATCAAACCCAGTCTTACGAACTTAGAAGGGGGGGGGGATTAATGAGTTCTTATTTATTTATTTCTAAATAGTTCATAAGACTGAGTTTTTCTTGTAAAATGAATATATGCTTTTTTAAAATATATATATTTTATCGTAATACAAAATATATAATACTTTACAATCTGGGGTGGATATTGGTGTCCGTTAATTTTGTTAATTTCTTTATTGATCATTATCGCCAAAAGACTGGCGACCTTAATTCTGTTTTGTTGTTCGCACTTTTAAGTGCATGAATTTTAGTTTTTTTATATATTTAAACAAAATAGTAATGATTCAAGAAGGGGGAGTAATGCAAACTTCATTAAATATAGTTGTAACTTCTGATAAATGACTATCTCACATGGGTCATTATGTTAACATATCATTATGTATTTGTTAAACCATTTAAGGCTTTATGTTAATATTTAAACTGAATGATTTCATGTTCTTATAAAGGCGTTGTTAGCATAGGCCACTCTTCATATTATCAAGCTTTATCTAGAGACGTGTGTCGGAACACCCGAGTCATTTTATCTTTGTTTCAGATCGTAAATGGCAATGAATGCCCCTAGACCATATCTATATATATACTCACGTAACGAGAGCAATGCATGGGATAATTCTGGCAAAGTTCAGGCCATTGCATCTCCATCCGAGGACCTTTTGTCAGCCGATTCCACAAAATATGGGGTGGCAAGTTGGCTGGACTGTTTTCTTCCATAATAGGATAAAGCACCTCAAAATATTGGTTCCGCAAATATTCAGCTATTATGCTAGCACCACAATTTCTTATAGTTCATTTTTCTTTTAGCCTGTTTGATAAAATAAATCGTAATGATATGTGATAATGAAATGTTTTTCTCTTTAAGTATTTATAGTTGGAGTTTAAATCCAACCTCTCATGAAGCTGCCCTCCCCTTTATTGAAATAATCAATTCCCGTATTGATAAAATTTTGCAATATTTTCTAGTTAAATGTCGAAAATGTTTAATAAATAAATGTTTTGATCACAATGTAGCCTCATTTTAGTGTTGTAAATAAATTCTATAAATGAAAATAAAGTTATGTATCCAATGCCAAGGACATCCCATTAAAGTTGTCGCAAGTGAAACTCTATTATTATCATATCTTTATATGTGTTTTTCTTAATGTATAAACGTCCACCAAACACACAGATAAATTTGTTTTTGTAACATTGAATAAAAAGTTATTTTAAATATATGTTAAATATTGTAATTGCTGCACTAAATTAATATCTATTAAAATAAAATAATTGTATCAAGATTGTCAAATATTTGTAACCAAAAATAAAGTTTTAAATGCATGAAGTTGAATATATAAAATCATCTTGAATTTTTGTCAAAATAAATATTTACATTTTTAAACTTTAATCCAGTTGTTCGAATCTCCTTAATAATACTTATATTTATGTATATTTTTAACTTAATATCTTGGGTTCACTCAATCTCATCATCATCATCAGCTGAGTTCTCATGCAATACAATGTAGCACCGGGCCCAGAAATAATTAATTTATGTAGTATCACCGTAGATGTTGTCCTTAGTGTTATAGATTTGGGGAATGGGCAAACAGGTTAGAATTCATGATTGCTCCTGACCTGTGTATCTCGGGCATGATTGGATTCGGGGTACTTTTGCTTAGATCCCAAATCTTGTTGGATGGATATTGTATTATCGTGTATGCATATAGACCTTAATATATATACGTCAATATATAAATCAATACAAAATAGGAAAAGTGGAAAGAAATTATGTATATAGTACTTTTAACACACACAAGCCATTTTTTAACTTGTATATATACATACCTATGATATGACAATTCAATAACAAATTAAGATTGTAAATAAAAAAATAGTAAAAAAAAGTAGAATAATGAAGACTACATATATTTATATATATAAATAATTGATTTCATTTACACTTTATTTAATGCAATATATTGTTTCTTCATTTAATTCAACTGTCCAGTAATCTTTGTCAGAATTACAAAATATTTAAATACATATGACTACATAGAAAAATAATATATCTAAATATATGCACAATTCTTATTTTAATTACAAGTATATAAAAATATTACACATTTCTATAATTATATTTGATATTAAATTTATCATTTTATTTAATATTAATTATAACATTTATTTTGTTCTATATTTCTTGATATATATTTATGTGATTAATTTTATATTTATTATTTTGTAAATGCTTTTATTTAAGTTAGAATATTTATTTGATGATTGGTATGTTGTAAACTTTTGAATCGCTTTTATTAAGTTAGAATCAAATTTTAAAATCGAGGTCTAATAGATTGAAATTCAGTAGAATTGTTCAAACTTTGCACATAAGTAAGAAATACCAGGAAAATCTATATGAGACACTAATTTTTTTTAGGTAAGTGACCTAGTTTTTTAGATATGGAACAGAAAGTAGGAAAATATTGAATATTTTGATATCAAATTTAAAATTGATATCTAGAAATTTAATATGTTTTAGGTAAGGCTCGCAAGAGGGCAATATATTGATTTTTTTTGCTTTCAACTTAGTTATAATGATATTTTAAAATTGAGGTTTAATAGATTTAAATTCAATATAATTTGTTGAAATTTTGTAATTTTTTAAAACTTTCTACCAAAATGATAGGACACAATAATATTTTAGATGTTACTTAGTTTCTTAGATATAGGGAGGGTGATGGTAATTGAATATTTTGATATCATCTTTAAAATTTTTTCTTAGGATTTCAGTGTTTTAAGTAATGCTCACATTTTTTTTTTTGGTTTCAATTGTAAGCTTCATTTAAGTAATAAAAAAGATAGTTTACAATATAGTTTTATTATAAATTTCTTCCATAGCGTAAGCTTGTGGTTAAAACACCTGTAGAGGTCCCTACTATCGCATTTTATACACATATTATCGAGGTTATAGCCTCAGTAAATATTAATATAGTTTTATGAAGTTTTTTTTTAAAATTTTTTTCAAAGAGAAAGAAAAAATGTCAAACAATTTTCAACAGAAAATTAAGTTACTCACTATTTTATTACACATATATAATTATATCATATGTTATATATAGAGTAAGTTAAAAACAAACTCTTATGAAGCTTCAAAAATACCCTCAACCTCAGACCGCGGTTTCTGCCTGTAGCGTCATCAGTGAGGTGCTAGGGAATAAAAATACTAGAACTAGTCCAGCATTTTATCAATGCCTAACTATTGAGAAGAAAATCTGAAACCTTCAGACATTTAAATGTCCAAAAATCCAGCTGTCTAACTCAAATAGCAGTATGGGACTAAAACTAAGTTCAGATCCACCATATATTAATAGCTCTAGCAATATAAAATCGCCAAAGCATTAATAGCAAAAAACTAAAATTAAATTGATAAAAAATCAAGTCAGATGACCTAATTTTAATAAAGCTCCTATTTACAAATGTTATATATAGAGTAAGTTAAAAACAAACTCTTATGAAGCTTCAAAAATACCCTCAACCTCAGACCGCGGTTTCTGCCTGTAGCGTCATCAGTGAGGTGCTAGGGAATAAAAATACTAGAACTAGTCCAGCATTTTATCAATGCCTAACTATTGAGAAGAAAATCTGAAACCTTCAGACATTTAAATGTCCAAAAATCCAGCTGTCTAACTCAAATAGCAGTATGGGACTGAAACTAAGTTCAGATCCACCATATATTAATAGCTCTAGCAATATAAAATCGCCAAAGTATTAATAGCAAAAAACTAAAATTAAATTGATAAAAAATCAAGTCAGATGACCTAATTTTAATAAAGCTCCTATTTACAAATGTTATATATAGAGTAAGTTAAAAACAAACTCTTATGAAGCTTCAAAAATACCCTCAACCTCAGACCGCGGTTCTGCCTGTAGCGTCATCAGTGAGGTGCTAGGGAATAAAAATACTAGAACTAGTCCAGCATTTTATCAATGCCTAACTATTGAGAAGAAAATCTGAAACCTTCAGACATTTAAATGTCCAAAAATCCAGCTGTCTAACTCAAATAGCAGTATGGGACTGAAACTAAGTTCAGATCCACCATATATTAATAGCTCTAGCAATATAAAATCGCCAAAGCATTAATAGCAAAAAACTAAAATTAAATTGATAAAAAATCAAGTCAGATGACCTAATTTTAATAAAGCTCCTATTTACAAATGTTATATATAGAGTAAGTTAAAAACAAATTCTTATGAAGCTTCAAAAATACCCTCAACCTCAGACCACGGTTCTGCCTGTAGCGTCATCAGTGAGGTGCTAGGGAATAAAAATACTAGAACTAGTCCAGCATTTTATCAATGCCTAACTATTGAGAAGAAAATCTGAAACCTTCAGACATTTAAATGTCCAAAAATCCAGCTGTCTAACTCAAATAGCAGTATGGGACTGAAACTAAGTTCAGATCCACCATATATTAATAGCTCTAGCAATATAAAATCGCCAAAGCATTAATAGCAAAAAACTAAAATTAAATTGATAAAAAATCAAGTCAGATGACCTAATTTTAATAAAGCTCCTATTTACAAATGTTATATATAGAGTAAGTTAAAAACAAACTCTTATGAAGCTTCAGATGATGCTACAGGCAGAAACCGTGGTCTGAGGTTGAGGGTATTTTTGAAGCTTCATAAGAGTTTGTTTTTAACTTACTCTATATATAACATTTGTAAATAGGAGCTTTATTAAAATTAGGTCATCTGACTTGATTTTTTATCAATTTAATTTTAGTTTTTTGCTATTAATGCTTTGGCGATTTTATATTGCTAGAGCTATTAATATATGGTGGATCTGAACTTAGTTTCAGTCCCATACTGGTATTTGAGTTAGACAGCTGGATTTTTGGACATTTAAATGTCTGAAGGTTTCAGATTTTCTTCTCAATAGTTAGGCATTGATAAAATGCTGGACTAGTTTTAGTATTTTTATTCCCTAGCACCTCACTGATGACGCTACAGGCAGAAACCGCGGTCTGAGGTTGAGGGTATTTTTGAAGCTTCATAAGAGTTTGTTTTTAACTTACTCTATATATAACATTTGTAAATAGGAGCTTTATTAAAATTAGGTCATCTGACTTGATTTTTTATCAATTTAATTATATCATAATGCATGCCACAAGCTGAAATATAAAACATTCAAATTACCATTCATGATGTTAAGATGTTTTAGCAATGCCGTCTGTGAATAAATATAAATTCTGAACTTCAAACAGCTAAACTTAAAAGGATTAAAAGTTTTAGCTGTTTGCAATTTAGAATTTATATTTATTCACAGAGAGCATTGCTGAAATATCTTTATATCATGAATGGTGATTTGAATATACAATTATGTAAAAATATGAAATATGATATATACATATTAACTTGTTGCAGAAATATCTAGGGATATATATACACACTATAAATATGAAATTTATTAAAAGTTAAATTATAATACTAAGTGAAGTTCATTTACAATATAGTTTTGATAACCATGTTTTAAAAAAAAAAAAATTAAAATTTCCAATCAAAAGCAAAAATGTCACCTTTCACTTTAAAGAATATTTTATATTTTTAATCAAACTTATATACATATATATGATTATGTACCCATACTAAATATGAGATATATTGTAATGAATAATGAACTGCATTTGGGGCAGCCAGCAGTATAACTGGTAGACAGATGAATAAGCTGATCCACAAATAGATTTATAATAACCTAAAGTTACATTATAATAGACTCATGTATTTATAAGGCACCAATGAGTCTAGATATTGATAAGTATTTTGTTTGGTAAAGGAAAAATTCAGTAAATAGATGGTTTATTATCTAATGAGTGTATATAGTATGGAATATGTGATTAAATATTTTTGTAATCAATTTATTTGTGGGTTGTTTTGTCATCCCTGGTGTTCGCCATGGGATGGCGTTGATGCTAATCAAAAACATATACATTTAACGATTCCGGGGCCGGACCTAAATGATCGATTTGATCTAAAAAGATCTGATTTCTTAGATTTGTAATAAAATATTCTACTAACTAATACTATTATATGATGTTAGTTTTTTCATTTTTGTAAATGTTTATTAATTTTATCTTGTTTTTGAGTTTGTGTGTCTTTAAAGTTATGGTGTTTTTTTAACTTTTTTTTTTGACTTTATGTGTGTCTTTTTAAAGTTACGGTCTTTTTTTTTTTGCAAGAATAAATCAATACTTTTATTCATAAGCAAGACATAATAAGTAAATGTTTATTAATCTTATCTTGTTTTTGAATTTGTGTGTGTGTCTTTAAAGTTACGGGGCTTTTTCTAATTTTTTTTTTTGGACTTTATGTGTGTCTTTTTTAAGTTACGGTACTTTTTTTTGCAAGAATAAATCAATACTTTTATTCATAAGCAAGACATAATAAGTAAATGTTTATTAATCTTATCTTGTTTTTGAATTTGTGTGTGTGTCTTTAAAGTTACGGGGCTTTTTCTAATTTTTTTTGGACTTTATGTGTGTCTTTTTTTAAAGTTACGATATTTTTGGCCAAGAGTAAATCAATCATTTTATTAAAAAAGCAATACGTAATTCTATATCTATCAAAAGTAATGTCATTTATATACTACAATTTAGAATTGATACCGACTACTATTAGTAAGGATTGTCATTGAAAGACTCAATTGAAAAATGGTACCCGACTAATTTCCGTTTTCTTTTTTTTGGGGACAGTAATGAATCAGAAAGTGGGTTTTTGTTAACTCTGTCTATATAAAAAGGTTACCGTTATTGAAATACTAAATTTAAACATGATAGCCGACTAATTTGTGTTTCTTTTGACAGTAATTAATCAGAAAGTGGGTTTCTTTTTTTTTTTTGGTAAATCTTGTGTATATATATATAAAAACGTACTTCAAATACTCCATTGAAAAAACCAAACCCCGTTGAAATTTGCTTTCTTTTTTTTAAGACAGTAATTAATCAGGAACTGAGTTGTTTTTGTTAGTGTGTAGATATAAAAACTAATCTTATTTTGAAATAATAAATGTAAAAATAAATAAATAATAATACCCGACTAATTTTCTTTTTTGGGCAAGTAATTCCTAATATTTAGACACTGGATTGTTTTTGTTTGTGTGTGTATATTTATAGCAAAAGTAACTGGTCACGGATAAATTCTCGCGAAAACGGTACTTTTCGCACGATCCTTGAAATTTTTTCCATTCCGCACCCTTAAAAGCAATTTTTGAGGGTTACCCATTCATAATGGAATCTTCAGGACATTATTACTAAACTTACAACAGTAAAGTAAATTACAACACATTAAAAAAAATAGACATCTTATCAAATTTTAAAAAAACTATGACTGCTTCAAATACACACACTCTCACACAAAACTACAGAGAAAATAGATATTCTACTATTAAGAGAAAATGATGAACACAATCAACTACTATGGCAGCCAATCAAGGCATTTCTTTCTCTTTGCTTTTAGATAGAAAAAAAAAGCCATAACCGGCAGCCGTCGGAAACTCTGTGTTTTATCATAGAATAGAAGTCTCATTTGTGTTGGCTTCTGTCGCCACCACCGCCTCCATCCAACATAATTTGAGGACTCTTTTCTGCGTTTATAACATAGAAAATTTCATCTTTTGTTGGGTGAATGCCGGTGAAACGGTATATTTCTAGGAATTGACCTAGAAATAGCGACATCTCGAGGCAAACACCAGGGATGAGAAAACAGCCAATTTGTGTAATAGGTAAATCAAATGATACCTAGATTAATAAAAAAATAGAAGTTTATTAAGATAAATACAAACTCATTGAATTTATTAAGATAAATAATACAATTTTAATTTTAACAATTGCAGTTAATGTAATTTATTGTATGCTTATAATCTATCTACCCGATTGCAATTGCTGGATAAATCTATATTTAAAGATCTTTAATGTGCATGTTCAGAAAAGGGATAAATACATAATCTTTCACACAATATAAAAATTCTTTTATTTTATTATATATTGAGCACTGATTATATATATGTGTGCAAGATAGTCTGGACCAACTGATGAATGCTGATTCAGCATAGAATACATATATTGGAGATCATTTATCCTTTTCATGTTTGTCATGTGCATCGGTTGTTGGAAAGCGGATGGCTGAAGGGAACTTGAAAATCTGTATTCATATCCCCTATATTATATCTCATATACCTTAAATCAAGTAATGCTTTTATTATAATGGTCATTTGTATATTTAAACTAAATATTAATCTTGTTTTTAAGTTTTGATTTGTTTTCTTAAATATATTATATCAATGATCAACTTAAATCTTATTTACTTGATTTATTAATTAAATGGATTTTGAGTAATATGCATTAATAATTTAAATTATTAAAAAGAAATAAAATTGGATAGATATCTGTGTATTACTTTTATTTCTTTGATTATTAAAGATAAGTAAAAGTTATTTAAGTAGATAATTTTAGAAGAGATTTATTTATTAGTGTTCATTAAACAACTTCAACATTTAACATTCAGATTACAGTTCCATTCTCCCACAGTGTCTTTTTTAACTTCCCCATGATGCCAAAGATGTAGAATTCAATAGGCATTGTTATTAGATGATGTCCAACTATTCATTTTAGAAACACTGTGATTCATGGCCAAAAGTTTGATGGCTTCAGACAGTCAGCATAGCATTTGTTGTTATCCATTTTATTTATTTCTGCTGACATTAACTGAGGAGAGTTAGTTCTCCCTCTCCTACGTGGTTTCTACTCACAGTACATTGTTTTTATCACAAATAAAAATAAAACAAAATTTTTCTGAAGAAAGTATGTTTTCTTTGCCGAGCTTTTTTCATTATTTGGGAACAACAATGATGCATTATTTTAGAGTTAGCTCTTGAAGCATGAAATTTTTCTTTATTTTAACTTCAATAAAGTCCATTGTTATTATTTGGTATGGCATAAAAAATATTTTATTTTTAATAAATAAATCATTTATTCTCTCTACATTCACTCTAAATTCAAATATATTTATTAAACATAAATGATTTTTAATTGTTTTCTTTATCCATAGACTATAAGAGAGATAATAAATGATAACTGTGTATGTCACAATATGTATATTAATTCTAATAGTCTCACAGATAAATGAATTCATAGTATTAGTTCCGAGAGCTTCCATGTAGTTAAAAATATAATTCAGTACAATAATTACTTTCCTCAGAACTTCTTCTTTCTCAAATCTTAAGAATGATTTGAGAAAGAAGAAGCTCTGATGAAAGTACTTATTATTATATTGAAATTTCAACTACTTAGCTATTAAATTTTTACTACATGGAAGCACCTGGAAATAATACTATGAATATATATGTAAGGGGTATACATTTTAACTTATAGCAGAAATATCTAGTGATATATATATATCAACGATAAGTGTCAAGTCAATTTCAAGTACAAAATAGTTTTACAGCTTTATTTACTGAGCCAATACTAAAAAGTTAAATATAATGAGATAAATTTTTAAAAAAATATTAAATGCTTTTATTTACCATGAATTGAAAAGAAAAAAAAACTGTTTCTTCACTCACAATTTGGGTTTTTAGATTTATTTTGAAATAAAAGCATGGGGGGGGGGGGTCCAGGAATTAATTAAGTCAATTTCTTAAATTCTGGAACTCTCACGCTTCAAATGAAATCTAAAAATCCCAATACTTTTTTTTTCTTTTTAGTGTGTGGTGAATTGGGGTTTTTAGATTTAACTTGAAATAAAAAGCATGGGGGATGGGGTGGCGGTACACATGGAAATTGACTTAATTAATTTCTGGACCCCTTCATGCTTTTATTTAAAGTTAAATCTAAAAACTCCGATTGTGGTTGAAGAAGCTATTTTTTTTCTTTTTAGTGCATGACAAAAGCATTTAATATTAATTTTTTTTATCAATATTATTTAGTTATATATTTTTTAATTTTTATTTTCTATAATATAATTATTTAATTTAACCTACTTTTAATGTAATACAAATTCATGTACTTAAATCATATATTTCTTAATTTTTTATTTTTATATTTTTTAAAATTACCTATCATCTCCAACTTTCTCTGGCAAATGTTATAAACTTTATTAAAATATTTAAAATTATTTTTACTCTACCAGTTACATGATATTATTAATAAAATGAGAAAAAAATAAAATTATATTTCAATAGTTTATTGCTAAAAAAAAAAAAGTTAAAATAAAAATAAAAATAAAAATTTTGGGGATTAAGTTAAAATACTAATTATGACTTGATCTTTCTTTTCTTTTGTGTATTAAAATTTAACATATAATTGAAAATAAATTTGTACAAGATATAAATTCCAACCTGATTAATTAACAATAGTTAACAAATTTCTGTATAATTAAAAATATAAAAAACAAAAAATGTAACTAATTAAAAAAAAATCAAAAAATCAAATGAATTGATATCATGGATAGGAATTCGAGCAATGGGTGGAGTCGGAGAGTATAAATGCTGCAATTGCATATTGTCCAGGGTCAGAAGAGAAAACAAGAAAGAGCAGCAGTAGCGGAAAAAGCAATGAAGCAAAAGGAGGAGGCCAGTTAGTTTTACATTATAGTTGACCAAAGTGTCTATAAGCCAGTTAAAAAATGATTTGAGTCCAGCAAGATAATGCAACCTTTATATGGTCATGCTGAGAGAAAAATGCATTGTTAAATCAAGGCTGAGTGTTTGTTCATTTTTCCACTGCCTGCCCCTGAACATCTATAGCCAGATCTAGTAATACACGTAATGGTCAGATTCATATGTCCCACTAACATGCTGCACAATCCAAGAACAATATACAAAACTTAGCACCTCTGGGCAGGAATGCCTCACAAGAAACCAAATTTGAACCTAATGGCCTGTGCTCCACAACATAAGTTATACGAACAACACTTCTGATGCTACTAATAGTTAATCTTTCTTTTAGTCCTGGGGATCAAGGACAAACAAAAGACCAACTTAAATAAAAGATGCCCTAGGTTCACTAACAGATTTTTTATAGGTGGTACAAAGAAAAGAACACTAAGATTAATATACTATAAAATGTGGATATGAGAGTGAGCTAGCATAGTGTGGACTGCATGGGCAAACAATACTAAACACAAATACAATTTAATATAAGATTTAATAAGATATATGAAAGATACAAAATATGATGCATTGTCTGTGTTTATGAAGCAGTAGCATTGACACGGTGATGGTTAATATTTGCACACCTACATATGTTAAACAATATCTATACAATTTACTATAATAAAATATTTAACTAATGTAATCTCTATACTTTCGAGGGTAAGGGTATGAAATATAACGTTATGACAATATGCCTTAAGGAAGTGTTTTATGGTATAATGGGTAGCTGCGAAAGTATACGAGAATTATGTGATCATTTTATAACCATGAATATAATTATTTATTCTATTAGCAAATTCTTTATCATGATGATTTAATCAAATAGTATGCTTATACTTAGAATATCAGAATATCATAGACCATTGTTCATTAGCATATGCGGAGGTAGAAAAAGATTAAAATGGCTAAAGGCCATGTAGCAGAAGTACAAGATTAATAGGATATCGAAGGTGCTGGTGGAGATTTTATACATATGAATGGAAAATGTTACGTTAAAATCGCAAGGCTTTGTATAAAGATATTGCGGACTGACAGATCGCCATATATCCAAAGAAGGATCGCCGCATTAGCATCATCATGAGACCTACCTTGTCCAAGTAAACTCCATGACTCCCAGGTGAGACTTCCATGTCCACTCTGGTCAGGGAATTGAAGAAATAGGGGGTGATCTTGACCATATATATTCTGAAAAGGATCGATAAAGCATATGACTCAACACTCTATGCATCTGCACCGGAAACACACATATACATATATTAAATTATAAATTTAAATGGGCTTATTCTTAAAATTGAGCATTGTGATATAATGAAGTTTAATCTTTTCGTAAGTATTTACTTTAAAGAAGTGTATATATTCCTTATTTCAAATTAAATAAGTTATGTAAGTACAATCAAAACTATATATAATATTATCATAGCAAAATAACGATGAGGGTGGAAATGCTTGATGAAATGATTCTAGAAATTTAATACGCAATCATGCATGTATAGAGTATATTCATAATTATAATTTTGCACACACCATCGCATATTATCTTTAAATCAAATGGGCACATATTAGTATAAACTAGCACAAAGAAATTATTAAAAATGGAATAAAGATTATATGTATACAAGATAATATATTCGAGAAGATAAAATTTGAGCTAGCGAGTCAGCAATAGATTTGGCACAAATAGTGGCCATTTTAAATAAGAACAAAATAATATTTTTAATTACGTTAAGGATTTAAATAAGGACAAATTAATATTACTTTAAATTGTCAGATTTAAATACAACTGCAACCATTATCTTTGATTGTAAGTTTTAAATGTGATATTGGAGATTGAAAATAAGAATAAATAATATTATTTTTTAATTGTACATTTTCTTTGTAATACAGGAATATGTGTGTAACTTTGACATACTTGACTTAAACTTTTATATATATACACACGTGAACATACTTTATATTATAACACCAATTAATCTGTTATTATTTTCTGCTTGATTATTAATTTACATATTAATAATAATCATACATCTATGATAAAGTATCACACATATGCATATACCTTGGCCGATTAGGACAGTACACACACATTATAATGAACTGGGGTTCAAACTAGGGTTTGAGAGTAGGTAAGGAATGCGGAAAAATGAAACTAAGATTTGCAGAGCGAATCTTACTGTTTCAATATATATGTCTGACTTACCTTTGCTGATGTTTTTACCTGCCATGAACTAAATCTATGGAACCAAATCTAGCAGTAGTGCACTAGAGCCAGGAGGAAGCATCCAGCTACCAGAAGACTCACTTTAAATCTGATAGGATCAGAAGACATTTCAAGTGGGAACTTTTACATTTTATTCTAGATGGAACTTTTAAAAGTCATTACTAGTGTTAACTTTTAACTATATGTAAATAAGCATGATTGTTAAAATATTGTAGTTTAATAAGTGCTCATATTTGTGTTTTAAAATGTTACATATTTTTTATATGATTTTTTTTTTATCTTTTAATAAATATGTATAAATTATTGGTGTGGTTTAAGTTTCTCTCACTTTACCTATGAGTAAATAGATAATCATATTTAGATATTCTGTGGTATGCCAATCTCATGTTTCAATAGCTAGCCATGGGAATATCATCTCATGGGGTACAGTCTAAGGCTGGATGGTGCTTCTAGGGTTTAAACCCATTATATATATCCCTATGAGATGTGTCATGCTCCTTGCAGTCATGGAGGGTGTACCTTAGTCTGGCAAAGTGACTGTTAATTTAATATTTTTATTAAATCTTGGTCTGACCAGAGGTTATGGTTAATACGTAAGTATTGATGATGACATTTACTTCTCAGTTTGAATAATGGGGTGTAGAAATAAAGTATTAAAGATTAATATGAACTAATAAAGTAAAAAATAAATAATAAATAAAATAGCCATAGAATAGATAGTAAAGAAGGTAAATCCCATTACACTATATTATAATTTCCTTTGTATTTATTTTTTGTAACTATATATTTTTTGCTCATCATCATCATCATCATCATCATAATAGTAATAATTAATTAATTAATTGTTTTTATACCTAAATTTAATTTAAAATTTGATTAATTTTTTTTAATCAATAATGATTCAACAATTTTTCTATCTTTTCTTATATCATTTTTATACTACTTTTCAAATTTGTAGCCTGTTTTTATTATATGTGTGTGATTGTAGATGTTTTATTTAATTTATGTTTGTTTCAATCTTATATTAATTGAAATTTTCATTTTACTTATGTAGTTACCTTTAATGTTATTTATCTGGCTTTTTTTTTTTTTGCATTCTAACTCAAACTCCATTTGTGCAGGTTTTTAATATTTTCATTACAATTTTTTATATATTTATTGTATAATATTATCAAGTATATTTTTCATTTTTTTAGTTTATTATTTTAAATTTTATTACTTTAATATGTTTTTTACTTAACTTATTTATAACTTAATTATATTTCTTGTTATAAGTTTTTATTTTAATATACTTATCATTGTTTTCTTTTATAACTTTTTATATTTTTTTTATTGATTATATGTTATCTTTTATAATTTTTGTTGGAAAATTATTATTTTTAATTGTTTTTTAATTAAATTTATTTGTTTTTGTATTCTTCTGAATTTTAACAATAATTTCATTTTTTTCTCCAGAATTTATACTATTAAATTTTTGTTTTTTATCAATGGTTATTATTATTTGTATTATATTTCTTATATGTAAATGTTTTTATATTATGTTTACCATTAATGTATAACTTAATAATTAATATATCTAAATATGCTATTTTTTATATATATATATTGTAAATTTTGTATTTTTATTTAATTTATTTTTCAGTAAATGGTCTATTTATCTTTGATTTCTATTGAAAATTTATAAATAGTTATCTATATATCTTATCAGTAGTATAAATGCATTTTTATTTTTCAACATATTTTCTTCATTTATCCTTGTATATATTATTTAATATGCCAATTATTGCTCTTCCCATCAATAGTCTTTCTTTTTGTTTATAGTTTTCATTATCGCATTCAAAAATTATTCTTTTGCAACCTAATTCCATTATTTCTATTTTTTTTTTTAGTAGTGTTCTTATGACTTTATTTGCTTATTGACCATTTTTAAGGCTTTTTCCACATTAAAAGTTAGTATACATTAATACATCTATTTTAGTAAATGTTAAATTGTAATTATTACATTTTTAACCTGTGTTAATTTCTATTATAATGAAGATTTACTATTAATGGTACAAATTGTTATTTTAATATGATTTCAAAATGGGTAGTAAATAATATTTTTTAAAAATATATTATACTAAAATTATAAACAACTAATAATTAAGTCAAAAATATAATAAATATGATTTATCATTTGTTAAAATAGATGTATCTATATGTACTAATTTTAACGTGGAAAAATACATATAAGATAAAAATAAAGAAAATAAGAATACTGAAAAAAAATTAGTAGAAAAATGGAACTAAGCTTCAAAGAGATAATTTTTGAATCCAATAAAGAATACTATAAAGAAAAAGGATTATTGATGGAAGGCATAATAATTGGGATATTAATAATACACATATAATGATAATTATGATGAAAATATATTGAAAAATAAAAATACCATCTATAATAATGAAAATATATGTAGATGATTATTTAATAATAATTATAAGTTAAAGGCAAATAGATCAGTTTACTGAGAGAAATAAAGCAGATAAAAATATTAATTCTATAATAGAAAAAAAAAATAGAATAGCATATTTAGATATATTAATTATTAGGTCATACATTAAAGGTAAGTATAATATAGAAACATCTACATGTAAGAAATGTAATACAAATAATAATATCATAAATTAGTATTCAAACATAGATAAAAATATAGAGTTGATAATATAAACTCTGGAGTAGATAGAAATAAAAATTATTGTTCAAATTCATAGGAATACAAAAAAAAGAAACCACTAATAAATTTAATAACAAAATAATTTCCCAACAAAGTTTATAAAAGATTATATGAAAACAATAAAAAGAAAGTAAATGATATTAAAAATAAACCAGTTATGAAAGAAAATATTAGAATAAAAATGTATAACAAGAAGTATAAATAAGATTATAAATAAGTTAAGCAAAAAATATAGTAAAATAAATTTTAAAGTTATAAAAAAAATTATACTTTGATATACTAGATAATAATTATATAAAAAATAGGAATGAAAATATTAAAAATTATAAATTGAGTTTATGAACTAAAATGCAAGAAATATCAGGTAAATAATATTAAATGGAAAATTCAATTAATTCAAGATTAAGAAATATATATATATAAATGGATAAAAGATATTCTATATATATAATAGAAACATACTATAAATTTGAAAAAAGTTAGTAAAAAATATGTTATACTAATAATAAAAAAGAAAGAAAAATTGAAAAATCTTTATTAAATTAAACAAAAAAAAAAAAAATTAAATAAAGATTAAGGTTTATTAAAACTTTATTAATTTTAAAAAAAAAATAATATTATAAATTGATAATAATAATAAAGTTAAATGAGCACACAAAAAAGAAATAGTTATAAAAAAATAAATATAGAAGATATAATATAGAGTAAAAATAGTTTAAAAGTTTATAAGTTTGTAGCATTTGTAAAAATTAAAAAGTCAAAATTTAAGAAATATGATTTATATATATGTGAATTTATATTAAATTAAAAATAAGTTAAATTAAAAAATTATAGAAAAAAAAATTAACAAATATAAAATATAAATTTTTTTTAATATAGAATACATAAATATTAAGAAATATAGTACAAAATAATGTTACAATTAATATTAAGTGAAACAAACAAACAAAAATTTAAAATCAAATATAATTATAGAAGTATATATGTAATATTTTTGTTTACTTATAATTAATAAAAATAAGAATTATGTAAATATTTAGGTATAATTATAGTTATATCATTTTTCTATGTAATCATGTGTATTCACATGTTTTGTAACTCTGACAAAAATTATGGAACAATGAAAACTGTAAGGCAAAATAAAATAAGAAATCAGTTGCCTTAAATGAAGTATAAATGAAAAAAGTTATTAATTATATTTGTTAATAAAAAATCAATGCATAGAAGATTAAGAAGAAAAAGAAAAAATAATATATTTACATATTTATCGAGTAATGTGTACATTATATGTTCACTTGACCATTGAACCCCCCTCCCCACTCAAAACTTTACTGAATTTGTCTTTATTGTTATAAAAATGGATTTTTTTTCATTATTTCATGAATGGGTAATAGCCATCTTAATCATCATGATTCAGAAATCCTTTTTTTAAATTTTTAATTAAGATATTAATAACATTTTAACACTCAGGAAACATTTCAGATTTTCTATTTAATAGTTATCCATTAGATAAAGTGCTGGGCTTGTCCTGGTATTTTAGATCTAATGCTTGAATATCCTAGCACCTCACTGAGGAAGCCAGTAGCAGAAACCAGTCTGGGGTTGGAGATATTTTGCAAAGCTTGTTAAGAGCTTATTTGCAAGCTCTTTATATAACATTTGTAATACAAACTTTTTAAATTAGGTCGTGTGACATCTGACTAGATTTTTTTGTAATTTCATGGATTGTTTTTTGTTTCACAGAATTGTTATAATTATGAACTTTTCTCTTTGAAAGCATTGCAAATGAAATTTTATATTTTTGAGGAAAAAGCAAAGAGAGAAAAACATGCAAATTATTTTTCACTTATATTGTAAAAAATTTGGTTGCTCAAGTTTACAGAATTCAGTGAGAGTAGATTTGACAACATAAGATTTAGAAATGTTACTTCCAGAGAAGAAAATAACAGATTCCATATGAGAAAATTGAATACATATATAAAATTTACATCCTTGAAATTAATTTATGAATTTTAATAGTTTTATTTTGGTTGTTTGTTTATTATTTCGTGGGTAATGTATAAGTAAAGCAGTATATATTGAAATAAGGATTCTGTGCCTCACCAATTGCTGTTCTGCCACATATATAGAATATATGTTAAAATTAATATATTTTTTTTTGATGTTTTTAAGGGTACAATTATCCATGGAGGATGTTAAATGTTACAAGGTAAAACAATTATTGACCAGGTTTACAAAGTACATATGCTCGATAACAAATATATCTATAAAAGGGTTGTATAATTTTGCTTAATGTGTATCTATACATGGATGAGCACAGATCTGCACTGTCCCAAAACAATTCATTAAGGGGGCACAACAGCCCATCAGAGCGGAAAAGGCGCTGAAAACTTTGACCTTGTACTCTCCCGTCAGGTTTTCCAGGTAGCGGCAATAATTGTCAACAGCCGGCACCCATAAACCAGACCCCCAATGACTGCCATCATCAACCTCTGCAGAAGAAATGAGGAGTGCAGACCCATGCCCGCAAATATTACAACAAAACTATATTACTGTTACAAAGATGATATTTCTAGCTGGTGTGTCTAGCATCCAGCATGTCAAATGAATTTGTCTGTGGTTATGATCTTGATAAAAGAATTGTTCGCTTTTATTCCTTAAATTTCTCAATCCTTATTAAAAGTTATTCATTAAGTGATTTCATTAAAATACTTGATATTTCATCTTCCTCATCTGTTAAATCCAATATATTATCCTAAGCCTCTTGCATAATGTTATTTACCCCATACTTCTATTCCCTCCAGTTTTCACTGCATTTGTATAGATTTTCATTTTTGATTGTAATGCCTCTTCATACTTAAATTTTTGGTTATTAACACTAAATAATTTGTTTGACTTACTTCTCTCATTAGTTTCAAATTTAGATTTTATAGATTTGTTCTTATTAATCTGATTCACTTTTTAGATAATGTTTTCATTTTCAAACTTTTATTAATTGGTTTTGCTTTTTAGATAACGTTTTTAATTTTAAACTTTTCGAAGCCTTCAATGATATTCGCTTCCTCTTTCCCTTGTGATATTTTGGGTGACATATAGTCCAAATCACCTGAATGTTTTCCTTGTTAACTGGATTCTCTTCTTCCATCAGTTGTTTATTTATACTGCTGTTTCTTGACTCACATTTCCCCCTCTATTTTGCACTTGATTTGATATGTTCTCTGCCATCTTTGTTTTCACAACGATGTCAGTTAAACTCTTGTTGCTGTTAGGAAACTAAAAGTTTTCTTCATTTTGATAACAACACTTAAACATAATGAGTTTACCCTCAGTTTAGCTTCAAAATATTACAGTGAAGCTTCGTTATCCTTTTTTAATTCCACCTAATATAGGGGACCTGAAACTAAAATTATATTCCTAGAGCCACTAGGTGGCATGTATTCAATTTTTTGAATATGATACTGGATAGAATATAAAAATTTCATGGACAGACATAATAAATGTAGAAAAAACAAACTTTAAAGAAAAAAATTGAAAAATTTTGAAATAATTTTTGTGTCATTTCATTATATATTCAGAATGCCATACAAGATTTTGCAAGGGTAAGATGGATAGAAAGATTAGAAGAACCTTTCACATAACCTAAAGCAGCAGTCCCCAACCTTTTTGCACTTAAGAGCACATTCTATAATTCCGGCCAGGTGGCCGGAACCATTTATTTTTTCAATGTAAATTTATAATTGGCTATTGTTAATAATAGACTTTTTTATGCTGTAAAAGTATAGTATGCCCTACAATTTGATTACAATATAATACAATAATTTATAAGAAATCTTAAAAATTAAATTTATTTGTATCAGATAAATAAATTTTTTATTGTGTTCGGATAGCGGCGGGCACATGAAAAATTGTATGCAGGCACCATGGTGCCCGTGGGCATAGGGTTGGGGAATCTAAAGCCTTAAAACACACATACACATTGCCTGATAATCCTTGGATTGAAAAAATTGATGTTAATGTTAATTAGTTGTATTGAGTAAAGGAAATTAGAAACAAATCTTAATAGCATTTTCAAATAGAGTCTTAAGAGCATTATCATCATATAATTTAGTTAATATTAGTCTCTCTGATACCCACCCCCACACACACACATATATATATATGTTAGTAGTTTAATATGATTACTTGTAAGATTATTATCTATTAAAACTTTGAAAGTAATTTTTTTGTTTTTTTGTTTTTTAGATCTCTCCAGAGCTCAAAGAAATTTTTCAAAAAACTTAATGAATTTTAAATTTGAATGTATAGGAAATAGTCAGACCGATGATGAAATTGTTATAGGTAAGAAATAATCATTTTAATTATTTATATGTAACTATTTTTCTTATGTTTGTATTGGTAAATTTACAACACAGACACATTTTATGTAAGAGATTTAGTGTTTATGATCTACAATTCAAACAAACCATATATAGGTATATGAAAAGTATATTAAACTACATACATTTTTTTTTTAAAAAGAGAAAAGTTAATTTCATTTATAAAGATTAGTTGCTTTTACTTATGTTTAAAGTCCAAACTGCTATTTGGGTACTTGAATAATTACATGGCTATCTAAACAATTAAGCAATATAGATATCAGTAATATAACATTCAATTGATATGATTGTAGATAGTTTTATTTAATATCAAATCAAAATTTCTTATAAAATTTAAATGTTTATAGAGAAATGACCAAATATGGATTGATTGGTTATAGGATATTAATCTTCACTAAATAAGCCAAGGATTTTGCAAATATGGAAGTGACAAAAATGATAAGAGTTATATAGAAATTCAAGATTATAGGTAATTGGAGATAATTGTCTACAAGTACTACAATATTGCTATTGTTATGTTTATGATTAATTATAGTCATATGTTAATAGCTTTCTGGTAATAGAGTTTTGGAAAATCTATGTTCTCTACAAATGCAATAATAATATTTCTGCTGCTGATTGTTTTTTTTTTCCTTTGCCTAAGTTGGAGTTTTATGATGGAATACCATTTAGATATTGCATGGTAAACGTATAAAAAAAAAATATAAGTATACATATCAGCCGCTTGTTTAGTAAATAATCATTCAACAATCCTTTTTTAAAAAAATTATGCATGCATATATGTATAATATTTTTGCAGTATTTATAGTAATTTTCCAAACATTATAAGGCTTTATTTAGTGTATATGTAATATTTTTTTGTTAACTAAATTAAATGACATCTATATCTAACTGCTTATGATTAAAAAAAAATCATAGACTTGTCTTAGTTATTTTACTGTAATATTTATTATTCTTAATTATTTTTAATTTACTTTATTTAATATTGCAATAGAAGAAATTTGATTGCAGTTCAAATTAGTTTAGTTATTTTACAAAGCTGCTTAGTCAGAAAAAAAAAGTAATAATTACTATTATAGATTGATTAATAACTTCAAATATTGTTGCGTGCATGTGTGTACATATAATATGTATGTGTAATTATGAAACTAAAAAAAAATAAATCTACAGAGTTCATCATACTATTAGATGTTTATCTATTATTATATAGCGTTGAAAAATTTGAAATTATTAAAGTGGAAGTCAACCTCTGATAATGCGCTGTTTCTTAAATATTATAAATCTCTGTGCACTCGCCCGCCAGTAAGAGTTTAAAAAACTTAGTTTAGAACTTATTTCTATATACACCAATTCTCACTGACCATGCTTAAATCAGGGCTTGAGTCTATTGTAATCAAATATTGAATTGTACAAATTTAGTTAACCTATCGCAGGAGAAAGACAGTGTCTCATTTTTAACCACCTACGATAATACTTATACGACTTATAAATGCAAATCTATTATAATATAGTGCTGAAAAATTTGAAATTATTAAAGTGGGAGTCAAGCTTCGATAATGCACTATTTCTTAAATATTATGCCGGTAAGAGTTTTAAAAACTTAAGTGAATCACTTAAGTTTAGAGCGTATTTCTATATATACCAGCTCTCATTGACCATGCTTAAATCAGGGATTGAGTCCATGTGTGCCTGATGTTATAATCAAATATTGAATTGTACAAATTTATAATATTTAAGAAATAACATATTATCGGAGATTGACTTCTGCTTTAATAATTTCAAAATTTTCAGCACTATATTATAATAGATTTATATTTATAAGTCGCATAAGTATTATCATAGATGGCTAAAAATGAGACATTGTCTTTCTCATGCGATAGGTTAACTAAATTTGTACAATTCAGTATTTGATTATAACATCAGGCACACTGTAAACTCAAGCCCTGATTTAAGCATGGTCAGTGAGAGTTGGTATATATAGAAATAACCTCTAAACTTAAATGATCCACTTGAGTTTTTTAAACTCTTACTGGCAGATGAGTGCATGGAGATTTATAATATTTAAGAAATAGTGCATTATCGGAGGTTAATTTCTGCTTTAATAATTTCAAAATTTTTAGTGCTATATAATAATAGATTTACATTTATAAGTTGTATAAGTATTATCATAGGTGATTAAAAATTAGACACTGTCTTAACTAAATTTGTACAATTCAATATTTGATTGTAACATCAGGCACACAATAGACTCAAACCCTGATTTAAGCATGGTCAGTGAGAGTTGGTGTATATAGAAATACGCTCTAAACTTAAGTGATTCACTTAAGTTTTTTAAACTCTTACTGGTGGGTGAGGGCATGGTGATTTATAATAATATTTAAGAAATAGCGCATTATCAGAGTTGACTTTCGTTTTAATAATTACTAAATGTTTAATAAAAGAAAATTAGTTTATAGATTCTATAAAAGTATCATATATTTTGTAAATGAAAATGTAGTTTGAAAAATTATGTTCAATAAAATAATAATTCATATTATGTATAGGAAGAAAGAAAAATTAGTTTTAGTGCATGCAAATGAATTTGATTTGCATAATTTAAGAAAATGTATAATATTTTGTGATACTTTAATATTTGCCTACTAGTTGAGGGTTTAAAAAAATTAGGTCTTTCTTGTAGTCAATTGAATGGCAAATGTAAATACATTATTAAAAATTATAAAGCACTCAAAATGAGAAAATTATGAAATATATTTTAAAGTTTGGTTATGACCCCCCCCTCTCATTATTATAAATAAATAAAAATTATTTTATTATATAGTCATTTATAAAATAATTTAAGTCATTGATAAAATAATTTAATGATTGAAGAAAATATTTATGAAAAAACATGTTTTGTAAATCAAATAAATTTTAAATCTTGTAATTAGATCTTGATAAATATGTTTTTTGATAAACACCCTGATATAAATAAATATAAACTTGATTACATGTTAGGTATTAAAAAACATATGTTGTAAGAACATGCAAATAGATCTGAAAAGAAAAACAACAGTAGTCTAGTCTAAATCTTAGCTCAAGAAGAAAGTAGTGCAGATTGATTTCATAAAGATAGGAGAAACTGCATGTTAAAACAACTTCCCACAGAATAGTTTGGGTAACTGTACTTTGTTGATTATTTTCAAGTATTTTTCAATACTCTGTATGATGACATTAGCTAGTGGAAGACTTAATGTTGAGTGGCTAATAAACTTTAACCACACTTGTCAAAAGATCTGGAACTATGCAATTGGATCCAGGCAAATGCTGAAGTTTGCTAAAATATGACATTGTTGCTTTAAAGAAGAATACCATGTTATAAGAAAGAAATGGAATTTGCCATAAGATCTACCATATATTTCTAATGGAACCTATCTACAATGTTTACAATCAACAATACCTAAAGGGGATAATTGTAAGTAGGATAGGATCAATAGAATATCGATAAAGATGTGCGCATAAGTAGTAAATTTATAAATATCAGAAGAAAACTATGGTTTAAAACTTTAAAAATTTAAGACATTGATAAGATCTTATCTTTATATTTATCCATAAGGCCTTAAGTTTAAAAATTTAAGACATTGATAAGATCTTATCTTTATATTTATCCATAAGGCCTTAAGTTTTAATATTTATAATTTTTTTTTCTTTTCAATGTTTTGTATTGTATTTATTATATTTATCTGGTAGCATTTGCAAAAGTGTAAACAATGATTTCATATTATATTTATTTATTGTAAATAAATTGTTACCTTATTTATTATTATTGATCAATTTAGTTTGTTTTTGCTTTTCAAACTCATTCCAAACATATGCAGTTAATATCTACTAAACCAGACAAGTAGTGCAATTCATTGGAGGACATGTGGGGATAATAGTAGTAATTTAAAATGATGATGATCAGTGATATTAAGATTTCCAGAAGTAAACTTTTTATTTAGCAAGTTTGGTACTTTAAGTTTCATTTTAAATTGAACCTAAAAAATAAAAATACCTTTGATATCATTGCATTTAATTTAATCTTTAGTGCTAAGTTCTTTGATCATCATCATTAGAATAGTGATTACATTATATATATATATGATTTTGTTAATCATTTCTAATTATATTTATTATTCTTTCATTTGTTATTTTAAATATTTTACAATATATATATATATATGCGCACAAAGAAACTGTAAAACATTGTACAAATTGATTTTATTTGTTTGATTCTACTGTTTAAAAGCTTAATTTTTTCAAAACTAGAATATTTTATGATCAATGTATATATGTTGTACATATAAAAGATATGCTGTGATATGATATAGTTGCTCATTAAAAGATTTTATTTTTATCAGCATTTCAGTATTTTGACAAAGATCACTTGATTTCAAGTTCACTTACTATCTTTTCATTTTATTTTATAAAATAAATATTGGTAAGGTATGATAAGAGGAATAAAATATTATAAACTAGAATAACTTGATGAACATAAAATATGGATGCATTGTAATAAATTAAATCTCAAAAGAGAACACTTGTAACTATGAAGTATGATACTCAACAACATTACTTCATTTAGTCTAAAGAAAAGAATGGATAACAAAAAGAACTGTACACCACTTCAAAAAAATTTTTTTATAAAAAACTTTTTTTATGGGGAAATATTTGATCAGATTGATTTTATCATATAAATAATAGATATGATAAGTTAATTGTTTGAGAAACAATGGATATGGGAAAATAATAATTTATGTGTAGATTCAGGATTAAAAGAATCAAACAAATTATTTTAGTAAATGAAAGTAATAGAATGATGAATGATATTTTATTGTACTATTAGAAATGATTTTCAAATAATATTTATTTAAAAAATAAATAAATAAATATAGGCATTGTTTTATAAGTATGATCACTCTAGGTTTTTATATATATTTACTAGTTGTTTTTTTTTTTTTTTTTCTGATGATAATTAGTCCTCTGGTTGAAATATAAAAGTAGTTTTATGTAAAAGTAATTTTGTTTGTATTTTTTTTGTATATATTTCCTAGAGCTAGTTTTCATATATTTTTTCTATTAATATATATTTAGTTATGTAAAAAAATTGTAATTGTTTATTACTTTTGTAATATACAGTATATTTTTTTCAGTTCTGTTTACAAATATTTAATTAATTATGATAATAAAATAATTAGTGAATACAAATTATTAATAAAATGTAACAGTGTTAATTAAGTCATAGCGATGTTAATAAAATTATATTGCTGTAGAATAACTTTTGGTCCACCTACCTCATTTGTTTGCTATAAAAATTCATAAATGAGGAAGAAAAAGATCTTAATTGTCATCATTTTTTTTTTAAATGGAAAAGATTTATAAACCATTATTGTGAGATGATATTGCATTGGACTTTATAAACTTGTTCAAAGATTTAGAATTATACTTCATATATTTTTTAATTAATTTTATAATTGTACATGATGAATAGTTTTATAAATTGTTGGAAAATATGCACTTTTATAATATAAGGGGCTTATTAAAATTTATGATATAGCTCTATGTTGAGATGCTATATAGGTGGCAAGTAAAGGCCGATTTCCATTAGGGTTAATCAAATACTGTTATTTTATTATAATGTCCTGTTGTTTAATTACCTTAGTCTGATTTGAAGAGTAGGATTGGTAAATGAATGTAATTGATTTATGGTAGTTGTTCATTATATTATTCATTCATTATAGCTTACAATAAAATACATGTATTTAAGGTTTCAGGCCTATAACCTAAAGCACACTTGTCATTTATAACAAACAAATGTATAAACTTGGAAAATTCAATATAAAATCAAGGTGTATAATGAATTGCTTACATGTTATATAGTTTAATTTTAATGAAAATTAAAATACAAACTTATTAAAAGTTTAGAATAAAAATATAAACACACTTACTTTGCAAAAACTTACAGTTCATTAATTTAGCTATATCATAATCAAAACTTTTTTCATACTTGGTTATAACTTTTTTTCTTAATTTAATGTTTTAATTTTTTTTTTTTGGCTCATAATGAAAACAAAAATCTATCACATAAAAGCACAAATAAATTTATGCTAATAAAAATCCATGTTCTCATTTTCATTTGTAATTTTTTTATCTCTTAATGCTGTGTGTTTCAGCCTTGTAGTAACAATTAAAAGTGATATTTTAGAAACATAAACAAATTTATATTAATCAAAACTTTTTTACTTCTGTGTTCTCACTAGGATAAAAACAATTAATGATGTTATCCATCTTTCTAACTGCTTTTGTGAAAGTTCCTCAAATGACTTGTGCATGCATGTTCTATGACAGCCTATGATGTTCATCACAGTGTTTGCATTTTTTTGATAGATTTTATATGACAATATCAATCAGTTTTCTAAGAATGATTTTTAGGCTTATGATTAAGATATTATAAGAATGCAACAGAATAATATAAAAATAAAAAGTAAGTATAATACATTGCTAAAGGTATAAATAAACAGGTAAGCTAACTAAATTGATAATTTAAGTCTTACAAACATGATAAAGATGTCTTTGCTGTGTCTTTTGCCTTTATTGTACAAATCTTAATAAAAAAAGTATTCACTGTATAATTTATTTGCAGTAGCAATCTTTGTTGTAGCATAGTTTACTATATATATTAATAAAAATTTAGAAAACTTGGAAAGTTGCTATTGTATTAAAAAAATATAAGAATCACAATTATTAAATAAAACAGAACTGATAAATAATGATAGTTTTAAATTAAAAATAATAATGATAATATAACTACATAAGTATAAAAAGTAAAATTTTGATTATGTGACATATCAAATTTTTATATATTTGGTGATGTTTAATGGTAAGTTTCTCATCTGGGATTTTAGGATGAAATTCTTAATTACATTCTGGGATTTTAGGATGAAATTCTTAATTACATTAAATAATTATAATTTTTTTTTTAAAAAAATAATTAAAACATAGTCCTATGTATGTGTTAAAGAAATAATAATATAAGCTGGGGTTAAAAATTATTTTTAACATAGCTTCCTTATACTGCAATATAATTAATTAATTTATAGATATGTCAAATTTTGATAATGTAGCCAATTAAAAATAGATATGGAAGGTTTTTATAATATAGCCATTAATATATGTGTATGTCATGGTTTTGATCTAAGATTTAAGTCTGAGCCAATTAGAAATTCTTTACGCAAACCAGGTTTAGAAATATTTTTTTAAAGCTCAAGTTGCCTATAACCAATGCTTCCAATTTAATCTTGATTGGTCAGATAAATAATACTACAGTAAAAAAAAAAAGATTGCAATATAATGTGGCTTTTACTATTAATCCTCCTCCTAAAGATGCTGAGATTGTGATTTCTCTTTGCTGATTATGAATAGTATATATTATTAAAATACAGATATCTGAATAACAAAAGTGCTAATTGTTTGGTCAATAGTCTTTTTATTATTAGCGTATTGTTGTGAAAGTTGGAGCTAACCTAGAAATGAGTGAAAGAAAATAGATTTGAGCAATGATCTCTGAGAAAATCCTTTTTTGAACATCAAAAATAAGACATGATATTATGACGGAACCTCACAAACCTATCTGCCATACCAGGGTGCCACTAGGCTATTTGAATCTAGAAAATTTATAAAGGCGGCAGATACATACGGGAGAGATTACTCTTATCGAACCAAAAGCCCTAGTCACTAGCGCAGGGAGAAGCTGAGCTTAAAATATCATGCTGTATATTCA
This sequence comes from Epiperipatus broadwayi, assembly GCA_028023455.1. Lineage (NCBI taxonomy): Eukaryota > Metazoa > Onychophora > Udeonychophora > Euonychophora > Peripatidae > Epiperipatus > Epiperipatus broadwayi. The sequence continues at coordinate 12,039,200 of JAQFVV010000018.1, forward strand.
AAGTTTCTAATTCTTAATTTTAAAATATTATTACTAGATTTCTTACTACAAGATCTTTCCATTGACTCGTAAATCGTAAGATTTTGTGAGTATTAATGTATAATAAGAATTGTGGACTTAATTAGTGAAGTATTGAATAGCTTCACACTCTTAGATCTAACCACTTCAGCTTCACCTATTCATATATAAAAGTAGGTTGAAGTAAAGAAGGTTTCCCTCTTTTCTTCTGAGCGTAAGCTTGTGGCTAAGACCTGTAGAGGTCCCTACCTTCGAATTTTTCAGACGCTTATTTATAAGGTTACAGCTTTAGTAAATATTAGAATATATAAAATACGTTACTGATAAAATTAATTAAACAAAACTTTTATTACGCACACACACACACATTAATACAAACATCTGAAGATTAAATTTATTATTAAATCTATTTGATTTAAATTATATGCACAGATGGAAGAATTTAATAGATTTAATACAATTTTAATATTTTACTAAGAGTAAATACGCTACATAGAATAAGCATATAACTAACACAATCCCTTTTGACCTTAGGCTAAAATTTCATGTTTAAACCAATGTTAGCTTATTGATATACCGATGTAACCAATGCAAAATGAGATTATTAGCATAACACAATCATGCTGACAGGGATTATAAATCTGTAGCATGATATCATTAGAGAAATAACGAATCATGGTGGGAAGGAATGAGCATCTTCTCCATGATCATTAATAAATTTCACCAACAGACAGGAATGATCCACTGCCCAATTGATGATAAAAAAACAAAATTATTTGAAATATATATATATGAGATGCTCTGTAAAAGGGGGATAGCATTCTTTGCTGACTAACTGTCCCAATCAAAATGTAAGAAAATCAGTGGTGTAGGAAATACATCTACAAACCTTGACAACATGATGGCTACACTTTTGGGCCATACGTTCACATGGGTTATTATGCCCTGTATGTTAACACGCTGTAAGGGAATGAGTATCCAATGCATCTACCCAGATCACATTGATATAAAACATCTGTACATATATCCATCAGCACTGAATTAACTGTGAAACAATTAGCCCAAAATTAACACACCTTTAACTAACATAATCTTATGAATCTATGCAGCCCAGCAATCTACACCCATTTTCAAATAATTAATTAAAAAGAAATTTTCGAGAATGGAAATGATATTAAACACATATATAAAAAATATAATGAATAATTAAAAATTTTAGTCAAATAAGATAGAGATTTCTTATAAATTTAAGTGACACTTAAAATTAATATTTGCAAAAGTTCATATTATATAATTAATGTTCATATTTCATTTAAAGCAAAAGTTTATACTTTCCAATGCTGTAGGTTTATTGAAGTCTATCTTTGCAGTCTGTGATGCATTACACAATTCAAAGTTCTTTCCATTTCATATTGTTCTAGGTGGAGACAAGTCCACCATTTGCTGCTTTCCAGGAACGATTACTCTGGAGACCACCTCAGCTGGTTTAAATATGGGAAATGTAAATTTTTGCATGACCCCTACATTTTGGAGATCCTCAATACACTTGTAAATATATTTAAATAACACACAATCAGTAAGAACAACCCAAATCTAAATCTCCACTAAAAAGTTTTTTTTATTTTTTTTTATTATATTTTGAATTCTTATCATCAAATTCCAGGATCAATTTTGCCTGGCTTGGCACTATTCTTATTGGTGATGACTTTTCTCTGTGGACTGTGTGTTCATTTCCATTGTTATTGGCCAGCCTGCTTTAGGGAACTCAAAATTTTATCACTAGTATTTTTTAATTGATCTCTTATTTGACTTTATGGCCAAGGGCCTGTTTGCTATTATGGCATTATAGAAAATCATTTCCTTTCTAAGATTAAACTTTAACTAATTAACAGCTTTTTTAATTTATTCTTTTATATTAAAACAATCTTGTTTTTAGATTTTTAATTTTAAATAATTATATAACTAGTTTGACATCTGTGCATTATATATATATTAATTTAAATAAAATTTTATTAATATATATATATTTCTTTTTGAGGGTAATTTTATTTAGATTATTTCGCCTTTATTTGAAAGTGATATAACGGCATGTATGTATACCATTACAATATTTGAAAGAATAGTCTTTTTACTATTAATATATTATGAAAGCTGGGAATGTTTAAGAAATCAAACTAATTTATTCTTTTATTTTGAATATTTAAAAGCTATCATAATGAAATTTTGGAACTAAATCAAGCATTCTAAATCTAAATATTAAATAAAATTAGTATCTAGAAATATATAAATGAAATGAGTGAAAGAAAATGGATTTGAGCAATTATTTCAGAGAAAATTGCTTAGAGTTTTCTGGATCCCAAAATAAGAAATGATCTTTGAAAGCTAAAATATTAAGATAAAAGTTATTATATTTTGACCAAGTTTAAGGAAAGATAAATTCACACTGCTTTATAGAGATGGATAGATGAATGGTTAGAATAATAGAAGCTAGAAGTATGTATCAGCAAAAATTTTTCACACTGTGAAGAAATGATAGTCTTTATATACTGTTGACTTAATAGACATTTATAACATTTTATATTTAAGGAAATTAAGTATATACTGTTTTTCCTCAAAAATAAGACCAGGTCTTATATTAATTTTTGTCCAAAAGACACTATAAAGGCTTATTTTGAGGGGATGTCTTTTTTTTTTTTTCATGTACAAAAATCTACATTTATTCAAGTTCAAAAATATACATTTATTCAAGTACTTTTTCTCTTTACAGAAAGCTGTAAGATTCTTACCCTGGGAGATTCACACAATTTCTTTCTTATACTTGCTGGAATAGCTCTTTCTCCCCCCCCTCCCCTGATCTTATTTGGCAATCAGAATATTATTTCATTTAAATTTACCATTAAATCAAGTGTTAATTGAAGATTTGCAAGACAGGAGTGGTAACAAAAATTTACACAAAAGCAACAAAAAAAATAAAATGCAAACACAAAAATTCAGAAAATGTTTCTGTATTTCACATGTGCACATTAAGTATATCCATTATAACATACAGCATATTGAATTATGATTCATATATGATACAACTATGTCTATCTGTTATCAATGCACACATTGTAAACACTTTTCAAAATAATTATAGTAGCCTTATTTGGGTATTGTTTTTAAAAATTTTTTTTAGGAGAAAGATTGATGATTTAACTTAAACTAAACTTTGGTTATTAAAATTACTTTCGTTATTTTAATAAACTCCTGTAATAGGAAAAAGAAATGTTTAAGAAATCACACTAATTATTTTTTTATTTTGAATATTTAAAAGCCATCATAATGAAACTAAAACTAAATCAAGCATTCTAAATAAAATCAATATCAAAAAATATAATAATGAAATTATAACTTGTCCAATATATTGACTTGTGGTAGATAAATTGCTTCTCTGTACAGGTAGAATTATGTTTGTTGATGCAATAGGAAAATCCAAAAAAAAAAAACCCCATATAATTTATATTACAATTTATTTAAAGCATTATTGTCAATAATATTGTTTAATTATACATTTATTACTTTATAATTCAATATGTCCATTGACCATCTGTGTGGCTGACGATTTTAACTAGGGCTTATATTAAAAACTTCATTCTAGGGCTTATTTTCTAATTAAGTCTTATTTTCAGGGGAAAATGGTACATACTTAGTATGAAACTAGTGAATAGTTGACCTGTACATTGAATATTTAAGCATAGTTTATTCAATTTTGTAGAATTGTTAAATAGTACCAGTTTTATATTAGTGATATTGAAGAATTGTGTGATCAATTTCACTTACAGTAGAAACATTGGGTCAACTGTTTAGTGAGTCTGTAGATTATTTAAAAATGTATATCTATTTCACATTAGATTAAATGTGTCCAAAACAATAACAGGTTATTGATTTAATATAAACACAAAATTATTTTTATTTTAGATTTTTAAAAAAAAAATCTATAATATAAGGTTAATTTTCTGACAATTTAAATGTCAAAACCAGTATATATTTTTCTATCTTTCTCATTAATTGTTTGATAGTGATATGATGAGAAATAAGTAAATAAAACTGAAAAAGATTATAAGATAATAAATATTTATATTATTTAATAAAATACTTTTTTTCAGTAATTTTTTATTGTCACTGTCAGTGTAACATCTATGTTTAAGAACTATATATAATGAGAATAGTAGCAAAGTGTTGTCAAAAGAAACTATCGTGCATTAAAGAATATAATCTTTGGTTTTATTTATTTATATATAAAATCATCCAAAAAAAGAAAAAAGAAAAAAAAAGAAATAACTTAATGTATTCCATTTCTTTCCATTTTATGGTGAAGAGAAATAAGATATCAGTGAATAAAAGGTTCATTAAAATTTTTGAAGTGACTTTAAATATTGAGATGCTATAATAATTTGTAAGGGGAATGTACATATGGGAGGAGGGGAGGTAACAATGGGTAAATATTATTGTGATGATTAAGAATTATTATTTGGTCATAATAGTATTCATTTGACCTGCCTTTGAGATAATATTTGCCAATTATTTATGAATTTATGATACAATTGATGATGGCTTTAGTAGTCCATCTAATTAATGGTAATGAAAATTTATAAATCTCCTTAATAGATTGAACAACAACAACAACAACAACAACAACAATTATTATTATTATTGTTGGTGCCATCGCCATCATCACTGACACCATGATGATGAGTTTTGTATTCATATTACAATATTATATCACTTCATGTATTATATTACTGATGAAAGCCACAAGCTAGAAACTAGCCTGGGAATATTGGATGAGTAGGCATTAGATAGGGATTTTATGCACAAACCTTTCTGTATTTATTGCTTACAAAGGCTTGCATTTGATGGCACTACTGTACAGAGAGTTTGGTACTTAATTAAACAGGGAAATTGCTGGGATGAATGGGAGAAAAAATTGATAAATGAAGCAAAGAAAAGAAAGGAACTGGTTAAGATATCAACAGTATTTTCATATAATAAGTATGATGTAGCTAGATTTGTATGGAAGGGAGTGGCAGTAGCAGGGTTCACATATGGTAGTTGTGTGTTAATAAAGGGGTGTAAGATTACTTAGAAAAAATACAAAGAGAAGTAGAAAGACATGCATTAGATGCAAATGTGTGGATGACAAAGGAGGCAATTCAAGGAGAAATGGGATGGTCAAGTTTTTATATGAAAGATGCAAAAAGTAAAATGACTATGTTTGGTAGAATGAGAGAATAGCCAAAATAGTATTTAATTGGGTTTTGAATAAAGAACAGGCAACAAGATGAGTGAGAAAGATAGTGTAATGATCAGAAACGTGTGATTCGTTAACATAGTGCAGAATTCGACCACCACACAGAACTGCAGCACCATCTAGATAGCGAAGCTACCCATAGTACTGAGTTCGAACATAGTTTAACGGTTCCACAATACAATCTACGAAACAACACAGCTGATGCTACATTAGTAAATATTTCTTTAGGCACGGTGATCAGGGAGATGCAAGAGAATCAAGAATTTTATTTCGAGTTAGCCAATAATAACATTAATATTAAATATTTATATTTTACAGAATCGAGGGAATATTATAAGGAATGTGTATCGAATAAATAAAGATGTAACGGCAGATGTATAGTTTGAAATTATTTATTTAAAACATTTTAATAAATCATTTAACTAATAATATTTGGTAAGATTTAAAATATCAGTAGTGGGATTTTCCGATACTGTTAGATATTAAAAACAGATATTTATTTGGCTGACGTAATCTAGCTACCTAAAATTCTCGAGCAAGTATTTCAAAAGCATGCCTTCGGGATTTATACCTTTGCAATGCAAGAGTCTAAAGTAGGATTAATCGTAGTGGTGGACATATATTTATTTAATTAAAGATAGTTTCTAATTACTATGGGCAAACAGTTATTTGAGAGTGAGTTATGTCACTAATGCAGAGATGGAGTTTTACATTGAATAATAAAGTTAATACGAAGAAACACGTGGTACGTCTAGAAAGGCGATATAAGGGTGGCAGTATATTGAAACTGCGAAGCCATGGATGAGTTTAGAACAATGGGCTGGCATTTGCCATAGGCCCAAAGAGGTAAGATGTCACATAAGCATAACCAGGGGCAAGTGGTTTATGCCACAATTGCTTCTGGGCTGCGTGATGGTCATCAAGCCCTATGGGATATTCATTTGTCAGCTTTTGTAGGACAACTGGGATTATTTTAAATCCTAAAGAATCTGAAGCATCCGAGGCTTATAATAGGTCATCGCATCTCTAAAACGTAACACATGTATAATTTATGGACTCTTCTGCTAAGATTGAAATATATTTTATAACTTGGCCCTACATTATCAACATTTAATAAAGAACATTTGTGACTCTCAAAGAAATGTAATTTACGGAATTATTACTTAAAAACTTAATAAAATATAAAACAATGGGTAGGCTGGGTGAGTATTAATAACTAATAAGTCAGCCATTTGCTAAATAATAGACCCCCGCATTACAATAAATGAAGCATTTAGAAAATTATGGAGATTTCCGAGCGGACTATCCAACAGTATATAAAAGAAATATATTAAGAGGCCACTGGACAAGATGGCATCCATCTTGATTAAACTAAATTTAAACTTAGCGAGGTCTGGTCGGAAATCTTTTAAGCATGTGATAATTTAATAATATAACTGTAAAATTTAGAAATACGTACCCAAGAAAGATAGAATTAGGCAAGCTAGATTATTAACAAAATTTACATAATAAATTAATTATTAAATTTATAGTTTTACAAATGAGAATTTTACAGTTTATAGTTGATAAGTTATATAAAGAGTGAGCTATAGCATGATATTAGTAGAGTACTCTAGAGCTTGGGCACAGGTACCTGTTTTATACGACGTTTTCCAAATCAGTGGTCAATAGCAAATTGTTCATGATTTCAGCAGTAACAGTTCTTTCCAGCATTTAGGTGATTTAGTTATTTGAATAGCAGCAGCAGCTTTCTGATTGTGGGCAGCAGATCCTTTTGGTTGATTTTATGGAAGGCATGGACGTACATTCGCGGCAGACAATCAACCATCTCTGGGGAGAATAGTCTTTGGTGCTTTCTACTCATGCATACTGTGACAAGTCAATCAATATACATATATATTTGGAGACTCTCAACTGATCGAGAGCACAGCTAAAGTTCAACTGAATGTTCTGAGAAAGTTCAAAATGTTCTCCTTTCTTGATCTTATCTTTTTACTTTTTGTTATATTTTAATTTGCCCCGAGGATAATCAATACATTCTTATACATTTAATTTATATAGAAAGCTGCTTTACTATTGTTCACATTTAATTTTACATTTACATTTTTGGCAATTAGATTTTAGGGAATTTTTCTTTTTAATTAATCTATTATCTCTCACCTGACCATTACTTTTAAAATTTCAAATACAAAAGGGAACATACGATTATTTTTACTTTTAATTAAATATTTCAATCAGATTTCTAAAATTATTATTAAATGAAATTTAAACAAAGCAATAAATAACGAACTTTATAATTTAAAATAAATGGTTAAAATTATATATTTTTATATACTAAAAAAAAAAAATACAAATTACATTAATTATTTTATCTATTGCTTTAAATTTGTTATCGAAATGTGTGTGTGTTTATGGTGGATTTTACATACATTTTTAATGTTGCTACACACGCAATTCGATATCAAAAAAGTTTAAATTTGGGTAGGATAAAGTGGTGGGTGAGAGACGATAGAAAAGGTGAAACTTAAGATTCGAATATGAATCTTACTGTTTCAGTAGTAGGATTTTATGTCATTATACTTAGTGGGATGATTGTGTTAGGAAAATTGTTGAGTATTATAGTGGTAAGGAATGGGATAGAAAAATAGATGCATTAATAAAAAATAGAGAGTTAAAGAAATGGAGAACTAGTATAGACAGTAAAAAAAGTTTAAATATATATAGAAATAAACAGAATATTGGATGTGAGTTAATTTATGGTAATAGCAAGGAAAGTACTGTTTAAAGCTTGAACAGGATCTTTAGCAACAACTGAATATACACATAAATGGAAAAATATAGGTGATTTAGTCTGCAAGTTATGTAAGGAAGGCATAGGAAATATTAGGCATCTGTTAATTGAATGTAAATTTCTGCAAGCAGAAAGGGTACTAGTAATGAATGTCAAATGCCTTAATTGAAAACTTTCTGCATAGTATGTATTAGTACATTTGGTACTTGTGAGTTTTCAAGTAAACCAAGATAGCACCCTGTATTTTTGATAAATGTACAGTTTCGAGGGCCTACAATCTACTGAAGATGTGTTAATTGTTAAATTAAAATAAAATCAATAAATTGATTGTTAAAATTTAAAAAGGAAATACATTTTGATAAATTTCATTGAAAAGCTTTATTTATTTTTTTACTTATATTATAACGTGAAAGTGACCGGATGCTCTTACTATTGTACTTTGATTCAATGCAGAGTGTTTTTTTTTTTTGCCAGCAGGTTTTTTTTTGGTAAATTATCATAATGATAAAAATTTGGGGCTTTCCTGTCACAGAGCATGATGCAGTGAACTGTTTCCAAAAGTACAGGATCCTGCTCTCCGAAAAAGTCTGTGCTAATGGTCATTATATCATTGCATGCAACCAACATGAATAAAATATAAATATTGTATTTATATATTTTTTCCCATTTTTCTGTTAACAAGTTAATCCAAAAAAAAAAAAAAAACTAGAGATATTGAAATTTCACAATAATTTCTTTTCTAAAAATAATAACAATAAAAAATAAAATGTAATTATTAACATAACATTTCCTAGCAGACATTTTTTTGTAAACATTTTTGGGGTCCCCGAAACTGTAGATTTATTAAAAGTATGATCTGCCATTTTGATTTACTTGAAAACTCACAAGTACCATATATTTTAAGATATTCTATATTAATAAGTTGTAAATAAAAAATTTTCAGATGATTTTTATACTATCAGGATATCTTCCAAAAGTTAGTAACAAAAAAAATAAAGCAATATGGCAAAATTATATTACTATATAAAAAAAAAAATACCTGCAATAGCTATCAATACTAGATATCTCTTTAATATGAGCAGTTCATGTTCTTAATTATAAGTCAAAAAAAGATTCTATTCTTAAATATCCACAGCTTTAGCAACAATTTAAAATGTATATATTATTTATTCATTATCAACATTATTGTGTAACCATTACATGAAAGATAAAATGTCTAAATCTCAAAAAATGATGGGAAACATTTAAAAAACAAGTATAATACTAGAGACTTGAAATAAAATACAGTAATTATCTAAACTCCTCTCTTTTTTTTCATACCTTAAATAGTTATGTAAATAACTATAAAATAAACTTCAGCATTCATTACTTCCTATGAATTCAAAATATTTACTTAGTAATTTCCTCATGAGTGTGTAAAAATTATTTTTACTTTTTACAACTTAATAATTATTAAAGAACAACCTGTATCGATAATTGTTAACATTACCTTTGTCTCTGAGCAGAAAGATAAATAAGCTGCAAGTTAAAAACAATATGTTCACATGTCCTTGTGAGTGCACAAATATGATAATACTTTTTTTTTTTTTTTTTAAAAAAAGTATATTAAAATATGATCAGTAGTAAATAAAATCTTTTTAAAAAATAATGACTAGAATGAAAGGATTTTCAGTATTAAAAGTGAACTACTTCTGTAGTTTGAAGCAATCATAAGATGACTAAATAAAGTCTATTACAATATTATATTTATATTTTAAAAATAATATAAAAACACTTTCAAGAGAATAATTTTTGCCCACTGAACTGTATATAATAATTTAAAAACAATTAAAACAAAGACTATATAATGGAAGTATTAAGATAAATAAGGAATAAAAAATTAAATACATGAGTGAAACAACGTCCCGGGGTTCGCTTTCCAGCCGACGCTTTGACACATTAAAAAAAAAAAGTATATATATATATGAGTAATAGTTCAGCCCCTGACTCACAGGTTTTAGAAAATTAAAAGGTTGCAGCAGGAAGAATTTGCAGTAGATGGACAATTAAATCGCAAACTGGATTCAAGATTTCAATACAGTACTTAAAAATAAAATAAAAAACACTTGATGATTAAAATGTAGTTGGATAATGAGGAAAAGAGAAACTATAAATCAAAAATATCACTGAAAAGTCAGTGAAAATGCCATCCTACAATGAATCATAACTTTTAAAGGTTATTGTAAAAAAGCCAATCACCCCAAATTAAATTGAACAGTATATTTCAATAGGCTGATTAATTAATTTGTTCCTTATTAGTTGTCATATTATTGCAAAAATATATTACTAATTTAACATTATTTTTGTTGATAATGAATTTAATATGTTGTCTCTCACAAAAAAAAAAAAAAAATAACCATTTACAGATATAGCCAGCAAATTAAAAACTAAACTATTAAGAATTAATATAGTAGACGAACCAAATATTTTTGTCTAATAGAAATATTGCAATTTGGAATTTCGATTTTCTCTTCTCATGGCCATCTATTGTAAATTTTACAAAATCAATGGATAATAGATATTTACAATATCAGACTTATTTCTGATTTATTGGCTGTCTTCATATAGCACTACTATCTAGTATCCAGTGGTTTCTCATCATATTCATAATAGGTGGCTCAAGGAGACTAGAGAGAGTGACTTATTGCTTCACATACAGATTTTGAAAAAAAAAAAAAAAGGATTGAAGTGCTTTGTATAGAATTACTGTAAATACCAAAACACTTGTTGAATAATGTTTATCTTTTGATATCTTAATAATTCCATTGACGGAGAATTAATTACATTTCAATTTATTATATATGTTGATAACAATGGATTATTTTTCTTACGATAACTTTAACTGTTCTGGAAGACTCATCAACTAAAAGATTCGCATACAATTATTTTTAATATTCTTCGGAGGGGAGGAGGGCGATCAACTGAAAGTCCTCTTTATTTCATATATAATATATCTTAATTTAAAAAAAAAAAAGGATTACCATTTCTGAATCAAAATAAAATTTATATATATTTTCAAGTTTTTGTTTTTTATTAAACATTTACTTGAACAAAAAAAAAAAAAAAATTGATAATCTTTACTCATCTTTCCTACTTAAATTCTTTTTTCTTTTTCTTTTTTTTAAAATCAAACTGACAGCAAAATGAGTTCATGAAAAAAATATACCGATTTCCTGATTGGTTTTCAAGCTTTACTAGTAAAGAGCAAATAAATATAATTGTTTAGAAATTAACTTCATGTTTAAAATGACTGTGTCACTCTCGAAAACAATTAGGCATATACAGATCTTTATTAAGATCTGTTTTTATTTATTTTTTTAAATATTTTCATTTACTTATCTGATAATATTAATTACAAATCAATATTCGTAAACAAAAAGGGGACCAGTTTTGTTTTTAATGTCACAATTGATGTCCAATAATTCACATTGTCTTCCAATAAAAGATATTAAAAACACACACACGACTCACCCCCAGTACAATCTCCCTTCATATTTGAGGTTTTTTATTTTTTAAAAAAGTTATCAATTGTTTAAGACAAAAATATTTTATTATTGAATTCATTTACTGTATATCGTACTATTCTACATATTTTATTGTACTTTCAATAGCTTCTTTTTTTTTCGGTCAGAACGGCTTATTATTTTTTTCAAGTTTATCTCCAATAAGAATTAGTTTTATTTAAATAGTTTAAAACATTCGGTTTCTATTTTCTTCAAACCTACCATCTCAAATTAATGAACAAAGCTTAAACACAAGGTGGGAGTTCTGGTGATCCAAATAATGCAGATGGTAAGAACTAACAAGGACAATATATATATTCTTAGAATTTGTCTGAAGGTTTGTAATGATGGTATATTATAAGATGTGATATGTTTGACTATTTCCATCATTTATGAGTGAATGTTGAATGTACAGAAAATTTTAAACTTTCCAAATACAAACAAATTGTTAGTTATAACACACAAATAGACAATACAAATTAGTAATTATACTTTTTGCGTAAACAACAGAGGGAGAAATAAAGTTTCACCTGTGATTAGTTTACGATTTATGCAATGTTAATAATCTCCGTAAGAGCGCAATACTAATGCAAACAAATATGTTAAATATATATATATTACTTTTTTTATGTTTTTATTCTCGCCCTGCTAAACAAAGCACAACTTAGACTTAATTGTATACTATGTTATACGTATGTGGAGTTTTATTAAATAAGTGTAATGAAAGGGGGGAGGGGATTTAGAAGGTTGGTATTAAAAATACTTTTCTAATAATGTCTTTAAACTACGTTTAATAAATACGATCATACCATTATCTTTGATGTTATCATTATAGGTTATATGCTTAATTATAGATATTTGACTAGTTAGTTATTAGTCCGTCCCAAAGCGTTGTTAGCATAGGCCACTCATGTTATTAAGCTTTATCTATAGACGTGCGTCGGAACCCTCGAGTTCTGTTACTAAAAACGTTAATAGAAATCGAATTTAAGAATAATTTTAGTAGTTTACTATTAATAGTTAAAAGAACTAGTCTCCGTTATAATTTGCTTAATGATTCTTTATTTAAATATATCATTGCGTAGAAATCAAGCCATTTTCAGACTCTAGAATATAATATATTAAGTTTATCGCACAGGTATAACGCTGCTGGCTTTCCTTTCTCTTATGGTACTTACATATATATGTTCTTTATTTTTTTTTTTTTTTTGATAATTTTAAATTATTAAAATTATCAAAAAACAAACAAAAAAAATATATGTTCTTTATTACTTTGTCATTGGGGACTTTGGAAGTCTGAAGCTCTCGTCCTACATTCTCAACATCGTAATCAGGGATATACGCTACTCCCTGTGGAATGCGAGGTTTATGGGGTTTTGATTGTGCTACAGAAGTTCCATACAGCTGGCTCTGGGCATTCAAACTCAACCTCTTCATTCGGTACCGTTCCACCAAAATGCGCGAACATAGTAACCCTCATTCATTCTCAGATGTGTTAAAATGATGAAGTATTCAAGCCATCATAAGATCCGTATTTCTCTAATGACACGCTAGTATCGTTATCGTTTTATTTAATTGATTTATGCCTGTTTGACTTTTCGTTAGTCACAATGAAGTGTTGGAAATAATGACTCATTCATGAAATACGCCAACATGCTAATTATTCAGTATGCTGATTTTAAAACTGCCTTCTTTTAAAATACTAATCGATTCCCATAGACATAAATCAACACATATTCTCTGTAAAACCTTAATCATTATATATCTTACCTCATTATATATCTTACCTCTCCCGGTCAATGCAACGCATTGTTCGTTTCTTGTATACGTATTCTAAAGATGCTATTTCTAAACAATGCCTGTCAAACATATGTAATGATTTTTAAGATTGTAAATAAATGATTGAGATCGTATAATTATATTTATTTGTCATAATGATTAATGCTATTTCATGTGTCCTAGCATCGGCCGGGAAGCGAACCCACAACCCGGGCAACTGCTTATAAGGCAGTCGCGCTGACCTCTCGACCACCATGCTATTTGTAAATTAGCATGTTCAATTCCGCACAAGTTCCAACTCATCCAGTAAAGATCATGTCCATTGAATAATTAACATAAAGGGGATTATATAAAACAATTCCCGAAATGTTGTAAATAGTAAACGTTATATCAAGCGTGAAATTTCTTTGCGTAATATATATATGTTCTAATATTTTATTAAATTTATATAATACATAAATCCTGGTTTCTGAATTATTTTCTTTTAATTAATAAAATAACTGTAATAAATGTAATTCATGGGCTACTCTTATCTCGATCATCATCAGTCTGATCTTATGCTCTACCGCTATGTTTCCGGGTCTGGAATTAAAATAATTGTGCTGTATCATCGGGATTGTTGTTCATAGAGTCAGAGATTTGACGAATAGGCGAATAGGTTAGAATCTGGGATTGCTCCAGACCAGTGTATCTCGAGCATGATCGGATTTGAGATACTTTTGCTTAGGATTTGAGTATTGTTGTGTGAGCATACGGTTTTGACCAGTACAGGTTTTTTTCACCAGGCTTGTCACTGCAACGTGGGCCGAACAATAAATAATATACACCCTGAAAAGATCATTGATGATATATTTGTATATTATTTTCCTACCCAAGTTTGTTTTCTGGTGTTATATATATATAAAATGTAAAAATTTTGTACTAAAACCAATACCCATGCTTTACAACGATAAGTGCAAAAATTTTTTTTTTTGTATCTGGTTTTGCAGCTATAGAAAAATTTTGTTTTCTGCTTTATAGCTGCAAATGTGAAAATCTTTTTTTTTTTTTTTAAAAAAAAAAATCAATACCATGCTTTACAACCATAAGTGCAAAAATTTTTTTTTTCTGGTTTTGCTACTGTGGAAAAATGTTTGTTGTTCCATGTTTTATAGCCACAAATGTAAAAATCTTGTTTTAAAAATTTTAATACCCATGTGTTAAACCATAAGTGAATTTTTTTTTTCTGTATCTGGTTTTATAACTATGTAAAATGTGTTTTTTATGTTATATACACAAAAATGAAAATGTCTTTAAAACCAAAACCATGTATTTTATCCATAAGTTATAAGCCTTGAAATTATAACAAGGTATGTGTCATGTTTAGTTTATTTTCTGTACATCATATATGTAATAAGAGTTAATAATGTGTAGCAAATATTTATTAATATTCACAAGTTGAGTAACCCAGATGTAAGTATTTGGAATTTTTTTATTTACTGTTGGCTGGCGCCTTTATATAAATGTGCCAACAGGTTATACTAATAAAATAAGGTATCAGAATAAGTTCAAACCAGAATGTTTGGGGTTAAGAGAGAGTTAAATTATTTTCCACTGTTTTGCCATGTATATTGTAATGAACAAACATATATATGATATTGCTGAAACAAATCACTAATCAGTTTTTTTGTAAGCGTCTATTATAGGTGCAGAAAAACAACTAGAAGTCAAGCAGCATGTAGTTGGGTTCCAGTAGATCGTATCCAGACATATTATGATCAACTATTTATTTTTTGATTTATAAGCAGCTGTTAGCAGCAACAAAAAAAGGCAGAAATGAAGACAGTTGAAGAGAGGAGGGAGAGAGGTATATATCCTGCATAAAATAAGAAAAGAAGAACAAATGCAAATCATATTTTACAAATAATTATAAGTAACAATATCTCAAAAGAAAAAAAGTGAATTGTGAAAAAACATAGGAGTAATGATGCCAGAGGAAGAATGGAAGTGCATAGCCATGTTGTATTGCATGTTTCAGGACATGAGTCTGAAAAATGTGGAAAGAACTTGAAGAGCAACAGAAGGAATTCATGGAGGAAATAAAGAAGTGGATGTGGAACACATCCCAAGAAAAAAAAGGGGAAGCACAGATGGACTTAGAAGGGACTGGCTCTGCGGTTAATGTAGAATCAAGTGAAAGCAAAACAGACAACAGTTATACTGCTACAGCTGCTGAGGAGAAAGAGAGTAATATGATAGATGTGATCTCAAATACAATGAACTGTGGTGCTAACGATGTGGCTGTAGACATTGAATGTAAATCAATGGAAGCAATGCCAGAGATCAAGAATATGGCCATTATTCCAAATTCTTCAAATGATATGAATATAGAGTGCCAATCAAGTGGAATAAAATCAGAGATTGATAAGATTAGTACTGCTTTGGGCATTCAAGCTGATGGTTTCAAAGATGTGTCTGTTCCCAAGCGAAGGAAGATGAGAGAGGTGACCAAAGACAAGATACAGAAACAATTTTGGAAAATTCAGTAATGGAAGATATGAAAGTTGTGAATGAGGTAGCAAAGAAGAAATTTCAACAAGGTGCTAACCAAATAGAGAATTTGATGAACCAAACAAGAGAAATGGAAAGATTTGAATCTGGTTCCACTTTCAGATCAAAGGATATAGATGCTGAAACTAAAGATAAGACATTTTTCATGGAAGCATTTTTAACAGACATTGGAGCAGAGGACACAGAACCTCAACCAACTAAAATAAGGTGGGAACCTTATGAGAGTATGTTGGTGAAGACAAATGCCAACTCTATTCAACAAAACTGTAAAGAATTACATTTTGGATTGACAGAAATTACTCATGGTCAGAGTGTTATTCTCGTGGATTTGGCTAAGGAGGAATAAAGTACTCTGCAATGTGGGTCTCAAGTCCATTTCAAATCAACCCATCTCAAAGTGATGATATTAGTTCATCATCTTCTAATGGAGTGACTGTATCGATCATGAAAAATGAGATCTATAGAACAATACTTACTGTTTTGGATGAATCTTCTGAAATCATAATTGATAATTCTGAGTTATATTTTTATAATAACTGTAAAGATGTTCTCTGGAAAAGTGATGACGAAGGGTGGATGAAAACATCAAAGTTAAAGTTTGGGGATGATGGTGAATGGCCTCCTGATATGAAGAGGAAGGAAGTAGGTAGATCTATAGATATGGTCAACAATGCTTATTTTAATACTTCCAATAATAATTTCTTTCTGACATATGCTCATAACAGAATTGGTGAGGAGCTGAACTTATTAGACAGAGAAGATAAAATCTGTTTTAGGGCATGGATGTATTTAAAAAAATTTTTTTTTATAAAAGATGGAAAAAAACTTCTTAACCCCAAAGGAAACATGTTATAATGGATACCATTTATGTCAAAGAAAGTTGGAGAAATTCTTTTAATGCAAAACATATTTAATATAGAACAATATAATAATGTATCAAAGCATAATAGTGTAACACTTGTTGATGTTTTAGTAAGAGACCTAGAAAGACATCTATAACCTAGGCGAACATAGTTTTGAGCCTTATATACCTCCAGATTCTGGAAAATATTATTAAAAAAAAGAAGCCATGGATAAATAAAGTCAAAAACAATGGAAAGTGCAAATGGACATGCTCATATTATTGTGAATACCTGTATGAAAAATTTCACTTAATATCAAAAAAAAGGCAAATAATAAGTTGAAAAAAAAAAAGAATGATAGATTTTTTTTCCTGTACTAAACTCGATCTAAACAACAAGGCAATTTTTCAATTAGGAGCAAAGTTTCATGCTCATTTATTAAGGTTGTTTTTCTCATCAAAATTATAGTAGTGGACTAAGGTAATTTTTTTAATTGTTTTTTTTTTTTTAATGATCACTTTAAGTGGGCAAATATCAAGTAGTCGATGTCTAATCCCATCGTGCTTCATGCTTTGCTAGCTATACTAACCTCCTGCGGGGCCTGCAATTCAATCTTCACAGTAGATATGTCATTTCTCCCACACACTATTATAATAATTAAAGAAAAGCTATAAAAATATTTAGTAAAAACAAAACAGCAGTGTTCGTGGTGCATATATATATATGAACGAAACAATGATTTATTAATATTTATTGCTGAAAATTATATATTTATGTATTTTAATTAAAATGTTGGAATTTTAAAAACAAAAAGAAAAATGGGGAAGGCTCGAAATATTTTTGAAATCATTAATACGCTGAAATGATCTTTATCTATATTCAGATTATTTTCACTAAGTAAAATTATAAATCTTAATTAAAATCGTGAGGAATCTTTTTATTAGTTCATTTGCAAATTTTTACAAATATCTAAAAAGATATTTTGAGCCTTATCCTTAAAATTTGTTACTAATTAAATATTTTTTTTATCAAGAGATTATAGGGATAGATATGGGCAAGCAAAATTGCATTATTTGGGGGATGAAAAATATGTATAAAAAGAGCCCATTGAACAAAAGAAGTTGTTAGTAATAAACTTTTGAGTTAGTAAACTTTCACAGAGATTCAAGAAAGTGATTTTAGAGGTCGTCAAATTTTAAGAAGTTAACACAAGTTCGGTGCTATGAACTTTGAGTAGAGGGAATCCAGTGCCATTCTCCTTTTCTTAGAGACTTGGCTGCTGCCATGTTTCATCCATATGACCGTCCACACAAGATGACCATCTGAAGTGCTGACCCTGACTGCTGCCTGCTATGTGGTGCTTTCCTGAGGTAACCTCACTTAATGAAGAACTGCTTTAAATTTATCAAATATATAATGAAACTATGACTTACTTAATGTATTAGTGTATAATTCCTGCTAATTTTGTTTTTGAACTCTCTCTCTCTGTAATCCCCACTATGTTAGTGTAATTTTAACTCATTTTTCACTAAATTCTTGTATATAACTTTGTGTGGCTCCATTAGAGATTTTAACTTATTCGTTTCATGCATGTAGACAATTCTATTGAATTAGTATGCCATTATCATTCAATCTCATGAGTCTAATAAGGGCTTGTTTTATTTGTTTGATAGGGAAAGGAGCAGAGGCTTCATTTAAAATTATTGGTAAAATTTTAATCATTTAACCCTTTAACCGCTAATTATATTATTGGTTGTATGAGGTAAAAATCAAATCTTTTAATTGGCCAACTCACAAACTGAAGACAAAGCCTATTGTTAAAACATATTCGCCTATAATATTAAATTCAACTCAGATACGTTTATAAAAAGTATATTACTAATTTTTCAGGTTATGAAAGAGAACGAAAGTTCTTTCAAAAATAAATTGCTATTTATTTATTATAAAATATATTCAATTTCGGCAAATATAAAGCGAATGTCTAAACAAAAAGTGCTGACGCAAACGCTTTTTTTCAATTTTACGTTCTGGAAAAGTAAAGATTTCTTTTTGCTAAATCTTAAATATTTTTACTAAAATCTTCAATATTTTTCGAAAATAATTTTGTTTTTTTAGTATATTTTTTAAAAAACTATTTTAATTTCTCATTTTATATTTTTTTAATACTTAAATTACATTCGAAATGAAAATCTCAGCGTTTTTCTTTATTTTCTTTGATCAGGCGGTTTCTTTGTTCTTTCCAGCCAATCAGAATGTCTTTTTCGGCTGAGAACCGGCTGACAGCCAATCACCGACAAGGTTCTTCTTTGTTTAGTTTTAAATGCGGTTTTTTTTGATTTTTTACTTGTAAAATAATTCGGAAGAGGGCACCATCTTACAGAACTTTTAAAAACCTAATCAATAACTGTCAAACGAATATTCTACCATTAAAACTAGCAGAATTAGAGTGACGTCAGATGTTGACGAGATGCCTCGTAAGAGGCGGTTAAAGAATTAAGAAATTGCTCGCTAGTTTTTATATTTAAATCTTTTATTCTCGTTTTTTTATCTAAATTAGTTTATTGTGGATGCATACTGTTACTCTATTATTTGAGTTTATTCCTAAACTGTCATTCAAAAGATCGTGAACCTTAATATTGTTATTGTTCCGGCTTGCCATTTACAGGAGGGTTAATTCTGTTACCAAAAACATTGATGGGAATCGAATTTAAGTATAATTTTAGTAGTTTACCATTAATAGTTAAAAGAGTTATTCTCTGTTATAATTTGTTTAATGATTCTTTATTTGAACATATCATTGCACAGAAGTCAAACCATTTTCAGGCTCTAGAATATAATATATTAAGTTTATTGCGCAGATATAATGCTACTGGCATATCTTTTCTTTCTCTTATCATGCTTTGTCATTGGGGACTTCGGAAGTCCGAAGCTCCCATCCTATTGTCTCAACATCGTTCGTAAATCAGGGGTATACACTACTCCCTGTGGAATGCTAGAATTATGGGAGTTTTGATTGTGCTGCGGAAGTTTCATACAGCTGGCTCTGGGCATTCAAAGGCAACCTCTTCATTCCGTACCATTCCACCAAAATGCGTGGATGTACTAACTCTCAAATGTCTTAAAATGATGTAGTATTCAAACTACTATATGATCCGTATTTCTCTAATGACATGCGAGTATTGTTATCGTTTTATTTAATTGATTTATCCCTGTATGACCTTTCGTTAATCGCAATGAGGTGTTGAAAATAATGACTCATTCATGAAATATGCCAACATGCTAATTATTCAGTATGCTGTGTACCGGTCAAAATAGTATGCTCACTTGACAAGATTTAAATCCTAAGCAAAAGTACCTCGAATCCAATCATGCTCGAGATACACAGGTCTGGAGCAATCCTGAATTCTAACCTATTTGCCTATTCTTCGAATCTCTGATCCAATGAACAACAATTCTGATGACACAGTAAAATTATCTTAAATCCGTGCCCAGGAGCAAAGCGGTAGAGCATAAGATCAGACTGATGATGATGATCGAGGTTGGAGTAGCCCAGGAATTACATTTATTATAGTTATTTATTAATGCTAAGCTCTTAGCTAAAGAAAATAGTTCTAAATATTAACTAGAAAATAATAATTCAAGACAAACCAGGATTTACATGAAATAGAGATATTTAATAAATATTAAACGAACGCATATATATATTACAAAAGATTAAGGAAACGTATGTATATTTTACCAACTAGTTTCACGCTTGTGACAATATTATTTATTTACAAGACTTGGGAATTTGTTGTATAAAATCCCCTCTATCACTCATTTAATAAATATAATTTTACAGATACAATTTTATAGTGTTTTATAACTTGTGCGGAGTTAATAAGCCAATTTACAAATGTTTACAAATAAAATGCTGTGGATGCATAAAACAATCTACTAGATCGGAACAGATTCGGATTACAGAAAGGTATCTTATAAGTTAGCATTAATCATTTTGACAAGTAAATATAAACATACGGTCTCAATCATTTATTTACAATCTTAAAATTATTATATATGTTTGATCGGCATTGTTTTGTCATAGCGTCTTTGGAATAAGTATACAAGAAACAAACAATGCACTACATTTACGAGAATGCTTAGATTTACGTCTATGGGAATCGATAAAGCTTTTTAAAGGAAAGCAGTTTTAAGATCAACATACTGAACGTATTTTACGAAATGAATCATTAGCTTTAACACATCATTGTGACTTACTAAGATTAGACAGACAGATGATCAAATTCAAGAGCAAATTAACGGGACTAGCATACAATAACGAAATAAGGCCTCATGGCGATTGGATATTTTATCATTTAAAAGAATACTTGAGACGAACTTAAATTTGATATGTCCGCGCATTCTGGTGGAGCAATATCGGAGAGGCTGAGTTTGAGACTCCAGATCATTATGTACTGCCATCCGCAGCACATAATCCTCATAAACCTTACGTTCCACAGAGAGAGTAGTGTCTCTGATTACGAACGATTTTGAAAAGTAGGATGGGAGCTTCAAGCTTTCGATGTCCCCAATAACAAAACAATCAAAAAAAGGAAAAGATAAAATATCAGAATAAAGAAAAGGTATGCCAGCAACGTTTATATAATTTTATATTATCATTTAAAGTTTGGAAAGGGTCTAACCTCTTGCGCAATAATTTGTTTTTCAATTCTGAGTCATTTAATAAATCATAATGAATAATAACTTTTATTTATATTATTAAGCTAATAAAATTTATATTTAAATTCGATTCCCATATACGTATTAATTAAAGAATTAGCCCTTCAGGCAATGGTAAGAAAAGGTGGAATTTTATATTAGGTGTCGCAATCTTTTATAAAGGCAACTAAACAACAAAATAAAATAAGCATCCACAATAAAATACTTTTAGGTATACAACCAATCTAGCGAATGATTTCTATTTTAAATAAACAAATGAATATAATTTTACTAATGAATTTAATTAAAGTCGCGAGATTGATTGATACCGACATATTAGAGAAAATAATATATATATTAAACAAAATAAGTTGTATACATTTAATTGAGCCGCATAAAGTTATAACAAAAATTAAGCGTGAAAGCCAACATATATTTAGAATTACATAAGTATTTATTAATAAAGGATTATAGAGAGAGAGTTTATGAGCAAAACTAGCAAAACATCATAAATGGATCTATGACTTAATTTAGCTACAAATTATAAATCCCCCGTGAATGTTCATATTAAGGCAGCTCTAAATTACATGATTTTACCTAATATATCAGCGTAGCAGCAGGTTGGTTGGCAATTCTACATCATCTCATATGGCCAGTTAGATGGAATTTTGACGGCTGGTAGACAGTCCTCTGAGAGGAAAAAGAAAGGTGGACGGCTCCACTACTCACGCTTCATCACGCAGAACTTGTGTTGGCTTCTTGAAAATAATTAAACTCAACTGTCTAAAAACTCCTCTGAACTTAACTAAAAACTGAAAGTCTAAAAAAACTAACTTCCTTTGTTCTGTGGTTCCTTTTATAACATTTCAATACCGCCCAGAATGCAATTTCATATACCAACCTTATCTCTGTAATCCCTTTAAAAACAACATTTAATTAGCAAAATATTTTCAATAGATAAGGCTTGAAGTACCATTTTTAGCTATTTTAAATCATTCGACAACAAGTGATAAACGATTTGTTTTCGATCTTACTTGCGATTGACAATTCTAATTAAAGGCAACAAGCTGAATTCAAATCGTTTGACAACAATTGATAAACGATTTGTTTTTCAATTGTAATTAAGATTTATAAGTTTTAATTATAGACACCGATCTGACTAGTGATAAAAATAATTTCAGTATTTCAAGCCTTCCCCATTTTTCTTTGTTGTTACATTAAATACACACAGATATAAAAATAATCACAAATATATAAACAAATGTATTTTCATAGCAATAAAATTATTGCTTTAGTCATAATATATATACGCATCACTCCAACTACTGTTTCATTTTTACTTAACAAAAATTAATTTTACTTATCTTTAGAATGATTCGGCATACAGTGTGTGAGTGAATAGCATATATTTATAGCAAGGTCTGAATTGCGGACCCCTAGGAGGTTAGTATAGATGGTGAAACATGAAGCATCGATGATGATTAGACATCGATTGCTTCAACTGATTTTAAAAGTGCCTTCTTTTAAAATACTAATCGATTCCCATATACATAAGTCAATACATATTCTCTGTAAAACCTTACTGATTATATATCTTACCTCTCTCTGTCAATATAACATATTGTTTGTTTCTTTTATACGTATTCTAAAGACGCTATTTCTAAGCAATGGCTGTCAAAGATATGTAATGATTTTTAAGATTGTAAATAAATGATTGAGACCATATAATTATATTTATTTGTCAAAATGATTCATGCTAAATTATCAAGCATCTTTCTGTAATCCGAATCTGTTCCGATCTTGTAGATTGTTTTATGCATCCACAACATTCTGTTTGTACATATTTGTACATTGGCATGTTCAACTCTGCACAAGTTCCAATTCAGTCAGTAAAAATCATGTCCATTGAATAATTAACGCAAAGAGATTATATAAAACAATTCCCAAATGTTGTAAATAGTAAACATTATACCAAGCATGAAATTTCTTTGTATAATATATGTGTTCTAATATTTTTTATTAAATTTATATAATACGTAAATCTTGGTTTCTGAATTATTATTTTCTTTTAATTAATAATTATAATTAATAAAATAACTGTACTAAATGTAATTCCTGGGCTACTCTTATCTCGATCATCATCATCAGTGTCATCTTATGCTCTACCACTATGTTTCCGGGCTTGGAATTAAAATAATTGTGCTGTGTCATCAAGATTGTTGTTCATAGGGTCAGAGATTCGAAGAATAGGCAAATAGGTTAGGATCCAGAATTGCTCCAGACCTGTGTATTTCAAGCATGATTGGATTCGAGGTACTTTTGCTTAGGATTTGAATCTTGTTGTGTGAGCATACTGTTTTGACCATTACAATATATATGTATGAAATATGGTTGTATTGATAAAATGTTTAAATTTTGTAGATCTGACCAAGACTGCTAGGAACAGTTGAAACTATAAAATTAATATATTTTGCTTTAAAGTGTAAGAAAAGTGGAATGTTTTTATTATATGTTATATAAAAAAAGCAAAATAAAGAAAGAGGAAGAGAAAGTATGAAGATTATATTCTTAACAACATTGGCTGCCAACTCTGCCTTGGCTGGTGACTTTATAGCCTCCTAGCAATAAAGACCAATATTTATTTTTGTCTATATTGATTGTAAATATTTATTAGCAAAAAAATAAATAAATCATTCACTCACACATTCATTCTGGTTTCAGGCAACTGAGATGAAACATCATAGTTTTTCTTGGTCTTAAACTCAGAGGTAAAACCCAATAAACTCACCCATGCTGGCTAATGTGTGTTGATGAGCAGCCCATCCATATTAGTATAATATATGAATAATCAAATAGTAGTAACAGTTGCTATGACAAGATTGAATGGAGTGGACCATATGAATTTGCCCTGCATGATTCTTTTAATGCCTTCAAGAGGAATCAAACGATTTTCTTTCAATTAACAGCAAATTCTTTTCTGCAGCTGATTAAAACTATATACTGAAATAAATTCACATAATATGAACACTCATTAAAATTATTTTATTCCCAAATATTTATTTAAAATAACCTTGATAAATTGCAATTTGGAATGTTAATTCGTTTTATTTTTTTTCATCTTTTGAAAAATAATTTATTGGAGTTTTTTTTAGTTTTTACTTTGGAAAAATACAGAATATTAATCTACAAATATCCATCATTTATAATAGTTACAATTTTCTATTTATTAATTGTTAAATTGAAATAAAAATAAAAATGTAATTTACATACAAATTTACCTAAAATTTATTTTTTGATATAGAAAAACAAAAGGCTTTCATCATATTAATAGATTATTTATTGTACTGTTTTATACAAATTTGAACAACAACAAAAAAACAAACAAACATAAATCTTAACAATGGAGCATATTTATATCAATAACATTGACATGGAATTATATTTTTTTTAAAAAGATCTTATTTCAGCAACCTTCTTCAATAAAATATTAATTAATATACCATTATATATTAATATTGGATTATCCTTATTCAAAATGCTTACATATCTCTGTGAATGTTTGCAAATTTTTATAAAAATAGGATATACTGTTTAATTGAGATTATAACCAGTAATACTATTTATATTTATTTATTGACATGCATATTTATATTCACAATCTTATTTTTAAAAACTCTTTGAAGGTATAAGAAGTGTATATATTTATAAAACTTTATATAGTACTGTTCTATTTACTTTTGAAAAATAAAAAAAGTGAGGATATATTTTAATTATAAATAACTAAGAATAAAATTTTAGAAAAGCTTATTCTTTTCAAAACAAAAACAAATTTTCAGTCTAGGGTTGGTGGCCGAGTGGTTAGCACAGCTGCCGTACAAGCAATAGTCCCGGGGTTAGCTTCCCGGCTGACGCTTTGACACATTAAAAAAATTTTTTTTTCTTTCAGTAGTTAGAATGAAAGTTTATTTATATATATATTTTAATAAATTTATTGCTGTGATTGTAAACAAACATTATTAAAATAAATTTTTTCTTAATTAAATTGTGATTTATTTAAATACTGTTGAATACTATATTATTGTTTATTATTTATTACAAGCAGTTCTCAACTTAATTAAATAATCTGAAATAGAACTTCTTGCATAATTAATGTATGTAATTGTAAAAATGAAAAATCTTTATTGTAGATATGCCTTAAAGCATATCTTCTTTGAATGATCATATTTGCAAAGAATTATTATGTATTTGAAAAATGTTTTATTTCAAATATCATATTCCTAATACTATATAAAATAACATAGGCTTTGTAATTAACACATATAATTTATAATTAAATTTTACTCTGCAACTAATGAATACAAGAAATATATATATATTTGTATCGTTAAATTGAATTATTCAGCTGAGATACAGTAAAACAAATATGTAAAATTAATTAGCAGCTGTTGATTAAAAGTGAAATATTCCCTTCCTATTTTTTTCTTTATATTGTTAAGTTGCATTGTTGTTGAATTGAAATATTATGAGGAGTAAAAATTAGTAGTTTGTTCTAATAATTGAAAATGAGATATTTTACTCTTTTTGTCCTAAGTCAAATATTATTTAAGTTTGAATAATTCAAGTTTATTTTCTGCTAATGAATGAAAGACATTCTCCTCTTTATAACTAAATCAAATTGTAAATGTTTGAAAGAAATGAAGTGAGTTTGCTAATAATGATAATTATTTTAGCCTCTTTTTTTCATACTATTAAATTGAATTATTATTTAATTCTGATGTGACATATTTAGAAGATTTTGCACCACAGGATGCAGGTATTAATCTTGGAAGATTTTTATTTCATAGAAGTTTAACTTCAATTAATTTCTTTGCTAGTGCACTTTTGATGTTTCATCTCTTATATTCATGGTGCATTAATATATATTAAATTACGTATATAGTCTTTATATGAAACAAATATTCATGTTTTACTTTTTACTATATCATTAATGCTAGAATACTGATTGACTGCATTTTTTGAATATATAGTGAGGTGCTTGCTTCTCTTTGCATTTTTTCTTCAAATCAGGTTCCTTTCTTGCAGAGTATCTTCCCACCTATGCAACAGAACAAAAACAAAATCACATATATGCCTTTATACTTTCAGAGCTTAACATGCTTTTTTAATCTAGTTATATTAACTTGTTTTTTGGATTCCTTGCAAAATTTATTCCAATTTCATTTTATTTATTTAAAAATCTTATTAAATATCAAAATTTTTATAAATAAAAATACCCATATATATATATATTTTAAAAATGAACAACACTTATAAATCATAAAAATTTTGAGATGTATATGTGTGCTTTTGTATACATATATTGTACCAGTCGAAATTGTATGTTAACTCAACACGATTCACAGCCTGGGTAAAAGTATCTCAAATCCAACCATATATGAGATCAAAGATCAAGAATATTTATGGATTCTAACCTGTTTACCCCCTCTCTAAATCTTATCAACTAATTAACAACATTTTCTAGACAAGCAATTAATCTTCTCTAAACTCCAGCTGGCAGCATCAATGGTGGAGCATGAGCCTCGACTAATTCTAACATTTAACTCTAACATTTATTCTAATTATACCTATTCATGAACTTCAAAATAGGAATGGTATGTATGTGATTTTGAGTCATCGGATAGCAGCACAATAATGAAATAAAAATGCTAATTTTAGAATAAAATTAATGGAAACGGCCACAGGTAGACTAAATTCACATATATATTTAATAAAAACATCTCTATAGTTCTTTAATGTCTCGCTGATTTATTTCATTGCTTGCTAACATCAATTTCAATCATATCACTTATGCCTCATGTAAGGGAGCGGTATAGTTTATATGCCAATTTAAACAGATAAAATAATTAGAGTTCTATGGTAGATGCCCACTGAAGTGTGTAATATAAGAAACAAATATTTTACAACCCTATTTTGAGTAACTTTAATATAAGTAAAAATTATTCTAAGAGAGAAATAATTTGATCATATTTCGCTTCGAAGAGAGTGACATGTTTAAATGTAAGCGGATCGCGATATTCATAAATACTTCACTGATAGTAAAACATAAATAATATGATCAGACTGTCACCAACCCACCATGATATGTTCAGAAACAAAAGAAATTAATCAAACCCAGCATTTGACATGACATAACCAGCACAAACTCAATGCCCCATTCTAGTGACACCAAGAAATAAAGATGAATGGTCTGCACAATTAGCAAACTTCAAGATATTTCTGGTGAAAGATCAGGAATCGCTGAGGCTTGCTAAGCTCAGCTTTGTCTTTCATATCCTGACCTACATTTTAGCCCATGAATAAATCACGTGTTATAATTCTGATTTAGCAATCAAAGTACAAAACAGGCAATCAAGCAAAGTATTGGTGAGGCAAAATACAAATACTGGAAAAATAGAATTTAAAATTAGATATGAAAACTGTACTGAGCTACGAAAGATTATACTGATATTATATGGATTGACCAAGATCAGATCAACACAAAATAAGCCTAAATATTATTACGAATATCATTTCTCTGGGTGACACGTCTCTCCCTTCTAAACAAAATCCCACCAATATTTTAAATTTAACACTTTACACTATCTCTTACTATTTAACAAGAAGAAACTTTCTAAACCCTCCTCCCTTTCATTCTTTAAAGATGAAATAATATAATTAACTGAAGTTTCACACTTGACCTGCATCTCCCCCAAAACTAAACCGTATATGCCTAAAATATTTTCAAAATATATAAAGTAAAACAAAATTATTTCACCTCGACAGAAAGAGTGCTCCAAGCAATAATCATTTAGATCAAAGAGTTATTTATTTACCAACAGACATTGGTCGGGAAATAGATAGCAAAATTATCTAATTATAAAACTTTTGTCGAGATGGAACAAATTGCATATAGATATCATTTTACTCAGACATTTATAAAGCTTTAACAAATACATTTATAGATATATCATAAATATCTTTTTAGACCGCTTTAAGAGAAAAGTTTTGCATTAATAGAGGCATAATCTCAAGACAGACACAGTTAAAGCAGAAACATTAAATTTAAATTATAGCAATTCAAGATTACAGAGTTGAGTTAATAAAATAGTTACATTTAATTAGGGTGAATTTCATTTAAGAAGACATTTAGTTGTAGCGAAATTAAATTATAAGGTCAACTGGAATTTGAAAAATAAATTAGGCGGTTAGAAATGAACAATTGGAAAAAAGTATTACCTAATTTATCCTGAGTCCTTTTTGGAAGATCTAGGTCCCAAGACGAAATACGAATTTGGAGTGGTCTTTCATTTTTTTTTGCACAGGCATAGCTAGCTGTGAGTTTGATTTAAGAGTTCAATAGTTTGTCAGTCCAAAATTCAAACATTTGCCTAAACTTCTCCAGCTTTATGGTACTTTGGGATCATACTTGGGACAACAAGGAAATGGGTATGCTAAAAACCGTTATCCCACTACCATGCTTCTACACATATCTATATCTGTTTAAAAATAAAACCGGTGTGGATTTGCCTTGCACTGACTGAACAAATCTATGATTGGCTGATTCCTATTGTTCTCATGGACTATTTATATATTTTCAGAATACTTTTTGAAAATTCCTCTTTCATTCGCCCAAGGCCAAGTGGATATATAAAATTCAGGCGGCCATAATCATCAATCTAAAATATTTTTGTATTGTATTCTTAAGATCCACTCTCCTGATAAACCCATTGATTTTATTGTTTCAAATCTGTTATAAATTTAATATAGATTTGAGAATTTTTTTTTCAAATATCTTTTCTGTTTTAATTTAATTAGAAATTTTATTATGATTATCGTCGATTAGCCCCTGCACACTGCCTGATGTCGCTGTTGCTAGTCAAAAACCAATAGATATAATGTTACCAGGCTGATTTACAATTTACTTTTTTTACACTGCTACATGTCAGCGCTATAGGGAGGGGGATCTGATGTCTTTGCCGATCCAAAGAATCGTCCGTCACATGCAAGACAATTTTTAAAACATCCATCTCAGTGCATAGCACTGGAATTGGCAGAGAGAGGGATCTGATGGTTTTGACAATCGAAGGATTATCCATCACAACGTAGTGAAACAATCAGTTTCATCAACCTGCCTGTTTCACGTATTTTATCCCCACATCTATCTATACCAGGTTTAAAACCTCCCAGAGTACCCATTTAAACAACCATAAATTACTCTATATGCAAGATTGCACATATATGTGCAAACAGTACATCTGTAATGTAATAATATATGTATATATATATTACAGATATGAGTTCATTTTAAAAGATTTCTAGTTTAAGAAATATTTTAGTCTAAATTATTAGTCAATTTTATGGTGCTATTACTGAAATCACATATGGATATAGATGCAGTCCCGACTTGTTATTCTACATATATAGTAATAAAATTAGTTTTACACTAATTATAAAAGCAGCTTTTTGTTTTTCTTATAAATTAGGTCACGCAATAGTCTTAAAATAGCGTGAACTTGATTTTATAAATCCAAAATTTTAATGACAAGTCTGAGAATTTTATAGAGTTGTGATAATAAACTACAGGGGGGAAAAGGTAGAAAAACAAAATCTAAATTTGTTTTAGCAATTAAATATGTTTTTCTAAAATAAATCAATGGGTTTTTCAACTATGGTCAAGCTTGTAAAATAAATAGGTGGCCAGAGTTAAGGAAAATATAAATACTTCAAGTTTTGTGGCCAAAAGTGTTACATGTATATTTAATAAATGAATTGTAAACCAAATCCATGTTTGTTTCACCTTTAAAATGACGGGGTAAAGTAGGCCATAGCTCACCGCCTCTTGCTCTTTGCCGGAGAGGGAAGAACTTTGTTCCAATAAAACACAATGCCTTACCTCAGCAAAGCAAAGCAGCCGTGGTGGAAGAATTTTCATTAATGTCCAATCATCGCCAAAAGTGTCAGCTTATCATCCCAAGTGCCCAGAACTGCAATGAAGACAACTGACTGGTAAATTTTCACTCGGAGCTCTGTTCATAAACTGTGACTTTCAATTCTCTATTTTAAAGCTAGCTATTTATTAAACCTGTCTTTACAAACAGCTTTTCTAAAATCTGCAAAAGAAAGCTGTTAAACTCTAACATTTGAATCTTGTCTGATTGTAAAACTTGTAATATGAAATTCTCTCTTAAGATATAAAACTATGATATTTTAAACTAAATGTATAACTTTCTGTGGTCTTTTATGCCTACTTCTGATCTATTCAATTTATTCTATAATTTTACTATTGTAATATTATGCATATTTAATATGTTAAATAACTCGAAACCATGAATATTTATAAGTATAATTTTAGTTTATCGCTCTATGAAGATAATTTCAAATCTTCGTTATAATAAATATTAAATAATTTTATTATTATTTTTTTCACTCGCTGTTTCGAGATCATGTTATTATTTTACTGGTTAATTTTGGGTATTAATATTATAATAATCAGTAATGCTTTAGTTAAAATTGTAG
This sequence comes from Epiperipatus broadwayi, assembly GCA_028023455.1. Classification (NCBI taxonomy): domain Eukaryota; kingdom Metazoa; phylum Onychophora; class Udeonychophora; order Euonychophora; family Peripatidae; genus Epiperipatus; species Epiperipatus broadwayi. The sequence continues at coordinate 12,070,265 of JAQFVV010000018.1, forward strand.
TTTGCTTAACTCTAGTTATAAATTATAACTATTTATATATATAACTCATACATCATAGGAATTAGCCACAGAGATATTATTAAAGCATATTTTAATGTTTTATCCATAATTACCCCTCAAATATGCTTTGTCCTCCTTAGATTTATATATGTTAGAAACACAGGTGATAATCTTAAACTGGGTTATTAATTAATTTAGTCCCTAAATAGTATATTTGAAATACTAAACTTGAAAACTGGGTTGTATAGATATGCAAATAGATGCTATCTATTTTTTAAGGCACATTAAGACAATTTTACGTGTTTGCATTACATATATGTATAAGCTGCAGATGTGTCCTTACTATGTATGCAATGTACAATTAACTGCTTGCTGCATGGTTATTGATGAGTTACTGGTGGAGGTCATGTTATCCACTTAGTTCGGGTAAAGCACACTCTTTTAGAATTGGAGCATGAGGATCCAGGTTATTCATAATTAATGCTTATCCGACTCCCTCAATTACTAAGGTTTCTATTCATGGCAAGTTGATCGGTTGTAGGGCAACCGAGCATTTGATGCTGAAGCTCATGAACCCATTCACACCTTCTAGTTTTATTAATATTTAAATATGTGCCATAGAATATATAGGTAAACCTATAATAAACCAGTTTTCTCTCCTTTTATACTAAACGCTTATCCAGCGTCAGTGTATATCTTAATCTAGGTTAACATTCTAATCTGCATATCTCTGAGCCTGATTATGTGCCTGACTTCACTTGGTATAGATAGATGCGATAGGAGCGCTATTAAGTTAGTTATATAACTTGGGTTATTAAGTTCCATATGATTTAGCAGACTACACAAGAGCTAGAAATTTGGCATAGTAATATAAGCATAAACTTAAATACTGCACTACACCTGATTGAACACTTTATGATGAGATAACATGTAACATTAATCTCATTAGTTATGCAATGCCTACATGCATAATCTTTCATGTTTCCAACTATATAATTTTGTATATTTTAGTTTTACTATCTTTTATTTTATTTATTAAATTAATATTATTTAAAATTTACTCGTTTTCATATCTTTATTGTCCGTGAGTTCATTTTATCCAACTCTAGATTTATTGCCACATACTGTACCGGTCGAAAAACATTCACCACCTAAACTGCAAGTCGGATCCAAACTCAGCCGAACCAAACTGAATTCAAACCCAACTCACCAGCTCAGATCAATGGATGATCTAAATTGACGGCACAGTGCTATGCGCCAAGAAACTAGCTCAACGGTTGGTGAGGATTAGAGACCACTGAACTGACATTAATATTGGATAATAAACTGACTAAAGATAATTTTAAATTGAATCATATGTATATGTTCGGGTTGCCAACACAGACAGTGAGCCTTAACAGTAAATAATTATTGAATAAAAGACTTAAGAAACCAAGTGTGTTAATAAAATATTTTATTAATAATAGTAATGGTTTTGTTCAAATTTAAATGATGTTTAGATTGATCACCTCTAGCCTTAAACAGAGTTTATAATTATAATAAGAATGGCAGTTCCTATTATATGCCAACGAGTATTATGCAATATTATGGAATTCTATGTCTATGCCCCCAACAAGAAACTAAAGGCAGATAAAGGTATTCAGTTGTAAAGGAAATTATTACTCTAATTTTATACGCAAGAATGTGAGATTTATTTTCACATTCGCAAATCCATTCATGAGGAGCAAGATATGTATTTAGGGCATAACTTTAACCTTTATTTGAAAACTTATTTAATTTGAAATAACTGAGAATTGGTTCAACTTTAATTGAAATCACTTCATCACAAATTATGAGCATAAGAGCGGGCTTTACTGGAACAGAGAGGTAATGGTGTTGATGACTTCTGAGCTATAAAATAACAAGAGAGATAATTTCTGGTCAGTGGTTTAAGGAGTATGGTGGCTTGTATTTGACAAGTCTTACTGCCCTTTACGAGATGTGGAACACGGGGAAAAACAGGCCGAGTTATAACTACGAACCTTTGGTGTTCCGAATATAATATAAGCGGTGGAGGAAGTGCTTTCTTCTTCTATAATTTAAAATAACAGTGATATCACCACCGACAAGCCTACGGAGCGGAAGATTGCCCTTCATCAGCAATGTTCGAAGATGATGACTTGATAGTCACCGTTTGAATAATAAAACCCAATTTATTATAGAATGCTTTACGTGATGACTTGATCAAATTAATTAAAGTCAAACGAGCTTTTAACTAAAATTATCTTAAAAGCATTTATAAAATTATATTAGTTATGCCCCAAACATCGTGCCCTCCCTGAATCTTAATAGAAAGTAACATAAATCAAATTAGAATATATTTATTTGATTCCTTTATCGGCCCTCTTGCAAAAAAAAAACAAACAAACATGTTAACATTATATATGAATAAATACGCATTGGTGAATATGAGAAAATAGCTGGGGCATAGATTAGAAACAGAGCTAATAATTTATTATTAGCCAATTATAAAAATAGTAAACATTTAATAATTTCTTTTGACTCTATGATTAATAGAACGTATAAATTTAGTTCTAATGGGCAAGAATTACTATCAGAATTAATATTATATTATGTGCACAAAGCAAATGGAACAAAGGAACTCATCGAGTCGAAGGATTGTTGGCATATAATTAAAAATAGACGACATTAATAAATCACCCAAAATATATATAATATAGTAAATGAACCACCATTGTAAGAAAGGAAAATTAATTATAAGGACTAAAAGTTGAGAGAATTATTATGAATTTAAAAAGCATAAATAAAAGAAAGTTTTGTACAGATTTACATTAAAGAATGAAAAGAGCTCTTAAAGGGAGTGTAAAGTAAAGTTCGGAAATGGCCAGAAAGTTATGGTTCATTATGGAATAATATTACCATTTCTTCCGGGGCTGGTTCCTTAGTTTACACGTCCAGGTTGGTAAAACATAGGCACGCATTTGGTCGATTACTTGAACAGCATTTTATTGATTTTTGTCATACTTTTGGCAGCACGATTGGTCCAGAAAGGATTTAGCAGCCTCATAGAAGATTTTCAGGGGACTTCAGGAACCGTAGCCAGATTCCTGACATTTTAGCCGCTCACCATGCTAGGAACACTATTTGAATTCATGATTTTAAGATGCACAGCATTTCTTGGCACTTCTCTACAACAAAGATGGCTTCTTCCTTCTCCAAACTTTTCAGAGCTATTTATACTGTATCTGATGCCTTCAGGCTAGCGCTTCTTTTGTTATCAATGTTACAAAATTTACTAGTTGTTTTTAGATACATTCCTTCGATAAAGGCTTTCAAACTCATTAACTTGAATTCATTTTCTAATTAGAAAATGAATTCTTAAAATCAGAAAAATGATTTTAATTAGGAAATCCTTACATTTTAAATACTTATCTTTTTTTCTAATTAATAAAACTTTACCCATTGTTTTTGGAAATGGAAAATCTGAAAGCTTATCAAAAGAATGTAGCTTTTAATCACTAAAATTTTAACAAATTATTTGAAAGTAAAATCAAACATTCCCAACACAGTGAAGCTTTTGAACAATTATATATATTTAAATATTTATAAATATATACACACAATCCACGCAGTTGTAATATATATATAAATTCATGAATAATTTTATCATGGATTTATTAATCGCCTTGATTAATTTAAACTCAAAGGAGTTAATTTTAACACACATTTATGTAATAGTTTTTCTTTATGGAAATTAGCGTGGATTGAACGTATAAAACCCCATTGCATCAGAAATTTAAGGTTAGTACTAGGGTTTGAAGTGGGCTTATGGCTAGATGTCATGAAGCTAGGATCGAACTCAGATCCGACTGTTTCAATACATCATTATATTTATAGGTAGATCATTCTATTAGATTCCATAATTAATCATTGTTATATTAGCGGTTCACTTAGTCATATGTGTGTATATCTGACCAAATCAGTGTTAAGTTAGGTAATTTATGAATCACCCTGGGTGACTGTCAGACTGAGGTTGAATTGAATGTCTGTGTAACTTGAGAAATGTCATCCGTAGGGTATTAGATAATTGAGCAGGGGTAAAAGGATTGAATGTTGGCTGGATTCTGGATCCCAGCATTCAGATTCGATCAGCTTTAGTGTATTTTGCCAGTGTTCTAGAGTTTGTTACATGGAGGGACAATTCTTACCGTTACAATACACAACATTTTTAAAAACAAAATTATTTAATAAAATCTAATATTTTCTTTTTTCAATTAACGTCTGATCAAAAAAAAAAAAAAAATTCAACACTATTTTAAAATAATTTACAAAACACAATTTGATTTGAAAATTCCCTTCTGATCAGGCCAAGCTTATACTTTGAAAGTCTCATAGCTGTCCCTGCGCAAAATATGTTTTACACATGATTTCTATATAATGCTGGAATGTAGACTTTTGAAATTCATTTAACCTTAAAAATATGTGTACGGACGTGCATCTTTTGTCTTATAATTAATACTATCTAAATCAATATCAGGTCGTATAAAAAATAAGTACTTCGAATGCACATGCAAAGACTTAGGACAACTTGAATTCTACACACCCTTACATCATACTGTAGTGGTCTGTGAAGTGTGCTATAGTACTGCGAAGCACAAAAGCTGCTTATCAGCCAATATGAACAGAACTGTTCTATAGGCCACGTGAGCAGTATATTTCTGTGCTTTTGCATGGAAACAGCAACATCAGGTGGTGTGCGGGGGCTAATCGATGACAACCTCCATTACTATTTTGTTAATGGACTTTTTTTTGTTTTACGCTAAAGAATGTTAGCAGGGTTTGTCATGAAAGTAAATCTTCAGAATAAAATACTTTTGACTTTAAAAAAAAAAATAGAATATTAAAATTTATTTATTGATTTTTATAAAAGTTTCTGTCTGTAATTATATATATGTATTGTGCATATATATATCTGGGTCCCTCCAATATTTATAATTAAAATTTTAAATAGAAAATTTTGATATTTTATTCACTTATTAACTGGTCTAGAAATTCAACACATACAGGATGGCAGACGGAAAGTTTTATAAACATCATTACACGTGTGGATCTGGTTCGATCCTAGTTTAGAAATCTAGAAAGATGTGAAGCATGGATCTGACCCACAGATCCATTTTTTCAATATATACACATTATTATTGATTTGCTTTTTTTAAAAAAAATACACTTTTATTTAGTTTATTGGTTTTTTTGGTCCAACTGTTTCTTCATGCAATCTTGTAATTCAATTTTTATTCACTTTCCAATTTCTATTTTACTTGAAATTTTGCATACATATGTATTTCTAAAAATACATTTTTTTAATATTTGTAAATATTTTAATTAAAAAAATGCAAAATTTAAATTATTAATTTTATTTGGGAACATAATATTCTTTATGGTACTGCTATTTAGCAATATTACTATAGAAAGAAAGAAAAAATATTAAAGAAATTAAGAGGGAGAAAAAAATCACTTAAGTAGAATATTGTTCACCATTTTGTATAGAAAAGTTGCAGTTTCCTAAAGAAAAAAAAATTGATAAGAATAAATCTAAAAAAAAAAAAGATAACATTTAAAGTTCATCTTTATGTTATGGTTTTCCTTTCCTTAAACAATTATAAAGAATATTTTGTAAAGTAAAAATAAAAAAATAAAAAATACATATACTGCATTATTTGTAAAATTATAAACTATGTTAAAACTTCATAGTTATTTCAACACCACTATATATATCATTAAATGTGGCTAGAATGAAAAAGATGTTATTTTAAATTAATGAGTTATAGGAAGATTTTTACCATTTAAATTAAAATAATTTTTATTAATTTTATTTTTCTTTATTAAATATATCCATTTACCAATTTCATTAAAAAGAAGCTATAAATTTGTCAGTAAATTTTTTTTATTTGATAGTTTTTAAAAGTTATAAAACTAGAAAATAAGAAATGTATATATACAGATTATTTGTAAATATGAGTACTGCACACTTTATTTTGGTTGCATAATATCAAGAATACTATAGAAACTGAAGAAATATTTTTATACTTTTTAGTGCATTTGTGTGAATAAAAGCACTTTTTTTAAAATATTAATTTATATATATATTACACTGAATTATTTATTTTTATCTTTTCATTCTTACAGATTATAATTTAAAAATATTATTGTATGCATTTAAATAAATAAATAAATAAATAAATGAAATGGAACGTGATGTAAATTTTTTAAATTCTGCATAAACTCCAAAAAATAATTTTTCAAAATTATTTTAATCATTATTATTAGAATAATAATAATAACAACAATTTTACACCAAACAGATCACATGACCATTCTTTATAAATTAATGATGTTATTTTTGCTTTAGTCAATTATAATAGTTTTATTTTTTCCTGCATAGAGCAAATTAAGTAAACATTATTGATGTCATATCTAGCTACATTGCTGTTTAGTGTCTTGACTTGCAAAATAGAGAGGGAAGATAGTTATTACTGATATATAACAACCATCATCTTCATCATCATTCTCATTAATAATAATCATTCCTTTCATCAAAATCATTTATCATTAACAATATTAACTTTCAAAATTATGTGATTTTTAATAATAAAAATGATAACAACAATAATAATTAAAAATAATATTTTATTCTCATTATTTTATAGAAGAAACAATACTTTATTCTTATTTATTTTACTTCAAAGCCATCTATTGTTAGATTAGTAATTGGGAGTATTAAATGGTAATATTATATCCAAATCAGTGATATAATTATTATTAATTTTTCAACAACTTAATAGTATAAGACTGATAAATGAGTTATTGTATACATTCAATTCTAAGCTATCATTTGGATTCTTCAATGTTTATGTAATATGTATTTTTAAATATATGTATTTAGTTATGATACAATTTGATTTAAAAATTAAACACCTCATAAATTTTTTTTACACAAGAATAGAATAATATGTTTATAAAAAACGACAGTACAATAACAAATATATAGATATCAACTGAGTGTATACCGATTGCTCTAGATAAGAAAATGACAGACATAATTTACAATGTTTCTCCTGTAAGTGGGTGGATCAGGAGAATATAATTTAAATCTACAAATTTGTAATTTTTGATTTTTTGTTTAATATTTTTTTTATTATCAAACTGTGGATTAGTGAAATCCTGAATGGTGTGAGCATGGATATGATATAGAAATATGGAATTTAAAACAAAAGTATATAGGCCTTTTGCATTTAGATACATAATATTTTTTAATTAGAAATAAAAAAACATTGGAATGTGTATTTGTTCTCATATTTTTATTTAGATTTCACTATTTATTTCACCAAAATTTTATATTGGGGGGGGGGGGATTTATTATGGAAGCTGATATTTTTATTCTAATTTTAAAAATATGTAAATTTTTCCTAACTTTTTTTTTTAAAAAAGCCCGCATTTATAAATTTTATTGAATAATTCATCATAGATATTTGAGTATATATATATGTGTATTTAATGAGTCATTCCAATTCATATTTATATTTAATGTGATTTTAATTTTTTTTTTATTTTTAGCCAAATCTTTACAAGAATTTGGAAAATTAATAGAATCTATTGAAGATGAACGAGATAGGATGGTAAAATTTTTTCTTTTCTATTTTTTAAATAACTTTTGCTTTTAAATTAATTTTATTAGGTTTAATTTACTATATACATTGGAGCTTATTTACAAGTCTTATTGAAACAAAATAGATTTCAAGTAGAAAAGTAATAAGATAGATAGATGTTCATATAATTGACTAATAATCAATATATATCTAATTCATATTAATTAATATATTCAATAGCTAAGTCACTGGGTTGTTCTTAATGAGATCAGATTCCATGTATCTGCAAAAATATCAGATAGTGTATGGATTTGATCTCTGGTCTTAATGCTATTAAATTTTTTTTTATAAATAATAATTTAGTATTGTGAGATGTGGGATTAAAGCTTTGATAGTATCTTATGAACTATAGTGTGAAAAGAATGCATGTAGTAATTTTTATATTGGGAAAAAGACCACTTGTATATTTTTTACGAGGTTGTTGATTGTTAATGGATTTGAATGAATCATGTTAGTGATAAGAGTATGACAGAGAAGAAGTGAAGAACAACAACCATAAGAAAGTATTCCAATGTTTCTTCATTTCTATGATGGAGGGCACATAATGGATCTACATTTATGAAGTACTGCTTGTAAAAGAGAAAATAATTAGTAGGAATTGCTTTGATATTTATTTTAATTAAGAAGTCCAGATATACTTTTTTATAATAAAGATAGATTATTATTTGATATATTATTTCCAATTTTAGTTAATTTTATTTAGAAATAGATTATGTGAGAGAGTAGTGATATTTACTATAAGAATTATTAAGATTTTGATAAAATTGTTAATGGGTGGTGGAGTGTCAGTAGGGATAACAGGGATTTACACTTGGGAAGAAACTATTTAGTTTAGTCATTTCATTAATGGCTCTCTGAAGATAAAATGTAGAAATGCCATATAATGATAGATCATTGAATTTATAATATGTTTTTGGATATTTTGCATAAATATGTTTCTGCTTAAATGACTTTATTTGGAATGATTTTTTTTTTACAGAAGTTATTTTTTAATCTCTGAAAGTATATCTACCGTGTGTGTGTGTGTGTGTGTGTGTGCATTTATGTTTCTGTGTGGAATAATTCTAAGTTTTTTTTTTCGAAGGGGAAAAAAATCTATTTAATTAATTCTGAAAAGGCTTTACTTCGAAAGGAAAAAAAATATTTTTATCTTTTTAAAAATCAATTATTTATCTGACTTTTCTGTTACTAAATGAACTTAAATTTTTATTTTTATTTTTGTAAAAAAAAAAATTAAGATTAAATTAATATAATAATTGAGAATCGTAAAAAAAAAAAAAAGTAATGTGATACTTTTTATACACACATATAAAAGAACTATATATATAAAATAAAGCAAATACTTTATTGTTCGAAATTAAAATTTGATTTACTTATGATATAAATAACAAATTTATATACAACAATATATTTTGTCAGTAGAATAAAGATAGTGTTACCAATATTTCTTTTTTTTTAAAAAAAACCACCTTGTTTCACACAAAGAATATAGAGATTTCTACATTATTTTATTTCAAATTGGAAAAGAACAAATAACTTCATGTTGTTCTCCCATAAAATAATAATCAGAAAATAATAAATTCTTACAACAGCTACATAAATATCAATTTTTTTTATATACACAAAAAGTCTTTTTCAGCACCTATATAAATATTAATTTTTTTTATATACATAGAAAGCCCATTTCAGCATCTGATTTGGTGCCCTTTTCAAACGATATATACATAAAAAAGCATTTTCAACACTTGATTTGGTGCCCTTTTCAAATGTTTACATTTGAAAAGGGCACCAAATCAGGTGCTGAAAAAAAAAGGCTTTTTATGTATATAAAAAAATTTGATATTTATATAGCTGTTGTAAGAATTTATTATTTTCTGATTATTATTATTTTATTTGTAGAATAAAGAATACAAATTTTCATACATTACAATGTATTATTGTATTTGCAGTTTATCATCAAACTTAGGATTATTATAAGAAGTACTTTCATTCCTTACCTGTCAAAATATTTTTGGCAGGGTTTGTAATTGCTTCTTGGGTTTTTGAAAAAATCAAAATGACAAATTATTCATTAGAAAAAAAGATCAAACATTTAAAAAAGTTGTATTATAGATAGTGAAAGCTGTAGTTAGAGTGTACTTCAGAACTTCCATTCCATCTAGGTTAATTTTTCTAAAAGTTCACTATATAAATTGTAGTCCAGTACATGCATTAAAGTTTTTTCACCCACTACCAATGAAGTTTTTTTTTGTAGAGAATGATAATTATTTTATTTCCAGAGTTCACCATCTTTCTATCAATAATTAAAATTATGCTTATATCTAAATGGACTAATAAGGTTTAATTCATTTTATTATTTGATTTTTGTTTTATTTATTTAACCATTTGCAACAATTGTTTCCATTGATTATATATATATTTGTTGATATGCGTGCACCAAAGTAAAGACAAAGAAGCAATTTTAGCATACAGTGGAAAAGCTTCTTTCTTTTTTTTTGATGTGATTTATATTTGTAAACTTTTATAGAGGTAATAATTATCTGTCTGCTAATAACTAAATACAGTTATTTATTGGATTATTTGGTGAAATAAATTATCACATTGATCATATTAAAATATAATGTTAAGATATAGTAAAAATGTTGTTTGACTGAAGATTTATGATGATAGCATTTTACTTGTAGTTATATTTGTATTATTTTCATTATCTAATTGAATTGTTAAATGTTTTTAGAAAAATTCAAGCTTAATTAAATTTAACTATTGCTAATAATATGGAGTTTAGTATAGTACACAACTTTTCAAAATGATCATTTTTTTTTTTAAATCGGGTGATGCAGGCCTGATCAAGTGACAGCCTTTTATGCTGATTGTACCGATGACCTTTATATTTATAATTCTTACTTGAGTATTGCTCTAATTAATTAATTAGATTATTATTCTGAAGAGCCTAGTTAATTACAGCATTATCTTAAATTCATTATTCAAGAATCTAAAATTCAATGATTCAATCCCCATACTAGACTGGCATTTGATTACGCCAGGAGTACAAGTTAAAGAAAACAAAAAAATGTCAATTGAGACGTAGCATTATATAGTAATTCAGATTTATTACTAACAGGAAAATATATTTGGAAATTATAAATGAGATTTGAATGTTTTTTAAAAACATTTACCAATTTAATTAGGTAATGACTTGAAATAGTTCAATATATAATTAATAATAATAGATCATGTTTTTTTTTTTTTCAAAAAAATTGATTACCATGTATAATATCAGTATCAACTGTTGTTGCCTTAGTAATTTTTTCGTAATGAATGATGTGTTGAAGTTTTTTATTATTATTTCCTATTATTATAAAATCCACATTTTAGATATTTTATTCATTATGATTTTTTTGTCTATTAATTTTGATACTATTGCCAATTATTATAGGTTTCATGTGTCCAATTTGACTCTTTCTATCAGTTGCAGATGTTATAGAACAAAAATACTTTGACTTTGTTTTTGCACTAGATCTGATATTGTTGTAATTGGACAATTTGATATTAACAAATTTGAGAAAAAGAATTTTATATTGAGATTGCTGGAGGATCCATTGAAACTAATGTGACTATTATAATATTTTTTTTTTATATCAACTCATCTCATTTCTCAAGGCTAATACTTCTAAAATAATGCATTCAGTTTACCAACTTCCTTATATTTTTCTCTTAAGAGATCTATTCAGTTTGGAGACTTATTGTGGATACAGAATCATATTATATAATTTTAAAATGAATATGTATTTATTTGAAATTTTACTTAATCAAATTTATTCTTTTGAATTGTTTTAAAGAGTAGAAATTATAATATTAAGTTATTAATTTTATTGTATTAATATATTAGCTTTTAAGTCCTGAGTTTATGGTTCAAATTGTCACATGCATTTGTATCTTGAGATTAAAAATTATTCCATATTCAGAAAGAAGTTTTTTTTTGATTAATTTTTGTTCTTTTCAAATATTTTTTACATTATTTATTTATATTATAGTCATTAACAGTTCCATTCATTTGATCAAATTATAATTTTTTTTTTGCTTTTTTAGTTAGATTCTGCTATCTCAGAATCTTTAGTTTTTGAGTCTGAATGATTTTTTTTAAAAAAAATGTTATTTTAATGGGTTTCTGGACAAATTCCAGAAAAGAAAAGATTTTAAAATTATTAAGCTGATAAAAGAAATCCTTTATAAACAGTTAAAAAAACACACCAAAAACTGACTTTTTAAAAATCTTATAATAGTTTTGTTTATCCTAATTTAACTTAGAAATAAAGTGTCACTATTTTACTCTCTTAGTTATTAATGTATTGTACTTATTAATGTACTATACTAAGTACATTAATACTTTTATATTACATATTTAAATCAATTATTTTAATCCACAACTCTTGGTCAGTAAGTCTTTTAACTATGTAGAAAAGTTCACAATTCCTAGTACCAAAACATGCATAGTAAAAATTGGAGCACTGAAAAATGGGATTCAATAACTATTATTTTATAGAAAAGTTTACATCTCCAATTAGAAAAACACACAAAATAAAAACTGAAGCACTGATTGGTAGATATTTATGTGTGTGTATGCAGAACTTCTGCAAGCATTTGAGATATTCATTGCCCAAACATATTGTAACCAGTTAATACCAAATCAAGTTTTAAAAGTCAAATCATAAAAATTGACAACAATTTAAAATGTAATTATAGTACATGACCTTGGAAATGTAAGCAATATCAAACTGGCTTTGTATTTATTTTTAGCAGTGAAAGACCATTATGCCTTCAGTTTCAGTATTACATTTGTTTTTATTTTTTAATACTGAAAGCCCATTGTGTCTTCATCTGTGATCGATTAATCTTGTAACCAATCAAGTCATTAAATTAATTAGTTTGGTATATATATATTTACTAGTTTTGTTTTTATTGTTAATTATTATTTTCATATTAAAATTATATATTGATTTCCATTATTATGTTAATGCATAATAATTAACTTGGATTCGATAGATTTTGTATTTTCAAAAATCAATAATCACTTTATGAATATGATCTTTAAAATGTATAATAAATAAGTTAAGTTGTATTAATATGTATTGTTATTATTTGAATAATTACTATCATTATAATATTGAAATTTAGTATTATTTATATATTAATTATGGTCAGTGGGTGACGATAATCTGTGGGAATATTATATAGCTTGCTTCAGCTGGAGGCAGATTTCTATAGTAATATTTCTTGGCAGGCAAAATCACACTTAAGCAAATATGTGATCTATTATAATCATTCATGTGTAGATGTAACCATTAATTTTAACTCATTTACTGTTTTGGATATAAATATATTTTGTATATTAAATTTATATTTAGTAGCAATATAAAACCATTTAAAATATGATTTTAATTTTATAATGATACAGAATCTTTATATATTTCCCTGCTCCTGTTTTATTTAATGTTGATGTTAAGTAATAAAAGTCCAGGAAACATTTTTCTATTATAATAATCAAAACAAACAAAAATAATTGATTATTTTTATCTCATTACTTTTTTATTTGTTTAAAATAAATGCATATAAGCTTATTACATTCCCCCTCCCCCCCTTCTCTTTCTTATTTTAAATAATAGTCAAAATCTTTCTTAATGATTAATTATGGTATGTCACAATGTTCAAATTATAATTTTGAAATTTTTTAGAAAAAAGCCATATGTTGCACCAAGAGCAGTAGTATATTGTTTGTTTTTATCTCAGCTAAATTGAAAATAATTTTCATATTGCTCTCAATTTCCAATGTGTTGAAAATTCTTTTTTGAAACAAACACTATTTAGAGATTTTCTTTGCTTTATATTTGAACTGTATGGTGAAAGATTGTCCATAGATCACCCTTTTAATTGCAGATTTAATTTGAAAAAAAAAAAACACTTTTATTTTCAAACAATTATTCACATATTTTGTTATATAAAATAGATTGAATGTGTTTAATTTTTGTGGAGAGGTTTATAAGAAATTTTGTGGCTATCTCAATGGATAGTGCCATTGAACAAAAAATAAATTAATCCATTTATTGTTAATTCTAAATTTAGTATTTTTAAACTTTTTTTTCATTAAAAATAATATTACTATACAGTTTTAAAAACATTCTTGGATGGAAATGATATGTGAATAAAATAAGAAATAGATGAATGAGAATATAATATTAAAAGTGACTATAGAATAAAATGATTGAAAGTTTGCAGTAATGTAGATGTGACTAAAATGGAAGAATAAATAGTTGATGTTGAATGCAATCAAACAAAAAGAATAAAATTTAAATACTTTCTATTAAATAAATATTAAAGAGAAGCAGGATTAAATTTAAGTTCGTTAATTTATTTTTTTATTAGGGGAAATGTGGAGCTGTAAAATTTTTTATATGCCATTAATTATGTATTTTATTGCTATTTATGCATTATTTGAAATTTTGTTAAATTCTATTATGTAATAATTGATGATAAAATGAAAAATGAATAAAAGTTAAAATAATTTATTTAATAACAATATCTAGCATTTAAATAAATAAATTATTGCCTTTTTTATTTATTTGTATAACAACCATCTATTAATTGTGATTATTGTATTAACTGGATTACAGTTTTGTTTGTTAAAATTGAGGATTACATTTGTAATATATTGGCAAAAATAAATTTCTTTAGTAAGCTTTGATGTTTATATTGTAGCTATGCAGAACATTATTTGATAAAATTTGCTTAGGCTTTAAATATAGGGTTTCTTGGCATCCTCTCCATTAATATCTATCATTTTTGTTACAATATCTTTATAATAATTTATAATTTTAAATTAATATTGTGGAGCTATGCAAATGAAGGATCTGAATTTTGACAATAAATATTATCTCTGTAACTTGTATGATAAAAGCCGAAATAATTTTATGATACAATTAACAATTTGTATGCTTGTATGAATAATTATTTATTTTTTGCATTACGGAAGTTGTTTTATAATATAATTTATTGGTTATCTAATCATGCACTGATGTTAGCATTGGTTTTAAAAAAGTTTGCACTACATTATACAATATTACTTCATTTCAACTTTATGTTTTATATATATCTTGGCAAATATTGAAATGTCCAGAAATGCAAGTATACATGCATTCATTATCAGATAATTTTATTAAAATAAAAAAAAAAAGCCCATATAATCATCACTGGTCAGAATTCTCTATTACAGAAATTTGCAGGTATTTTTTTTCCTCAAAGAAATAATTTACTTTTAATAATTTGTAAAAATGTGAAGAACTCTAAAGCTAAAGATTTCTGAATTGAAGATTACTTATAAATTTATAAACCCTAGTGTTTGTAAGTAGCATTGTTATAAATTTAATTTTCATTTTATAGATGTAAATGAGTCAATTATAAAATAAGACACTACTCTAAATCAGTGATAGTTGATGATGTTTTATGTAGTTTCCTTTGTTTTTCCTTTCATCTCATTTCTTTTAACATGAAATTTAATATCATTTACCTTCTTTCTGTTGGATAATTAAATAATAAGTAACTTGAGGAGAATTATGTGATAATTGAACACCAGAAGAAACAGAGTGAGTTTCAATCCAAGAACTTTTATCATTAGAGTCTATCAATTTATTATTACATTAAACTTCCTAAGTCTTTTCCTTTTTTTTAACAAATTAAGTGTAAATTAGTTTTTAATAGGAAAGAAAAATCACATCAAATGTTTTCTGTGTAATGAGCATATGGATAATTATTTTTACCTTTAAAACCAAAATTTACATAATATTTGATAGATAATTCATGCATGTGTTGTTGTATATGTATTATATAATGTATACACACATCTCACAAAATGCACACACACATATATGTAATTATTTGAAACAATATTAACTCTTTATGTTCATCTAGAGGATTTTGTAAATATTTACACATTGCAATATTAATACAAAGTTGGCCCATCTCAGCATAATCTCTTTCTGATAATACAATACTTCACTACATTTTACATTATACATACATAATACATTGAGATTAATACTCCATCACTAATTTATTATGTAAATGATAAATATTGAAATGTCCAGAAAAGTATATTTGCTTTTTACTAATAGTCCAAACGATCAAGATTCATCAAATAGCATTTTTGTTATTTAAGCATCACCATTGTTACAACTTCATTTCTAATGACTAATAATATTAATGGTGAAGGTAGAATCATATAAAGTTCATTTTTGCATAAACTTGTAATACAAATAAAAATAAAATAAAATAGGAAAATAAAATTATATTTCAATATTTAATAGTTTGAAGAAGAAAAAAAAAAGAGTTAAAATAAAAAGTACAAATATTGGCAAATAGATTAAATTATTAATTATAACTTATCTTTCTTTTCTTTTTCTTTTTCCCCCTTCCTTTTTGTATTTTATTTTAACATATAATTCTTTCAAAAGTACTTTTAATTGGAAGCACTTTTAATTAAAAGTTTATAATTAACGGAAACAAATTTTATACAGCCTAATCAGATTCTGGAGATAAAGATTCCAGACTGATTAAATAAACAATATATAACTAATTTCGATGTAATTAAAATGGAAAAATAAGGGAATGAAAAATATTACTAACCAAAAGTAAAGATCAAATGAATTGATAGCATGGGTGCCAACTTAAGCAGAAGTAGAGTCAGAGAATATAAAAAGCTGAAGTCATCTATTGTATTTATTATCCAGAGAATTTTTTAGAAGAGAGTATGAAAAGCTGAAATCACCTATAGTAATTATTATGTGGAGAGATAACCAAGGTCAGCTAGCAGTACTGAAAGAAAATCTACAAACAGCTAAAACAACAAAGTCCAGCATGATGAAGCGATCTTTCTATGGTAGTGCTGAGAGAGAAATGCTATGCTAGACCATTGCGGCAGGCAGGGGGTCATTCGTTTTTTCTTCACCCGTCTTCTGTATGCCTTGACTTGCCTTTTAACAATGTTTTAACCTATCTCATCAAATCAATGGTAACAGATCATGCAGTCGTACACAGAGCAAGGAAGAAGAGTTCACATACTAAAAGTGTATGTCTACCATGAATCTGACTGGATCACCTATATGAAAATCCTGAGACTGTGTTTAAATCTAGGAAAAGGTTATATATTGACATCATTAATAGAAGTTTTGAATTCTTATTTCAAGTATTGAACTTTTAAATTTTATCTTTAAATAGAACTTTAGATATCATTCATAAGTGTTAATTATAACTGCATTTAAACAAGCATAGGATTGCTATAAATTATAGTAAGTCATATGTGTTCATATTTTGTTTTATGTTTTTGAATATTCCGTATTATTTATGTCGTATTATTTAATAAATGTGTTGTAAATTATTAGTGCCCTTTACGTTTTTCTCTCTCTCTCTCAGTTTACCTTTGAGTAAATAGACACATTTATTTAACTATTCTGTGATGCCCATCTCATGTTTTTTTTATAGCTGGTCATGGTTCAAGCGCTTGAAGCATGTTAAGGTAGTCTCTTGGGGTACAGTCTAGATACTGGATGGTGCCCATAAGGTTTAAACCCATTATAAATATCCCTATGAGATATTTCACATTTCTTGCAAGTAGAGAGAGTTAATTGGTCTGGAACAGTGACCATTGTTTTAATCTTTTTATTAAATTCGGTCTGACCAGAGAATATGATTAATATGTAAGTATTGATTATATTTACTCTTCTGCTTGAGTGATGGGGTCATAAATTCAAATAATTAATGATTAATATATTAAAATATAAGTGTATAAAAAAAGTAGTAATAATAAACTGGTAAAGCCGGTTTCAAACTCATAAATCCAGTTACAAACTGTACTTCAAATTTTACAAACTCCGCACAACACTATATCCCATTATAATATACATTGAGATTAATACTTCATCACTGATCTATTATGTAAATGATAAATATTGAAAAGACCAGAGAAGTATATTTGCTTTTCACCAATAATCGAAATGATCAAGATTCATCAACATACTATTTTTGTTATTTAAGCATCACCATTATTACAACCTTATTTCTAATGGCTTAATATTAATGGTGAAGGCAGAATTATATAAAGTTCATTTTTGCATAACCTTGTATAGAAATAAATATTTTAATAAGTAAACAAATAATGATTCATAAATATATAATTACTTACTTGGAAGTAACATTAATTCTTCATGCAACATCTAGAGGATTTTTACACTTTTATACTTTAACATATTAATAAAAAAATATCTTATTTCAACATGACTTTGGGACTGCGACATCATTAAGCATTTTTGAAATGTTCAATATCCATCAACACAAGAGTGTATTCTTATTTAATTACTATTGCCTTGCTTAATTTGATATTAAAGCTTCAACTTCATATTAGCAACAAATTGAATATAGCGTTATATTTAACAACTTAATATTAATGTACAGGTTAGAATAAAATAAAGAACCTTATTAATAACCAATTCAACTTAACTGAACTCAATTGCAATAAACAACTAATATTAAATAATTATTTTATTCTAACTGGTTTTTGTCCAGTATTATAACCTTTTCAAGACATAAAAGAAAAAGATCAATCTTGTATGCAAATATCTTATTACGTAAACAAATAATTAACAACAATATAAATATATTGTATTAAATCATTGAAAAGGAAGGCTATATAGAAATGTAACACTAATTTGAATGTTCAAGCTTTAACATCAAATTGAGCATACTGGTTATATTTAAATAAGAATAATATTGCTTTCCTAGGGCATCTGATGAGAAACATGTTAAACTAAATTTAATTGATATTTTATTAATATAGTAAAGAATAAAAGTATATCATTTAAAATAATTACTTATTTATGGCATAGTTAAACATTTGTTTTCATATTATATGTTAATATATAAACAAATAAGCGTTATGTAATGCACTATTTTAATGTCAAATTGAGCGTAGTTATTATCATTATCAACCATTATCAATCCACTACAGGATGAAAGTCTTTCCAAGTTCAATCCATTTTCTTTGAACTTTAGCTTCTCTTCTCCACATCACCCCTGCACACTTTCTTATTTCATCCATCCATCTCACATGTGGTCTCTTTCTGGTAACCTCTCGGAATCCGGTTTAAGATTTCAATTGTCCATCTATTATCATCTCTTCTAACAATATGTCCAACCCAACTCTACTTGAGTCTTTTAATTTTTTCAATGAAGTCAGTAATACCTGTTTGTTCTTTTACCCATATATTGCATTTTTGATCACTTCTTGTTACTCCCAACATGCATCTCTCCATACTTTTTGAGTGGTCTGAAGTCTCTGTATTGCTCTTCTATTAAGTGTCCAAGTCTCAGATCCATAAGTAAGAACTGGTAAACCACATTTATTAAAAACGTTCCTTTTCAAACACATAGGCATTCTACCAAAAGTGCTCCAACCAAGTTTAATTCTATGATTAATTTCATCCATTATGTTTCCATCTGTATTAATAATCTGACCAAAGTATTTGTAGCTGTTAACTTCTTCTAACTCATCATAATCAATATTTATTTTCATATTTTGAGAAATCCATTAAATATTACTTTAGTCTTTTTAACATTTATTGTTAGTCCTACTTTCATCTGATAACTCCTGCAACATTTCCTGCAGCTCTAAAGCATTATTTGCAAAAATAACTACATCATCTGCAAAATCGAAATGACTTAAATAGTCTCCATTTACTTTCACTCCTTTAGCTTCCCATTTTAATCCACAAAATACTTCTTGCAGCACTCCTGTAACATGTTTTGGAGATATGGAGTCACCCCTTCTCAATGTTGACCTTCCTAGTATCATTATGTAATTTAATTGTTGCTGTTGCATTTTTATAAATATTCTTTAAAATATGACAATATCCTGGATACCTTGATGATCCAATGCTTTAATCACTGAAGAAATGTTTATAGAATCAAATGCCTTTTCATAAACTACAAATCTAAAGTATAATGGCAACTCATATTCATTTGTTCTTTCTATAACTTCTCTCAATACCTGGATATGATTTACTGTACCAAAATCACTTTTAAATCCAGCTTGTTCTCTTGGTTGATGGAAATCCAGTGTTCTCAGTATATAAGTTGTAATTATCTTGGTAAAACATGTATAAAACTGATTATGAAGTGTTTTTTTTTTTGAGAAAAATGTTAAAAGGAAATGGACATGGAAGCATCCAAATGAAGGTACATCAGAATTGGATTATATTTTGACTAATAGAAAATACATATTTCAAGATTGTAATGTTCTTAATAAATTTAACACAGGACCAGGAAGTGATCATCGATTAGTATGATGTAAGATACATATTAATGCAAAACTAGAGAGACAAAAATTATTAAGAAAAACAATATTTACAGTTGATATTCCAAATCTTCCAAAACATTCTAATAAATTTAAATTAGAACTTACAAATCAGTTTCAAGTATTAGTAGATTTTGAACATGATTCAGATTTGAATGAAATTAATATGAAAGTAATTGATACACGTTTAAAAACTGCAACAAAGATAGCTGGTAGAAAGAAGCAGCAATTGACCAATAAAATTTCTATTGAGACTAGAGAATTTATGAAGAAAAGAAGGAGTGAGAATTTATGAAGAAAAGAAGGAGTATGAAGATTACAAAAATAATGCATTAAAAAGGATTGAATACCTCCAATTTTGTAAAATGGTGCAGAAAAGAATTGAAAATGATATAAGAAAGTATAACTGTGAATGAGCAAGAAAAGCTGTAGAAGAGAATAAAAGAAATTTGGTTTGATAGGAATTATTTCTAAAAAAAAGATGCAGAAAAGAATCATCATGAAATCTATAGAAGACTTCTATCAAGAATTATATAGTAATAAAGAACAAGTACTTCCTATATCTATTATATCTTTCAAATTGCCCAGAATTTTAAATGAAGAATTGAGGCATGAGCATAGTAATGGTATTTAAATAACAATAACATTGATTGTTCCTGGTACTCCTAATAAGATTGGAGCCTGATATACATGCCATGCTGAGATGGATTGATTTTTTATTTTATTTTAAATATGGAAACATGCAGAAGTTCACAAAATCCTATAGATGATTCACATAAAAATAATCTTTTCATATTTATGTATTTACAAGAGTTGTTATCTTCTATTTATAAAATCTTTTAGATGACACATGAAGAGATAAGATATCTTCATATACACCCGGGTCTCGTTTTATGCGGATTTATTTAATGCGATTTTGAAGTTATGCGATTCATGATTCTTCTTAATATCTTTGTATGCGGTTTTCTTTTATGCGATAAAAATTATTAGATTAGAAGTCGAGCTCCGATAATGGGCTATTACTTTAAATATTATAAATTTTGCACACTCACGTCATATTTAAAGTAATAGCGCATTATCGGAGTATGACTTCCATCTAATAATTTCAATATTTTCAGCGCTTTATAATAGTACTATAATAGATTTTATGTAATAAAGAAATTCATAGTTCACTTAAAATCAGAATTTCCCTATTTTATATACACACATTAAATTTTACAAGACTATAATGTAAATCTGTTCAAATGTTATAAATGAAAAATACTATGTTTGTTGTTGTTTTTGCATTTTAAATCACGTTCTATTTTTGCTTTTTATAAAAAGAGTATGTAATTAATTAATCATTTAGTGTCCGCAAGTAATAAATTTTACAAGATTACAATGTAAATCTGTTCATACGTTATAGATGCCTATACGATGTATATTGTTGTTTTTGCATTTTAAATCACGTTCAATTTTTGCTTTTTATAAAACGAGTACGTAATCAAATTATCATTTAGTGTCCGCAAGTTTATTTTTAAAAGGTGAGTAATAGCTGTGGGCACAATTAAATTTGACAATTAAAATCTGATTTTTAATTATAATTAACAATTTAAAAATTACGTAACGAGGTGATATGAAACGATGAAATTTGATTTTTAAATGGAATTGAAAATTAAAAAATTAAAGACAAAAATAAGAATTTAATTTTTAATTGTTAGTTTTAATTAAATTTTGCCCAACAATGGTGAGTCAGTGTCTTTTTATTATTGTAAGTCTAAGTTCTTATTTTTATTTTATTTTTTTAGTTTACTCTAACGGAGAGAAAAAAAAACACCCAAGAAAATGAATTTCTTTGGAAACAAAACTTCAATTTTAGATGGCTTAGCGAAATGGGAAGCATCAATAGTGATTAGAAAATGTTCTAGTTGTATTTCCCTCTTGACTTCGTTTAAGGAGAAGCTACATCACATCACATCATGACGAATCTGATGTCTCAAATAGCGATATTAAATAAAATACCGTACATGTATGAAAAAAATGTAAATTACGCATAAAAATATATTGTTTTGAATAAAATTAAATACTGTAGTTAATAAAAAAAGTAAAAAAAGTTTGTCTTGTATCAATTTTTTTCAAATTTGAAATTTTTTATTAGTCATATTTTATTTTCTTATTTTTTTTTATGCGAATTTTAAAGCGATTTTATGTTGTTGCTTTGCTTTTATGAGATTTTTGGAAAATTACAGTACATATCCCCCATTTTTCAAGGCAAGTTAAGTCTATTTTTGTGCGATTCTTTTGTGCGCATTTTCTGAGGAACCTATCTACCGCATAAAACGAGACCCAGGTATATTACATATTTTTAGCAGAGTTAATTTTTTATTTATATGTATGCATAAGTTTAAAACTAAAATTGTCTTATAGAATTTAATGTTAAAAATGTGTATATAGACATTTTTTAAAAAAAAATCTTTATTTTTTCATCTAGTTTTTTAAATTGGAAAGAACTAATTTTTATAAATGCTTTATGAGAGGTATATTTCCCTTTTAAGTTAATATTTGATACCAAATATAGATTCACTTTAACAATCTCTTTGAAATATTTTTGTCCACTAAAAATTCCCAAAATATTTATCAACATTAGAAACTTGTGTATTAATAGAGACAAAACTGTCTATAGATTTTATAGTTAAGTATTTGGTGGAATCAGTGAGTCTAATGACTCTGGTATTCTCTAAATAAATTAAAAACTGATTCTGCCCACAATTACTTAAGTTATAAGTATTATGTATCGATAAATCTCTCATAAGATGTGATTTCATTTTAGGTATATAATGTAATGAGATGAAAAAAGCTGATTTGTATAAGAAGATCAATTATAATCTTTGCAAGCACAAATGCAGATCCCACAGTCACATGATTATTTATGGATAATGTTTTTCCACATGTATACCTATTATTATCTTAAATTACCTCTTATGTAGTCTGAATTGTGTGATGTCATATATTGGTTAGTAGTGTTTATTGACTATTATTACTATGAAATATTGACTGACTACTTGTGAGTATAAGTTTTTTTTGGAAAAACTTGTCTTATATATTGTGATAGTAAACTACAGATCGAATTTGAGGAAATTATGTTACTAATTAGTTGTTTATTTACTCAACATTCAATAACTGCTTATTCCATGTTCATTGAATCCCAATTCTAAAGTAAGATAATTTTATTTGTTGACGAATTGGATAAGCCCATTTAGGCTATTCATTATATTCCTTGACACTGAAAAATATACAAATCATTTTAGTGTTTCCCAATGTGTATTTCATAAGAGTTCCTCAGGTGTGTTGGTAAAATATCAAAATTTATACTGAAAATTAATGTAAGCTTTCTAAAATTAAAAATATTTAGTTAGAAATAATCCTGAAATTTATTTATTGCTTTTCTCTACTTCTTATTTATGCTAATTGGAGCTCTTATATAATTAAAAAGTCAGATGAAAGATATAGATAAAAATTAAAGATTGTTTTTCGCTCCGAAGCAGAATGTCCAATAGAAGTAGCAACCAATGCTCGGACCCTAATGAAAATCATTGAAATAGGAAGCAATTGTTCAGTAAATCCGGAGGATTACTATAAAAAGAAAATGATTCAAATTAAAAGTTAGTTCCAGCTTGATTTTTGATGAGGAGGGTGAAAAGACGCACTTTCATCTTTTTACTTATTTCAAATGAAGTTACTGTTGAATTATGAATGGTACTGTTGCAGACCCCGAATCATATGGGTACTGCAATAAAGTAGTACCAGGATTGAGCCAGCTAAGGCCATCTCCAGAACAATAGACTGGTCTTCCATGAAAGTATGACTAATAAAGACTTTGTGGGAATTGGCACCAGGAACCTGGAGCTTTTCTACTGTAAGATCATATATAATAACACTGCAAAGGTACATCCACTTTTTCTTTTAAAATATATATGTTCTACAATAATATCAACAAATAAGAAATCCTTCTCCTTTTTCTTTTCAAAAACTTTATTTTTTTATCTCAATACTGAACATATATATACATTTATATAATACAAAACTCCAACGTTTCAATTGTTTTTATCTCATACAGTCATTTTCAAGGATATCTCTCTCCCATTGCTATATTTTGTAAAAGTTTTTTTTTGAAACCCATGTATTCCAACCATATGTAGAATTTTTTTTTTATCTGGTTTTACATGCACACATGAATTTGTTTTGTGTTTTCATGTGTTTGAAAAAATAAAGGTTAAAGCCCATGTACTACATCCATAAGCCTTATGTGTAAAAGGTTGTCACAAGATGTATTTAATGTTTATTCATATGGGCACACTGTGTTAACAATCGATAAAAATATATATATATTTTTTTATATACATACCTGTTTTTTTTTTATTATATAGTAGAGCTATCTGTAAGTGTTATATTATTGCTGACCTAGATAACTGGCGCCCTGGTGTAGGAAATAGAGTACCTATTACCATTATAAATTTGTTATCAAGTTCAAATAAATAAATAAATAAAGAACCGTGGTAATTCTTGGCAACAATTTTTTTTTATATATATGAGATTTGAAGAGTGAAGAGTTTTATAATTGGTGTAATATTTAATAAAATTGTAAGCAATGTAATATTAATAACAACAAGATTATGTATTGAATTATGAAAATAATGATTTTGACCAGCTAGAATCAAAAAACAATTCAGCCATTCCCATGATAAAGTTGTTTTTTTGTTGAAGTTTGAATCAATTATTTAAATATCCGGCTTAAAACAGACATAAACTTAGTAGCGCAGGACAGAAAGGACACAGTCAGTAAAACATGATGGGAAGAGTGGACAGAGTGAGGGAAGCAAACGCTCGAATTAATGATTGTATAAATTTCAAAATAAAATACGTTTACATTCTAGTTATTTAAGATTGTGTTAAAGTTTCAGTGAGCCATATTTCTAGAAAAATAACTTTGAATTCTAAGATCAGCATTATTACCATTATTGTGTCAAACTTTTTGAAATCCAAATGGATAACAGCCTAGAAGAAAAGGAAGTGAAGATGTTGATGCCAGCATTCTAGTGAAAGAAGAAAACATGGAGGAACAAATTTCGGAGGTCATGATAAAGGATCCATTTCCCCTTGTCCATGAACTCAAACATGACCCTATACCTTATCAAAATGAGAACCTGACCACCTTACTCCACAGTATGATGTTTCAAATGCAAAGGAATGCACAGGAATTGAGAACAGAAATGACGGAGGCAATCCACAAAAGTTTCAAAGAATGCAGAGAGGAAAATGCCAGTGTTCTACAAGGAATGGAAGAGAAATGGGGAAGTACTACAAAAACAATTGATAAATTACATGAGGCAAGACCGAACTGATGATAGCATAAGGAAAATTGAACGTATCATACTATCTACCAGTAGTGAACGGCAAGACTATGCATCTTTAATTAAGAAGGAAGTTGAGAATCAATTACAGTTTCAATGATTAAATGACCTACAACCTGGCATAACCAGAAGAAGCCCCTCGCCAGTAAGAATTACTGATAACTTTTCTACAAAACAGATCAACCATGCTAGCACACCCATGCAACCGCAAGAAATCCAAGATGTACGATTGCAACCGAATTTCCTAAGATTCATCAATGTAAAGATATTCAGAGGAGAACCAGAAGAGAATCCAAACTTCCATCTTGATAGCCTGAAAGAACTTTTTTACTTTCATCCTGCTAATGAAGGGGACAAATTAGCCATAGCTAAACATTACTTACAAGGACCTGCTAGACATTGGTGGGGATCCATTCAAAATAAACCAACAACCTTCCAAGAATACCAATGCACATTACTAGCTAATTTTTGGAGTGAGGTCCACCAAGAGAAGATACTCCATCAGGTTACATGTGAAAAGTATGGTGGAAAGGAGACGCACACTCAGTTTTTTTGAGACAATTGGATCAACTTCGATCACTGACTGCTTTCCAGTTCTCAGAAGCCCATATCATTAGGACTGTCTAAGCAAACCTCCCACCATCAATCCAACAAGCAATGGTAATAAGTCGAATTAATAAGGTGGAGGAGATGGCCCAGTTTTTAACCACCATGGAACTTGGAAATTTTCATTATGAACCCACGGAAAAGATCCAAAAAATTAGAGACCCCAAGAATTCACTCAGCATCCATACAAGAATGGAACAACCAAGAAATACCAACATATAACCAAAATCAAACTGCACCACAAAGATATGTCGACAGAAGGCAGTCAGAAAACTGTTAAGGACCCTGTCTGATCATTCCTGCCCACGAGGTCCCATTAACAGATCAAGGAACAAAATGGAATATCAACATCCAATCTCTACTATTGTCAATGAAGCAGACACACCTTTCCCAGATGCAAATATTGACCCTTGTCCCAATTGTTAACGTTAAGATTGGGACGATTACCACACATGCCTTGCTGGATTCAGGGAGCCAAATTTCTCTCATATCCAAGTACTGGTATGATCGACTAGAAACAAAAAAAACCACTTTCTAAAACTGCCTACTCACCCTATACAACTCACATTTGTTAATGGGAAAAAAACAAGGTCTGAGAACTATCAGATCTGGCTGGAAATTATTTTTGGAGGACTGGCAATAGCGCATACATTCTTGATCGTGGCAGATTTAATCCATAACCTAGTTATTGGGTCTGACTTTCTGAAGCAGCACCGATGCATCTTGAATTACCACCATCATTTTTTTTGATTGAGGGAGAGCAAATTCCATTTCAAATTGATCATCATGATCAGCATCCCAAAGTGAGGTGTATAACCCAAGCAGTTGACAAGGATCTTTTAAAAAAGAAAACCAATGAAGCTATGTCAGAGGACTCACATGATAGAGAGGAACTATATAAAATCTTAGACTGTAATGCCAAAGTTTTTTCCAACACGCCTGGAGAGATAAAGGGATATACCCACCGAATTAGGGTAAAAGAAGAGGAGTACTTCCAAGCCAAGATCCAGCAGGTGATTGAGTGGGGAATTATTGAAAAGAAACCGTCCCCATACAACCCCCTTGTTGTGGTAAAGAAAAAAAGTGGTGCAATACGATTGTGCTTGGATGCTCGAAAACTAAACAGTATAACTATCCCAGAGCATGATGTCCCACCATCCATCCAAGAAATATTTACCCATTTGCATCACAAAACACTGTTTTCCACCCTTGACCTTACAGCCAGTTATTGGCAAATGACTCTTGATCCCCATGATAGAAAATATACCGCATTTAGGTATAATGGGCACACCCACCAATTTAGAAGGGTCCCATTTGGATTGATCAACAGCGGGGCAGGGTTAATGAGGTGCCTGGACCGATCTTTATCAGCAGAAATTAAAAATTTAATTTATGTTAAAGATGTAGTAGTGGCATCAGGAAACCAAAAGAGCACTTCGAGGTTTTAAATGAATTTTTTCAGGAGTGCGCTGATAAAAATATAACCATCAACCTAGAAAAAAGTTACTTTGTCCTTTCAGAAATCTCTTTCTTGGGACATATTGTCGATGGCAAGGGTGTAAGAACACACCCAGACAAAATGGAAGCAATCAAAAGTTTCCCAAGACCCACCACCCGAAAACATTTTCGATCGTTCCCGGGATTATGTAATTATTATAATAAATTTTATCCCAAATTTGCCCAGGACACGTCTTATTTGATAAATCTTTTATAGAAGAGCCAAAGATGGGCATGGACTGCTCAGCATGATGAAGCATTTGAATCCATTAAGGACAAATTTTTAGATACCGTCATGCTCCACCATCCAGATTTTACCCGCCCCTTTTATGTCCAAACAGACAGTAGTAAAAGAGTGTTGGGTGCAGTTATTTTTCAAATAGATGAAGAGCAAAAACATTGTGTATTAAGTTTTAGTAGCCGTATTCTTAAAGGAGCTGAAGTAAATTACACCATTACCGAACAAGAGACACTGGCTATCGTGTGGGCTTGCAACAAATTTAAGCAGCTACTACTAGGCTCCGAAATTGTCATCATCACGGATCACTCCGAAATTGTCATCATCACAGATCACAAATGCCTAGAATTTCTTAACTGTAGTTACTTAACCAATGAACAATTAATTAGGTGGAGTTTGTCCCTCCAAAAATTTCACTATAGGGTGGTCTACTATCCCGAATCAGAAAATACTGTTGCAGATATTTTAAGTTGGCATCCTGTTGATGTGCTTCCAAATAATCCAATCATTGGAGATCAGCCAATAACTATAATGATTAACTCTACCAGTGATGACATTGAGGCTGAACTTATGAAATTATCCCACTGGCAAAAGGAAGAACCACAATATAAGAAAATTATCGATATCCTAAAGGTAAAAAAACATGATGCTACTCTTACCCAGAAGTATCGATTAAACAATGGAATCCTGCAAATATGCACACTGGATGCTGATGGCCCATGGAAAATTCTTGTGCCCCAAAAGTTACTGACCCGATTAACCAATCATGTACATCAGTTAATTGGACACTATGGTCAAAATCAACTAAACCCAATTTTTAAAATGAACTTTTATCTGACTTTTAAGATTTCAAAATCAATTATTAATGTTTAATTTTATATATTTGAGTTTGCTAATTTAATCATTTCCATTTTTTTATTAATATTTATTGATTAAATTATTTGAATTTAAATTTAAGTTGGGTGTAGATAGCTGCATATATTCATTAACGCTTAGTTATTTTTTTCCATTTTCATATGATTAAAATATATAGATATCGGTAAATATGACACCTCATGCTGAGTGTCCAAATGTATATTCATTTATCTTTTAAGTTATTGGTGTCAATGTGGCACCTTATGATGAGTGCCATTGGGTTTATTGTAAATTTCCCTCTGCAATTCCATCAATAACTTTATATTTTAATCGTTTATTATATTCAAATATCAGCCTTTCAAGCTAATTGAGCACGCGCCTTTTGAGAGTGTTTAATCATTTATGTTTATTTTGAATGGGTTTTAATTTCAGGCTATTTGTCTCATAGTTAGGTTGATGCTAATGGAGGGATATATAGGTGTTTGTATCTATGTAATGTGAAGTGTGTCTAGCATACAGAGCAAAGCCCAACTGAATGCACGACCCAAAGACATAGTCATTGCGTTGCAATGCATACAGACATATTTCCTGTGCCATTGACCCTTTTTTAGCTCTATGGATATGGACTATAATATGGCAGATAGACCGTTCTCCCCCATACGTAGCACTTCTCTTTAATTATTTTATATACATTCCTTCGCCAGACAGACACACATTCCTGTACTGGGTGAGGATCATGATCTTCAAATAATATCACACTGTCAGATACACATTCTTGTCAGCATGGCTTTATCTTAGCATCTTTATATTGCATCGGTTACATCCGTATATCAGGAAGCAGGCGTTGGTTTGGCTACAAACTTTTAGTCTGAGATTGACCGATTGTTTTGAAAAGTTTTTAACTGAGTAATCTATGTAGCTTATCTATACTCAACATTCTAAAGTAAAATTTATTAAAATGTCCATCTGTGCGGACTATTTAAAATAGTAATTTAAATTTAAAAATTAATATTAAAATCTAAAGATAAATTTTATTCCTCAATTTTTAAATATTTATATGTGCATTAATAAATGTTTTTTTGTGTGTTATTACTGGCAATGGCTTATTTTTTTATTTTTTTTTAATATTAATATATTTTGAGAATATAAATCTTTCTTTATTAAGACTTATAAGAATTTATATGATAAATTATCTCTGCTGCTCCATGAGCTAGTGGCATGGGCTGACTGTCGGAATAAAACATATGTAAAAATAAGATTGAAACAGTACGTATCTGCCTACTTTATAAATTTTCCACATTCCAATAGCTTGGTGGCGCCCTGTACGGCAGATACAGGAAGACTTAAACATCAAATACACCCTGACTTATATTAATAATCAATAGATGAAAAGCTTTTATATAATGATGATGTTGATTATTCTCTGAATAATGATATAACAAGTAATTGAGTGCATTTATTGTTTTTTTCTTGATGACTCATTTAGATTTGGATAGAGATATACAACTTGATGATATTAAGATACTCTTTACAATTGTAAAACAAAAGATTATAGGCTGTGATGGGATCTGAGAAGTTTTGAAATATAGTGATATGTTAACTTTAACACTATGTAAGTGCTACATATAAAAAAAAAAAGAAAAAAAAGTGCACTAATTATCTTGAATTATTATTGTTATTCATTAGACTAATACCTCAAAATAATGGCAGAATGGAGACTTGATTTGTATCATCAAATAAATTTTTATATTACTTTTTGAGTTAAGAATGCATATAGTGCAAACAACAACAACAACAACAACAACAACAACAATAATAATAATAATAATAATAATAATAATAATAATAATAATAATAATAATAATAATGTTGTTGTTGTTGTTACTGCTGTTGCTGCTGTTGCTGCTGCTGCTGCACACGGTTTTAATATTATTTTATTAATCCAATTATATTTCATTACCAGACTGCATCCAGACTATGTAAAGCTCGGTGCTTTTTTAAAAATTGGTTGCTTTAACAAATATTTTTTGAGATTTAATATAAATTAAATAAGATTTTAATATTATATATTAAATGTGAGAAATGTAGCCAGCCAGAAGGTCATTGTTTTGGCATTATATG
Source organism: Epiperipatus broadwayi (assembly GCA_028023455.1). Lineage (NCBI taxonomy): Eukaryota > Metazoa > Onychophora > Udeonychophora > Euonychophora > Peripatidae > Epiperipatus > Epiperipatus broadwayi. Next base: position 12,101,075 of record JAQFVV010000018.1, read on the forward strand.
CTAGCCAAAACTTTTTAAAATTTAATGTAAATTAAGCAAAAAATTTTAATACTATATATTAAAAGTGGAGAAATATAGCCATCCTGAAAGACCAGTGCTTTACTTCAATTATATTCTAACAAAAACTAAATATAAATATGATATGAAAGGATCTTCTACCCCCCCCCTATATATCACATTTCAAACTTGAATTTATGTACTGTAATTACATTTTCTTTGCAATTTAAGTACTACACCCCTGTAACTTAAAGCGCTTGTACTGATTTTTTTCCTGAGCAGTTTTTATTAATTCTTCATATAAACATAATATGCTAACCAAAATGAAATGTAAATATGTTACTATAGTATCTATTTTTTCTCTTACTAAATATCACATTTCAAACATGAATTGTAATCACATTTTCTTCATGATTTAAGTACTATATCTTTTTTTTTTTTTTTTCATATGTCATAGCATCTGCCGGGACGCGAACCCACACCCGTCTGCAACCAACTACTTGCTTGCATGGCGGTTGCGATACCTCTCGGCTAACAACGCAAGACAAGTACTATATCTTTGTAATTAAAAACCAGTTTTTTTCCACATATTTTTTAAATAGTGGAGACTATCTTCACTGCGGAATTGGTTGCTTTATCAAATTTTTTTTAAAGTGTTAATGTAAATTAAACAAAATATTTTGGTATTATATAAATTTCTGAATTTTAATAAAGCTAAATGAAAATGGACATTTTAAAATATATCTGTCATATTTGCTAGCCTTGCGACTTCAAATATATATTTACTGGTGCGCCCTCTGAATAAAATTTTTTTTTTCTTTTTTTCTGATAGTTGAGCAATCATAAGCTTTTTAAAATAGCTTTATTAATAGTTATACCATTTATTAATGTCGGAACCAAGCTGGCCTTTGTAAAGGCCCATGATTTTTTTTTAATTGGTTGGTTATTCTAACAATTTTTTTAAAAGATTTAATGCAAATTAAACAAAACATTTTAATATTATATAAATATATTTCCAAGTTTTAAGAAAGCTAATTTAAAATTTATATTTTTAAATATATGTATTATATTTGATAACTTTACAGTTTAAAATATATATTTACTGGAGCAACCTCTGAATCAATTGCTACTTTTTATTAACTGCTAAATATGTCATTCATCTGAACTATATTAGGGGATTGACAGACTGAAAGCATGGAGTGCCTTAATGTCAAATTACAAATTGGCATTTATGGCAGTTTCTGCAGCTGTCTGAGACAGAATACAAAAATGCTGGTCATTTTTATAGTTTTTTTAATTTTTTTTTTAATTGGAAATTTTAAAGCACATTAAACACAGGTTAAAGCTTGTTTAAAGTATTTACATATGCTTTCTATGCGCTCAGTAAATTAATTGCTACTTTTAAAGATTTACTGAAAATATGTTTTATTATTAAACACTACTAATGTATAAAAGTTTGTTAATATTGCTAAGTATGTCATTCATCTGAATTAGATTAGGGAATTGTAGACCATGAAAGCACAGAACGCCTTAACATCAAATTATGAATCGGTGTTTGTGGCTGTTTCTGCAGATGGTTGGAAATCTTTATCCTGAAATATATATCATAACTCTAGTTAAGAGCATTCATACTGATTTTTCCCCAGCATTTTTTGTTTAATGGCAGAATTACTTTTTTCATATAAATATAGTGAGTGATTGTGAGATCAACAGAAAAAATATGGATTTTATATATAAGATGTTTATAAATGCAATTAATTAAAAAAACAAAAAGAAATAAAATAAATGACTAAACAATACTAATATTGTAAAGTAATTATAGGCAAGACTCCATTCCATAACTCTTTATATCCCAGCTTTGAGCCCACACCCTCCAGTATTGTTTGCTCCAAAAGAAACTGCTAAATGCAAAGTTAAAGAGGCCTGTCAAATCACAAACTATATACATGCAATCAACAAGAATGAATCCTGTGTCCTCCTGTCAAAAATGTAGCTCATTTAAATAAATTTATTTACATCTTATAATCAAATTTTATGTAAATTACCACTTTTGTGAGTCTTCTATAAATCTCACAATCTTCTTGGATAATTATAACTATGAATATAATTACTAGGTAGTCAAAAGCATGCTCACCATATTATGTTGATGTATTTAATATTTTTATTTTAAAGTAGGAAACAATAAGTTTTTTATTATACATGTTATATGTATTATTTATATTGAACTAATTCAATTTATGTGAAAGTTTTTATTGTTGTGATATCTTAAAGTGAGTTTCCTTTAGTTTTTATATTCACAGAGCATGCTGTATTACTACTGTGAAAACAATTTATAATGTTATTTAAAAAAGCTTTTATTATTTGGAACTTCATCAACAATGGATAACCTCTAATTATCACTTATGTTCTCAGGAACTTAGCTTCCAATATCCTTTGTCAATGTTAACCATTTCATTTGATTTCTAATTTTATATATTTATTTATGAAGCTTTTAAATTTTATTATATTTTTCATTAAAAGAGGCAACCAAAAAAATTAAATGTGTGATTTTACACTTTATTTTTAATGGGAACTATTTTTTTCTGTCACACATGCACATTATTTCATTTGATTTATAATTTTATATATTTTTTTATGAAGCTTTTAAATTTTATTATATTTTTCATTAAAAGAGGCAACCAAAAAAGTTAAATGCGTGATTTTACACTTTATTTTTAATGGGAACTATTTTTTTCTGTCACATATGCACATTGTTTTTTTTTTTTTTAGTTTATGTTATTTGGCAAAAAATGTATAAGTAAATTTTTTTTTTTAGCTTTATTAATAATTAATAGTTGATTATATATATTAATAAAGGTAATAATTATTTTATTATCATTTTTGAAGGTTTTACTATAAACTTTAAAACATTCATTATAATACCTATTAAAAATGTTCAAATTTTTATTTTTAATGCTTTAAAACATTTTTTATTTGTAAATCCCTCTTTTAATTTCGAAATATATTTTATAGAAATATTAAATAAATACATTTTCTTTTACAAATATATTAGAAAGTAAGGTTTTAAATTTCAATAGAGCATTGTTTGATTAATATCCTAATTAACAGATTAAGATTACTGTATTATTCTATTTAGAATGGAATGTAGAACAAAGAAGCAAAATTAATTTGAAACTAAAACTAAGTAAAATTAATTTCTATTAATAAAAAATATTTTTGAACTTAATTATTTATACCTGTTCTGTATATATAAATATATTATACCAGGAACAGATCTAAGTAAAATTAATTTCTATTAATAAAAAATATTTTTGAACTTAATTATTTATACCTGTATATATAAATATATTATACCAGGAACAGATAGCGCTTCTTCTGACAATTCATATATATATATTGTTCCCTTTTCTATAGGTCAATGATAGTTATAAATGGTCAATTACTAAAAAATTTTAAAATTAATATTATATAGTATTTAAAATTATAGATTATATTAAGCAGTAAAAGATTAATATGATATATTTAATAATAAATATTGTGATGGTGAGAATTGCATCTAATTCTATATTTTTCTAAATTGTTTTTCAAAATTTTATATAATTATTTTATATAATATAAGTAGCACATTTATTAAGACAGATAAAATTAGACTAAACACCGGAAATGATTACGTGACTGTCTGAAATATTCTATGTATAAGCACCGGTTTAAATTAATACTAATAATTAAAATATTTAAATAGTATATTACAGAAGTGGATGGAATTGTCACACATCATAATAAAAATAAGTAGTATACACCTTTATTAATTATTGTTTCAAAATTGTTTTAAAGGTAGTTAAATTGTAATAGATAATAATTGATTTAAAAATAATAATGAGTTAACATTTAAGTCTATTACATCATGATTTTAAAACTTTAGAAATTGTTTATAAATCCAAGTAGGGATTGACCAATAAAAAAATAGATCTTGGCAGACAACCAAAATCGCGCCAACTAATTGTATAAACGGGGGAGAACAAAAATGTGTTGACTCCAGAGCAGAGGTAAAATTTTAAGCTCTCTAAATTTTTTTTTCTTCAATTTATTAGTCAATTTTATTATAATTTTAATAATATCTTTGAAAGAAACCAACTGACAATTTAAAAATCATCCGAAGAGAATCTTAGAATAAAATTTTTAAAAAAAAAGTTTTTCATAGTAATGTTTCACTAACTTTACAGTAACCTGCCAGTGGATTCTATCGAAATATAATCGGAGTTTTCAATAGAAAATGGATAGATTCTTAAAACCAAGTTGTAAATTTTATAATGTTCCAAATATGTTAATATTATTCGTTGATATAATTTATATAGCATATCACTATGAAAGCTGTTTTCGTGCGTATAAAATCAATGAAAGGACATTGTGCGCAAAGTTAATGAAGATAATGGAAAATAAAAATAAGTATTATTCGTATAAGAATAAATGGACAAAAGGAATTTTAATATTGAAATAGTTTGAATTGCTTTCTTTAAGATGACTTGAGAAAATACTCTAGAAAATAGTTAAAGATCGAAAGTAGTGTATATAAAATAATAATGAATGAAAGTGAAGTTTACCAAGGAAAACACTTGCCTAAAGAAAAAAAAAAAATTTTACAGAAGAGAAATATAAAATATTGGATCCATGGAAAACGCAATTGGTACCGTAATTATTAAATAATTGTAGTTTAACTAGAAATAAAGATGCATCAACGCGCCGAGGTAATATTCGCCAGAACATTAAAAAGCTTCGTGGGATAACTAAATAAAATGTTTTCTAATAATTTTGGATTAAACACTAAAACTAAAGATCGTCTAAACAGTTTATTAAATGAACTAATTTATTTAAAACTTTAATAAGTAGAAAGGAGAACATTCGGACAAAAGAAGAAATAATAAATATTATGGGACTAACCAAGATTTACCGTCAGAAAAATATGTGATTATGGTTTGAATTATTTTCTTTACTAATCTAAGTTAAACATTAAGTTTTAGATAGCGATAGGGAAAACAAAATACATTAATTCGTGATATAACATTATATGAAATAATATGTTTTGATTTTGAATTTTAAAATAAAATTGTATGTATGTGGAAATTTGTATATTTGCGATGCTCGAAGAGAAAGAAACCTACTACGAACTCTGATAGGAAGATAAAGATTGTTTTTGGTAACATTTATAATTATTAATGATATATAATGTATGTTTTATTTATTTAGATCAGCTGAGAATCGAATGAATGTAGCGCAAAAGTTTTATTGTTATTATTGTTGTAAAACGCATTTTTGAAAACAACACTCTAAAACACTTTGAGATGTGATTAGATTTTTTAAAAAATATGCATACGATAATCATTTTATGTGTTATTAATATAGTTCAATATAACCGATGGTTATGTGATATTTTCTGTTAATTTTCCGATTGGGATATTTAAATGTTATTTTAACAAAACGTAGATGTTGAACCTACAGTGTAATAAAGCAAGACAAATTGTTCTTATGGAATAGGGAAATGTTTTATATTAGCGAATTTTGTTTATTGTTTTAAAAAAGTAGTTAGTATTTTATCGATGTTGGATACAGTAAAAATCTCGAGAGATAGTTTGGGTAGTGACTTGGTAGTACGTGGTGATTTGGAAACCAAGAGGATGTATTAAAAACTAGGATGCTACAGGGAATGAAATAATAAGTAGTTTTAGATGTTAATCAGCGTAGTTAACAAAGCCCTACGACTGGTACACATGTTGTCTTGGACAGTGGTATTTTATATATTTCTTGTGAGTCGTACTAGATGTTTGGTAAAGCTGAGTAAATAGCTGCCACATCATGCTTATCACCAAGGTTATTAGACAATGAATGTCGGACCTATTCACACTGTTCCATACATTTTTGAAGTATATTGCGGATAAGTTATCTATCTATCTTCCCGATATCCTATACATCTTTTGCTATCTTTATCTGTATTTCTTGCAACTACATCATTATATGATAAGTCTATTAAAAGGGAAACAATAGATATTTTAGAATGTATGTCATGCTATTATTTGGAATAAGAATAGTTAAGTGTTAACGAAGAGTAGATTATGATTATTGAAAGAAAGATGCAGATATCCTAAGAAGGGAAGGAGTTAGAGAATTATTTTAATTCTTTTTTAATAAATGAACTATAATTTTATAAAAGTATATCCAAATAGAAATATACAAAAATATTAAATATAATTTCACGTTTTCTTATTGTTAATTATATTTAAAAAAATATAAGTATTGCATATTTAAAAAATACAATAACATTCGATAATTATAGTATATGTGAAACTGTAACAGGTGATAATTAAACCCGTGTTATAGTATTATACATGAGTAGGGCTTATGGAATAAACGTATTATAGTTTACGAGCATTGGAGAACAAACGTTAAAATTAATAATAATATTTGAATAATATGCTGAGTGACTTATATAAAGTTACAAGAAAATGTAATTTTCTTTTAAAAACCATATTGATTGTAAAATTATGATGTTATAAATGTTTATCCACATAGATAATTTATAATACAGTAACTTTAATATTAAAAGGTAAAGAATGGTGTTACCCATAAAATAGTTAAAATAAGTGATATGATAAACCTAATGAGAAATAAATAAATAACTTTTAAAAGGCATAATAAGTTTAATTAACCATAAAAGAAATATAAATGTGTATAATTCAGCTATTGTAGTGTAAAGAAAAATGAGGATATCCCTTGTAAATAGATGTAGATGGATTTGTTTGTTTTATTTATTTTTTATTGATGTTAATAAAATTTTAAAATTTGTTTATTAAAACTTGTGTCTGAGTTTTGTTTTCTCTACATCATTGCATGAATTCACAGGGTATGTTCACAACCATTAAACTAAGTATATGATTGTTTGCACAAAAGATAAATAGAGAAGTATGTTTAATCTTAAATATTTATTGATGTTCTTGTAATTAAATAATTATAAAATTGCCTTGTGTTACTGGTCATCAATCCATTATCATAATATTTTGCTAAATTATATGCTATTAGTTGCCATCTGCTTTATTTATCAGATTATCTAAACACTGCCACTTATTAATTTATTTTATTACTTAAAGATAAAAAAGGGGATATTAGATTATTAACTAATTTATTACAGTTATAAATTTGCGATGAAAGAAAAGCTGTACTAGTTGGATTAAGCAATGAAGATTGTGATTATTATTGTTTTATTATTAATCTAATTTCAGAGTAGTAGATTATGACATAAAATCCCTTATCATATGTTATTAACATACGAATAAATTTAAGAACCTGAGATTATTTTATTTGAGCTAGATGATTACTATTATTATTATTAGAGATAAAAGATTAATACTTTAATTGTTAAATGAGTCTTAGTGATTAGAAGTTGCGGAAGTCATAAGAATACTATGTAGTCATTATGTGTAATAGTAATATAAGGGGGGATAGTGTTCTTATGCCATTGAGGTGGTATCCTGTGGGATATTGTCTCAATGTAATCTACCTTGTCACCCGTATTTCCACTTCTAGTCTCATGAATTCCTGAATATTTATTTGAGTTAGTTTAAAACAGAACCTAAGTTAATTTTAAGAAACTTGAGCTAGTAAAGCATTTAATTGAATATTTCATTAATTATTAGAGCTAGAACCCGGTTAGGTGATTTTCACTATATTATATTTATTTTGGGGGAAGTGGAGATGCGGGAACGGGGCGGTTAGATTATGGCCCTCAACGTGATTGGCCTGATGTGTTAGAGTTTGGGTAGAATATATATACACACAGAGAGAAATACATCCAACATGTAACTAAATTTTTTTAGGTCATGTGATAAGACTGGTCAAATGTTAAGTTTTCCTAAGTAAGTATAGTTAAGATTGAGATTGATGATGATAGTCAAACCATATGTCTTTTTATGTAACTGTTTTATATAAGATATTCAGGTTATTCTTTCATCATATATCAAATCATCTCTTAGAGAATCATTCTTAACCTGAATACCTAAGTATTTTTTTTATTTTTATAAATAGGGCTTGAACTACATTATTTGCTAATTTAAAGTGCTGCTTATTTTTAAGAAAAATTTCCTATGAATCTTCTGGCAGGATCAGATCAATTTTCATCACATTACTCCTCTTTCCCTCAGTTCAAAATATGTTTTCTCAAGATCTATTGTGTATTGTTTATGAATACATCTGGAATGATACCAATAAGTGAAGAACATTGCAACAAGTAAATAATTTTAATAACATAAATTGTTTATTTAAGAGAATCTCCATTAATAAATCTTAAACGACATATATCATTACAACCCTTTTAAAAGGATTTATTTTGGAAGCAATAGACAACAAATAATGTTGAAATTCAGATGGCCTTCAATCTCCCATTTATTTACAAAACATTTTTTTCCAATATCTTTATATTCATTATCAACTATCATTAGTTTATTAATAAAATAACAAGGTAATGAATATAAAAACAATAATGTCTAACATCCAGACTATATATATATACCTGTATAAACAATGTAATATATAGGATATTTTAAGCTCAGACTTTCACACGACTCTCAACTCTCTACACTATCTCATACCACTGATACACTTGATCATATGTGGTCAAGTGTATTCGTGGTATGAGATAGTGCGGAGAGTTGGGGATCATATGAAAGTCTGAGCTCAAAACCAATAATGATAATTATAAATAACTATGTACCTAATATATATCTATTTATTCTATAATATTAAAATTCATAAATATATTAAAAAAACTTTAGACAATGTTTACATACAAAAATATGTATATGCCAAAATATTAAACATTTTTAAAATTATTAATGCATCTTATTTACATGTATATAAAACAAAAAAGTTTTACCACAGCTTCTGTAATAATTAAGTAAACTTATCACAAGTATATCTTTGTGCCTTCATTGGTAACTTATAGAAAAAAGTTTTACCATTTGTGTATGTGATAGCACTTAAGGTTAAGTTCATACTGTTGGTTAATTCAGGTAGATTTTTTCCTAGTATTAGTAATCTTTTTCATTAGGGAGGTTATATAACTACAGGCAATGAGAAAACTGTTCTACAATGGACAAATGGAAGTTTCATCTTACATCACTATTTCTGGACTGGCAGATGTTTCTCTCTGTTTAAAGAGCTATATCATTTTGATTTCAGCTGACGTAACCCATAGTTGTCATCATTTTCACCATACAGAAATTTATCATTATAGCTGTGTATGAAGCAGTATTGAAAAGTAACTTGACAGTATATTTGTTGATGACAAAAAAACTCAAAATCCACTTTTGATGGATTTCTTGATTTTTTTAGCTACACATTTTTATTGCTTTATAATTTGAGACTCTTGGTTCATATCTTCTCCTTTCCCTCCTCTTCTTTTTATTCTTTATATAACCTTATCATGTGTCATGAAAATAAATATTCCCATCAACCTCAGCTTGTTTTTTTCTTGCTGTTTTTCTTTTTTTGTTTTTGCTTTACTTTCTCTGGTAATTAATACTAATCTATTATTGTTTTTCTTTTTTTTTTGTTCTAACTTTAATTAAATATGGTAATTATCATTATCCTCTTTGATCTAACTTAAAATTAAATCTAGTAATTACTATTAGTTGATCATTTTTTGATCATCATTGGATTAAATTCTTAAACAGATTTACAAAAAAATATTGCATATATATATATTTCCTAGATACAAAGATTTGTCTTTTGGAAACTTTTGTTTAAACTATTTAATTTGAATTTAGAACATTTTTTATTTATATATTTGTATTCCCCCTTATCTCTTCTATAAGAAGATATAAGTGATTTATTTAAAATCTTATCCTATGTTAAGTTTCATTGTCTAGAGAATATGGGAGATTTATATGGGGCATATATAATTTTTTGGATACACACAGTTTACAAAAGTTTACATTGCAATAAATCACTTTTGTAAAAAATATTACTATTCGTTATTTTATTTAAATTACATTCTCAGTTTTAACAAAGTATAAATTGTCAATCCAGAGAATGTAACCTTTTCATTACTTTTATTTTGTTGTTTTAAGATCATTTGGTCTAACTCTGTAATTGGGATTAACATGATTTGTAATATTGAATAATGCCATACTTGACTAAGTGCATATCATTACAATATACACTATACAATATTCCAAATCTATAAAAATTAAATTTTTAAAATAGATTTGCTTTGTCATATGACACAGTATTGTTAAATACTCATGATCACTAAAACCGAATGATACTTTGAAAATAATATGATGCCTGCATAAATTTTCTGATTTAACACATACATGCATAATGTAAAAGAAGTATCATTACAATGAACCATTTTTAAGGAACAATTTTTTTAAATGTATTTTCAAGGACTTTATTTTATAGGTTACTTCCTGGCTAAATGCGTGCTTTTTAGAGAACTAAAAAGCATTTTAGATATTCTGGAAAAATTTAAGATCAAAGATGTAATTTATAAATTGCTTTCATTAATTGAGTCAAGCCTTCAATTAATTGAGAAAGTGTGGATAACGTTTGAAAACAGCTGGGATTTTATGGAAAATTATTTGTAACTGTTCAGTTACTTCATGATGGTATGAGAAAAAGTGTTATTACTGGCCTAGTAAAATTTTGAAATAAAATAAAAAAAATTGGTATCAGTCAGGGATATATACTAACTCCAATTTTATATTTATCAGTCATTTTCCAAGTTGTATATATGTGGCTTCATGAAACACACAAACTACAATGTTATAGATTTGAAAATAAGGTTTTTAATTTGAAGTGATTAAAAGCAAAAATGAAGTCATCTTTTTAGTATGCTGATAATTGTTCTATTCTTGCTAGTTCAAATACAGAATTTGATTTAATTTTTAAGATTAAAAAAACTAAGGGATTTATCAGATGATGGTAAATAATGTTGATCAATGAAGTATTTTAGATTTTAGACTTCACTATTCTGCTGCTTCATTTAGTATATAATGATATAACTATTTCAACTAAATTATTTATAGGAAGTCAAATATAGATCTCATATAGAGATATTTAAAAAAAATTCATTCAGAATGTTCCATATTTCTTTTGATTATGATGACAAGATCTTATGATCAGTCATTATAGTATTCAGATTATTCATTGGCATTGAATATACTATTATAAAGGCATACCTCTAATAGGACATATGAAAAAAAGACATATGCAAAAAAAAAAAAAAGAATTTTATGGTGAAGTTGAGAAAGGTATACCTCTAATAGGACATATGAAGGAGACGTGAAAAAAAAAAAAAAGAATTTTATGGTGAAGTTGAGAATAGTTTTTATTGATAGATACTCTTATTCCATTATAAAAATCATCTCATTGACATTATAGAAAGATTAGTGAATAACATACCATTTAAATCCAATTTTTTCCTCTTGGCATATTAATTGTTTTTCCACATAATTAATGATACAACTATGTATGTTCATAAAGTCAGATTACAATATCATCATGTGCTTTAATTCTGCCATGATCAAGAACACATGCTCCATAGTTAAAAATGTAATTCCATTTCCAGCCGTACCTGCTGGTTGGGAGTTCAATTTAGCTTTATGGCCATTGGCCAATGTAACCTGAAAGGATTGTTTGATGGGTAAGGAGGGAATGGCTGCACCCATTACTTGGAGTTGATAAAAATAATTTGAAATAAGAGATGCCTGGTTGTCTATGTCTATTAATGCTACAATTTCTATCTTTTCTATCACAATAGTAATTTCTGGGCAACTATTAAAAAGAGACTGATTATCTAACTCTTCTGGTTCAAAATCTTCTAAATCAAATCCCAATGAGTTCAGTGCAGAAATCAAATTGTTCCTCTCCAAATTAGTTATGGGTTCCCACAGTATGGAGCATTGCTATGAGGTCCTGCCTCATTTAATAGGTGGCCCATAGGTCCAGCCACTCGAGTCTTGCTTCTGGTATTCCCAATTGAGGAATCACACTATGATCATACTGTCCCAAAGGTGACCTCCATGACCCTTGAGTGGTGCATGTCTTCTCAACTGGAAATGATTCAAAATACTTAATAAGTGCAAATTACGTATTGGTCTCTAGGACAATTGTTATTAATATTAGTGAATAACTAGGATTGTCTCTTTTGGACTTGGTTGTACTATCATAAGCACTCTCCTCAGACTTTACTGTCCCCAAAATGTCCACACTTATGTTAATCACCAGCCACTAACATCTGCTTGATGTGATAAGATAGGTTTGGGGGCAAAATTTGCACAATTTGCATCTCCTATAGTGGGGAAGTAGTCAAGGTTCTAAATTTAGCAACCTGTGGCCTAAAAACAGTATAGCTTCATTTGTGGAATGTGTATTTTGCATGAGATAGCCAGGGGTGTATGCAGTTCTGCTTGTCCTTATTCCATAAGTTGTTCATTATGGCCTGAAGGTAGTCATCATAAGTCTGAGGCCTCTCAAGCAAAGTCCATCACCATCCCTTTGCTGAAGCATAAAGATGATTGCTGGCTATCACCGACTTTTTTTCTTCAGATAGCATGCTCAGAGTGAATAATTTCTCTAACATGCTCAAATATTCCATAGGGTTGTTGTTGTACTCCTTTTTAAAAAACTTTAATATTAATAAATTGGGAAGTATTGTGGTTTATACAATAATCACTAGTTTTCTGGAAGGGATTCAAGTCATGGAGTCCCTTAGAATTGACCATCTCTTTCATCATGGATTTGACTAAAGCCAAGATTAGGAGCTTTCATTTTTGGAATTTCACAAGATTTCTTCTATTTCCAACAGCACTCCTACATTTGTTTCTCTAAGTCAGATATGTGGTCACTATTCACCTACATTCCGACTTTATTTTCTCAAATTGGATGCATATACCCATGACATCCTTCTGCATCTCACATTTACACCTTTCACAGATTTTGACTTTATCGGGTTTCACATGCTTGGTAACTGCAGTAACTTCATGTGAACTTGTAGTTTAATATCCACTTCCTGGAAATCAATGGAGATGGTATTATTAACTGCATCCATCTTCTCATCCATGTCATGCAGTTTAAAATCACTGTTGGCTTCCAACAGAAGGAACTTCTGTTGGAAGCCAACAGTGATTTTAATTTCGGCATTTATCTCTGCATATTCATTCTGTAAAGAGCATCCAGTTTCACACTTAAAAGCTGAAATTCACTTCTAATATTTAATTATCATCAGCAATTTGCTTTTTTAAAATCCTGACACTCTTTTCTTGACTCCTCAAACTTTACTGATATCTTTTGAATTTTTTTCTGCCTCCTTACTTGTCTCATCTAATCTTGCCTTCATAGAGGCAGTTTCAATCCTTGACTCTTCCCTAATGGCCATCACTTCTTCCCTACATCCTTTTCATTTTTTCAACAAATTTGATCTCTATTTTTCTAGATCTACTGTCTATTAATGTTTTCAACTCAGCCTTCAATTCAGCAGAGTTACCCTTCAATTCAGCTTTCAATCCAGCCTTCAATTCGGCATTTAGTTAACCTTAAATTCAGCTTTCAATCCAGCCTTCAATTTGACATTTATTTTAGCAGAGTTAGCCTTCAATCCAGCATTCTATTTAGCGGTTAGCCTTCAACTCAACCTTCTATTCAGCATTCATTTTCATCTTCATATTCATCAGATCTTGCAAGTTAATGCTGGAACCACCCAACATTTCATTAGTATTACAACAATATGTAATAATTCACATGCAAAAAAAAAGGTATATTTTAGGCGATAATTATGTACAACCTAATGCTTGTTATCCCTCTTTCTTATCTCCTAAATATCCCTCTTCCTTATATCCTGAAATGCTAATTATCATCCAAGCAAAATATAAACAACCTGATCTAAACTTTGAATTGGATTTGTCCTGAAGATCAAAATCTCTACTTCAATGATGTCATATCCTTTTTGGCTAATCGAAAATATCGTCTGTACACTATCAGCACTGAAACACATCAAAAGAATTCGAATGACATTTGAATCATGTGAACACTTACTTGGTCAGCAAAAATTTTTTTTGTATAATAATAATAATGCATTTGCATTCACATAACACTGAGATATGGAGATTTCAACCTTTAAAGCCAAAATGTCATACTGTGATATTGATATGTAACCAAACATAAAAAATGTCCCCATGTGTTAAGTAAGCCTGCACTTAGGTCAATCGAATAAGTGCTGAGATAATTTCCTTCCTTAAGGAAATGGTGCTCATCTATTAGTTTTGTAGTCTCAATATCAACTCTAATCTATTATTCTCACCCACTGTTATACTAATGAACAATACAGGTCAAAAAATTTTTTTGAAATTAAAATTCTATACCCTCTTACAATAGCTGACACCAATCTTTATTAATTGCTCACATTTCAGGCCCCTTAGTTGTTGGCACCAATTACAATAGTACATATCTGGCTAGCTGAATGTGAAATATGTATAGGTAATAAAGACTGATTTGCTCTCAGGGTTTAACATGGTTAGTCCAAAATATAAATTTGGAAGTGGAATTTTTATTGAATCCAACTTATATTTGCAGATAGATTGTTATATGCAAACCGTGTAGTAATTAGTTACAGCTTATGCAAGTAATCATAAATTTGAATATTCACAAAACATATATATATATAAATTCACAGTCTCAAGCATTGCACAATGATCCTTGTATTGAAAAGAAACAAATCATTTTATATAAAATAAATGGTATATCCTTTATTTTGATTAAGGTTTTCTTTTCAAATGATGATAGTAATAATCAAACAACATATAATATCTGTTTCTTTTCTAAGTTTTCATTTTACTAATATCATTCACATTTGCAATATTTCAATTCAAATAATTCTTCCACCATTTTTGAATTGCAATATTGTATATGAAGATAGCAGGAATAAAGGAAAGGAAGAAGGAAAGTGTTTAGGATTATATATAGATTGACAATATATGTTAACAATATGCATGGATTGATGCTTATATCTAAATAAGGATCATTTATTGTTTAACATAAAGAAGATACAATGATAGATAAATAATGATGATCATAGTTTCTTAAAATAGCATAGTTCAGGAATATTGTATATGAAGATAGCAGGAATAAAGGAAAGGAAGAAGGAAAGTGTTTAGGATTATATATAGATTCACAATATATGCTAACAATATGCATGGATTGATGCTTGTATCTAAATAAGGATCATTTATTGTTTAACATAAAGAAGATACAATGATAAGAAAAATAATGATGATCATAGTTTCTTAAAATAGTATAGTTCAAGATTATAGATAAGTTCTTGAAGGCAAGATCACCTTAACTTTCACTCAAAATTTATCAGTACTCTCTTCATACTATGCTGAATATATATATATGCCCTATCCTATTTTCTGTTAAAACTATACTTCTCTTTTACAACACAAATGCTAACTCCTTAGATTAGTCATTTTCAAGCAGGTTTCTTATGGCCCAAAAGAATATATAGATTCTATGTCACCACTAATTCTGAGAATTCACTGAGTGTTTATCACTAGACTACACAACTCCTAACATGCTAAACTTCCATGAATAAAAAACAACTCCTAATCTCATAATGAAATATGCACATGTAATTTATATATAAAATATCTACATACTGATCTACCTTTCCTATGTATCTTATGATGAAGCTATAAATTATTTACTGAAAAGAGAATATTAAATAAAATTTAACCCTAATAACACTGCATTATATATATACCTATAAATGGTTCCCATGAAAACAAATGACAGTAAATTTAATTTCAAACATTCATTGTGTACAACATATATAGCTTACATATATAATGCATATAAATTAAAACAACTACAGAGAATTTTAATAATAAATGATATCTAGCATCTTATTATTTATCTTGATGAATCAAAATTTAAGATAACTTGTGTACATCTTAAAAAAACAAAACAATCAGATTAATTACAATTTAATATCTTTTTTTTTTTGTTTTATTTTGAAAATCGACAATTATCTGATGTGTCTTTATTCATTCTGGTGTATATTGAATCAATATGTAAGATGCCTTTTAATGATGAATGCATGAATTCAGAAACTAATTGCAGTTTGTTTTCTAGAAGTGTCCTTTTATTCTGGTTAGGCCAAGGTGAATCATTTGAAGATGGCACAATGATTTCAGATATTTAGATAATCCTTATATTGATGTACAGAATAAGAATAGCTATTCGTTTCCAGGTTGATTTCTCTTCAAAGACATGCCTGTTAATAATTTCTCTCTCATTTAGCGGAAGGCAATATTCACGAAGGATAAAGCAGGAAGCAAATTCCTCAAGTCACAATTTTCTCTCTCCTCTGCCATTTTTTATTGGAATTGGCTCAATATAGTTCTCAATTATGCCAAAAAAAAAAAAAAAAGAATGGTTTAACGGCAGCAAAGGTTATCTTTCTTTTAATGGCAATTCTCAAATCTTTGACTGTTACTATTGTATTCAGCTTAGTCCTTCATGTGCTATTGACATCAACCCTATTGTTAACACAATTGAATTGTTGGTCTTCAAATATTAAATTTGATAAAAGAGAATTTTTTTATATATAAACATATGTTTTATGTACACTTTACATTTTATAAAAAATAAAGAAACAAATAAAATTATTCTGCAAATAAGTCCAAAAAAATGTACAACGTAACATATTTAATAATTTTATATGCTAATATTTAATATTGACATTACCAAACACAAATATTTTAAACATGAATTTACATTTTTATAAGAATCCATATACGCATATATGTATATATTTTCTCTTGCCATTGTCAAATTCCAAAACCATAATGTGATGTGATGCACTCTAGCTTCTCCGTAAATGAAGTCAAGAATCTCTCAGCAATTATGCCCAGAGAAACCTGTTAGCCACTTTATTTTTCCATTCCCCAATCTAAGTGTTCCTATATTCTGCTCCATCCCATTGCCACAACATAATCTTCTATGGCCTTTATATCTAAATCCCCCTTATCTTTTCCCAAACCCAGCATAAAAACCAATAATTCACTTTCTGTATAATCACTTTTTTCATATTTATTCTTCCATAACTTCATTATATGTATCCTTTCTATTTTCAAGCATTTACATTCAGTTAACAGATGCCTAATATTTTCTATTCCTTCCTTACATAATTTACAGACTAAATCACTCATATTTTTCCATTTACATGTATATTCTCTTGTTGCTAAAGATCCCGTTCGAGCCTTAAACAATAAACTACTTTCCTTACTATTATCATATATTAACTCGCACCTAATATTCTGTTTATTTCTATATATATATACCCCTCCCCCCCAATAAATAAATATCAATAATGAAAAAAAAAATCCATGTACCAAGATCAAACTGAAAATTGTAAACAAACAAAAGAAAAAACTTTGCAACTTTCCTTTATTGCAGGCTAAGAAAAGACTGCGATCCTTTATCTCTTATCACAATGCATAGGTAAAACACATAGAAGTGACTCTAGCTATCACTATAGAAAATATTCCCATCCCAGTCTGTTAACAATTCAAATCTCATAGGAAGACGGGAGGAAATTCCTTCTCTTAAGAAATATCCATACAAACAAATATATATATATACATACAAAGTCGGTATATGTAAACACAAAGGAAGGGGGGGATATATATATACATACATCTCTTTTTCAATCTTTTTTTTTTAATGACAACATAACACTCAATGTGGATGGTGGGTATTTTCAACTGTTACAACATATATTTAGATTACATTATATATAGTTCAGTTTGCCAATATATTTGTATATATACTTTTACATAAGTTTTACTTTGTGTTATCTTTCCTCAACTTCTGATTCCATTTCTGTGCCAGATAAGAAAGCTGAGTAAATCTTGTTAATCAAAATCAAAAATCAAATCTGTTGAAGTGCTGCCTTTGTTGCCTAATAACATTATTAACTGACTGATATGACAGGATATGATTTTTGCAGTACAATATATAAAATATACAGTCCTAAGACGCAAGGCTATAACAATGACAGAATCATGTGCTGGGTTCTTTATTGGCTAGATGAAGATATTTTTTAAAAGAGTATTTTTTACAATATACTTCTATAATTTTCAATGCTTTAAAAATATTTTTTATATTTTTTAAAATTCCATTTTAATACTTTAATAAATTCACTTTCAAGTTTTGGCCTATGCACTGTATTCTAGGGACTTGTGGACCTCATGCAATGTACTGTGTTTGATACCACTAATTTTGAATGTTGGGTAATGTAGAGAAGTAAAATCATTTGAATGATAATGGTTTAATTATAATTTATGTTATGTAGATGATTTATACTTTTCTAATGTCTTTAAGTGATTGTTTTTGCAAATAAAGATAAATTTGTAAGATAATAATTTAAAAGTATATTTATTTAATTAAAGAAAGCACATGAATAAACAGGAAGAGGAAAATATGTCTTCATGGATAATATTATTTTTAAATAAAAAATAAATTGAGAAGTTTACTGATTAAATATTTAAAGAATAATTATTTTATGTTTATTTGTAATAATGCATTATGACAATATCTCAACATTTGAAGGCTTTGAAAGTGAAACTGGCAATTTATATTGGTATATGTATATTTAGTAATGGTAAATTAAAATAAAAAAGAAGATATAAATGACTACCATTTAAAAATGTTGGATATCAGGGTGATATGGGGGAAGGGCAAAAAGAATAAACATTCAAAAAAAATTACTAATAGCTGATAGTTGATTGTTAATATTAGTAATGGATATAAATTGGTGATTGATATGACAAATCCTTGTATTAATGGCTTTTTAGATGTGGAGAATAATGTGTAATTCTCTTATAATAGCTCTTTATCAGTGGGAGATAGAATACATATACTATGTCTTTTGTATTTTTATACTAATTATTTTTTTAAAGAAAACTATGATAATTCCATCACTGAAATATAATACATTCAAAGCAATACTCATACTTGAGAAAACACTGTATTTATTAAATGTAACTCGGCAATGAAAAAGCATTGAAGTTATATTTAATATTTTCAGTGTCTTCTCTGAAAGTGACAATAATATTGCCTTTAATTTATTATTTATTTTTATATAATTATTTTATTAAAAAAAGGTAATGGCTTTATTTCTCAGGAGTTCGTAAAAAGTTTGAATGCCAGAATCAGACTTCCCACCCTCAAGTTGGATCCTCTATCACTGTGCCAAACTGTGCAGGGCATTTTGTTGAAATAATTTTTATTATAGAATAGATACTTATTCTTAATATTGTTTGTGGTTTTTCCCCTTCCTCCAATCAAATTTTTTGACAACTATTTTTATTTTAAATATGTTTTAAATAATATATATCTATTAGGATTTGTCGGTTTCTAAAAACCGGTTTTTTAAAGAAAAGTTTGGAATTTAAAAACCGGTTTTTCTGTAAAAAAAAGATCGGTTTTAAATGTATACATAACACATATATTAATTTGCTAAAAAGATTAAAAGGTAAGCAAAAGTACTCGTCAAGTTATATATACTAAAGAAAGATGAACAAATATCTGCAAGAACCTGAAGAAGTGACCTCCTCTACTCTTCAAACATTAAAGAAAGAGTTTTGGGTCCTGGAGACTACAAATAAAAGAACAAAAAATTTAGATTTATTATTTAATGCTTTAAAGGCAATTAAGCTCAGTTCAGTAGCAAGTGAGCAAGTATTTTCCATTTCTGGCAATTTTGGGTCGAAAGTAAGGACACAACTAAATAGTAAATCTATTGACATTCTTTGCTTTTTGAAGTCATATTTTATTAAACAGAATAAGAAATAAATTAATAATTTACATATTAAACAGTTGAATGTTAAACATTTTTTGACTTCTGTAATTTTTATGAGTATTAATGTATAATTACTTAAATGTGTTAATGTTTTATTTTAATAATTTTATGCATGTACATAGAAATGTACTTTATCTATTCTTTTTTGTATTTTTGAATTATAATAAACAAAAAAAATTTTAAATTTTTATTTTAAGTTGTAAGTATTTCTTGTTTTTAATCCAGAAAAATTCGGAACCGGTTTAAACCGGTTTTCTAAAAAGTCGATTTTGGTATAAACCCTAATATATATATTTTCTCAATTTTTTTTTTTTTTTTTTACTGAAATATTATTTTTTTTTATTTTTAGTTAGACAGAGCCTATGACCAATTTATTCGTCCATTGGAAACTTTCCGCAAAGAACAGATAGGTGGTGCTAAGGTATGTATATATATAATGAAGTTGTGGAAAAATAAATATGAAAAGAGTGATTATACAGAAAGTGATTATTGGTTTTTATGCTGGGTTTGAGAAAAGATAAGGGGGATTTAGATATAAAGGTTATAGAGTTGACAAAGATTATATTGTGGAAATGGGATAGAGCAGATTATAGATAAATTTAGAGTGGGGAATGTAAAATAAAGTGGCTAACAGGTTTATCTGGGCATAATTGCTGAGATATTCTTGACTTCGTTTAAGGAGAAGCCATAATACATCACATCACACCTGGGTCTAGTTTTATGCGATAGATAAGTTAGCAGAAAACCCGCATTAAAAAATTGCACAAAAATAGATTTAACTTACCTTGAAAAATGGGGGATAGGTTCTGTAATTTTTAGAAATCGCATAAAAGCAAAGCAACAAGGAAAAATTACTTTAAAATTTACATTAAAAAAAAAAAAGGAAATAAAATATGACTAATACAAAATTTCAAATATTTGAAAAAAATTAATACAAGACAAACTTTTTTTACTTTTTTTTATTAACCACAGTATTTAATTTTACATTTTTTCATACATATTTTAATCATTACCGCTATTTGACAATATGCATTTGTTTGTGAACTGGTAAGAAATCAGATTTGTCATAAGAGAAAGTACAACTAGCGCTACTTGCAGTCTTTTACTGCATTAATGGTTTTGTGTCAACAATGTAATCAGTGTTTAAGATGATGATTTTACTAATTGTTTATAAAGCTCGTGATATCCGGACATATAACTATTTAGCTCTCGGAATTTAAGAGGTTGTTCATTGCAGGAAACTCAGATTTCTGCATTTTCTGACATTTTTCTTTGTCTCACACATTATTGTAAACTCTATGATTAACTGATTTTTACTTATCAGAAAATAATAAATTTGTTTTTATTTGTTTACTACTGAAATAAATTTTAAATGTTCACATTTTGTTTTTATATTAAAAAAATGAGATCGCAATAAAAACAAAAAGATTATATATTAGAAAGATTATTTTCAGTTTACAAAATCAATAAAATCTTCATTATTTATTTTAAAAATCTAAAAGAAAATTAATTTCTGTTATATCTAACAAAATACATTTTAACTGTTTGGGACTAAGACGCCATATTGAATTTTTTAAAATAATGGCCTGAGACACAATTTTCACAACTTCAGTTTAATTATGTTAGAGCAAAAACAATTACATTGCTGGAAACTAGAAAAACTAAGGAAAACAATAAGCATAAAATAAATAGTGATAACTATATAAAAAATAAGGAAAAAAAGAAATTTTTATAACCGAAATAATTATTATTTTATTGTTTGTTCATAATTTGGAAATTAACATTAACTAAAATTCAAATGACATCTTCAGTGATAATTTCTTTGTATTCCTCACAAAATTATCTTTTTAAATATGTATAACATGTCTTACCTGAGATAATCCATAGCTTCACAATGTCCAAAAGAAGTTGGTTATGAATGCTTCATTTTTATCTTGTACCCCAACAGTTCCAAATCTCAAAGGCATCTATAAAGAAAAAGATTCATCCTAATAAAAGATACAAAAGAAATCATCATAGCAATTGGCTTCTTGACCATCTGAAACTAGAAATTGTAGGCTACTGTCTATATCACTGATAAAATGAATTTCATCTCTTCATTTTATATTTTATTATGTACATCAGTGATGTTTATATTCTTTATAGACACCAGTGATGTTTATATTCTTTATGCACACAAGTGATGTTTATATTCTTTATGCACACAAGTGATGTTTATATTCTTTATGCACACAAGTGATGTTTATATTCTTTATGCACACAAGTGATGTTTATATTCTTTATGCACACAAGTGATGTGTATATTCTTTATGCACAGAAGTGATGCTATCTTGTTATATTTATTGTATCACATAGATATAATTTATTTGCATATAGTCCATTGGTTAGCTATAGACTTGAAAATAATGTTATGAAACATATAGCAAAAACAGAGTGTCTCCAAAGCATGAACAAGAATAAACAAAAACATAAACAAGAATCAGAATTTGATTATATGCCTGTGTATGCAATCTTTTTATACATTTGATTATTAGTAAACACAAACATATTATATAAACATAAATAATAAATAATAAATTATTAAACTTTTTAAAAATCATTATTTTATAAAATAAGTTGATTAGAACTTAAGAAAATTACAATAGAACTTTAGAAAATTATGGTAGATATGAATTCTATATGAGCATAAATAAATATATAACTACAAACTAACACACACTAATTACAAACTAAAATTAATAAAAAAGATAATTTTTTCAAAAAATAAAAAAAATAATTAAATATTATTAAAAAAATTAAAATTTTATACTTACAAGTCATTACGTTGAAGCTCTATTGCAGGCCTTGTTTGTGAATAACACCAGAGAAATTTTCACTTGCAGGCTGTAAACCATTTTTTGTCTTTTATCATTTCGTGATAATTAAAAAAATTACCAAAAAAAGAAAAAAATTAAATACTGTGGTCGATTAAAACTACTGCCAAAAATTCAAATTTCAACCATTTTTTTGAGGTAGAGATCGTTGGAAAGCTACATCATTGAGCTATCAAATGCTCATATTTTGGTTGATGTCATGGTTATACTTTTTATGTCAGTAAAGAAAGAAAACAACACGTCATCCGACGAGCGCTCAAAGAGCGCTACAGCGCATAAGCAGTTAAAAGTTTAAAATTTTTGAATATTTATTGCAATATTTTTATATGTAAGTATATCTATTATTATTATTATTATTTACTCATTAGTATAAGTAGGTTATTTACACAGAAGCTAAGATTCTAAACACAGCTTCAGGCCATATTCACGTTAGCTGCTAATATAAAGTTATATTTTTGAAAAAAAAAAAAAAAATTTCAAGTCAAAATAAATCATTAATAATTTAAATTTCTTGATATCTAATAAATATAATGCAATAAGAACTTCTTTATTACATAAAAGAAAACTGCATAAAAAGATATTAAGAAGAAACATGAATTGCATAATCTCAAAATCGCATTAAAATAATCCATAAAATGAGACCCAGGTGTATGTCATAATTTTTATTTATAAATGCAATAGAGTGAATAAGTATATAGTTGACTATTATTTACACATTCAAAGTTAGCTTTCACATTTTTTCACGTGAAGACTTCACAACTGATCTTTTTTTTTGAAAAAAATCAAATTTTTATTTTATTTATCATAATCTTCTCTGGTGATTTTTTAAAAGAACTAACTGATATTGCTTTTTATTATTTTCATAGTCATCAAATTTTTACTGTTCAATTGAGAATTAATAACATCATATTAAAAACTTGATATTTTCAAAACATCTCTATGTCTAATATACTTTATAAATAAAAATTAGCTTATCTACTGCTCTCTTTAAATAACAAAAATATAGTTAATTGAACTATTGAAATATGAATTCTGAATTTTAAGTTAAGCAAAGATTGCATAATGATGTGAAAATGGAACAAAGTTTATTTTGAATAGCAAAAATTAATTGAAAACAAAGAGAAATTCAAACTTACTTCAATAATGCCTTTTACTATAACTAGTATTTTTTTAAAATAAACCTAAGTTACAACAAATACAAATGTTGTAATCAATTTAGATTACTTAATTGTTTATTTGAATCTTCTTAGCAGTAAGTATATATTGTATGCTAATTTTTTTTATTTTTATAATTATTCTGCTACATATTGATTAAAAAAGTTAGAAATCTGATTAGTGTCATGAAAAAAAATCATAATGAAAAAACTATCAAACTATCATCAAACATAAATACTATGATGTCTGACATAGAATGTATGTTTAAGATGTTTTTAATTGTCAATATAGAACTAATTTCCAAAATGAAAAAATTAAAATAAAGCTAATTTTTATTGGTGTAAGTTTGTATATGCTTTTAAATGGTCGACTTTATTTTTACTATGAGTCAGAAAAATAGAATATAAGTAGCATCAAGAAAATAAATTCTAAGTTAGATAGTAAAAGTTAAGTGATTTTTATTAGTGTAAGTTTGTTAAGTTTTAAAAACTCAACTTTAAGTTTCACTATGAACCAGAAAAATTGAGTTAAAATATAGCTTCAAGAAAAAATAATTTCCAAGCAAGAAAGTGGAAATTCTGAATATTTATATGGCTAATCTATGAATCTTTGTTAGGGTAAGTTTGTTTTATTTGTGTTTTTAAAAGTTAAATTTTAGTTTTTACTAAAATCAGACTATACAATATGTGCAGCAATTAATTATATATATAAACTAATATTTTTAATTTTGTATTATATTTTTTCTCTTTAAATGATAGCTTTGCTATAGACTGCAAAACTGAAACCCTAAATACATTTATTTGAATGTAAATTTCAATCACCAGTTGATATAATGAGCAACTTATTAGAACCCATTGCATTCATTACAAAAAAACATACTGTAAATGAATTCTAGCAATTATGCTACTGAAAAAGAAAATAACTTTTTATTTTTATTTTCCAAGTCACCATCTTGAATTTTTTTTTTAAAAAATTATAACAAATATAATTTATAACATATCTTCTGTTTGAATACAATAGATATAAAAATATATACGTTGTTAGAAAGAGCAAATATGAAAGAATATAATAAAGCTGATAAAATATTCATCACCTCAACAAAAATTAAGAAGAAAGAGATTTTTAATACTTTTAAAAATGTTTCTTTTTGCATTGGATCACGAATTTAAAATTTTGAAAGTTAAATGTTAAAATGATATTTTCATAGACAGCTTCATCACATTTGTCATAAAATGCTGAAAAAAAGAGGATATATTACATGACTTTACTTGAAATAATTTTTCATCATAAAAATGGTAATTGAATGGCTTTCATTTTTACTAGCTGACACAAATCTTGTCCATCCATGCAGGATATCTGCTAGAAATGTTTGATTATCCTTCTCTGCAGGCTATCTGTTAAGAATATGTTTGGTTTTAGTGGGGGGAGGGGAAGTAACAGTAAGAACAATTTATGAGATATTATTCAAAGAGAACTTTAGTAAATTGTAACATTATATTAATTATTATATTATTGAAAAATGGGGGATGACCTAAAATATGTAGTCTTTTCAAGTAAAAAAAGTGTACTCAAAAATAAATATTAAACAAAAATAATAATAAGAATAGTTTATGAGATATTATCCAAAGAGAATTGAGTAAATTGTATTGTATTATTATCTTATTATATTAATTATTATATTATTGAAAAATGGGGGGTGACCTAAAATATGTATTTTTTTTCAAATAAAAAAAGTGTTCTCATAAAGTAAATATCAAACAAAAAAATTTCTAAGATAAAATGAATAAAAACTAAGTAAATCAATAAACATCAAATTAAGCAAATTTATTACGAGCATTGATTATTATATATGTGTGTGGGAGATGATGTATGAGATAGTGAATGGCTGAGGGTGCTTGAAAGTCTGTGTTCAAGAGATCATTACAAAATTGTAACAAATGAGTACAATGTTACTGTAATCATGCAGTAAATGAATAATCATATAAATAAAATCATGATATATCTTGCCTATTGCACTAACCATGTAGATATGATTCTGAATGTAGATGTGCATGTTTTTATTATCATTGAAATGTAAATTGTCTAAAATTCTACAGCATATTTATTGCTTTCTATGTAATCATATAAAAAGATAAGTAATAAAAAAATTGAATACTCACTGATGGGAAAATTGATTCTTGGCACGCATCAAATGTTATTATCCAGGATCAAAGTCCGGTCATGAAGAAGCCCTAGATGTAGTTTCCACGCTGTCCTTGCAAATAAAATGATTTCACCAACTTTTTTTTTGGTCACAGCTTCTAGATCCTAAATAACACTAAAATTAGCATATTTATTGCTTTCTACACATATGTAATCATATAAAAAATATAAGTAATAAAAAAATTGAATATTCACTAATGGGAAAATTAGCTTCTAGAAAGAGAAGGCTCACAAATACACACATCGGCAATAGGGAATTTCGTATCCAAATCAGAACAAGCAGTGAGAGAATCCATTTCAGCCATAAATTTTTTTTTTCCAATAACTAAATTTAAAAAAAGAGAGAGAGAGAGAGAGAGAAAAAAAAAAAATTAAAAATGCATTTTTTTTAAAAAAAAAAAATCATAAAAAATCTAAATTTCATCATTGAAAAAAAATACTTAAATTTTTATAAATGTAACAAGATGGTGAAAAGATTGATATAATATCCATAAGTGTAGGATTTACCAATTTCGTGCAAACTGAATTTAAAATCTAAACTTCTGAAAATGTATACGAAAGGGATATTGGGAAGCTAAGAGTATGGAGATGTAAAAAGTAAAGATAATTCAGGGCACAGTGCTTATAAGTTTATAATATTTTCATCATATTAGTCATATTTTGTTTTGTGATTATTACACTGATATTCATCTGACTAATACAGATCAATCTGGAATTTTTATTTTTCATTGGCTATAGGTAGATTACCTAAAAATACCATAGACTTGCTTAAAAATCCTCAAATATTCTGAACAAAATTATATTTTAAATCATAAGTATGGCAGACAGTGTAAACTATTATTCTCTGATATTATTAAAATGGAGATGGCTATGTCTATAACAAGATGAGATGATACCACTGGACTTGAATGGTTTTTAATTTGTGTCTCAGAAATAAGAAACATCTTTGCAAAAATTTATACTTTGAAGCAGAATGAAGTTTCTTGATTACAAAGAAGGAAAGTTTGTGACAGATTTTAGCATAAAACTATTGGAGAGGTTTATCTATATTAAGCTATTGATGTTCAGCAGTGTTAAATGAAACCATTATTTCTTTTAATGATATCTTTATATGAAGTCATTTTGTTTGAAAGCAAATTTAAACATTTTAGAAATAAGTCTTATAACTTAAATAATAATGGCATTTGATTATTGTTTGGTTATAGTTAGCTATGATTGCCATTTTGTTGACTTAATTTTATCTTAATATTTTTCAGTCAGTTTTTTAAAATGTATACGAATAATAATATTAAAGGGATATTTAAATATTAATATGGCAGGGTTTTTGCAAAGCATTTCTGTTTCACTTAAAAGGCTGAGATTTTTTTTTTTTTTTACATAGCCATGAATTAATGAACATAAAATTTCCAGCAAATGTCTTTATGCTGCTGGATAAACTCTTCAGTGCTTATGGATAATAAATATAAATGACTCCATGTATTTCAATAGATGTAGAAAGTCATTATATAAGTAAAAATTAAAGAACTAAGAAGTAAGTACTTATTCCAAAATTAATCGACACCAAAATGATTTGCTATTGTATTTTGCCTATTTCATGTTTCACTTAAATTAAATTATACATTACAAATGGAAATTAATTATGTGATTATATATTTTTAAAAATTATTAGTGAAATCAACTGAATCGATTTTTTCAATTTTTTTTTTTTAAAAAATAACTGCTATCTAATCATAGTTGAAACCTTTAAAATATATATATATATATAGAAGTATTTGATTTATCCAGAACTTTTTTTATCACATAACTGTGAAATGGCATTCAGACACCTTTTTTAGTGTATTTTTAATATTTCAAATAGTATCCCATGCACATAATTACAATCCATATTTATATAATTCAAACAAATGAAAAAATATTGTGTTTTATGAATCAGATGAAATATTGATGGATTTGAAATTGGCGCTCTCATGTAGTGAGAAATGGACTCATCCATGTCCCCATTGGTCATTCTTGCTCAGTGACTGATTACAGTGATGCATGTGCAGCTAGTAACGTTTGATATTTGTGATTGACTGCATCTATCTAGGGATTGACAATGTGTGGAATATTTAATTTCTTTATTTTTATGTAAATTTAACATTATTTTTATTTTATTTTTTAATGTAAAATTTTACCCTAAATTTAAAAATGAAAAACATTTCCAGTTACTTTTTGACCATCAATCCCACTAATAAAAAGTCCAAAATGATGACAGAATATTTGGAAAAATAGGTGCAAGTTGATATTCCTGAACACTAAGAATGAATCAGATAATTTGTCAGAGGAGAATTGGACAAAACTTTGGAAATTACTATAAACCTTTATTCAATTATATACAGTTTTACAATTTCATTTTACATTTAATTATCAGTTGTATATTTGTATTTGTTTATTTAACTTTAGATTTGACATGTATAAAATAAGAAAATTATGATAAATTTTGTTTGATTTTTTTATTTGCTGAAGCAATTGGAAAAGTTGCTTTAAATTTCATTTAAATGATATTTGAATATAATTTTCTTTAGTAAAAAGCTTGACAAGAAGTGAGTTCTGGCATCTTTTTTTATTATTTAAAAAAAGCCCTGGATCTATCTATACAGTATATATAAAAATACTGATGAGAAAGAATGACTCTAATAATAACAAGAATTCTTAATTTGAACTACAGTACTTAATAAAAATATTGCTTTTGATTTTGTAATACATTTCTTCATTTTTAATTTTTTTTCGCAGTCTTTTTTAAAAAGTTAACATTTTAATATATTTATTTTCAAAACAATAACTATTTTATTTAAAAAAGCATTTGCATCACATGTTGATGAATCAATGGAAAAAAAAAATGTTCAAAAAGATAGTTTAGCCATTATAAATTGGAAAAGAATTTAAGAGGATTAGAAATAAACATATAGTTTGGTCCATGATTAATTACATAGTAGTAATTTAAGTGCAATATTTTTTGGTCTTTAGGAAAAAAGAAAAATGAAAATTTTTATCATAAGCCATACAGTAATTTTTAGTAAGTGATAATTTGGCACATCGACAAAATTATGAGAGGGCAATTAAAATTTTCACGAAATATCAGATTCTATTTATGTTTTGGCTTAAGATTTTCTGAAATAAAATTTTAAAAAATTAATTTTGGATACATTAACCACAATTTAATGTCCATAATAAGTTATTAATCTTATTGAGACATTGTATAGGGGATGGGGGATTATAATCTGATTAGTATACTATTTTGTTTTAAAATAGTAAATTTTTATCAGGCAAATGAGCGTTTTTCTCTGTAACAAAATAGTAACTGATAAAAAGATAGGGAGGGGGAGGTTAAACTTTAATCGTGCATGTTTTCAGCCTTTTAATTAATAATGTGGCATTGCTTATGTAAACATTATTAAAAACTAACCTGAACATATATACATATAACAAATGAATAGAACTTTAAAACGAAAAATACTAAACAATAATTATTTTTTTTAGTTTGTGTTTATAAAGATAGTTTTACCGATATAAAAATAAATTCTTAATGCAGTATATCATGTACTATAAATATATAATTAATAGATATTAACATGAATAATTTTTTATTATTTGATATTTAAGTTTTTACAAGTTTAGTGTTGTTATTAAAGGACATTTTAAAATGGCTCCTTGTTTAGTTAATTTTAATATTTAAATTGTATTGCATTTAAAAATTATTTCAAATGTTTTTTTTTTTTTGTCAGCTTATGTCTTCTATATACAAATATACATTGAATAGTGAATACAAATCTTTTCCTTTTTGTGTATACATATATAAAGGTATTTATTTTTTATCCAATTATTAATCAGTAAGTGAGTATGTAACTATTTTTAGAATACAACTAAATCACCATTTTCCTGCAATTGACTAGCTTGTTTAAATAATGCTATCATTTTCGTTGATTCTCTTTGAAAGGTAGTTAGAGAGGATTTTGCTTGCAGTGAATTATTTAAAGTTTTTTTTTGGTACTTGTGAGTTTTCAAGTAAACCAAGATTGGCATCCCATATTTTTGATTAATGTACAGTTTTGAGGGCCTATACTCTACCAAAAAGATGTTAGTTGTTAAATTAGTATGAAATTAATAAATTGATTGTTAAATATATATAAAAAAAAAGGAATAAATTCCGATAGATTTTATTAAGAAGCTTTATTTCAATTTTTTTAATATTTATATTATCACATGGGAAGTGATGAGATGCTTTGTCGTACTTTGATTCAAGTTAGCATCATTCTTTTTGTCAGTAGTTTTTGTGGTAAATTGTCATAATGATAAACATTTTCCTCTGATGAAATGTGATGCTTTGGACTATTTCCAAAGGTACTGGATCATCCCTTCCCAAAAAGTGTGCATTGATATTTATGATGTGATTGCACACCACTGACATGATTAAAGTATAAATATTGTATTTATGTATATTTTTTCATTTTTCTGTTAATAAGTTAATGCAAGAAAAAAAAAAGAAAATGTAAATATTGTAATTAATTTGTCCACAATAGTTTTTTTTTTTTTTAAAAAAAAATAACAGTAATAAAAAATAAAATGTAATTATTAAATAGGATGTTTCCTAGCAGGTCTTTTTTATATAAACAATTTTTGGAGTCCCAAAACTGTAGATTTATCAAAAATATGGGCTGCTGTCTTGCTTTGCTTGAAAACTCACAAATAACTTTTACAAATAACTTTTTATTATTATTATATTGTTTCATTGCTTCAATTAAATTATGATAATTTTGTCACCTGTTATTCATAAATTCAGTATTCACGAACCTTCTCCATTATATTAGAATTAAGGGCTTATCAGTCTTGGACTAATAACACTGTTATCTTATTTTATTTCAACAACAACAACAACAACAACAACAACATCATCATCATCATTATTATTATGATGTTTCAATAATATACTTTATTATCAACAAAGGATACATGATGTTTACATTGGTTACAGTGGGATGATGATTTTTATATATTTGTTTTCACTTTGAGATTTTCATTGTTAATTACATGGGTATGGAAATGTTGATTAGAGATCACATCTGTTAACTTATATTCTTGTCATTGCTATCATTGTTTAATTTTATTGTTGTTAGTTTCTGATCTTGTTATTGGTTAGAGTCCCTCCTTCAATCTTCATTTATATTCTGTTATTGACTTTTCATTGGTCAAGAGTTTTATTAATTGTTTCAGCTTTGTGAGTATCAGTATTTCATATTGTCTTTTTTTATTATCAGATTTGTTTGTATAGGTTGGGTTTATATAATGGCTTGTAGTTGTATGTTGTTATAAGTTATCTTGTAATTTTAATAGCGACCAGGTAGCCATAAAGATACCTTGATCTGCAATCTTTGCATCTCTGTTCTTTATTTGTTGTAGTTTATTGTAAAATGTTGCCAGATATTGTGTGGTATTATTGTTAAGACTAAATATACATCGTGTGCACCAAAATGGGCAGAGATTGCTGCTTGTGCTGTAGCGGTTGTCTGCTCATGTGCAAAATCTTTTAACTGCTGTATAGCTTGTCTTGTTTTATATTGATTCAGCATGTTGTCTCTCATGTTTTTTCAGCAGCATGGTATAAGTTGCAGAATGGATCTATTGACATATATGGGCAACAGTCGCGTAAGAAATAGGATGGTTTAGCTTGATCAAGAAATCAACGAACTTTAGTTTCATTGACCATATTCTGAACTTTTTAAGGAGTTGTTTATTTCCAGCATTGGACTAATGTTATGATTATTTGTGACTGGGTTGACCAATTTATATTTCTGACAGTATGTGTATTTGCTATCAGATGTGAGTGTTAATCTGTGAAGAGTCTGCTAATGTTACTAGGTATCCATTTGCAGTGGGTGGACAATCTGTAGTAATCATATCAAGGAGGCATTGAAGCTGCTGAAACCGTGCAATGATTTTTCCAGTA
Source organism: Epiperipatus broadwayi (assembly GCA_028023455.1). Taxonomy (NCBI): domain Eukaryota; kingdom Metazoa; phylum Onychophora; class Udeonychophora; order Euonychophora; family Peripatidae; genus Epiperipatus; species Epiperipatus broadwayi. The sequence continues at coordinate 12,133,194 of JAQFVV010000018.1, forward strand.
GTTTTATTGTTTTTGTGCATGGGATACATGTAGTGTGTGGAACCCCAGACCATTCCATATAGTTGTTTGATTGAAATGACTACAGTTTTCCTAAGCCTTAGTAGTTTGCTATGGAGAGATGATATAGCGGCTGTAAAATTTTTTGTAAAATTAACAATAGCTGAATAATATATAATTCTTGTTGTTATGAGGGTAAATAGATGCACTTTTGAATACAGAAACTAGTATGCAATTGATAATAATATGACTATATAGGTCACTTTCTGTTTGAGTTTATTTTGCAGTCTTTGTCTCATTTCCTGTGCTCCCAGTTAAAATAGAAATCTGAGAAATGGGGTAGGTTTTCCTTGATATAGTTGTGTATAGGTTTATTAGTGTAGATGATTATGTTAATGTTTTGCTGAGGTTGAATTGTAGTTTGTGTGTGGCTGTTTAATTCTTATAGTATTCTTTTGAATAATGACAATTCTTTCTGCAATGCCAGAAAAACTGTTACATCATCCATGTAAGTAATGCATGGAATCCGTTGGGAAATTTGTGGTATTAATATTCGTAGCAACTCATTTTCGATTTGTTTTAGGAGTGGATTTATATATATATATATAGGATAAACAGTAGTGAGTTGAGTAGGGATCTTTGTGAAATTGATTGGGTGGGAATAAACAATGTTGTTTTTCTCCCATTAAGTGTGATATGTATAGTTGAGCAATAGATTTATGATAAATGTATAGTAGGGTGGGTGGGATTACTATATTAGCCAGCATGTTCATTAAGATATCTATTGTGATAGAATCAAATGATGTCTGTATATCCAGTTGAATTGCAATTGCGGGGCATACTTTTATCTTATTGTACTGCACTTTGTATCATTTTAAATACAAGTGCAGCCTGTGTCGTAGAGGATCCCTTTTTTGTATATTGTATATTTGACATTAGGGACAATATGTATGCTTCTTCTTTATCTTTGACTATTTTTTCCAATATTTTGATGCATAATGGGCTCATGGAGATAGGTCAAATCAAAGGTTGCTGAGATTTGATATGTCTGCTACTTTTTTGTTAAATGGTACTATTGCTATTGGATATAGTCTTCTAGTATTGTATATTTTTTGTGATAGGAAGTTAGCAAGGTTGCAAAAATACTCTGTGGTAATTTGACTCAAGTGTAAAAAACAAACATTGGCATGCTGTTGGTTCCAGAATGGCAACTGTTAGGAATTTTTCCAAGTTTTTCAATAAATTGTTGGAACTGAAAGGGAACGGTTTCAGATGTTCTGAACTGACTAGTGGTTGGTGTGTATTGTTTATATGTTTGGAGCTTTTGCTTGAAATGTTGGTATATGGGGTTCAACATGTTGTGTCCTGTGTAGATGATGCAGCTTATCTTAATTGCCATGGGCACAGCACAGTGCTCAGTAGATATATCAGCGACTCCATGTGTGTTGTGTAAGGCATATTTTTTTTTTTTTGCAAGGTATTCCTTTAATTGTTTATATGTATTGTGATATAGCAGTGTTAATGTTTGTATGTTTTATTGGGTGTCGTGTATAGGTCTGGTGATGGTGATTCTCTTGTGGAAATCATCTGGTAGTGCCATTAGATGGGAGGGTAGGGGTGGTCTTGTGGCATATTGTTACTTTTATTTAGCATGATATAAGTCTCTGAAAATAGGAATTCGATAGTGGTTATTAGGAGTAGGAATCTAGTTGTTTTTCTAGATGAATGAATGTTGTTGAAGCTCTGAGAAATTTATTGTGATGGTTTGGGCAGCATGGTTTGAAAACAGGCATGGATTGAATTGGAAGTTGATTAAGTGATGAAGCATTGGTGTATAATAGCAGAGATCAATGAGTGTGGCATGATATCAATTACAGACTGACACTGAATGTGATGCAATAATGCCCTGAGCACTAATGAGTGGCAGGGTTTATTTGGTGTAGCCATTTTGTATTGAAGTTTGTGTAACTTAAGTCAAAATCACTCATTAATATTGTTGGGTTGTAGCTGGTTGCCAGCTGTGACTATTGTGAGAATTATATGTGCAATTATGTTGGGGCCTGGAAGTACATTCACAAAGATAATGTTAAATGTGGTAATTTTATGCTTGAATGTGGTGATTAGAAGATGTGAGTCAATGTAAACAATTTTGAAGGTTGAAAAGTTGCAGTTTGAGGCTATGAGTAGTTCTGTTCCCACTGAAGGTGATGATGTGTCCCTGGAGTATGCGGAAAAACCTTAGTTACATAGGTATGTGGCTTGATTAATTTGTGATCCGTTATAGATTTTTGTTTCTAGCAGCCCTAGTATTTGTGATTGTATGATTATAATCCATTTCTTTAAGCTGATGTATTTTTGCTATTGAGTTAATGTCTCTGACATTCAACACTGCTATTTTAATTTTCATTGACTGTGTAGTTGGGATTGGTATGTATTTTTTGTTGTGATTGCTTTGGAGATTTATATTGTATATTTTCATTGACTTGTTTTACTTCTGTTTAGTTTGGGTCTGCTTGTTTTGTTTTATATCATTCTTCTGTTTGGTTTTTGTATTGAGTATTTGTAGGTTTTGTGCTTTTTCATTTTGTGATGTGTGGTTATTAGATGGTTTTCAAATAGATTTATATTATCAATTATTGGTAAATTATCATTATCTATTTTTGCTTTTTTTTTTTGTTAGCTTCTTTCTGGTAGGTCTGCCAGGCTTTTTCTTGCTTTCTAATTGGATTGGATTTGTCAGTTGCATTATTGTAACAGGGCTGCTTGATGGTAGCAGGGTCTTCATAATTTCTATGGCTGTCTTATTGGTAATAATATGTTGTGTGGTTATATCTGTTCTGCAGTCAAATTCTGGCGTATACATATTTATTTTACTCTAGTTATTTTTTGCTCGGCCTCCATTTCCTCTTTGATCGTGTTCATTATTTTTGGGATTTAGTTATTTTTTCCATGAACAAATCTATGAGGTCCAAGCTTGGTATCTCTGTTTCTGTTGTTATTGTTTCATGTAGTTTGTGCACTAAGTCTATCCTTGGTGATGCCTGTCCTTTTCTCAGCTTTCTTATCTGTATTGGAATTTTGTTGTTTTTGCATGTGTGCATTTGATCTCTGATTAAGTTCTGTCAGTTTGGACATTGTGCAGTAACATGCCCCCTTTGTTTGCATGAGTAACACTAGATACAGAAGGAGAATTGCTTCTTGATCCAGGATTTGTATTTGTATGTAATCTGAATCAGTATCTTGATGTAGTTGCATTCTGAACTCATAAGCGTTACAGTTGGGATTGTATACTGTTTTGAACATAATGACTTTGCCAAACAGTTCCATCATCCTTTGGAAGTCCTATACTGTGTATCTCAAGTATTCCTGTATTGTGGTAGTTCTGGGCTATGGTGATCAGTGCAAAGTTATCCAATTTTCTGATTTGTCTTTGAAATCTCTTCTTTTGTTCAATTTCATAAAATTTGAGTATTAGGGAATGATTGTTGGAACGTTCTGCAATTTATTGCATGAAACTCTTTTAGTTATTTATATAGTGAGATATTGCCGTTTGTTGCTGACAATACCATGGACTTGGGGGGAAAAATCACTTGAATGTTGTGAAGAGATTCTTTGGTATTGATTTAAGGAAGAATTAAGTTGTGATTTTTCAATTTTTTTTCATTCCAGAAAGTTGCTGGTGGACTTTGGCTTTCCTGTTTTCCAAGTTCTAAATTATCTCTGGCACTATCGGTTGGTCTCCTATATCTGTGAATGCTTTTTTGAGAGGTGGTTGCATTGTTTTTTTTGTTTCTTTGGTGATATCTAAATCAACTTGGCTTTTTGTTTTTTTATTAGAATAAATGAAATCATTTCTGTTTTTTTCTTTTAGTTTGATGATGTCTGCAAATGTTGGCCCGTTTTTTCCCTTTTTATGGATTTCATTGGTGTTTTGCTGCCATCAGCCACCATGTTTGTCTTGTTAATTTGTTGATATCATTTTTCAATTTGAAAATTATCAATTAAATTTTTCTCACTTCCTCTTTTAGTTGATATAGATTAAATTAATATTAATATTTTTGATATTAGATATATTTTTTACTTTGTTTCTGATGGTTTTTATTAGCTGTTAAATGGATTAAATGTCAAGCATGTTTACTGGAACTTTGCTACTCAAGGTCTAAGGCGCCTTTTGTTGTTGTTGTTGTTATTATTATTATTATTATTATTATCATCATCCTTGTCATTGTTGTTCAAAGGCTAAACTTTATTGAGATTCAAAAAGGGTTGCATAAGTTACATTTGAAATCATGAGGTCAAATTGATTCATGATATTACATATTCAATAAAGGATTACAGTCTTGATTGTGATAGTAAAGAAAACATGACATACATTAATTAAAAGAAAAATAATTATTATCTAAAAATTACCTATGTTAAATTAGGTTTACATAGAATTTTTAAATGTGATATTGAGAGAAATATGTGGAAACACATGACAGTGTGATTGAAAACGCATTGGAGGTAGGATTGAAGTTGGTGTTAGATTGACAAATGTGTCCCAATAAAAATTGGAGTAATTTGTTGAGAATACTATAGTTTTCATAGCTAAGGTTTATTGTTCATTTGTTACATAAGTTCTATGTGAAGAAAAAAAAAAGGAAAAATACTAGTCAGCATGAATTGCCTCTTGGAAAAATGGGAAAACACCAGTTCAGCATGCTTTGTATGCTGGGAGAATGTATAAAACACTAGTATGCATGAATTGAATAATGCTTGAATTGAATTGGCAAAACAGTAAAATACTAATCAGAATAAATTGCATCCTAGGAAAATGGAAAAACACTAGTTTCAGCATGGAGTGAATCTTGTGGAAATGGAAGAACCATAGTCAGCATGAATTGTATCTTGGGGAAATGAAAAACACTAGTCAACTTGAACTCCCTTCTAGGAAAATGGAAAAATATCATTTCAGTATGAATTGCATCCCTTGAATTAACGTTAATTTGTCTTGAACTTGATTGGCCCAGTTAGATAACTTCATGTGGTATTGAACTATTGTAATGAGTTTCTGGGATAGTTTTTCATGTAGCTAATTGTATGATAAAGCAGATGAAATATCACAAAGGGTGTTAGTCATGCCTACTGTGATTGTGGCCACTTATAGGTTGGATTGCTCTAATGAATGACCAGGTCACTGCAAAAATGTTTGGAGGGGGCTGTTATCTTATGATTTTAGCTGGCATAATTTATTGATAAATATGGATGAAATGCCTCCTGGTTTTGTTACCTAACAAGAAGGTGCAATAGGTACGCCAGAGGCAAACTAAGTAAGTGTGGCTGCACACACTGCTGGAATGGAAATAGTGGACTGCCTATATGCATTTAACAATTTGCCATTTGGAGTTTAGTGCTCGGCTAGGAAGATCGGTTTTATAGCATAGCATACAGAATGAGTTAATATTATTGTAAAGACAATGGTATTGCAGAAAAAAGGCTGTTGGAAGCATCTGCAGATTGAGTCTAATCAGGAAATCAAAAAACTTTGGTTCTAGTGTCCATTTTTTAAATTGGCAGAGGAGGTGATGGTTATTTATCACAAGCATGGGTAGTAGGTAATCATTACTAAGGTCTGGAGAAAGCAGATTATATGTTTGCCAGCAAATGTGCTTGGAATTATGGAAGAGGCTGATCTGGTTGGTGGTATCTAGAATTGACCGTATAAGATCTGTGAGATATGGTATTGAAGGAGGAGATTTATCTGTAGAGGTTATTTTCAGCAGGCACTGGAGGTTTTGCAACTTGTTAGTGATAGCTGCTATTAAATTAATGGCTTTTTGAGCAGAGAACACCCAAATGCTGTGCAGGCTTAGACTATTGTATAAGAGTTGGCAGTTGAGCCGTTTATGATCATTGATATGGTCTTGCAGCCCCTGAGCAATTTATTGCACATGGAGTTGATGGCAAAAATGAACATTTTTGAAAATTTGATAATAGGTGCATAGTATTGATAATGTAGTAAAAAAGAAAAAAATGTTTACCATGATAATTAATAAATGTTTTTATGATTTTTCTTTGCTTTCTTTTTCTCTCATTTTTTTTTAATTCTGTAGATAAGAAGAGCTTGATATTTATTTACTGACCAATAATTGTATGAATAAGTTATGGTCTGTTTAATTAAAAAAAAAAAAGCATATTCTATTAGCGATTTTGGATTTCAGGTAGAACAAAATCTGCAGGAAGATGCTGTTAACTATTATTTCTGTGATAATATATATATAGGAACAGACAATTTTGTTGTTTGTAATAATTCTAAATTTGACAAAATCTTTGTTGAATTCTTCCCAATTTAAAACATCCTGTATATATTGCAAGTTAATTTAAAAGCAATATCTTGATATTCAAACATTGTATTTCTTTTAAGAGAACTATAATTGATTTATAAGAAAAATTATTTAATACAAAATTAAATTAAACAATTCACAGAATTTATTTTTAGCACCATAAATAATTAATTTTTTTTGATAATTAAGTTATATTTTAAACATCAAAGAATAGTTTTTGAAAGTTCTTAAAAATTTAACAGCAGATAGTCCATATTCTTATATAGTAAATTCTGAAAGGGGGAAAAAATAAAAATTTTCAAGATATTATGCTGTATACTCACGTACATTTGGATGTTTTCTTCCATAAAAACAGCTGAATATAAGCAGTAGATTACAATGAGCAGTGATAATAATTTGATCATCATCTGTGATAGTTTGCCACTGTTTGCCATTCTTTATTGTTAAAGAACCAAACCATTCTATTATTTAAGTACAAGCTAGACAATTCATATTTATTCACTTTTGATAATTACATTTATTGCAATAACAAATGTCACATGATTTTTAATATCTTTATTTTAAATTGCTGTAAATAATAGAGATCTATCTGAACAGAACATTTGAAATATTAAATACTTTCAAGTATGATAATGTTTTTGTACTGTTTTCAAAATATTATTTTTGTCTAAGGGTTTAGCTAAGCAATTTCAGTTTAAATAGTAAGGATTTTTCATCCTAACATGTGCTGTACTGTTTTTTTTTTTATAATATCTCAACAATGTCTTGTTGAGTATTGAGGAAACTCATGAACTAAGACTCAAGATAAAGACTTTTGAAAAGATAAGAGCAGTCATCTTATTTTTAAACTTACTTTCTAATTATATAGACCAATCTAAAGCATCTCACTTTAAGAGCATGAAGATGTTTCGCTGTTCATTTACTTCCATTAATTTATTTTTGCATAATGCAAAAGCAAAGTAATATAAGGATCCCATTGGAGCTTAGATTTAAAAACAGTTGTTAAATACAGATTAAACATAAGGAGTTAGTTGTATTACTTTAATTTGATAAATGCCATTTTTATGAGAAAATAACAAGAGTGCTTGCTGTTAGAATCAAATCAAGACATTAAAAAATATAATTGCAAATGAAGTTTCAGGTTAATCTAGCAAATGTATTGAAGCTCTTACTTGAATAATATAAGACTAAGTGGGGGTTATAGTATAATGGATGACTATTAGCTAAAAATTGGTCATAAATAAGTTTGACACTCTTTTGCTATCTGTTGATTATTCATATATATATGGATGGTAAAGAATGGATTACTGTTGACAAATACTTGAAATAATCTTTCACAAAAAATAATTATAATTATTAGTTTTTCATTCACAATATGTATTTTATAAAAGCGATCTTTTTTTTGTTTTTTGGTAAAATGTGCATGAATGAGTTCATATATTCTATATTGAGAATTTCAAAACCAATTTCATGAAAAAAGTCTTTCTGAGATAGTTACTTGCTTATTAGAATTATGTTTAAAGAGCATTCATGTTTTGAACACACTATTATTTATTTTTAAATATTTATTCCTTACATAATATTCAAAAATTGTTCAATTTTGTGATAATTGTTGACTATGAATGACCTCTAGATTGTATGTTCTTTTAAGCTAAGAAAGCATGTAAAAAAATATTTTTTTTTGTCTATAGAACCAGATAAATTGATTTAAATATGCTGCTACACATACTTGAGTTTGTTTTTTCCTTGTAGATTAGCATGATTAATTTTGTCTATATTTTAAGTGCTGTATCTTTTTTTTTTTTTTAAACAAAACTTTATTATTTAGATTAGGTTACATGTTTCAGTAAAGAAATACAAGTAGTCATTGGTTCTTTCTCTATGGTTCAAATCCATGATGCTATTATTCTGCTAACTTAACTAGAACTCCTTATATGGCCATATATCAAACTTTAGACACTTTGCAGTTTATTATCTTTGCTCCTAAATCTTTAGATAGTTATTGCTCTGTTTTGATCATGATTAAGCTCTATTGTGCATCTGAAATTTTCAGTAGGCTCCAGATGGCTGAATAAATGTCTGCATGTGCTCTTGTATGGTCTCTGTCTTTGTTGATAATATAAATAAAATATTGCAGGCTTCTATTTGAACCACAGTTGAGCACTAGGTGGCATCTGGTTGACCAGAGAGAAAACAGGAGAAAAACAGTAACTCATATCAATGCAAAAAGGTCTTTATTGATGCTGTGTATCAGATCAAATAATGTGGCTCTGTTGGATCTAGTGATTTCTTGAAATTTTGTTCCTGCAGGGCTATAGAGCTTTACATTGAAAGATGAGATGATTTGCAGTTTCATATGCTTGGTGACACAGAGGGTATGTTGGATCAATCTTAGTTATTCATCTACTGAAGGATAGGAAAAAATTGGTAGGCAAGGCTTCTAGATTAATTTTAATCAGAAAATCCAGGTATTTAGGTTCCAAGAACTAAATCCTAAACCCTCGAATAATACGTCTATTAGAGAAATTTAGTAATGTTTGACCTGGCTATTCTGTTTAATGTATGATTTAGTAAGCCTCCCAAATTCAGTATTTTCTTTTTGAATCTTTGATTATTTATGTTAGTATATTCATTGATTAGGGATGCTATAGAGCGGAACCATTCTTTATTATTGGGAGGTGGCTTGTCTGTTGGAATGACATTGATAAAAAATAATTATATTAGGATACGATTCAATGATTCTGCAAATAGTGTTATAGGCCCTCTGAAAGTAGAAAACATTGATTACTTGAAGAGATAGCCCATTGTTTTTTGAGTTCATCTGCAGTGACCTAATGCTCATTGATACTATCTTTTCATTCCATATTAATCTGGAGCATAAGATGTTAATTTTCCTCTTGAAAGCATTTGTGTAGTTAATTATTAACATATAATAGTTAAACCTAGGGTGTATAAGTGTATTAATGAGAGAGATTTTGGCATGTATCAATAAATAAACTTTAGAGAGAGATTGGTGATACTTTGTGTTATTGAATATAAGAAATCTTGTATGATCTTTCTCATAACCATCATTGAGTTATAAATTGGAAAACCAAGGAAGTTGTGTGGTTTCACATTGAACTGTGAAGGAATACTTTTGCCTGTTAGTATCCTCCATGATTATGATTTTTCTTGATTAAAATGAAACCCGTATTTTTTTGAATAATTTTGTAAGGTTGTTATCAGCAGCAGGATATGTTTTTTTGGAGGGTATGAATATTGCAATGTCATCCATGTATAGATTTCTGGATTACTTGGGTGAAAAGACCAGACATTTTATTTTCAATTGTATTAGGAGTGGATTGATGTAAGATATAAAAACAGTTTATTCAATGGAGATACTTGTGGTATTGAATTGAAGGGCTTGAACCTTAGAGTAGTTTTCTCATTTATGGTAAGTGATCCTTTTCTGTTGTTTAATAGATTTGCAATTATTTGAATGATACTTTGAGGTACTCCATATGACTAATATTTGTATAAGTAGGTCGGTACGCATGAAAAAGAGTATCAATTTTTTTTATAAGCAAATGCATGGGCTTGCTAAACAAATAAACGTTGTATTTTTATATTGGGAATATTTTCCATCATCTAATATGCGTATTGAATGTCTTTAGAAAAATTTAACTTTATTTAAATATTCCAAATTATTCAACTGTTAGTAATAGCATATCAAACAGGTTAGTATGTGCACAACGTTTCAAGAAGTATTACTCTTCCCTCTTCTTCAGGTATTACTGGCTTGACCAGTGACAGTACTAACATGGGAATTGAATCTGGATTTTTAGATTCTTGATATTCAAGAATCTAATGATCCAGGTTTTATTCCCATGTTAATACTGTCACTAGTCAGGTCAGCAATATCCTAAGAAGAGAGGATAATTATATGTCGCGAAACGTTCTGTATAGAATGTACTTTGAAAATTTAAATAAAGTTAAATTTTTCTAAAGACTTTCAATACTAGTTGATGAAATCAAATGAAAATATTTCCAATATATAAATGCAACTATTTTAGTTCTACTCTCATATCTCTGTTATCAAACCATTCAAGCCTTGCGATTCTCAATTATTTTAATGTTTCAGTATATTCGTTTTTTGTAAGTTTAATATTCCATTATTATATATTTTTATAATTACTCTTTCATTTTCCTTATCAAGATTGTGTTAGCCTGCCATCTACCGGATTAGTAAATAGTTAATGGTTCCACGTTTTTCCATAGATGTATTAATTTTTGCTAAAGCAAAAGAAAAGTTTTTATTATATCAATATATAATTAATTTATAGAAAAAAGTTATTATTATTTTGCTCATTCAAGAAATAAATGTGCACGATAGGCAATATAGCAAAAAAAATATTTCCAAATCTTCTTTGTTATGATCACCCCCCTTCTCTCATATTAATTTAATAACAAAATATTCCTATGCTTTGTGAAATCAAGTAAGTCATTGTAGGCAAAAAAAAAAAAAAAGATTCTAAGCTATGTCACTTTCTTAGAATGGAAAGTTCTTGCTTGAAAGTTATTAGAGTAACTAGACATCAGGCTATTGCACCGCATCCATGCAATAACACTATACTTTATCATTGCCGATAATTGTTTGCTCTAGTTTATTTTAGCATCTCAATATGTATAGGTAAATTATATTTTAATGAGCTCTTAACGACATTTCTTAGTTTAATTGTAAGTATTTATGCCCACAAATTAAACTTTAACATTTTCATTTAAGATTTATTTGTACCCAGGAATGATAATCTTGGCGGTTTATTTATGCCGTTGTTATAGTAGTTTATTTGATTATTGCCTTAGCAACGTTCTGTTTTATCTTCTCCACATGGACTAATACCTATAATAAAATCCATTTAAAATGACTTTTTTTCCCCCCATCGTAAAATTTATATATCTGAATTATTTTTATTTTCCAAAGAAATTTAATTCCAGCATTACTGAAGTAGACTGTTTTTTTAAGAGAGAGAGAAAAAACTAACTATAGTACATGTATTACCATATAAAATTATTTATACTATATATAGTTATAATATTACGTATGCATCTCTCTATGTGTATATTATTGTTATCATTAGGTACTATGTTCTCTGTAGTTTAGTGTAGTGACAGTCTCAAGATCTTGCTAAGGGTTTCTGCATGGATTTCCAGCTGAGGAAAGTGAAAAACAAATCTTAGATCACACGAATGAATTATTGAGCAAAACTTGTCACCTTGGTACTCAAACGATCAATTGTATATTAAGTACTATCACGTTTGTCATTGGTTCTTGGAAATCATATGAATTTGTCTATTCATAAAGTGTCAACATAATGTATAAAAATAGTTTTTATTTTATAAAAGTCAAAGAGAAGAAAAAAAAGGAGAACCCTTTTTTAAATGTATATATAAAGAATTGTTAGAAGGACGAAGAGGAAATTATATAGATATCATTATGAGAAAAAGAATAAATAAATGAAAAAGTTTTTTTCTAATTTTGTCATCTCAGACTTACCAAGTCAAAGGTATAGGACATAAAGAAGCAATACAGATAATATATATGTCTGAATTCTAATATTAAATATATATTGATATAACCATCTATTAATAATTATTACTCTTAGTAATACATTAATTAATTCAATTGAGTAAGTCAACGTATGAAATCGTAATATTTTATAAAAATGTAAGCATTTATAATGTCATCATAGTTCTAGTATATATTAATAAAGTTGATGCCCATAAATTCATTAGCAGCACCCACCATATATATATGCTCTATTTGCTAGCATATCTGCCTGCTATAACTGTTATCTGGTATTTGAATCTAAGTGGAAGTCGGAAATTTTAGGGAGAGAGATTTTAGGAAGTTTTTTTTTTTTTCAAATAGCAGGTTTATATTAACTATTAAATTATTGATTGGTAAATGTATATTTAGTTTTTCTCAAATAGAGAGTAAAACAAAAAGAAAATACCCAGCTATTGACTTTCCTGTTATTTTGATGTTCAAAGGTCATATGTTGTTTTCTATCAACTGATTCACAAGATTAGTAACTAAATAAATTTTTGGTGAAAGAAGATGATTGATATATATATGTAGCCAAGAAAAATCAATATTATATAATAATTTGATCACTCTATTAGCAATTAATTCATCTGTGTGTTTTTTGTAGTTGTTAAAAGAACTACATATCTCATTGAAATTTGGATAGTAATTGTCATATTCAGAATGGCTATCAAAATATTTCCTTTTAAAAAACAAAAGTAAAAGGTTTAATGCTAAGAAAAATTTAAAAGCACAAACTGAAAGTGGTACAGATTATATTTTCAAAGAGTAGATAATCCAACTACTGATAAAATATTATCAGATTATTTATAGCAGAAAATATCTATAAATAAAAAAGAAAAAACATTTTTTCCTTTCTAAATTGATTGTCCTATCCCGACTAAATATATAAAATAAAGAGAATGATTTAATTTCAAATCATTTTAATTACATCATTTTCAGTAATGTCATATTTCACCTTGTTGTCTCAAGTGGATTAGCCCAGCTTCCTTCCTTATCTGATTAGATTGAGCATTCACTGCCACTAATCAATGGGTAAACATATGCATAAAATGTAGCCAATGGTTAGTCCTGACCAATAGGCAGTGATGCTCTCAGAATCCAATGGCTACCAGTAAGGTTGGGTATCTGGTAATAAATGTCAGCTTTTTATGACACAAGTAGAGAACATCAGTCTAACCTAAATTACCAAATGTGCTCTCATTTGAAACTACTGCCAACAGTGCATGTTTTTATTATAGTTATTATGCTGTAAGTTTGCTACAGTGAGGCAAGTTTGCAATAGGACTGGAAGCTGCATAGACTAGGGCCAGCTCGAGGCGAGCTGTCTATTACAGCCACAAGAGTCTCGGCTAAAACTCATGATGCATTATATCTAGAAGTGAGCACAATCATTCGGGCATGACCTGCCCAGTATTAACAAAGTTTATATATATGATATTATATGTATTAATTGTTTAATATATATCAATATTTGTTATTAATAAATTATACTAATTAACTTCTGAATGTTTATATTTTTTATAACTGTCAGTTTGAGTCTGCAGTTCAGAACAAAGACAGCAGAATTGCGCAGTCAGACAAAAGAAATATTTCCCCACATGATTGGAAAAGTAGAGTAAATATACGAGTACACAGTTAAAGACGTTCAATGTATTTACAATACAGTGATGGTTAGAAAAAAATTTAAGCCAACAGAATTGATAAAAGGAATATTTTTTCCTATGATTGGAAATGCGGCGAAAGACATTCATCGTATTTACATGCGGCGAAAGACATTTGTGGTATTTACAATACAATGATTATTAAAATCACTTAAACCTGCTCAAATAAAATAACAGATTCAACAAATCTGAAGGAAAAATTGTTCGCAAATGTAGTGTCAATTGAAGGCTTAAACCAATCACTAGACCTTTACTCATAACAAAGTGACAGAAGTTTGTCCTAGTGGATTGTTAGTTTTGTCACTATCAATTTTTGAACAGTTACAATTGGTAGTTGTAAAATTAACAGACAATTGGTAATTCACAATCATTTCTCTCATGAGTAAAGAGTGAAATAAAAGAATGGCAAATTTTTCTGGCTCTGTGGAAGCTTTTTATCCAGCCCACCCTGAAGGCTGATGAAGCTGTAAAGAGTGATTAATGTTTTACTTACAGGCTAACCAGATCAAGAAACCTGAATTAAAATTAACCACATTAATGACCATAATTGGTCCTCAAACATATGAGATCCTGAAGTCTCAGTCTAAGTCAGAGACGCCAGCTGACCTAGATTTTGACAAAACAGCGATTCTCATAGATTACCCCCCCCCCCAACCTCTGACAATAATGCAGAGATATTATTTCAATCTCTGCTTCTGCACCAAAGATCAGGGTGGAAAAGCCAGAGAGTTCACATCAGTGTGGATTTAAGCACAAGATTATAATTAATGATGCGCCATTACAACAGGGTGTGCAATATCCATTGTTTCAAAAAAAGATCTGGGCTATCATTAATAAGAATAATAAACATAATCTGCATCCTAGCAGTAAGTCAGTTACAGCCTATCAGAGCAATAAAATAAAACTGTTGAGCCAAATAACAGTTAAAATTACTATGCCTAACAAAACTGTATACCTACCACTGGTAGCGGCATCAGGTAATCATTGCAACTTATTATGCCGTGACTGGTTCAGTCACTTAGGCTTTGCAATGACAAAAGGTGAACCAGGTCGTGACCTTAAACAATTTCAATAAGGAGATAGGTCTGTACTTAGGACAACTGTTCCATTTACCACTAAACAGAGGTAAAACCCATTAGTTGTCAGTGCAGATCACTTCCACTGGCTTTGAGAATTAAGTGAAAGCAGAGCTCAAAAATTAGGAAGCAGAAGGAATTATAGAAGTGATATCATGCTCAGAATGGGCAACCCCAGTAGTACCAATAATAAAAGAAAATGATGATGTATGTATAAGTGGCGATTACCAATGCACAATTAACAAAGCTCTGGCTCTAGATAATTACCCACCTCCATCAGTCAAACGAATCCTATCCACACTGTCAGGTGGTAGAATTTTTGCATACCTACAACTACTTGTAGATGATCAGGCTGTAAGGGCTTTATCAATAATAACCTGAAAAGATTTATTCAAAATGAATCGATTGCCTTTTGGTATATAGGTCATCCTGATGATATTTCCGGGAGTCATGGTCAACTGGCTGCTGGAATACCTGACATTCTACCATATTTTGATGATTTCTTATTAGTGGCACAATCACCAGAGTAACTCTGGAATACCATGAAGAAAACTCCTAGTCAAATTCAAAGCTTCTGGCATTAAAATAAACTTGGATAAGTATATTTGAAGCCAATGGATGCAGGATAAGAGAGGCCATGGCTTTGATCAATGGCATTAAAAAATTTCACAACTACCTACGTGGTAGATTATTGATCTTACAAGCAGATTATAGACCCCTTTTGGGAATATTTGCATCTGACAGGGGAATGCCTTAGCCTGCCTCACCATGAATGCTGCAGTGATTTAATTTTTTGTCAGGCTATAATATTGCACTGCAATACATAGAGGGAAAACATATTCCCCATGTTGATGCAATAAGCTGATTGCCTGCAGAGGCTACAAACAATCTAACAGCATTAAGTCAGTCAATTAACATGATTGACTTGGGGATCAAATACATCACTGAAGAGTAAGACAGTAGCTGCATGAACCACTAATGACCCTGGACTCCAAAAGATATAAAAATGGATACAAGGGATTGGCCAAATAAAAAACCAAGTGAGTTGCATTCAGCCTACTGGATGCGAAGACTGAATCTCTCAATGGAATATGACTGCATTATTTGGGGATCCAGAATTATGATTCAGCTGGACCCAGGTGCTCAGTTTGTTTCATAATGGACTCCAGGGATTGTCCGAATGAAGATGCTGGCAAGATCATATGTGTGGTGGTCTACCCTATTGAGTCCAAAGTCCACTACTGCTGACAGTGTGAAATGAATCAAAACATGCTAGCAAAAGACAAAAACATCTCATTGACCTAAATTTGAAGGGCCCAGATCTAAACTCCATGTGGGCCATGCAGGCCTATGGAAAGGCAGATTACTGTTTATAGTAGCTGACTCATACTCCAAGTAACTGGAAATGGTGGAAGTCCATCACTTCAGTCCACAACAACAATAGAAACCCTTAGGAGGCTATTTGCAACACATTGTCTACCTAAAACACAGCATTTACAGCAAGTGCATTCAAAAACTTTTCAAGTGCATTCAAAAACTTTTGCACTAATAATGCATTGAGCTTGTGTACAACCTACCATTTCATCCAGAAAGCAATAGCCAGGCAGAGAGATTAGTTTAAGAGGCAAAAAAAAGCTGATAACAAAGAAATCTGGAACATCAGGATTGCCAGAACACTGCTGGCGCAGCACTCCATGCCAAGTACTGCTATAGGAAAAACTCTAGCAGAACTGCTATTCGATAGACAAATGTGAACCAACCTGTCAGCCCTGAAACATTATTTCAAATATGAACAAAAAGAAAATTGCAAAATAAAAGTGCAAATAGGCCCCCATGTGCTATGCAGAATATACAATGGATCCACAAAATCAATCCCAGCAGTGGTTACTCAACTCTATAATGTAGTAGTTCAAACAGCAGATGGTTATCAACATCACTGCAACCTAACCAACTGAGACAGAATCATACAGAAACTGAAAGACAGCAGCAAACCAAACAAACATCGAGGGATAAGCACATCAAGCGAAGGTGATGACCGTCAAACCGAAGACAGCAATAACCCAAACAAACATTGAGGAACAATGCGATCAAGCAAGGATGTTGATGCACAAAACTAGAACAGCAGGATGCATGAGAAACCAACGAAGAGGGCAACACGTCCAGCTCATATGACTCCAGGGCTAAAATTTTAGGCAGGTGGAGGGATGTCATCTTACTTTGCTATCAGAAGATGACTAGACCAGTTTCCTTTTTTATCTGATCGGATTGGCATTCACTGCCACTGACCAATGGGTAAACAGATATGTAAAACATAGCCAGTGGTTAGTACTGACTAATAGGCAGTGATGCTCTCAGAATACGATGGCTGCCAGTAAGGTTGGGGATCTGGTAATAAATAGTCAGTCTTTTATGTCGCAAGTAAAAATGTCAGTCTAACCTAAATGGCTAACCACACTTTCATTTGAAACCACTGCCAATAGTGCATGTTTCTATTATAGTCATTACACTATAAGTCTGCCACAGTAAGATAAGTCCACAATAGGACTAGAAGCTGCAAAGACTAGAACCGACTCGAGGCAAGCTGTCTATTATAGCTGCAAGAGTCTCATCTAAAACTTACGGAGCAAGCTATTATATACAGCTGGAAGTGAGTCCAGTCATTCAGGCATGACCAGCCCAGTATTAACTAAGTTTATATATGTGGTATTGTATTGATTGTATAATATGTATATCTATTTGTTACTAATAAATTGTAGTAATTATTATAGTAATTAACTTTTGAGTGTTCATATTTTTTATAACCAACAGTTTTATACTTTGAAGAATTTCAGCAAAATGATAACATAATTTATAGTAATATTTCAGAATAATGTCTCCCATTTAACAATCTTTTGCTATTTTTACATTGTGTACATTTAATCCAAAATGCATTCTTAATACTTAAACTTGTTTGTGCCAGGGGGAGGAGTAATGAACAATTTTTAAAACTATGAAATTATTAAATATTACGTTTAATATTCTATAATATTTAATACTACTGTTTTGCATATGGTATCCATATCTAATACTTATAATAAAAAAGAAAAATCCTACCTTATTCGTGAAAAATAGCTGTGAGATTCCTTTTGCAAAAAAAAAATATATATATATTGAAGAAAATAACCTAGAATATTAGAATGAATAAATATGAAATTTTATTTGAACATGATTAATCCCATTTTTCTTACAAAATTAGGAATAACTTTCTTTACATTTTACTCAATGTATAAAAACGGGTAGAGAATTCAAAACTAGTTTGGACTAATTCCTGAGATTTTTTACTTCTAATTTAAAAAAAAAATACTACTTATCAAAAAGTTAAAATAACACAATATTATTATTATTCTTTAAATTTCTGTTTTTGTTTTAATATTTAATTAATTGTGTTAAAATCATTACTGAAATATTTCTATGAAATATGTTTTAATTGAATGTATTGTATTATTATTGGCAGCTGTACAATTTAATTCAAAGCCATTGTTTTTGAAGATTTAAATTGATTCATTGTCCAATGTTTTTAACTATGTATGCATGAACTGTATTGCAATAATCAATTTAAAGTTTTATTATTTATTAAATGATACATTATTGTTGCAATGAATCACATTTTATCTGAATATATTGAAGCTGCACCCCATTTCCTTGGCAGAAATATCTATGACAGATTAGAAATGATTAAATTAAATGAGCAAAGCATGGATTATGATCAACATTTGCCATAAGTTGCAGTTAATGCATGGAAAATGTTAGAACAAGAGTTTCCATTTTTTCGGCCACAGACCCATTTTCAAACCTTTTATAAAAGTTGACCCCTAATCATTTACTTTCTATACTCAAATTAATAAATTTGTATAGTACTCTACATTAAATATTTGTATCAACTTTTTAATTGTAATTATTTGTAATTAATGATTGAAAAAGATAAAAGGATTACAGAATATGGCATTATCTTGTGCAACATTTAATATCGAAGCCTGCATTAACGAAAATTAAAGCAAAAAAAAAAAATATGAGCAGAATTTTTTTTAATTTTTGACATTTATGAAATAAATATGTAAATTCAAAATAAATACAAAATATTGAAATCACTTTATTAAACATAAAAATGAAGTGAAAAAAAATCAACATATTCAGACGGAATTAAGCTTCAACAAAATTACAACAACCGAGAGATTTTAATCAGAATTATAAGAATAAATTAGCTTGGAAAACTGAATTTAATGAGATGAGTACTCCTGGTGAACTGTCAACAATTTATCTAGTGAGCTGCATTATCAAATGTCCACATTCAGTGATGTCTGTTTTGAAGCAGTTTTAAAACTACACTGAAGCCTCTTTCTACCAGATACGATGATGGAAATGCCAGCAAATGCTTTTGTACAACAGTCCATAGAGCGGAATATTTTGTTGCAGCCAAAATTTTTGATAACCCTGCTTGAATTATACTTTGAAATTTTCATTTGTGCTGATAGTTATCAGCTCATCTTGCAAAATTATTTTTGGTTCTGCACTAGTAGTATCCTGGTCTTATTATCCAGTCTGGTATTTCCAATGATAAAATATCTTAGAACTTAGTTTTGAAATCTAAGTGAAGAGCCTCCAAGTGATTGACATACAACAAGATTTTTTTTTTTTTTTTTTTGTGCCTATCTTAAATAAGTTTGGGAACTGGTTAAAGCTCAGATCTTGCAATATTTTGCTTAGAAAACATTAATCTGGCAATAAAAGTGAATATGACCGATTTTGCTTTGATGAGATTCAAATTGTCTCCTTGAAGTTGTAAATTAACATCATTAAATTTGCCAAATAAGTTTGTTAAATAAGCATAATCTGTTTTACTCTTAAGTAACTGTTCTTTCAAATTGGAATCCTCATCTTCCAAAAACACTAAAACAGATTGAAAAAGTGCAAAAAATCTTGCCAAACATAAATCATTTGAAAACTAGTGAACTTTGGTATGGAGAACCAAACAGTATAAATTTTCATTACTTTTTTCACATAATTGAACAAACAGTTTAGTGTTCAAAGCGTTACTTCGAATTTTGTTCACACCTGTTATAAGGTTTTATAAAATATTGCCTATGGATTACATGGTGAACTGCAAGCACTTATAAAACAACAATAATGATCAACCATAATTGGTGTTCCATCTGTTGTAGCAAATATTATATTTGTCAATAGAATCACTTTTTCCTGAAAATAGCTCCATTAAATTAAAAATCAAGTTGTGCCAGTTTTTAAAGTTCTAGCAAAAAGCAGCTTTCATGCACTTCCTGATCTTGAATAAAGCAAATGTACATCAACAGCAAAGCTTCATTACCAGGTAATGTTGACTCGTCCAATCGGAGGGAAAAACATTTTTTTGCAAATGATTCCACAAACAGGTTTTCACATTGTGACTCATTTTGTCAATACGTTTTTGAACTATATTATTGCTCAAAGGAATCTTTTTACCTCTCCAGACTTTATGCCCTCAATCCATCTTCATTTTGCTTCAATGATGAAACAAATAAACATTATCTATCATTGTGTTTTTCTGAAGTTCTTTTCAGAATTTTATCTTTAAGTGATTGAAAGTATGACAAATCTTTTTCTTTTTTGTCAATGAATTCTGTTCAAGTGATCTGCTAGTTTTGATGATTTTATAGTTTCATTGCTAAAGACTTTTTTGCATATGAGGAACATTGGTAAATGTTTATTTGATAATGATAGGACAAATACTAGCTTCAAATAGTCCACGTTGTATTATCTGTATTTCTTTTTTGGTTCAGTCATATTATTATTGTAAGAAATAAAAAACTTTTAATAACAAATAATTTTGACAGACTCTGTGATAAAAAACAACAACAATTAAGTATGTACTTACTTGAACAGAAGATATTTGTTCAAACTCTAATAAATAAACTGTGTCCTCTGATTTTCTTTTTCGTAGCATTGCTCCGTAATAAATGATTATATTCAAAATTCAAATCACAAATACATGTCACATAAAACAAACCAATTTGTAGTGTTTTATGAAAGCATGACCATACAAGACTGATGATTTTACTAATATTGAATATCGTCTCATCCCACTGTGGGCAAGTGTGGACATGCAATGGTTTTTCATGTCCACATTTGCTTCGATATATTTGATAAAACAATGCACATACATGTTTATGCTATATGCATTTTTATGCATTCTTATGACTTTTAATGACATTTTAGTTTTTGGTTCACAAGTTTGGTATGTAATGTGTGTGTGTGTGTGTGTGTTTTATTATCGTAAAAAAGTGTTTTTTTTTAATTATTTTATTTCTTAATTAGGTATCTATTGGAATCATAGATATTTTGAAGTAACAAACAAATAGCAGTAATAAAGAGATCTATTTTTGCTGTCATCTAACCTCAATTTTTTTTATTAAAACTATCAATCCTTAGAAAGTTTAAATCACTTTGGGAACGTTTGAGTTAGAACCATTACATGATAGCCTTGTTTCAGAATTGAAAGAACTTAATGACTTGAAGTAAGGATCAAACCTGCTTTTTTTTTTAAAGCTAAATCATTATCCAGAGCAAAAGTTAATTTAACTTCATGAAAAGGGAGGAAGCTGTTGACAAGAATTTCATGCTGATTCTCTCTTTCGAGTTGAAAAATGGAATAGTGTTCTGCTTTTTTTTTTTTTAAGAAAAAAATAGTGCAATACTTATTATGGAAATAAAATAAAAATAATGGTGAAATTATATATTTTTTAAATTTATTTTTAATTTTATTTATGAATGCTTAAATGTGTAATAAAATAACCAATGAATGTAAATAATAAAATAATATTAGGTTAAAGCAGCTTTTGGTTCAACTTGTAAAATAATAATTGAATGTGATACTGTATTTTTAATGGAGGGAAGCCTAATTTATTCAGCTGTGGTGGTCTGATTTCACTCAGTCATTATTGCCAAATGTATAGGAACTTATAAAAGATAAATAATTGTTGAAATATCCTGTTGAATGTAGTAAGTATTCTGGAGGTATCAAGTTCAAATTTTATAGAAACTAAATTCAATACAGAAAGATTAATGGGAAAAGAAGAAAAGGATGAATATCAATAAGATCGATGGATGTCATCATTACAATTCACAAAGATTCTTTTGAGTAATTTGAAAAACAAAATAAATGACAAGTTACTCTGCCAAATTCCCATTTAAACAATTGACCTTCTCTTAATACTATTATAACAACTTGAAATATTATACAATGCTAAGCTGGATATATAAGATGAAATCATTCAGGATATTTAATACATTGCTGGTAATGGAAGATTTGGTAAACTGAATCATGCAATGAGAATATTGTCAAATGTAGCAACTGATTATGACTAATAAGATAATATAAACTTTTCATTGATTTACATATAGCAAAAAAAAAAAACTGTGACAGGTTTATTAAAAAAAGGTAATTTCCAAAAATTGTCAAATATAGAAATCTCTATCCTTTGTTTTCATTAATGGTTTTATAATATTATTAAAACCTTAAGATTTCAAAGTTTGATTATTATAATATACAACATTATTTTCTAGTTAAAAGTATACATAAAATAATATAAAAAATCCACAATAATAACAAAAAAGTCAATTTACTTGAGTTTAGTATGACCAAGGACTTCTAGAAAGAGAGGTATGAGGTGAAAACTAGTTCAGTAGAGTATTATAATCACTAACTCGACATTGATGTAGTTTTTTTTTTTTTATAGCCTGCAACATAATTAGAACTACTTCATAGACTTTAATATATTTTTGCATGATTATGATATCCAGTTTAAAAATAAAAGTAGAAAATTTAATATATTTTCTAACCAATAATGATAATAAGAAATAAAAATATAATAATAATGATCTTCTTATCTTTCTAGCATTGTAACTATTGTGAGAGACACTTTAAAAATGAACGAGTGGATCAATGGATTATTAGATCAATGTAATGAAATGTAGACTAAGCTCAGTGGTTGGTTAGTTATAAAATAATTTAGCTACAGAGATATGCATTTAAAATAAAGGAAAAAAATTTTTAAAACAATAATAAAATAAATTATTATAAATTAAACAAGCAATTTGGGAAGAGAGAAAAACTTCAATCATTCTCCAATTAATGTTTTAAATATAAAATAGATTTCTCCATCCATCAAATATCATGGAGTTATCAACATTTGCACTTTTAAAAGCAATATCTTTTCATAGGTTCTTATATCTTCTTTGATATCTTATGAAATATTTAATACTTTGCCAATAGGATCTGATACAAACTCTACTCTTGAGAGTAAAAGAAAAATGGAAAGTATCTTTCTTATGGTACATTAGAAAAATAAAAAGATTCTTATGCCACCACCACATTTATAATAGAAATACTAAGTTGATAATGTACAAAATAATAATCTCAGAGTTCTTTTATCCATCTTGGAAAAGTGTTCTACAGTATTGTGTTGTCAAACAAATGACTGGCATCCTGGTAGGTTACAGGAGACATTAATTTCTCTTAAAAGCTAATGTATCCTAACATTTAACAATAATAATTATTTAAAGACGCGTTTAAGATGACTAATATTGACATCAAACAATTATCTACAAATTTAAATAATTATAGCCTTTTATCCAGGATATCATTCAGAATAATATAAGGAAAAGAATATGTTTTATATCCCTCTACCATCCCTGACAACATAATAAAATAATTAATAGGGACTTGTAATTTTATTGATTAATGAAATAATGTACAGTCTGAACAATAGAGTGAAATAAAAATTCATTGCTAGATTAAATAAATGTTTGTTCTTAAAATTGTAATTCTAATTCTCAATTGACACTCTTATAAAATAATTTTTAATAAACAGTAAAGTTTTGAGATCTGCATAAGGATTGTTTATCTGATATATTGAGATTTCTGGTATCTTAAGAATTTAGGACTCAAGAAAACGTTTGGCATATAGAAAATACACCCAAAACGAAAGTTAAATAATTAACAATAAATTTATTAATCAAATAGAACATAAAGTATGTACAAGATTATTCAAAGATACAGGCCAGCATAGGCGATGCATTTATTGCAACTTGAGATGGCCTCATAAACAAAATAAATAAATAAATGATTATTTAAGTTACAACTACTCATTAAATAATACATTATATTCACATATTTTAAAATGAAAATATCAAATTAAACAGACTAGCTATAATATGACTGATATATTTCTAAGCTATTTTATTTAGCTGCTACATTAAACAAACGTTTAATGATTAATTTAACAATATAGTAATAGCTTTAATTATAAATTAATAGATATTTGTTTTACAATGCATCCTCTATTCAAATTATGAATTAAACTATCTTCATAGTTATATGAAGTATAATAAAAATAAATGATGTTTACCTAATTACAATAGATTGAGTTACCCTCATATAATGGTAATATACTTTATTACTACAGTGAAACAAGTAACTTATTGTCTATACTATTGAAATAAAATAGAAAGGCATATGGATCATTCATCAGAAGTCATACACATGTATGCATTTAACTGATGTCTACATGAAACATAAAATGTTTAACTCTAAATCACTTACTGATCCAGCAATGAATATCTCGCAGACATTGATGAAAATAAACATTGTGTATGTGTCTTCCTATCATAATTATGAATTTAAAAATAAGCAATTTAAAATTAATTCTACTCTGTTGGTTTGCTTGTGAACTACTGTAAAGCTCAGTAGCACAATACAGACATTAACTTACTTAACTAAGGCACTGCAAATGATAAAGTGCACCCTGAGGACTAAACACCTCAAAACTAACCTATCATTGTCATAACTTTTAATAAATACAAGAATCTACAGCTTCAATGGTGGAAAAATATATATTTCATTCAATGAGGAGTAAAATACTAACTAAGCTCTTTAAAACAAAATACTCTAAAATATAGGAATGGTGGCTTCCAAGGCCTATCTCAGGCATAAATGTAGGTGTGGACACAGTCTCATTATCTAAGGAAATGGAAAAACACCAAAGATAATCCTCTCTTAGGACTTAGCTACATCTGCTATATTATAAATATAATCTCAATTATAGATGATCCTCTCTTGGGGCTTTGGCCACATTGACAACACAATAAATATCTGTGAAAATATATCACAAATCTTCTCATGGAAAAATAGAGTATACAGTGGGGAGAGCATTTCCATCCCACAAAGCACAATACATAATATCTAATAAAGTATGTAGATAATAAGCATATTCCAACATTAAACACTGGAAAGATAGCAAAATATCACTAATAATAATAACTTGAAGTTCAAGTTTACACTAAAATTTATTTGTTAAGCAATGTTTGAAACCAATGAGTAAAAAGAAATATATATCAGTCAAATGACTGAAAAATATATCTAAAACAGCATGTGTCATAGCATTGGCCGGGACGCGAACCCGCAACATGGGCAACTACCTGCAAGTGCAAGGCAGTCACGCTGACTTCTCGACCACCAATGCAAGACTATAACGAATAGTTTAAATACTTATTTTCAAATAAAGTGGATAAAAAGAATAAAGAAAATTGCTTGTCAAATGCTTAAGAAGGAAATAAAATTCCATTACAGTATTATGTCACAAATAAGCTATTATAGCATGATAATTGTAAAATATGTACTTCTGATAAATTTAAGAAAACAGCACAATAAAATTTAGCTTTAAACAAGGAATACACACACATACAACAAATAGCTTAAATACTTATTTTCAAATAAAGTGGATAAAAAGAATAAAGAAAATTGCTTATCAAATGGTTAAGAACGAAATAAAATTCCATTACAATATTATGTCAAAAATAAGTTATTATGGCATGATAATTGTAAAATATGTACTTCTGATAAATTTAAGAAAACTGTTTTACTTGTAAAAATACATTAAAAATATTACAAAATCCTCCTCATATGAGATAAATATCTCATATTGCATAAAATATAAACCACAAATTTTATCTATATCACTTCATACTAGAAGGATACATTTCATTTAGAAATAGTAGGAATACCTACACATTTTGTTATAAACTCTTGCTTTACACATAAATGCTATAAAAATAATAATTTTATCAATATTATTGATATTTTTTTAAAACCTTAGTTCTTTGGCAGAACTATTTCCATAGTGAGTTACCTGTCAAGGGCATAAAGTCTTTCTTCAGCTGCTTGTTTAAAAATGAAGCATATGCAGTAATAAAGTGCACTTTATTTAATGAAGATTTATGCCAATTGTAACTCTTTGAGATTAAATAGTAAAAATATACACTAATTAAAGTCTATTTCTAATGACAAAAGGTTTGGATCCAGTATAAAGAAACACACATAGGATAAGCTAGTTATAGGAAAGATTCATGAATATTAAAAGTGGTTCGGAAAAATTATTACAGGATAACCATGGTTGCATTGGAGATCAATGAAGTTTTCTAAATTTTCCTTCTGTGTTTTTGTTAGAACGCATATATTAATTAATTATTGATTTTTATCTTTCAAATAGTTATAGAAATACTATTAAAGCTACTTTTATGAAGTATTACATTTTATTTTAAAGTCTTCACATTTCTTTCCTCTTCTGAAGAATGCATATATATCTTTCAAAGCACACACTATAAGTTTTCCATAATTTAAGCAAAATTATTATAATAATTTTCTTCATAAAATTGCAACAATTTCAATAGTCTTCAAGTTGATATAGGTTAATCAAGTGTCCGTTATCATTAACCAAACAAACTATATATCAATATTTTAAATTTCAGCTTTTTACACATCTTAGCTTAACATTTTATTGAATGCATTTGTTAAATTTTCTCCCCAAACAAAGAGAAGCAAACATAAATGGAAAATTATCCTGATTTATTTGGGGCAAGCCATTTCTTTTGAATACATTTCATATTCCTAAATTTAATTAAAGGTTATAATAATTTAGCAATCATACAATTAGTACATAAGAATTAGCATAAAATAATTGAGGTAAATTATAATTATTCAGCAATATTTTAGAGTTCTTTTTTTCTCATCATTTAATTAAATTTGGAGTTTTAGTTTTCCTCTCCTATATGATGACTGCTAACAATAAGAGATAAAAAAGTAAAAAGTGTGTTATAATTTTAAATATAACTATTTTCACCTGGTTTGTTAAGTAATTTACTAAAATAGAATTGGTGAAACTGTGCCATTCTTATATTAAAATTCCCTTGAAGCATTTAATTATAAAATAGAAAGCTCATAACTGAATTAAGATAACATAAAAGTAGGATACTTTAACAAAATTGCCTAGCCAAGCATTGTGGACTATAGAGATGTGGAATTAATAATTTTACACTGTTTTAATAAAAAATAAATACTATTAAAGATGCAGTCAGTACTGGTGGTCTGATGAATAGAGAACAAGAGCTACCACCAACAACAGTAAATTGACTTTTAATACCCCCTTCTCTGACAAGTGTCAAAATTAATTAAATCCTCTCACTCAATCATCAGTGTCCTCTTAATTAAAATATGTGAGTTACAAGGAAGTAATTACCAAAAATTATATAACTGATGAAATTCATGTATTAATCCAAGATCACAGACAAATAAAAAAAATTAAGTGAAACTTATTAATTAAAGATTTAGTAAGTTAAAATAATAAAATTAGACCAAATAATTATTTGTAATTATCACTTAAGTTAAAATTATTATACCCTTTTTTTATTATATTTAAACTCATCAGAAGCATTGAAGTATCTTTAACCTTTAATTGATTGAAATTTATGTTAATTTTTTTTAAAACACTTATATTTAAAAGTAATTATTCTAACATTTAAAAGCAAGAAACCAAAAATGCTTGTATGCACTCCAATTTCTCATGCACACACACATCCAAGGGGATTTTTATTATATTTAAAGTAACTTTATTTAATATTAACTAATTTACTAAACTTTAATAACTTTTGCTTGCAGATAAATTACATTTTTAAATATTATACAGAAATATTTTAATAAAGCTATATTTTAAAATAAAGTACTTAAATAACTGACTTTAAATACTTATAATGACAATATTAAATTTTATCTAGTTTTATTTCTTATAGTCTGTACAACTAAATATTTTTTTTAAAACATCTTCAGCTTGCATTAGTTTAACTATTATAGTAATATTAATTTAAATAACTCCTCAATTTATAAAATATTAGGTAGTCTGCATTAATAGTGATTAAATTAAAATAAAATATTGCTAGACAAAGTGGATAGCATTATTTACAAATTGAATATTATTCCTTTTATTTTTTAAGATTAGTATAGCAATTCTGTACATAGACTGCTTAATAGATGCCATGTGCAATAGCACAGAGTCACAATATATATTTAGGTTTTTATTCAGTTTCATAATTTAGAATTTGTTGGATTAATTGAAGCAGAACAAAATTAAATATAATTATATATTTTATTTGTATGATATATTAAAAGATCAAATGTAATTCCAAATCTGGAATAGATATGAAATTTTAATCTGTCTGAAATTTAAGACTCATGTTTGTTTTGGCTTATAGATGGTAGCATAGTAAAAGGAACAAATCACAGAATAAACTCCATGGAATTTCTTTAGTAATAATTAAAAGCAACTTGCCATTATACCCGAAGATGAGATTCTTTCCTGGCAGATTTTCATTATAACATGATTAATTACAACTAAAAACATTTGCCCAAGAAGCATAGAACATAAGTTGTTATACTTTAGGAGATTGAAATAGATATACAGATAAGAATGTAGTTTTAAGTGTTGGATATAATTTTTTTAAAAAGTAATCTATTAACTCATCTGCAGGAGTACAAAATTTCTCCACTAATGGTGAAAGCCATATCATATTACATAAATTGTATTTTTTTTACATTTAGCATGTCAATGTTTGATCTCTTCAGACTATTTGGGGATATATATCCTCCAGTTATTAAGATGCAGTTCCCCATTTGTAGACTAATTTATTTATAGTTAGTTATTTTTCTTGCAGGCTACATAGAAATAAATACCCTAAACTTGCTTATGGTTTGGAAAAATCTAAGTTCATCCAATCTGATCTTGAACTCAGATCACTGTGATGGTAATGGACATGCAAATCATTATATCACGAGGTTTTTAATAAAAGGAGAAACTGCAGTGAAAATGAGAAATCATTTTGTTAATAGAAGATACTATAGCCAGATAACAGAAATTCTGAGGTTGAGTGAAAATGTAAAAGCAATTTTAGGAAATATAGACGTATAGGATAGTTAAATATAATTAGAAAATTCAATTTAAAAGGATCCTGAAATGAAAATTTTATAAAGAACTTCAAGAGATTATCTTAAATTGATAGTTGTTAGTGTAATGACAATTAGTAATATAATAATAGTTCTATGTTTGACATGTTTTGATTGTAATTATGTATCAATGATCAGTTTTGAGAATTTGGAATGAAGTTAATATAAGTAACAGCATGTTCAAAAACATCTATTTATATATATGGTCATGTAATTATTGTTATTTTTAAAAAATGATAAATTATTTCCATCAAATAATTGAATTTATTAGACATTTTTAGAAAAATTCAAACTTTATTTATACCTTTTCTCATTGTGTAATTATTACTGTTAACACTTAAATTAATATGGAGCACAATGTTTCAAGGTTCATTATTGTTTTTTTTTTCCAGTTATGCTAACTTAACCAATGACAGTATGGGAATTGTAATTAGTGAACTTTAGATTCTTTAAGATTGTGAATACTGAATTTAAGATAATTCTCCAACTAAGCCATTCTGTTAAAAGCAGCTAAGTGATTCCTTCAAGTTATCTGTTTTTTTTTCTT
This sequence comes from Epiperipatus broadwayi, assembly GCA_028023455.1. Taxonomy (NCBI): domain Eukaryota; kingdom Metazoa; phylum Onychophora; class Udeonychophora; order Euonychophora; family Peripatidae; genus Epiperipatus; species Epiperipatus broadwayi. The sequence continues at coordinate 12,162,744 of JAQFVV010000018.1, forward strand.
TTAAGGACAAGATTATGATTGATTTCCAAATTTTATTTCTATTCTAATTATGGAGTTATTTATTCATTGTAATGTGATTAGCTTTTTACATTTTTTTTACTTCCTTTCTGCTCAATGTTTTTGACTTTATCTAATTGAACTTCTGTTTATTGTTAATTTTTGCATATTCTACTTTTGACACATCTGTATTTTTTTCTTCTAATCATTGTTTTATGTTTTTAAAATCATTTTTTGATGAGGCTGTTAGTTTCACCAATATATATTTCCCTCTTTTACATAGTATTTCATTGATGCAAGTTTCTGGAGAGATTAGGATTTATTATAAATCCATTTAGCGTTGGAAAGTAATTCTGATTTTGTATTGATTGCATATTTGCTTTAATTTGTGTACTATTCTTGGCATATATGGATTTGATACTATATCTATCTTTTTTTAATTTAATTTTATTTTATTTTTTTAAATTTTTTGGCTGTTTAAGATTTTTTTTAATGATAGTTGATGAAAAACCATTCTTTATGAGAATTTGTTTTATGTTGAGGACCTCCTCCAGTCTACTGGCTTCTGAACACCCATTTTTAGTACTTCTACCATAATTAGATGAGTATATTAAATATTTTCCTCTTGTCACAGGAAATATTTAAGAATGCCCAACTTTTGTCTTATCTACTTTTCTTGTGAATTTAATAGATTATATACTTTTGATATGTGTCCACAATATTTGTAACAGTCTTCATTATGTGATCATACAGAAAATACATAATCAACATAGCAAAGCCAAACTTTGGATGGAGATGGAATGGTATTTATTAACAAAGTCAGACATTTGATGGAGATGGAATGGTATTTATGGCCATGATTTCATGCTCTTTCATTTAAATATTGCTAACTAAAGGTAACAGTGATGAACCTGCAGCCAACCCTTGATTATGTTGGAAAAATTGTATGCAGTATGTTGTTATTAAGCAGAATGATAACAGTTCCTTTATACTATATTATCAATAGGAAAGTTATTCTGATAAATAAATTATTTTATTTAATCTTTTTTTTTTTTTTACATTAGATAGACCATGTTTTATCACTGGGATATATGTGTGAAAACATATTAAATTATCAGTTCTTTTTATTTTCATGTTCTTGATTAACTCTTCAAAATATATACTATTAAGAGCTATTTTCAAACCTAGACATTTACTACATCAAAATTTGTCAACATTTCTTCTCAAGATTCTTAATACTTTAATATATAAGAGATAGATTTTATCAAGTATTCTAAGCATTTTATGGAATTAATCAAGATCATCTGAATAGAAATAACATAACTTAGTTAGCTTTAATATTTAAAATTTATTTACAAATATATCCATCTAGAGATGAAATATTGTCTATTGTTTAAAAAAAAAAAGATTAAATGAAAATAACTTAGAGAAACCAAAACAATTTTTTTTGTCAGTAATAAAATAGTACTATTAATCTTCTGCATAACTATATATTTTCTATATAACAAAATTTTTTTTCAACGAAATCAAATTTTGGTTGTAGGTTCACCACTGTTACTTCTGATTAGCAATATATACATGAAAGAGGTTGAAACCACACTCCTAAATACTATTCCATCACCAAAAGTATGACATTTCTGTGATAGTAATATATTTGTTGTATGACGACATGTTCTGGACACATAACATATCTTTAAATAAATTCACAGTAGAATAAGAACAAGTACAAAAATTAGCATTTTTAGATGTTCCTGTGACAAGATTACATCATGGCAAAAATCAAAACTACTGATTATAGACTACCTCTTCAGCTCTTAGAAAATCTTTCAACATGTTCATCCAGTCATGACAGAAAGTGAATTTATATCATCACAGAGGAAAAGGAGTTTATTTAGTAACCAATGATTTGGAAAAAGAAAAGTGCGATTATAAAACAAACTCTCTACCATTAAAAACAGTTTTATAAATAAGAAAAGGAAGTATAAAATAATATATGTAAACAATTGACTTAAAAGTAAAAAATAAAATAATCTGACTAAAAACATGTGTTGTTTCATAAAAGCACTTGAGGCCATAAAAATTTAAAAAGGCCTCAAATGTATTTATAAAATGGCATAATATATTTTTTAATCAAATTACATTATTTTTCTTCTTTTTAGTAGGCCTTTTACATAAAAGCATTAGTTAAAAAAAAATTTTTTTTTATATTATTTTTTTACTTTTTAGTTATAAATAAAACATGTAATTACAATTTAAATAAAATAAATTTCTTCATTAGTCTTTTAATTATTTTTGTATATTGCTTTCCGTTCCCTGGCCCGCGGTCGTCCCCCCAATTTAAACTTTTGGTTCGATGGGTGTAACATTCAAAATGTTAAATATATGTAGACCACTAAACAACTTTGTCTCAAATAACGAATAAATAGGATAAAATATGTATTTAGTTCCTCTAGTTAAATAACTTTTGTGTAATATTAATCTTTTTTTGAATTTTTAGTTGTTTTGTGTTGTTATTTCGTAAATATAATTCTAACAAAATCTGTGCTTAATTAATTAAAGTTAAATATTTTTTCCCTTTGCTTTGAAAATGTAAAATCATCGGCAGGATAGATAATAAATTAATATAGCAAAATTCCTAGAAAAATGAATTAACGATGAAAGAAAACAAACAATAGACAGCAAATTTCTTCATAAAACCAGAGCTTGATTATCCGAGGGCAAGATAAAAAAACCAAAAATATCTCAAGAGAAAAATTAAAGGTTGAGATGAAAAGGAGGCCTCTTAGTTGCAAGTTTGGCTTGATTTTAGCTTTGCCTCGGGGGCCAAAATATTTTAAATAAATTAATACAGTCCAAGCTTTCCCCGGAGTCCCCCCCGGCCCTCCCCGAAACCGTGTCGCGAAATAAACAGAACCAAAATCAATAAAAAATACCCAGACAAAAGTAAACCTAACTACGAACATTTTAAACGAAAACACATAAAACGCCTTGTTGTTTCATTATGAGTCTCCTAGATAATAGCTCCTCTCTCCTATTTTTGTATAACTTCTAAATGTAAAAATTGTAATTTGGGAAACTAAAATTTAAGAATTCATGTATCTGTAAACTTCCTATCTGTTCCTCTCTATACTTCTTAGTGGGTATTTTTAAATTACATTTTATTTATATTATAGTGAAATATTACTTTCTCATAATTGTCTTATTTTAAAGCTAAATATATTCGAAAGTGAATGTGTAAATTGTCTTATATTGTTTTATAGTATAAATTTATATAAATAGATTAAGAATAGTTATTGTAATGGTGTTGTATAGTGCATACTATTATATAATTCCTTTTAGATATTTTTATTATTATTAAATTAATAATAATTATTAAATTTATTTTTGAGAGTTATTTTTTCATCAAAGTTGTAATTTGGGCAGTTTGAAATCTAGTCAAATATTACGCATTTTAGATATTATATTGTTATTTTGAATATCTCATTCCAGTGAATACTCGATTCTCCATGTTTGAATTACATCCCTGCAACGGAATGATAATGTTGTAGGCTGGATACAGTGAAAATTGGTTTCTGTTATTCATTTTACCTCTTGGTGAGGAGAAAATTATAAATTATTTGATTTAGTGATTTATTTCTAAGGTAAGTTTCTTTATATTATTTATTATTTATTTCGATTATTTCATATACTCTCAAATAAATTTTGTTATTAAAATAAAGATTTTTATTAAATAAATTATTGGTTATGATGCTTGGCAGTGAAATATAAATTTTAAAGATTAGAAATACTCATGAGAATGGGTAGTGGATTGTTCTATAAATAAATTCCTAATAAAGAAATTATTTTTATATATATATATTAATTAGGTATTGAAATCTTAATTTAAAAATATCATATAACTTACTAATGTTGTTTTTATTAAAAATTAAATAAATAATTTTAACTATACGTCTGTAGTTAGTTTCATTTATTCGATGCCATTATATATATTTCTCGATTATATGTGTTAGTTAATATTCGTTTGATTGTTGGCCAACTCGAAAAAAACCATGAATCTGTGATCTCCTGATTAAAGAAGTGTTTATTATTGATCAAGGTATTGTAGATTGTATTGTGGAAGATAAACTATGTTGAACTCATATTAGGTGGTGCTATCGATGGTGTGTGTTTGTGTGGTGGTCAATTCTGAATATGTTAACGAGATACACGTGTTTTGACTGTTACAATATGCATTATTATCCATACATGCCATCATTGCAGACATTTTTCTATAAAAGTTATTCTATAAACGTTAAACGGAGATATATATACTTATTATTTTAATTAATTTAATTAATTAAGTATGAGTTAAATCACTATTAACAAAATTTTATTCTTCAAATGAAATATTTCATTTAGAAATACACCTGGGTCTCGTTTTATGCATTAGATAGGTTTCACAGAAAACCCGCATTAAAAAAAACCGCACAAAAATAGACTTAACTTACCTTGAAAAATGGGGGATAGGGTCTGTAATTTTCAGAATTCGCATAAAAGCAAAGCAACAAGGAAATATTACTTTAAAATTCACATTAAAAAAATAAGGAAATAAAGTATGACTAATAAAAAATATCAAATATTTGAAAAAAATTGGTTTACTTTTTTACTTTTTTTAATTAACTACAGTATTTAATTTGACATTTTTTCATACAGTATTTTTTGACAATATGCAGTTCGTTTGTAAACTGGTAAGAAATCAGATTCGTAGATGTGATTTGATGAAGTCAAGAATCTGTCAGCAATTATGCCCAGAGAAACGGATTAGCCACTTTATTTTTTATTCCCCACTCTAAGTTTTCCCATATTCTGCTCCATCCCATTTACACAACTCGTGCCAATTTCAGTCTTGTGCTGTGTTAATGGTTTTCTGTTGACAATTGATTTTTACTACTGAAATAAATTTTAAATGTTCATATTTTGTTTCTATATTAAAAAAATGAGATTCAATCAAAACAAAAAGATTATACATTATCATTAGAAATATTATTTTCAGTTTATAAAATCAATAAAATCTTCATTATTTATTTTAAAAATCTACATTATTTATTTCTGTTATACTTAACATTATGTTTTAAAAGTTTAAAATTTTTGAATATTTATTGCGATATTTTTATATGTAAGTATAAATCTATTATTATTATTATTATTATTTACTCATTAGTATAAGTAAGTTTCTAAATACAGCTTCAGGCCATATTCACGCTTGCTGCTAATATAACGTTATATTTTTTTTTTTAAAAAAAAAGTATTTCATGTCAAAATAAGTTATTAATAATTTTTTGATATCTAATAAATATAATGAAATATGAAAAATATTAAGAAGAAACATGAATCGCATAACTTTCAAAATCGCATTAAAATAATCTGCATAAAACGAGACCGAGGTGTATATATATATTATTTTAATTAATTAATTCTTTCAATATTAACAAAATTTTATTCCACAAATGTAATATTTCTGTTGGTTCAGTTGCTAATGAATTTTTTTGGGAAACATAAGAATGTGAGTTTGAGTTATAAATGGGAATAGATTTATTATTATTATTATTATTATTATTAAAAATTCAAAAATCTGAACATAAAGACAAAGATGGACAGACAGGCAAGTTAATATAAAAGCATTTAAAAAGCATGGGTTTGTAGTGTATTCATACATGACAAGAATGGCAGGTAAGCATTATTATAGCTTCCCAAAGTAATAAGGCACTTTGTGAGGGATCATGACCTCTACAAAAGCTTAAAAAATCCATATGAATGTGGAGAAACACATATCAATGAAATTAGCCACTCCATTAAAAACTGAATAAAATAATGTAGTCAATAATTAGGGTGGGTGGGGTGGAAATAGATATTTAAAGTATCAGGCCATGCACATACCAATGGATTTAGGGTTCAATTTAGAAAATACAGATTGTTGGACAGAGAGAAAAATTTTATGTAGAAGGAAGAAAATTTAAAGAAGCTTCTTACATGACTATGGCAAAGTTAATATAGTGTGATAATTCATAATGTTTGGATACCATTAATTAATCTTGTCTTAAAAATAAAAATCGGAGATATCAGGAAAACTCTCATAGATAAGTATGCAAAATTTTCTACTGACTTTTGTTCTAAATATACACTAGCTTCTAGCTATAAAATAGCTTCATGATTAGTGCTTCAGTATTTCCAACTTAAAATAATTTAAAAGTCTTGGTTCAGTTCCCATGTTAGCTATCATTGACCAGCTCAGCAACTTCTAAAGAAGGGGATAGAATAATACCACTCAAAATATTGTGTTCAAAAATGACTTATGTTTTAATACTAACTGATAAATGTATTTAGAAAAGATATAAATACTAGATGCCCATTGCAGTATTTCTTACTTGTAATAAGTTTTCAAATAACTAAGTTTCTTTATTCAGTTTAAATTTATGAAATATCATCATGATTCCCATCATCTAAAGATACTGGACTTCTTGTAATTTACATATTCCTATTCAACAGAACTCTATCTTATATATGTCCAGAATATATATGTCAATCTATATGAAAGTTATATATATGGAGTATGACAATTCCCAGAATGCACCTTTCAAAATATGCATGTGGAAATGTAAACTAGTGGCTTCTGTCATCTTCAAAGTAGTTCTTTTGTGAATCTATACACTGATTAAAGTGGCATTCCCATTTATGGAAGCATACCTGGATCTCATTGTCAGGAATACAATAGGTATCTCAACATTCTGTTGTATATCAGTTATAATAGAAAAATTTTGATCTTCCAGAGCAGTTTTTAATTTTGGAAAAAAATCAAAAATCATGGGGAACTAAGTCAGATGAATAGGCAGGATGGTCTAGTTCTGTAATTGATTTTTTTTCACCAAAAAGTCTCTCACAATGAGCACACTATGACTTAGTGCATTGTCATGATGAATGATCTACTTATCAGGATACAATTTATGTGTTTTTCTTTAAACAGAATATTGTAATCTCTAAAGTACTAAATAACATTATTAATTGACTGTATGTGTCTGTTCAATAAATTCTTGGTGGATTATTTCTTTGTGATTGAAGAAACATACCAGCATGGTCTTAAACTGTGATTATGACATGCACACCTTTTTAGGGCATTGTGCCATTTTGTTTCTGGGTCATATTGGAAGCACTAAGTTTTATCCGTAATTAATCTTGGAAGTAGATGCACATTTAAAGAAAGATCAGTTGCAGCATCAAACTGATGCTGTTTCTGGTCATTGGCCAAGATCCGAGGCACAAACTTTGCAGAAATCTTTCTCATGCCCAATTCTTTAGCTTAACTATTTCTTTATTAATCTGCAATTCTTTAGCTATCAATTTCACACTTAATCATCTATTGGAAAGTATTGCATCTCACACTTTGTTAATATTAATGTTAGTCATTGTTGTTTTTGGCTGTCTGCTTCTGGGATCATTCATCATGTTTTTGTCATTTTTGAACCTCTTATGCCACTCAAACATAATTCAATTTTTTCATAGCATCATCACTGTATGCCAATTGCAACAGTTGTAACGTTTTAGTATCACATTTGCTGATTTTCCATACAAAATTTGATATTAATATAGTTGCTCAAAGCGTACATGGATATTCATTATTTTCTCAATAGCTAACTACAATTGGTTTTATCATCTTAAAATTTACACGTGTTAACTTAAATATGTTCAAAGATGAATACTCATATGATTTTGATGCAATCAGGTCATAGGTGATATCATATGGCCATTCCTGGAATTAAATTATCACACTTCGTATATGTGTTTTCTTATTGTATAATAAAAAGTTCTGATGATGATTTGTAAGTAATGTGGAATTTACCAAACTTTTTTGTGGTGATATATTGTTTAATGATGAAACAAAAAAAAAAGCAGAAAATTTTGAATTTTAGAAGTTATTCTTCTGATCAAATCAACTTGTCAAGTGGAGCTTCTTTACCAATTGAAATAATTGTTTTTAAGTTGCTCTATTAATTATTTTAAGATAGATTAAATGTATAAATTAAGTGTCTGCTATTTTGTATTTTGTTTATCTTTCAAGGAAAAAAAATAAATGTTTTGTCCATGGGTAAGCCTTTGAATTGCAAAGCTTATAACCGTATTAATAATTTTATGTACAGTATTTGTATATCTATTAATGTTATATATTTTTCTTTTTATTTATAATACTGAAGCAAAATATTAAGGAAACTAGTTTCATATATATTGTATATATGCTGTAAATTGGTTGAAAATAACTCTTATTCTGCTAATTTCCTTTTCTCCGTCATATGTATATACTATTGATAGACCATTTTGAACTTAAGACACCACAATAAAGTTTTGAATTAATGTGCGATATCAAAATGGTTTTTGCATTCAGCATTTTAATTGTTTTAGGTTTACAAATAGTTGGGTTTTTTCCTTAGCTTAAAAAAAAATTATTTAATATTTATGTGAGAGAAAAATGTTTTAACATTCGGAAAAATTTAACAGTGTAGAATTTATAAAAAAAAAAGTCTGATAAATAACATTAACAAAATTTGTTAATTTTTTTTTTCTGTATTCTTGGACTTGAAGGCCTTCTGATTAATAGTTTTAAGTGCCGTAGTTTGTTTTATTCAGCTTTAAAAAAAAAAAAAATTATGAAAATAAATTGAATTAACGTGGGACTATCTCTATATAAAAGCATTTTTGTGAATTTAAATTTTGTATTGACTTGGCATGATAAACTAAATAACATAAATATCTATTCCGAGTTCGTAAGTATTCCAGTTTTTTCATTGATTAAAGTTTTGAATTAATGTGTGATAGAAAAATGTTTTTTGTTTTCAGGTTATCTTTACAATGTATCTTGCAAATTAGAAAGCAGTAGCATCTCATAAAAATAAAAGTGAGCTACTTCTTAAATATCTTTGGTTTTTAATACCATGTTTATTTCAAAGCATATATGGCTAGAATTGATACTTCAGTGCTCATGACCAAAGGTTGAAGTCAGTGAAATGATTGATGAAAGTATAATATAAATTTTGTTACAAACATTTGACAGTTAATATTATCACTGAGAAGAAAATCAAAGATGGTGTAATATTGACATTCATTCAAAAGTTTAAATTTTATATATACACACATATATATAAGATGTTCAGAATTAGATACTTTATTGTAAATTACTTATAATTTTTTCCCTCATAATTTTTATTATTAATAATATATAAGTAGACAGGTGAATCTATAAAATATAGATTTAAATTTTTTCAAGATGATTTTTTTTTTCATAAATGATTGTCTGGTGTTAATAAATCATAATTTTTGAGAGATTTAGTGTTATTAAGAAATATAATATTTTTAAACAAAATAATTTGATTGGCTGAAATATTTGCAAATGCTTCTTAGTTCTTTTAATATAAATCATATTTTATCTTTTAATGATGATTCATCCAGGTAATGCTTATAAACTCGAATTAGTTCAATATATATATATTAAAGAGATTTTTAAAGTTTTTGGTACAACATGTATAAAATTGTAACTAAAAACATTTCAGCATTAATTAATTAAATTAACATATTTAACAGATTAGCCAGTATAGACGGTAAAACTAATGTTATAATAATATTATTACTTAGTGACTCCACTTGTCTTTGGACAGAGAATTTATCTTTTCAATGATATATAATGACTACTTATAACTCGTCAAAGATAATTTCAAGTATTTGTCCAATTCTGATACTTACAACTACAAAATTTGGAATATAATTTCTGCTTATATATTTAATTTTCAATCAAAGCATTTAAATCAGTTTCAGCAAAGGTTAACTGAGATTAAACATTATTTTTTACTGTTTGAAAGCACAATAAGCAGTGATATACTGTGATAAATTCAAACTAATAATTTTTGCTATCAAATAAAGTACTAAAAACCTTTGCTTAATGTTCAATTATCACAGACACATAAGTATTGGTTCATTAACTTTATATGCTACTTACTAATAGAAATTTGATGTGAGGCCATCAGTTTAGCATTTTGGTATTCTATTATAGGTTATAGTGAAGATATACTAAGAGAAAAAATACTTGTTAAAATGTTCTAGAATATAATAATAACTTAATAAATAAATAATTCATGGCATAATTATATTTTAATGTACTGAATTATTATGACTAAAAATTATTGAAAATTTAAAATATATCTATTTTTAAAGAAAGTGCCTATTATATTGTTATGATAAACTAGCAAGATTTCTTCTAATTATTATAGAATGAAAATGTTCTATGCATTAATTTTTTTATGGTCTGGTTTTTGCAGTCTTATTCAGCCTTATTATTATATTTTTTTAATATTATGATTGTTAATTGGAAGCATTCTATCTTTTGGTAAATTATCACAGATCTGAGATCTTATATTCTTGGACTTTTTTTTTTTTTAGCAATAATTAGATCACTATTTTGCATTGGTGATTAATACACTCTGTATTTCAGATATTAAGATCAAATTGAAGCAGAGTTTTTTGTTCATATATATTATAGCCATGCACTACTAGCTACAAATATTAAATATAAACAGCAAATACGACAACAATAATTAACAGGGTTTTTGATTCTAAATACTTAGTAAATACAGGGTTAAGTTGCATTTGAGTAATATGCATGTGAGTTTCTTCCTATTTCATCTCAAACAAATATTTCTTTACAAAAACAAACAAATAAAAAATAGTTTTGGCAACTAGTTGTAAAATTAAAATTTGGTAAAACGAAAAAGGAAGTGGAACAATTTCATAAAAGTTATCAACTCTGTAATAGAATTTTAAGTAAATTTCAATTTATAAAAAAAAAATACAGAGATTCAGAATAAATCGGGTATTATTAAAAAGAGTAATATTTTTCTGCTATTAATCACCATCTATTCTCTTTCCTGAGTTTTTTAATAAGCAAGCATTAATAATGGTTAAGAGGAAGGAGGTTTAATTGAGCTGCTTATTAATAAACATCTTAAAGAGTTGGAGGGAAACAATTAAGTTTAATAAGCTATAAAGAGCTGAAATTGTAAATTTAAGTTGGAATATGTTTTGACAGAGGACATTTTCAGAAACAGAATTTGTTCATGGACTAGCAGATTTTTTATTGTGAAAACTATCAGGACTGTATATATATATATGCACTGAACATCAAAAAGTTGGAAAGAGTGAATTATAATTCAAATACATGATGGTTTCATTTATATATGTTAAATTTTATAAAAATGGTTTGCTAAGGAACGTTTTTGTGGTCTATCTTTGGCCACAAGCACTCCATGGAAGAAGAAATGATGGTGTCCAGCTTGTACATAAAAAGAAATGATCTAGCATGAAAAAGAAAGCTTAATTGTTTCATCCCAGCTCTATCATCTATAAATACATATATGTGCATTACCCAAGTGAGAAGAAAAGATATACCGAGGACTGATAATGGCCAATTAAACAACAAAATATTCACAAATTAATCAAGGATTCAATCGTGGAAAAATATATAATAAGCTATTGTTGTTAATTTGAAAAATTTATAACTACTAAAGAATCACATGGATAAAATTGTTTACTCACACATTGTATACGAATAATCAATGAACTAAGAACAATTCATTTAAAACTCCACTGATAAATGGAAATTTTAAAAAAATCATCCAGAAGATTATTATAATCAAATAATCAAAGTATCAGCTTTTATATAATTAGCTTTTTGCCGCAAAAAAAAGTAAGAATAATTACTTATTATTATAATTTATAAACATTAAAAAACCTAATGCTAAACTAAATAAAATAATCAAAATACATTTATAAATACACCTAAACCTCACTTAGCGATTGGCTACTTAGTGATATTTCACAATAGCGATCATTATCAATTAGTACTCACTACTTCGATTTACAATTGATTATTCAACTATAACAAACGGGAATTTTTTTTTTTAAATTTAGAACATATAAACTTAAAATATATATGATTAATGAATCTATAATACTATATGCTGTACATATAAGCATAGCATACACAGTGGATCAACATTTGTGTAAAATCTCTTGTACCAAATAAAGTGTGTTGTTGGTAATGCATTCAGGTTAAGTTTGGTAATAAAATCATAAAATTTTGATTCCAGACACTGTAAACAGGAGATTTTGTATTTGCCAATATGTGTATTTATTTGTGTTTTTTAGTGTTATATTGTTTTTTATGGATTCACAACTCACTAGCAGGTTAGAGATATAGTTATATGTGTGGAGGGAGGCTGATCAGTGATGTGATTTCTATTATTACCTGTATCTCTGGAAAATGTCTAAATATGGCTATAAACAGATTTACTGTTTTTTGGGTGTGAAACACTGGTATTACATGTAGTCCAAGACCATTCCATTTTGTAGGTCTGTTTTGTTGAGATGACTACTACTTTTCGTTCGTTGCATAATGAGTTAATTGCTGAAATAAATGATTTTGTGAAATTTATTATTGGCAGATAGTATGTGATTTTTGTCATAATAAGCTTATTGTATAAAGTTACTTTTGAGTAAATTGAGAGATAGGATTTGGAGAATGATTCAGTGATTCTCTCTGCTTCTGTTTTAAGTTTGTTTTCTATTTTCTTTCTCATCTGATTCATGTCCAATTGGAAAGGGAAATCCAGAAACATACTAGGTTTTCCTTGATATATCTGTGTTTAATTTACCTACAAATATTGCCCATGCAGCTGAATTATTGGTATTGATTTTTAGCTTGAACTTTGTTATATAGTCTTTTATAATTTTCTGCAGTATAGTTAATTGCTTCTTTGATTTTAAAAATACTGTGACATCATCCACGTAAGCTTATACATGGTATGTATGTGTTGGTGTTCAGAATTGGAATTTCTTGGATTTTTTTGAATTTGCTCTTACAGGGGGTTTAAATATAATGTAAATAATAGTGTGCTGAGTGGAGATCCTTGTGAGATTGATTGGTTGCTATAGAAAGAATGATGAACGTCTCCCATTTAATGTGATATGAATTTCCCTATTTATTAGCAGATTGGTGATTTTATGTAAGATTGTGCGAGGTATTTCTAATTTTTTAAAAGTTGAATTAACAGTGTTTTGATTGGCACTGAATCAAATGTGTTTTCAAAATCTAACTGCACAGCCATTGAGGCATATTTTTTCCTTTTAATTACTCAGTTAATGATTGTTTTGTATATTAGTACTGCTTGACTTGTTGATGAGCCCTTTTTTGCACACTGATGTTGTGATATTAGTTGTATTATATGTGGTTCAATTTTTTCTTTTAAAACTTTTTCCAGAATTTTTATTTCCAATGGCTCCATTAAGATTGGTCACAAATTGGAGACTGTGGCAGATGGTGCTTGTTTTTTAATGAAGGGGATCATTGAAACTGGATATAGCCCTTGTATATTGTATAACTTTTGTGATAGTTGATTTGTAAGCTGGCACAGGTATGTGTTTGTAAATCAGCTGAGATGTGACAATATAAATTGTGAAATTCCTTGTGGTCCTGTGTGGCACGTATCTGGGATTGATGCTAGTACGAGTACAAAATCAGCGATTTCAAAAGGTGTATCTGTTTCTGATTTTCCAAAAAAAATTTCTGGGGGTTAAATTGGTTATGTTTTGTTAACTTTTTTTTTGATGTGCTGATGTATAAGTTGTATCATATTATGACCAGTTGTGATTTTCCCATCTCATTCTAGTGCCATGAGAACTATTTGTGAATGGATAACCCAATGCCGATTGAATCTATCCACTGGCCCATGTGTATTGCTGTGTTAAACAAATTCTTTTTTTTTTAATTGCTAGATATTGCTTTAGTTTGTTGCATGTTTGATTATGGTTTATTATGTTTGCTTGATTGTGAGTGACTGGCTTTGACATGATTCATTATGTAGCTCATCTGCTAACATGATTAGTTTAAAGGGGAGGGTTGATTTTTGAGTAATATGATTGATATTAAATGAGAGGATGTATATATATGCTATGTATTTAGAAATTGGGTCAAGTTCCATCTGGTTGAGTTTATTTACCATGATATATGTTTCTGAGAAGAAGAACTCTGAAGTGTTGGCTGGTAGGAGGTTCCGTATTGTCTTTTATATGTTAGTGATCCTGTTGTTGTATGTGTTTAAATTTAATTTTATTATTTGTGCCACATAATCAAAAAATAGGGAGGGGTAGATACTTATTTCGATTGAGTGATGTAACATTGGAGAATAGAATATTATATCTATGAGTGTGCTGTGGCAGTTGTTATAAAAAGATACTGAGGTTGGTGGGAGAAAACCCTCACCAATCATAAGCAGTATTGCAAGTTGATTTATATATTTTGCCACAAACTTTTAGTGGGGTAGGGATTGGGTGCTAACAGGGAGTTAATGGTTAAAATTATTCTGTTAATTACAATAGGACTGGGAGAATGTATACAAATTTAATGTTAATTGAAAAACTTCTGTGATTAAATGTTATCAGAAGATTGGAATCTATGAAAATTATTTTAAATGTTGTGAAGGGGCATTCTTGGCTGATAAATATACCTGTGCCATTTGATGGTTCTGATGTGTTCCTCGAGCATTCACAAAAATCAAGTTTTTTCATATATGTAGCTGGGTTGATTTGGGATCCGTTATGTATTTTTTGTTTCTAGTAGACCCAATATGCTGGGTTGTATTTCTGCATCCACTTATTAATTTGTATTTTTTTCGTGGAGTTTAAACCTTGGATGTTAAGTACTGCTATTTTTATTTTCATATTGTTTAATGTTGTAAAGGGAGGGGGGTGCACAATTTTACTGAAGTATTGTTTGTTGGTTCTGTATACATTCGTTTAATCAAGTCACTATCTCTGACATTTTCAAAATCTTTTGAATATTGAGAGGTTGATTCCATTTCTAGATTTTCATTTATTGGTTATTTTATTGAATTTAATTGGCTATATTTTAGATCATTTGTTTTTATCTTTTTATTTTCTCTTGTTCTCTTTGGTTTTGCTTGTTTTCTTTTGCTTTCCAGAGATGTGTTTTCAATTTCTGGAAAGCACTGTGTGATGGTATCCATTACTTCAGTTGTCATTTTGTTTATAATTGTGTGCTCTGCTTGATTATTGTCTCTGTTTGGCTATGGGCCGAGGTTTTTATCTTCCTCATTTGTGTTTGTCTTAATTGTCAAATTCATTGACATGATTGGGGGGTGGCAGCCTATTTTTTCAGTTTTGTTTTAATTGTCGATTTTATTGTCTTGAATAGGGGAAGTCTATGTTTTCATATTGCCTGGGTTTGTGAGTTCTATCTGAATTATCTTTTAGTCTTTGTGAGGGGTCATTATTCTTTTCTACTATATTTACTTCTTCATTGCATTGTGTTGCTATGTGTCCACAATGAAACAACATGACTTTAATCCTCGGATATATAAACATAGCATGTCTTCTTAGTCTGTTATGTGTGTTGGAATGTTTTCTGGGTCTATTTCTTTATATAAATTTACTTTATATTCAAAATTATTTGTAAATACGGTTATTGATGTTTCTTTAAGGTATATTTGTTGAAATAAAATAACCTTTCCAAAGGGGTTCATCATTCTTTGGAAATCATCCAAGTTGTATCTGAAGTAGGCATTTTTTAACACTCCAGTGATATTCTTAGATCTGTTTTCATCCCCTCTTACTATGGCATATTTTCCTAGAGTTTTATTGTAATTTTTAAATTGTTCCCTTTATGTAGCTTCATAAAACTCAACCGCTACATATCTGCTATTAGGATGGTTGCCTATGCATTGTACTGTCTCCAATAAATTATTTTTATTTAGTCGTTCAATTAAGAGTGCTTTGGGAAAACGGTAGAGAATGCAATGATTGTCTGTTACAGCTCATACTATTGATTTCTTGGTAAAAAATCTTTTGAATGTTGCAAAAAGTGTTTTTGGTATCATGTTATTGAACCTCTCCACAATCTGTTCAAGCATTTCATCTGTCCATTGTGTGTTTGTGGGGGACTCAATTTCATCCTGATTTATTAGATCTAAATCTTTAAGATTGTCTGATGTAGTTTTTCTCAATGTAGAATTTTTCCCCAGGTTTACATTATTTTGGTAAGTTTTGGCTATTGTTGCATACATCTTCCTTGTGTTTTGAAAAGGACCAGCTTCCAGACCAAACAATGGAGCAGTCACCATTTTATAGTATAGTGAATAATTTTTCAACAAGGTATTGAATAATTTTTCTTACTAACTTTTTCACAATTTTTCCTTCTACCCTTTTTCCTTTTTACTCATTTGCCTCTAAATAATGTTATCAATTATATTTATTTGAATTGTTGGTTAAGCGCCATGCTAGGGATTTATTATATTTCACGTAGTATTTGCTGATCTTTTCCTTTGTTGACTAATTTTTTTAGAAAACTCACATTTCTTAAAACAATCGGGTTTACATTGAATTGAATATTTTTTAAATCTTTAAAGAAAAAAAAATCACATTTGTAGCTTTTTAATCTTAAAATACTAGGAAAGTTTTTGCTTACTTGCAACTGTGTGTGTGGCCAGCTGGTACTATCATCATCATCACCATCAGTAATAATTTATTTTTGAAAAATAGAATAATAATATTATGAAAGATATTATTATTATTATTATTATTTTTAAATAAGTAAATTGATTTAATTTTTTTTTTTTGGTTGCTTAAAAAAATATATTATTCATAATTCTAATGACACATTACATATTGATAATTTGAAAATAAATGAACAAATTTATTAGATAAATAAGAAAGTCAAGAAAAATATATTTAAAAGCACATTTAAAAAAAAGTATAATTTTGCTTTTAGAATAAAAATTTAAACTCTCATTTTTTATAAATTAAAATAATTAAAAGAAGAAAATGTCTAAAAATAAGTAAATGTAAAAAAATTAGAATAAAATTGATTAGTAAAAGAAAACTTTTGGAACGCCATTAAGATTCCTAGCTGATAATAAAATTGAAGCTAATAATTGATATAATTACTAACTATGTAAACTGTCTCTTTGATATAAAACGGAGATAGTAGATTAATCTAGAAAAGAGATAGGATAAATTGAAATGTAAAAGTTAATTAAGAATAGATTTAAGTTATGCTAAAAATTAAAATGATGTTAAGGGAATAAACAATGGGAGAGTAGATATAAAAGGAGCATTGCCTATTGTTAAAAAAATCATTCACATTCTGAGATTTGTAGAAATTCGTTCAGCCATCCTGAGATCCAGATATTCAAAAATTTAATTGCATTATAAAGCCAGTCATTACTGCTGTGGACAATATTAATGCAGAAGCCACTGAATTAGCAACATGTGTTACTAGAAAGCCATAGGAGGGTTTGACTGGGCTTCATGTCCCAAGTATTCAGCAAAATCAACTGTCCTGACCTGGAACCACCCCCAGAATCAATGCTTAAGCCATGAAGGAGACACTGCTGCATACTTTCTCTCTCTTTCCATTGTTGAGCCGAAGAAGGAATATTAGTCTGGAGACCATCGATGGAACACCAAAGACTAACCAGTTGGAAATTGACTATAATGAAAACCTAAGTAAATATATTTTTAATAATGAACTATTTATACACTTTATTTTAAATGAAATGAACTTTAATGAAGGACTATCTAATTGTTTATAGTTTCTTATGTAAAATTTATTATGTTATATTATGTTAAATATATGTGTGAGTTAATAAATAATTTTTGCTTAATTGTTATCTTGTAACTGCCTCACCATTAATTTAAGGGTAGAAATATTTTATATGTGAAGGAAAATGTGCTGGACTCCTGATTAAGAGTAGGAGCTAGTTTGTGATATTTCAAGCACTGGATTATTGTGCGTGTCATCCGAACATGCCAGCTATATATAATATATGGTTGGCTGGTGCCCAAATTTTATTCCCAAAACAAATAAAATGCTTTGGATGGCAGGTTTTCTTCCAGCAGTCGAGGGGTGCTATAGCCAGGTGTTTGTATAGCCTCTACATTGCCATAGGTATCGTTGATGGTTAATCTATCAACAGTATTCTATCCTGCTTGAAGAGCCGATCTATGCCGCAGTCATTATAGAAGAAAAGATAATCACAAAATATAAATAAAATGAGAATGTAGTAAATAGTAGATGATGATAAGTAATAAATAAAATTATAAGAAGGTATTATTAAATAAAGAATGTTTGAATATAATAAAATAATGTATCAAGGATAAATATTAATATTAAGCTGTTAAAAGGTATTGCTGTGGGATCTGGTTCTAATTTATCCAACGTGGATGCCAAAGTTCCATAAATGGTGCAGCATAATTAAAATGAAAAAAAGTACAAGTCTGAAACTAAAAATTAAAATAAATGCTAAGTTGCATAGTAAGAAAAGTGAAATCGGTGAGCTGTGTGAGATGAGAAATAGACCAAGGCAAACAAATTATAATATTAAGAGAATAAAATAATTAAAATTATAAAGAAAAGAGAATAAAGTATGAAATGTAAATAAAAAGGAGAGAGAATAAAAAAACGGCCAGAGTGATAAATAAATTTATTATTGGGAGTTGTTGATAGTCAGGTAGGAATTAGAGAGGACTGAGGAAGTTTTTGAAGTTAGTCAAACATTCCGTTCGATTTAAAAAAAAAATGTAAAAAAAAAACAAAACGAAAGTAAAGGTAAATAAATCAAGTCAGTAGTAATTATAAAAACAAAATTCAATGCATACTAGAGCCAAAGCAGAAATGAAGGGACAAAATAATAAAGTAGATATACTCAAGTGAGAAACAGGAAATAACTGGTAAGGTAGAAAAAACTAATATAGAAATAGATGAATTCACCAAATGGTATGAGGAAAAGGTAGAGAAATACACAGAAATGTTCAACAAACAACTAGAACGGTTGATATAGGTAATGATGATAGCCTGAGTAGAAGATAGGAAAATAATAGAAAGAAATGAAAACAGGTATAAAGGAGTTAACAGATAAATTAGATAGAATTAAAAATAAAAAGGTCAAGGAAATGGAAATAATATGGAGAGAGAATGAAAAGGTAATAGAAAGAATAGACATAAATAAATCAGCAGAAAGAATAGAAGTAGTAGAATTAAAAGGTGAGGAAGAAAAGGGTAAATCAGAAACTAAAGATGTAAATATTGACAGTACGGAACAGATAAGTGCAAATAAGTATGCACAATTAAATAGCTCTAATACTGTAAAGAAATCTGAACTAAAAAATATTTCTGACTCAAAAGATAACCTTGAATCTCAAAATAAAGATGTGTCAGAAGTAAAACATAATGAAAAGGAAGTTTTTATGGAATAAAAAACGTTAGATATGGAATTACATTCAAATAGTGAAAACAATAATTGCAAGGAAAAGTCAGATTAAATACCAGGAAAGATCTCTGTAATTAAATTTTACTTACAGACCACTCTTAAGCCAGAGACAACATTCAAAGCAGAAAATAAAACAAAGTTTAAAATGAAAAAGTAAAAAACACAAACAAGAAACACACAAAAGGGAGAATGAAACATATTATAAAATTAGTTAGAAGAAAAAAGAATCGCTTGACAAAGGTTAGGGGTATTTAGGGTTTATATTAACTGGACGGGATTTTTAGGAAAAAAAAGTTTATTGTACATGGATTATGAGAATGGAAATAAAATTAAACAAATGAAATAAAATGTTTTTTTTTTTTTTGAAAGTTAGTAATAGAAATAAAAAAGATTTAAGTTACATAAATGAAAAAAAAATTTTTTTTTGGTTAAAGCTTAAAATAAATAAAATGAAATCTAAAAAATAAAATACAATAAATAAAATGTTGCAAAACTATCTTTCAAGTAAATATAGATTTTGTTTAGGTTGATAGAATCATTGAGGGCAGAGTGCAGATAAAGGTTGAGGAAGGTGTGTTAAGTGTAGGCTGTCTGAATGTAAGACCTGTAATGGGCATCAAATGGGGTGGGGGTAGTCCTATATTTCTAGGATGAGGATCCAGTAGAGAAGGTCCATCCTTCATGCTGGGAGATGTAGTCTCAGTCCATTATATAAAAAAAATGTGCACACTGGAAAAGGAATTCTAGAATAAGCTGTAAATCAGTTTCGTTGGAAGGAATATTCCCAACATAAAATAAAACTTTGTTTTAGCATAATCCACAAGGTTAGTAGAGGAGTACTGCCATTCACAGCAACCCCACCTTGTCTAGGATGAAGACCCAGTGGAGAAAGTCCTGGGCTCATTCAATCCCCTGGAAGAGTAATTCCCAGCATGCTTATAAAGTTAAGTTAAAGTAGTGTTTTATTGCATACGTTGAATAATAAGCAGATGTGTTCTACCATTCACAGCATTCAACCTCCATATACACATCATAAAGATACATGTTGTCCCCAGTGGTTATCACATATAACACTATTGTTGCAGTCAATGTAGATTACGGCCTGTGAGATAAAGCAGTGTAAGAAGGTCAGTCTCTAGCAATTCTATATTTATTTTTTAGAAAAATAGTAAAAAATAAATAAATAAAAATGAAAAAAAATCAAACAGTAAAGCTAACATCTAAAGGTCAGACCTAAAATGGTTCAAATTGATGCATTTTACCTCAAATGGGGATGATGTGATGTAATGCTAACAAGATATATGCTATAAAACACACATATATCTTCATTACGTATTGATAATTTAAAAATAAATGAACAAATTTATTAGATAAATAAGAAAGTCAAGAAAAATATATTTAAAAGCACATTTTAAAACAAATATAATTTTGTTTTTAGAATAAAAGCAGGTGGGGAAAAGAATTAGGAAAAGTAAAAATTTAAACTCACTCTCATTTTTTTTATAAATTAAAATGATTAAAAGAATAAAATGTTTAAAAATAAGTAAATGTAAAAAAATCAGAATAAAATTAATTAGTAAAAGAAAACTTTTGGAACGCCATTAAGATTCCTAGCTGATAATAAAATTGAAGCTAATAATTGATATAATTATAAACTATGTAAACTATCCTCTTCGGTACAAAAGCTACGAGATAGTAGATTTATCTAGAAAAGAGATAGGATAAATTGAAATATAAAAATTAATTAAAAATAGATTTAAGTTACAATAAAAATTAAAATGATGATAAGGAAATAAACAATGGGAGAGTAGATGTAAAAGGAGCATTTGTTTGCTATTAAAAAATCATTCACATTGTGAGATTTATAGATTCAGATGCAGATATTCAGAAATTTAAGTGCAATATAGAGCCAGTCATTATTGCCGCAGACAATACTAATGCAGAAGCCACAGAATTAACAACCCGTGTTGCTAGAAAGCCGTAGGAGTGTTTAACTGTGCTTCATGCTCCAAGTCCATAGCAAAATCAACTGACCTGACCTGAAACCAATGCCCGGAGACAATGCTTAATTCATAAAGGAGACGCTGTTGCATACTCTCCCATTGTTGAGCTGAAGAAGGAATATGATGTTGGAAACCATCGATGGAGCACCAAAGGCCAAACGGTTGGAAATTGACAATGTAAAAATCTAGGTAAATATATTTTCAATAATAACTGTCTAGACACTTTATTTTAAATGAAATGAAATTGTAACGAAGATCTATCATAAAATTTAGCTTTATATAAAATTTATTATGCTACATTATGTTAAATATGTGTGTGATTGAATAAATAATGTTTGCTTAATTGTTATTTGGTATATTCTCTCTCTCTTGTAACTGTGTCACCATTAATTTAAGGGTAGAAATATCTGTATATGTTAAGTAAAATGTGCCGGACCCTCTGATTAAATATAGGAACTAGTTTGGGATATTTCAAGCACCGGATTGGTGTGCCTGTTGTCCAAGCATGCCAGCTATATATAACATATGGTCAGCTGGCACCTGAGTTTCTCAAAACAAATAAAATGCTTTGGATGGCAGGTTTTGTTCCAGCAGTCTAGGAGTGCTATAGCCAGGAAATATGGTCAAACTGTGCATTTGTACAGCCTCAATCTGGCCATAGGTATCATTGATGGTTAATTTATCAATATTATTCTACCCCCCTGCTTGAAGGGCCGATCCGCTGCTGCAGCCATTATAGAAGAAAAGATAATCATGAATATAAAAAAAGTGAAAATGTAGAAAATGGTAGATGTTAATAAGTAATAAATAAAATAATAATAAGCTATTATTAAATAAAGAATGTCTGAACATAATAAAATAATGTATCAAGAACAAATATTAATGTTAAGCTGATAAAGTAAAAATAAAGTATTGTGGGGGGGGGGTCCCCGTTATTTTTATGTTTTTTTTCTTTAAATAAGTAAATAGATTTAATTTTTTTTTTTTTTTTTGGTTGTTTAAAAAAATTATCTCATGAAACTAATTTATTGTCAAATATATATGGCGTTCTTTGAATATATTTTTATATATACACATATTTTGGATTGTTTTAAACTTAAATCAAACACAGAGATAATGACCAGGGAGAAAAATGTAGTGAGAAACAGATCAACATTATAACCAGTGTAATTCACTAATGAATAATGAATAAATAGCAATACACCTGGGTCTCGTTTTATGCGGTAGATAAGTTCCACAGAAAACCCGCATTAAAAAAAAATCACACAAAAATAGACTTAATCTACCTTGAAAAATGGGGGATACAGTCCATAATTTTCAGAAATCGCATAAAAGTAAAGCAACAATGAAAAATTACTTTAAAATTCACATAAAAAAACTAAGGAAATAAAGTATGACTGATTGATCAAAAAATTTCAAATATTTGAAAAAAAATTGATACAAGACAAAATTTTTTTTTATTTTTTTATTAGCTACAGGTATTTAATTTGATCAAAACAATATGTTTTTATGTATAATTTATTTTACATTTTTTCATATATATTTTCATCATTATCGCTATTTGACAATATACAGTTCATTTGTGAACTTGTAAAAAATAAGATTCGTCATGTGATATGATGTAGCTTTTCCTTAAACGAAGTCAAGAATCTCTCAGCAATTATGCCCAGAGAAACCTGTTAGCCACTTTATTTTCCCATTTCCTAGTCTAAGTTTTCCCATATTCTGCACTACCCCATTGCCACAACATAATCTTTGTCAACTCTATGGCCTTTATATCTAAATCCCCCTTATCTTTTCCCAAACCCAGCATAAAAACCAATAATCCACTTTCCGTATAATCACTTTTTTTATATTTATTTTTCCGTAACTTCATTATACGTACCCTTTCTGTTTTCAAGCATTTACATTTAATTAACAGATGCCTAATATTTTCTATTCCTTCCTTACATAATTTACAGACTAATTTTTCCGTTTACATGTATATTCTTTTGTTGCTAAAGATCCCGTTTGAGCCTTAAACAATAAACTACTTCTCGCACCTAATATTCTGTTTATTTCTATATATATTTAAACTCTTTTTACTCTGCATACTAGTTCTCCATCTCTAACTCTTTATTCTTTATTAATAAATCTATTCTTTTACCCCATTCCTTATCACTATAACACTCAACAATCCTCCTAACACAATCATCCCATCTTTTGTACAAATATACTGATATAAATTCTTTATCCAAATCTTTTGCATATCACATCACCTTTCTCACCCATCTTGTTGCCTGCCCTTTACTCATGACCCAATTAAATACTATTTTGCCTATTCTTTTATTATCAGTAAACTGCAATCTACCAAACATTTTCATTTTACATTTTGCATCTTTCATATGAAAACTTGACCATCCCATTTCTCCTTGAATTGCCTCCCTTGTTGTCCATACTTCTGCATCCGATGCATGTCTTCCTACTTCCCTTTGAACTTTTTTTAAATAATTTAATACCCCTTTACTAACACTGCATCATTACCATATGTTAACCCTGCTACTGCAACTCCCATATAATTCTAGTTACATCATATTTATTATATGAAAACACTGTTAATTTCTTTATCAACTAGTACCACCTCCAGTCTTGTGTTGTGTTAATGGTTTTTTAATGACAATGTAATCGATGATTAAACTTTGACACAATGATTTTATTAATTGTTTATGAAGATTACGATATCCAGACTGCTATGTCTAGCTGTTAGAGAATGCACTTCCACTAGTGCAACTCTCTATATAACACGCTTCTACAAGTGTGTTAATAATTACTAATGATTAAATTTTCTTTTATACATGGATATACATGGAGAAACTTTATAACTTTTTTCAGTCTAAAAGTTTCTCCATATACATATGTGTATAAAAGAAAATATACACAC
This sequence comes from Epiperipatus broadwayi, assembly GCA_028023455.1. NCBI lineage: Eukaryota > Metazoa > Onychophora > Udeonychophora > Euonychophora > Peripatidae > Epiperipatus > Epiperipatus broadwayi. Next base: position 12,187,022 of record JAQFVV010000018.1, read on the forward strand.
ATTTTAAAGATACATTCCTTTTAAGTAGAAAATAAAAGTTATTATAACTTTGTTCTGTCTAAAAGTTTTTTCATGTATATATGTGTATAAAAGAAATGTAAACATACACATATATAACACAGACATACAATTACTATTTAGCTCTTGTTGGAATTTAAAAGCTTGTTCATTGCAGCAAACTCAGCATTTTCTGATGTTTTTCTTTGTCTCACACATCAATGTAAAATTTATGTTTTAATGATTATTACTTATCAGAAAATAATAAATTTGACTTAATTTGATAGATATTTTTGTTTACTACTGAAATATATTTTAAATGTTCACATTTTGTTTCTATAACTATTAAAAAAATGAGATCACAATTCAAACAAAAAGATTATACGTTATCATTTCTAGCAAGATTATTTTCAGTTTACAAAATCAACAAAATCTTTGTTATTTCTGATCATTTTTAAAAATTTAAAAGAATATTTATTTATTTTTGTTATATCTAATCAAAATATGTTTTAAAAGTTTAAAATTTTTGAATATTTAATTGTGATATTTTTATACTTGTAAGTATAAGTAAATTGCTTATGTAGAAGCTAAGTTTCTAAATAGCATTAGGTCATATTCATGTTAGCTGCTAATATAACGTTATATTTTTGAAAAAAAAAAGTATTTCAAGTCAAAATAAGTTAATAATTTATATTTCTTGATGTCTAATAAATATAGTGAAATATTAAGAAGAAACATGAATTGCAAACCTTCAAAATCGCATTAAAAAATCCGCATAAAACGAGACCCAGGTGTATAAGTAAATGTGAATATAGGTCAAAAGTAATTAATCACCTTCTACATAGTAAAAACAAAATCAATTATTATTTTTGTAATAGTTAATAATTAAAGAAAAAATTGTAAATAATAATACATCTGGGCCTCATTTTATGCAGATTATTTTAATACGATTTTGAAGTTATGCTATTCATGTTTCTTCTTAATATCTTTCATATTTCACTATATTTATTAGATATCAAGAAATTTAAATTATTAATAACTTATTTTGACTTGAATTTTTTTTTTTTTTTTCAAAATATAACATTATATTAGCAGCTAATGTGATTATGACCTGAAGCTGTATTTAGAATATTAGATTCTATATAAATAATCTACTTATACTAATGAGTAAATAATAATAATAGATTTATATTTACATATAAAAATATCACAATAAATATTCAAAAATTTTAAACTTTTAAAACGTATTTTGTTAATTATAACAGAAATAAATAATTTTTTAGATTTTTAAAATAAATAATAACGAAGATTTTATTGATTTTATAAACTGAAAATAATCTTTCTAATGATAATCTATAATCTTTTTGTTTTGATTACAATCTAATTTTTTAATATAGAAACAAAAAACCATTAACACAGCTCAAGACTGAAAGTGGCGCTAGTTGTATGTCACATAACGAATCTAATTTTTTAACAGGTCACAAACAAATGCATATTGTCAAATAGCCAAATAACCGCTAATGATAAAATATGTATGAAAAAATGTAAAATTAAATACTATAGTTAGTAAAAAAAGTTTGTCTTGTATTTTTCTTCTTCAAATATTTGAAATTTTTTATTAGTCATACTTTATTTCCTTATTTTTTTAATGCGAATTTTAAAGTAATTTTTTCTTCTTGCTTTGCTTTTATGTGATTTTTGAAAATTACAACCCCTATCCCCATTTTTCAAGGTAAATTAAGTCTATTTTTGTGCGTGTTTTCTGAGGAACCTATCTACCGCATAAAACGAGACCCAGGTGTACACTTAAACCTCACTTAGCGATTGGCTACTTAGCGATATTTCACAATAGCGATATCATCGTCAATTTGTACCCACTACTTTGATTTACAATCGATTATTCACTATAACGATTGGGAATTTTTTTTTTTTTAAATTTAGAACGTATAAACTTAAAATATATATAATTAATCTATAATACTATATACTGTACATATGTGTTGAATATCTTTAGAAAAATTAAACTTTATTTAAATATAATGTCTTAAAATATATATAATTGATGAATCTATAATACTATATACTGTACATATAAGTGTTGAATGTCTTTAGAAAAATAAAACTTTATTTAAATATAATGTACAGTACTTGGATTATTTAAATAAAGTTTAATTTTTCTAAAGACATTCAACACTTATATTAGATGATGAAATAGTCCAATATATAAATACGGTATAGTATTATGTAAAAATAGTTATTGATTTGGCAACTTCGTTAAATATACTACCAATATATTATATAAAAAAATGTTGTTTATATCCAAATGGTTTCAAATCAAAAGAAAAACAACATTTTAAAACGCCGATGTTGAATTAGAAAAAAAATTTCAAAAGAAAAACAGATTGCATTTAAAATAAGTGTTGATGAATATTTTTTTTTTTTTAATATGTACTTTATTCCTAAATTAGTGTAATTTTTTAGCTTTAGGAACCAACCAATTTTTTCCCATAGACCCCATCATAAATACGTATCCTGTATACGATATTCTCGCTTAACGATCGTTTTCAGTTTTAAATATGTTTTTCAAACTATAAAGAATAACAACATTAATAATAATAAAAGCGTAAAACAAAAAGGAAAAAAATAGATTGTTATGAGATATGATAGTGCAGTGAAGCCAGCTGCAGCAGCAATAAAGGCTTCTAGAATAAGAGTTAGTAGAATAAATACCTTTTATCCTAAGTTATGATTTGTACAACAAATGCAAAACGCATACATTGAACATCTTTGTTACATAAAATTTAGTTACCAATTTAGTTTGAGTATTTTTTGCTATCTTGAGTGGTAAAAACTATTGCATTATAGATATTTTTTCTGTTTCTTGCATATATCTATTGTAATAATTTTAATTATTTTGTAAATGTAGAATTTGAAAGCTTAATAATATTTGACATTAAAAAAGAAATCAAATCAAAATGTTGGTTAAAATTAGTGTCTTAATAATATAGTGATAATTTAAATCTTAATTATTAAATTAATTTACATACCTTTTTTATCTTTAATGGTAAAAACTTAGCTATATATTTTTAAAAAGTACGTTCTCTTAGTTGCATGTAGATACATTCCATTAAAATAGAATTTGAAAACTGATTAATGTTTGATGTTCAAAAAGTTTCAGAACAAATCGTATTAAAAATAAATTTAAAAAGTCTTAGTAAAATAACGGGCATTTAAACCTTAGTTATTAATTTAATTTTTTTGTCTTATTATTTTTTTTAAATCTCTAATAATAAAAATGTTATACATAGTTTTTAAAAAATACATACTTTTTAAAAAGCATTCTGCTAGTTGCACATACTATAATAATTTTAATTATCATCATAAAAATAGAATTTGAAAGCTGATCAATGTTTGAGGCTTAAAAAAAAAAAAAATCAAAAAATATTTTTTTTTTTTACAATAAGTGCTACTGATTGAAATAGTTTTTGAGTAAAGCATTACTCATCATTATTAACATTTTGTGAGCTTATTTGCATTTAGTCTTTTTTTTGCAAATGGTTTAATGTTACTAATTTTTGATTTTGTAATATTTAAATACAAGTATAATTAATATACTTGGAGTTTAGATGTAATATAGGGATTTGAACACAGACTTTCAAGCTCCATTCAGTTATCCACTCTACATAATCACTCTCATATGAAAAAAATAAATGATCTCCAATATATGTATTTCGTGTTGAATCAGCACCCATCAGTTGGTGTGGATCGTGTGCAGAAAATAAATATTGTCAAAAAGTTGATCATTTGTAAAAAAAAAAATAAAAGCTGTAAAATGATCTGAGATTTAAATTTTTAATGGAGAGTGGTTGAATCAATAATCTACGTCATTAAAAAAAAAGATTAGTTTACAGAAAGTGAAAAGAATTTCAGATTGAGCAGTTGACATTTTAACATTACATAACTAATGGAAACTTCTTAAAACTATTGTGAATTAGAAATAACAGATTACAGTGTCAATGAGGCAATCGTTTGTGAAAAGTTTAAGAATTGTTTTGTTATTCTTGTGAGAGAGTTTATTACTAGGAAAGGAAGATTCATCAGATTAAGAAAAAGAATTGAATGACTAGTTTAGAAGGCATTTTGAGGCTTCTAGTTCAAGAAACGATTGAAATCAGTAATCTGTAAATTTTTATTATATTTTAATTTTATGTTTTTAAAAGAGGAATTTTAGTTTTTTTAAAAGTATAACTGTGCGATAAATATGCCAATTAATTATATATATAAGACAGTAAAGCCAAATTAACCAAGTCTTTAATAGGTTGTTAATAGCTTAAGGGTTGATTGTTATGTTTTTACATTTATATTTTTGATTTTTTTTCCCCGTTTAAATGATTGTTTTGGATAGTTACTTTTTTCTTGATCATGGATGCCTAGAATTGTTTACCTCTATATGTATGCAGGTCAATCTAAATCACAATGAATCAATGATGTAATGCAGCGTTTCCCAACCTTTTTTGGCTCGTGTACCACTTGGTAGTATATCACGCTAAATTGTACCACTAAATGATTGTATTTCGTGAAATTTGTTATTGCGAGTGTGTTATTTTATTTGCATTATAAATATTATAGGGCGACCATGTATATATTCACATCTCATAATGAGACAAATTACATTGAAACATGCCTAAATGTCACGCCAGATTATTAACTCACTGAAATTATAAACTCACTGTAAACATATTTATATGTATGTCTTTGTTCAAAGTTTCATATTTTTTCCAAAATAATTTATTAAAGATTACATTATTACATTAAAGGTTATTTGGTACATATTTTGCTCAAAGTGTTTCCTCTGTTTTCTCATTCTTTCATTTGGTTTTCCCGAATTTGAGTCTGTTTTCTCTTTTTCGGAGCATCTTGCTATTGGTTGGGCCATAGAGAGGATAAATCCAGCATGTCCCAAGTCATGGTAAAAATAACCTCAGGGGTTATCAGGCTATCTCTTGTTCTTGTTTTTTTTTTTATATTGTTCAGCATGAAGTTAATAGGATTAAAATTTTGATGATTAAATACTAGCTTACATCTAGTAATCCATAATAGATGATCAAGAATTAATGAGAGTCTAATTTCTGGGTATGATCCTTTTCTGATACATTCTTTCAAATTAAATAATTTAGATTGATTTGCCTTGATCCGACTCATTATTTATCTACTATTTTGTCATATTTCGTTTACTAATAAATGGTTTTAATAAAAACACAAAATTATAAAAAAAACAATTAGTATATTTTCTTATCCATAATCAAATATTTTTATAAAATAAATTTAATGAGATCTTTGTGCTTGTTTCGAACAACATAATTTTTTGAAATTTGGTTCAAAAGATGCAATGTATATCCTTAAGTCTACATCTGCGTTCAATCTGTTTCGATACTTATTTTTTAAAAAAATATACAAGAAAAAGCTCTTCCTACTAATTCCGTACTAGTAAACGATAATAATAATTTAAGAGCTTTCTCAGAAAGTTGTTCATATTCTTTAATGTTTAACCAAAAATTAATTAGATTGTGTCGTTTGAATTCTACTTGTAAAGTTCTGTCATATGATAATTCTATTAAATTTTCTTTATCCTTTATTGATAATGATGTAGTTTTTTCTAAATTTTCTGCATAGAAGGGGTTTGAAATCCAATTATCATTTGTGTTTTCAGATTTTGGAAAATATTCCATGAAAGACAATTTTAATCCTGTTAAATGTGCTATTGTATTTTCTCGTGTATCTTGAGACAGACTAACCTTATTTTCAAACAAAAAAAATATATAGAGTTTTGAATACTTCCAGTTGATTGTTTTCGATATTTATATATATTGCTGTTTCCAAAAATCTAATTTCTTAATCATACTTTCAATTTTATCATTAACATTAAAGATCGTTATCGACTATACATATTAACAACTTTACTGTATAATATTATTAATTAAAATAATTTGTATGAGTTATAGGAAAAAACGTTTTTATATTTTTATGATTTAATTTTTTTTTTATGTCCGCCATTATTGATTATTTTTCATGTACCACCAACCAGCAACTTGCATACCACCAGTGGTATGCGTACCACAGGTTGGGAAACACTGATGTAATGCATGGCATTCTGGAATCAATTAATTTGTTTTAGCAGATTTCTCTTTATTGTATATCTGGGATATAATAGTACTGTTTATAAATATGACTCTCATTCTGATAGTTTAACAAAAGCTTAGGAATTTGTAATAATAATAATAATAATAATAAAGATATTATCATGATCTTTATTAATATAAGGTTCAACCATCAAAATAAATCAAAATTTTTTTATTGAAAATTTCAACTTTATAGAGTTTGAATTTAAGAACATATTTATTATATTTGATATTTTCATGTATATAGTAGTGTATTTCCACCTGTTACCTGTTTAAAATATAAAGTAAAAATACATTATATATGTATTAAAAAATATGCACACATAAGTATACTACCAATGTAATAAAGCCATTAGTAAATTTGTATTTTTGCTTAATGTTTGAATGAATATTTATTATTTATACTTAACACTCATCAAGCATGCATATGCGCATGTATATATAAATATATGACCAATCTTTTTTTTTTTAGGAAGGCAAAAAAAAATTTGAAAAACAGACCAGCAAATTTTGTCAATCATTGGAAAGGCATTTAAATTTATCAACTAAAAAAAACGAAAGTGCACTTCAAGAGGTAAGTAAAGATCTTTTGTCTTTATATGAAACATGACATACAAGATAATTGAAGTTTTATATATCATTTAGTTTCAAAAGCTTGTATTGAACTATAAGTTTATGAAACAGTACTTAGTACCACATAGGTAGGACAGAGTAAGAAAAGACTATAAGGTTTTAAACGAAGATATGTGGTTTACATTATATAATCTGTATTTTTATCTCATATTAGAGATGAGAAAAATTAGAAATCTATGTGTAACAGAAAAAAAAAAAAATACAATCTTGAAAGCAGCTTAGCATTTTCTGACTGCCACAGGATTTATATCTTTCTTTGTACATCATTGCAGTAATGTCTTTTTTGTTTTTAATTATCTAATTATAATTTTGTAATAGTGAGTCATGTCATAAATTCAAGTGAAGTCACATTAGTGACCATGTATCAAAATAACTGTTAGTTGGTGAAATTTTTTTATCCTATATTTGTATAAATATCCATTTTGTTCCTAAATGTATTAGAGTAACTTCTTGTATTTGAACTGTACATAAATGTACATCTGATATACCAAAATGAAAATAGTATAAAATGTGCTGGCTCAAATGTTCACATAAATACTATTTTTAAAAGTATTGAGAAGTATATGTACATTGTAATTTTTATTTTTAAATATTTTGGGGATATCCCTCCAGATATTAAATATGGGGCATGTGAATAGAAAATGTGATTGCGTTTCTGATTCTCTCTGACATAGTTTGCATATGTCTTCAATGTTAGTGCAATTCCTTTTATATATGTAAAAATAAAGAGTGGGAAGTGCTTCAAGATTTAGTTTTAGGAGAAAATGGTAGTATTTTGGTTCTAATGACCAGTATTTGAATTTTTTAGTCAACTGCTTATTGGTTATGTTTAAAAGGGGTTTATTATTATCATTGGATGGGGAAGCACAGATTGAATATATATCCCAGTATTTAATTTTATTCTTGGGAGGGCAATATATTAAATTGGGAATACATAATAAAGGAGAAATTAACTTATTCCAGTAATTGCATATGGGTGGCAATCTGTCTGTGAGTGTAATTTTAAAAACTTTCTAGATATGGAAATATCCTTGCACATGATGATATAAGATTAAGTGTTTTTTGAATTTGGAAGATTTTTATAAAATGTAAACCCAATCCATTTTGAGATAGAGGGTGCAGAATCTTACTTAGGGATATTGATGCCATTTTTTCCCCACAACAATTTCCTACACATTGAGTAAATTTTAGATGTAAAAGCTTTTGTGTATATTATTATAGATGTATAGTATGTGACCTGTATAATTATTAGGAGATTGAAAAGGGCCATTTTGGATATCATTATAAAAATGACCTAGAAAAAGAATTACATTTTCAACTTTAATAATAGTTTTATCTGTATCTACGATCGCATTTCAGAGTTACTCAAATGAAAAGGCAATCCACAAATGAGCTAGGCTTTCCTTTGAAGTATTACTCATGTTGGGATCCTGAGTACATAAATCATGACCTGGATTTTTCTAAATTGAACTCCACTTTATATTTGTCTGAGTAATTATTTAGAATTTTTATTAGTTTTGATATCTGTTTTTTAGTTGGCAGAAAGATTGTTATGTCATCCATGTATGTAATACATGAAACATTTGCCATCATTCCAGATATAAATATTCCAATCATCTCATTTTCAATTGCTTTAAGGAGAGGATTAATATAAAATGTGGATAAAAGAGTACTTAATGGTGAACCTTGTGGAATAGAATTAAATGGAATGAATGAATGATGACTACTTCCTACTATGAGTTATCTGAATTTCTTGACTTAGAAGGAGATTCCTAATCAAGTAGATTATTGCCCTGGGCATTGATGTATCTGTTAATGCATTAATTAAAATATCAATTGGTATTATATCAAATGCTGATTTAATGTCCAGCTAAATTACAGGTCATTATTTTTTACTGTATCTGACTGTATCGATTATCATATCATCTTATATAAAACTGCCATCTGCCCAGTTGATGAGCTTTTCTTTGAAAATTGGGGTTTTGACAGCAATGGCAAAGTATAAGGTTCAATTTTGTCTTTAATCACTGATTTCAGGATCTTAATCCCAAGTGGACTCATTGATATGGGTCTGAGGTTTAGGAATGTGGTTATATTTTCCTTCTTCTTAACAAATGGAACCAGTGAGATGGGATAAAGCCCATGTATGTGATAGATTCTCTTTGTTAGAAAGTTAGATAAATTTGTCAGATATTTTGCTGTGAATTGACTTAAATGTCTGTATACAAAACAAGGTATTCCATGTATCCCTGGATCAGTTTGGTATTGAAGCAAATTTTCTTCAAACTCTCTTGGTACAAAAGTTATATTGTCTTCTGGTAGTCCCAGAAAGTTTTGTGAAGAGTTGAATTTTTCTCTTTTTTGCCCAAGATATTTTTGTAGTACGAATAAAGTGGCTCTAGTATGTTGTCACCTGCTATGATTTGCCCTTCTATTTTGATTGCTGTCAAAATGCAGTTTGGTGGAGCATGCCCCAGTGCCCAAAGAATGTATTTCCTAGACCACATGTGAGTTTGATTCAGGTATATTTTTCTCTTCTTTATTGCCAGATATTATTTGAGAGAGTCACAAGCTGACCAATATGCTTTCCTCAGGGCTATTACATTTGTACAGCCTCTGCCATGATAGCACTAAGTTTAATTCTCTTGTGCAAATCATCTGCAAGTGCTAAAACCTTTGAGGGTGGTGGTTGGTTTCTTGTTATTGTATCAACTGTATATGAGATTATGTTCACAAATGCAATTTTTACTTGAATAGGGTCCATTTCAAAATCAAGAGTTTTGAATAATGGTATGCATATTTCTGAGAAGAAATATTCTTTAGTTCACTCTGGGAGCAGTATTCTAATAGTTTTACCTGTTGTGATCATAGATCTATACGAGAAATTGATTTTAAGACAGACCATTACAGCTGAATGATCTGAAAAAGACTAGTTTTTGAGTGATATGCTGATCATATGATGCAAAGCTGGTGAATAAAAAACAAGATCAATTAAAGATGAGTATTTGCCATTGTTGAAGGAAATAGAGTTCTGTGGAAGAAATCCTTCTCCAGACATAAGAGGTAATGCCAGCAAATATAACCATTTTTTTTTACAAATTTATTGTACAACATATTAAAATCTCCAATTAGGATTATAGGCTGTATCAAGGATGCAGATTTTGAGTTTAATGTATATATACGTCTATTAATTATTATTTTACCTGAACGAATGTACATGTTTGCTGTGTTAAGTGTTATTCTTTTGTGGTATAGTGTAACAATTAGCATATATGCATTAATGTATATTATTTTAAATGAGCTGAATGGACAGGTTTTGTTTATCACAATTCCTGTTCCAGCTGAAGGTGAGAATGCTGCTCTGGAAAGTAATAAATATCCTTGATTATCATAAAATATTGATAGATCTGTTTGTGATTTGTTGCATATCTTGTGGCTGAATAATATGAAGCCATTTTTTAAGTTGATGGTTTTTTTTCTAAAGTTTAATCCTCTAACATTGGTAGACCCTATTTTTATTAACATTGTCTTATTTAGTGTATAGATATAAATGATACAAGACATATTATGTTAATTGTTTAGTTCTATCTAAAGATATTAAGCCCTCATATGACAACTCTAGAGATTTATTATAAGCAAAACAATTACATTTGGATATGACTCACATCAATTATATTGACTGACCCCTCATTTGAAGTATTGCCTACATCAGAATCTGGCAAGTTTATATTTGACTTTTTAACTTTTTTAACATGGTCCAGAGTCTGTGGTATATCCTCTTCACTTAATCCTAGGGTTTTGCAAATCACTTTTCCTTTTCTTTGCTTGGTGGATGACTTGGTTTGCATTTGATAATGCAATTACATCCATGTATGTGTGTGATGGCCCACGTATTGTTGTCTCTGTAATATGTTGTGTAGTCTTGTTTATTACAACTGCTTCTGTAAGAATTTTGCTTATTTTGCTTGTGTCTTTTTGTGGTAGGGAAATGTTTTGATCTGATAGTTAACCTTGTCTTTGAATATTATCTGTTAATGTACTTGTGTATTACTATCTGAATCATTGATGTTAACATCAATTATCCAGTGATTGACTTTTCTCTCATTGAATGTTGCATATCATTATTTGTATCATTTTTTTTTCTACATTGATGTGTTTTATGGCTCTCATTTCACAGTGTGGGTACTTAATGTCTGGACATGCATTGATGGTGTGACCTCTTTGTTTATAATTTAAACACCGTGGTTTGATTCTGTGTATTATTAAAAGGAACATTGTTTCCTGGCCAGTAATTAGCATAGGGATGTCATTTGGATTAATGTTTTTGTTTAAATGCAGTTTAAAATAATAATTCTTACTTAAGATCGGTGTAGGTGTATCTTTTAGATATGTGTGTTGGAACATTACCACTGATTCAAAAGGCTCCATTAATTTCTTAAAGTCATTAATGTCATAATTGAAATAGGTGTTTTTTATAATTATGGTTACATAATTTTCTGTATTCCGATCTACTTTAATAATCGTATATTTTTTTCAGCGTGTAAACTGTTTTTCAAATATATATTTTTTGTCCATCGTCAAAAAATTCGATAGCACTATATCTGGGATTTGGGCGATGGGCAATCTGTAATATGGAGTCCCACATGTTGTTTACTGTAATCATTTCATACAATAATTTTTTTGAAAATCTGTAGAGAGTGCGATTTATATCTGTAATTGCTCGAATAATCAAGCTATCAGTAAAAAAAATATTTAAATGAAAAAATAAAGATCTTTCAGTATTGTTGCATTGAAAGCCTTTGAAATTCTGCTTACTCTTTTTTCTGTCCAGGTCTCTTCCATCACTTTGATAGGTTTTTGCAGTAATAAGATCATTCATTATTATCAATCTATGAAATCTTGCATTCTTATTTATATTTTTATTGGAAAAAATTTATGTTATCATTATGCTTTTTTCCATTGTTACGTGGCTTTAAAATAAAACTTAAAAAATAAATTTAGAAAATTAATTATTCAAAGATAGTGAAATTTTTTAAATATAAAATATTTATTAATAAAAGGAAATAAAAATAAATAAAATTATCTATGACTATTTATATATCAAAGTTAATTAAAGATATGAATATTCTAAGATGATTGGCAAAAATTAAATAAGAAATTAATAAGCATTTCTGATTTTACCAGATAAATTAAGCATAGTGATACTCTCTTCCATTTTTTAAATCAAAACATAAATATTGAGTGAAATCAATAACTGTTAAATGGTAATGAATCTAGACAACCAGTTTCTGGCATTTATCTTTTTTTAAATAAGAGCTTTAATTTTATGTTATTCATCTGAGGGTGAACATGAGCGATAGTGTGGGAGTTTGCATATCCACATGCGATGTGCACAAGCAGGAATTCAAATATAATAGCTGAGAATTTCTAAGCAAACAGTTTTTTTTTTAATGTAATCAACAAATAAACAAAACAAAGTAGGTGGTCATATAGAGGATAATGGATTCAAGATTATATAGATTAATCAAATAAATATTGATGTATTTAATTATTAAATGTAATATGGTACAATCTTCACCACTAGTAAAGGAATTGTCAAACTTCTATAGGTGCTAACCTTATGGCTGTCTTACTCATTATCATTACTTTTCAGTATCTATTTGTTTTGTTCAATGCCAATATTATGGTTTTTAAAATTAAAAAAGATATAAGGCTATCTGAAAGTATGTTTATTGACAATTGCTGTCTAAAAGTATGTTTATTGATAATAGATAATACTTATTGTGGTAAACTTCAGACAAGAAGTAATTATATCTTTTTATAGTTAATCATTTTTCTTTCTAATTTTAGCATGAGATGATTAGAGAAAAATAAAATATTTGATTATTGCTTTTGTTTGCATGTGTTGATATACAAATTTCTAACACAGCAAAAATCTTAGAATGACAGTCATCATGATATTTATTTTCATCCATCAACAAAATTCTATGCATTATCATCTTTTTCTAGATCATGTAATTTTTATTACTATTTGTCACTAATCATAAGTATGTTGTTCTTTATAGTTATCATTGAAGTTTTTGCTTTTTTCTCACTTTTTTGAAATACAATTATCACAATTTATCTACTTGAAGAATATTCCCAATTCATTATTTTTCTCCTTTAATTTAATTTTTCCAATTTATCTCACTCTTTTTTTTTTTTAAAAAAAAATACAGTGGAGCTATGATATTCATTATATTTTGTTATAAGCCTCTTTCTTATATTTTATTTTGTTGACAAGTTTTGAATATAATAGAAATTATTTAATTGTATTGTAACCGTACAATAGTTTTCAGCATGAATATATATATATCATTGAATGTAGTGTGCATATATATATATATATTAAAATTATATATCATTAACAAAATTAAAAAAATATATATGTAGTAATTATTAACAATAAATTGAGGGAGTATATATTGTAGCCCTTGGGTTTGCCCAAGACTCCATTTTTTGAATTAAATATGTAGAGATAATGTTTAATAAAAATTTTGCTCATAGTTTGTATATATATATTTTCAATAGACAAACTTTCTAGCCAGGCTAGGTTTGAACCCATATTCATAGGGATTGCATACGTTTTACTTGACAGGCAATCTAAACATTTGTCATTAAAAGATTTCTAGGCAAAAGATTGTTTTATTTCATATTAATTATGGGACAATTTAATATTAAAGATATAATTTATTAGATAGGCAATATTTATACATCATTTAACAGTTGGAGTGAAAAGAAGAGAGGGGGATGTGCGATTTATAAAACTACTTTAGAGAATGGAAATAGATGGTCATAGTTTTATACTGACAAGTTAGAACTAACTAATTCATGAAATTAGATTGTAAAAAAAAAATAAAAAAATAATTAAGGATTAGAATATTAAACGATCGGTTTAATTAAGAATTGTATATGTGAAACAGGCGTGTGTGTGTATTTAATCTAGTTGTGGATTTTAATCATAAAGCTCACAATTAAATAATAATTATTCCATGCACGAGGAACTTCTCTAAAGAAGAAATTAATTCGTTTTAATAGTTTATTCTTAGCAGCAAAATTTCAGTCAAGATTCTGGGTTTGAAGTTGGGCTGCTATACATTTTTTATTATTATTAAAGAAAAAATAAAAGGGGGGGGGAAAGAGAGCTTTCTCTCATTTGTTTTTTTCTTTGGAAAGATTCTCACAGAATATAGTTACTAAAGTAAATCATTAAAGTGATTTAATGATGTCTCTATGGCACAGGAATTTAAGTTTAAAATTAATTGGTGATTATCTACTAGAATGCAGAAATGAATTTGGCAGATGGTTTTTCAAGAGGTCAGAAAGGTTAAGATAACCAGAAAGAAAAAGAAACAATAGGCAATTAATCAGGAAAACAGACTGACCAGACATTGGAAAGTTCAATGGAAGGTCATGTTGGGGGAGGAGGAGTGAAAGAGAGCCAGACACTATAAGAGTTCTGCTCTTTTGTGGAAGGGGGAGCTGCTCTATCTGAATCTCTCTCTTGCAAGTTCTCTCGTCATCGGTTTTAGAGAGAAGCTTGGCTGAAAAAGTTTAAAAAGAAACATTTTTTTTTAAAAAAAAAAAGAGAAAAAGAAAATTGTTTATTGCTAATTATTTTGTCTGTCTCTTGAAACAAAACTTTGCCAAATTTAATAATATAGAAAAAGAAATGACTTTTGAGTAAAGTTTAAGTTAGGTGCACATTGATCCCCAGAAATTAATCGTCATAATTGTCTCCACTAATTTATCAGAAATCGGAAAATAGTGAAATTTAAACTACAGAAAATAAGAAAATTTTGATTTCGTATATAAAACATTAAATCTGAACGCTATAATTTCATATAAAGCGTTAAATATGAATATTAAGTGAACTGAAAATACATCAAGAAGTGAACTTATATAATTAAAAAATTAAAACAAGTTCTATTCAGCTGTAATCCACAGAAACCAAAATGAGGAAATCTTCTCAGCAGCATAAAAACTTTATACATTTTGGCATAGGAATCGAACTCTATCACAAGGACTCTTTCTAGATAATGTCATGTGTGCACACAAACAGACCAAAGAAAGGAAAAACAGGAAAAATGGAAACCAGAAATCTAAAGGACATTCCCGGAGAACTATTTAAGTATATATTTATTATAATTGCTATTCATGTAGAACATTTAATCTAAAAAAAAGAAAGAAAAAGATTTTTTTTTTTAATTATCATATATATCCATGATAAAATTATAATTATTATTTTGGGGGTAGATGAAATTAATATCAAGTCATTTTGTATGTGCCTATTAAATGCTTTTATTATTATTATTATTATTATCATCATCATCATCATCATCGCCGCCCCGCCGCCGCCAGCATCGTCGTCATCGGCGGGTAGATGAAATTAATGCCAAATCATTCTGTATGTGCCTTGTTTTAAATACTTTTCACAAATCATTCTGTATGTGCCTTGTTTTAAATACTTTTCATTTTTTTTTATGATAAGAGTGAGAGATATTGTTGTGGGAAATGTTTTTTGAATTGGATCAGGGATTTTTGTCAAGTGCTTAGACCTAGTGCTATGTTTTATGAAGGTTGCATGATTGTTGGGCTAAAATATCATCATTATTCTATAAAAGTGCAGAGAAGTAGTTTTGAAATTTTAATGCGCATTTCTTATTATTATTATCATAAAGTTAAATAAAGTTAAAGCTTAGATACAAGCTAATTAAGGCTTGGAAATATTATTGGCGCTTGTTCTAGTGTACTATTTCGCAAGAGTAATGTAGATATGAAAGTTTTACTTGTACAAATTGATGTTAGACCTTTATATATGTGGGTGGACGAGTCCCCGCTAAGGTAGTGGAGTCGTAGTTTAGCTCGCTCCCTAAGATATTTATAAAGTATTTAAACACAGTGGAAGAGTTTTCCCACTTAGTTGTTTTCTACACCGTAAGATGATTTTTTTGTTGATGGCCAGAGGTTGATAGGTAAATCCAAGTCTCTTTATATAACTAGTGATAAAAATCCTAGCATATCTCAACCTTAGTGAAAAGGTTTTCTCTTATTCGGGTCACTGCCTGCCTCATGTTAATGTTGATATTCCTTATGGGTGTATGAAATCTAGCTATTACTAAGCATTACTTATAAATGTTGAATACAAACTCAATTTGAGGTCAGGATGAGTGCGGATAGCGTGTGTACTTGAACATTGCTTTGTTGATACATTTTAATTTATCAATAAGAGCCAAGAATAATAACATCAATAAATATTCAACTTAAGGGTTAAATAAAACCTGCGAATATTGTGAACAATGCGTATCTAAAATTATTTAATAAATATGTCCGCAGCCAGTTGAGAACTTCGCTGGAAAGGTAATATTACCAAGATATTATTATTGTCATAAGAACATGAATATAGTGTGTATGCACATATGGTGATGATTGAGCTAGATACCGATTCATTGACATTTGAAAGTAACCAAAATTAACTTAGTCCCACCATACATAAAATATCTCCATATTGTAAAACCTAGGGCAAAGGAATATTAGATTAAAATAATTAAATAAAATTATTAAATTTTGGTATTGGAAGCATTGCCCTTGGAAACAAATCAGTAACTAAAAGCATTAAACACTGGGGGGAGAAATTTAATGTTCGCTATGTTCGGGTTAAAAATGAGAACAAAAATATAATAGATGTGAAGGTATAGAATATTTTAACTGTCTGATATTAATATTACTCCATGGTAATCCTGATTCCCTAATAATAATAAAAAAAAAAGAATATTTATAATTTAAAACCTTTTGACATTATTTATTGATTTATGGATATTTATTAGTTTAGTTTTTTTTTTTCAATAAATGGTTGTAGAACAGGGGAAAGCCATGTGAGTCATCAAGTGAATGTATATTGTGCCAGGCACGTTTGATGTGGCCAAGCACAAGCTACGGTTAAATGAATAAATGGTCTAAAATATTTAAATAGCCATTAAAGAGGGGGGGGGTTATACAATTTATATAATCAATATTCGTTATAAATTGAGAGAGAGAACTGTGGCGATAATATAAACTCACACACACACATGTTTAAAGCCGATATGTAAAGGCTTAGAAATATGCATTTGTAAATTTGATTTTTGTTTATTTTTATTATTTTTTTTTTAAAGAGAAAGAAACTCCAAAATGTAATTATAATTTTGAAGATTTTTGTTTTGTTTGTTAAAGAAATGCTAACATGTTTATTTACAATTTGTCAGTACGTATTTTTTTTTTTTTTGTGAGTGCTTACAATCAATGTAAAAGGGAGAATTTAACATACTATTATTTAAAAATATTTAAAAATAATTTCAAAATCGGAGTTTTAATGGATATTTTTCTCTTCAGTTGCATTTGAGCAAGGGAGGGGGGCCATTGTCTTAAATTTAGAAAAAAAGCCTAAAGGCATTCTGGTTTCCTGTCCACTCTAAAATAATTTTAACTGGACAAAGGGACTTTAATTAAACTTGCGATAATGCGTGGAGAGAGGAATGTTCAAGTTATGTAAAACATTTTTTTTGTTAAAAAAAACTTCGATTGTGATATTGGAATTAATAAAAAGTAAAAAGATGTTATCATTTATTAAAATTGTCATCAGAGATATTGAGATCTGAATGGATATAAATAAAACTAATTGGAAATGAAATTTTTGAGATCACTTGGGCGATTACATTGGAATGTTTTACGAATCGGCTAAACCAATTAGTAAAACTAAAACCAATTCAATAAGATTTAATTATTTAATTTTTGTGTCGTGGAGGGGATACCTGAATTGAGATTGTATTGAGGAGGGATATCTATTCTGAAGTTGCGAGAGGGCAGTTTACCTTTACTTTTCGAAGAGAGCAGTTCACCTTTGCTTTTCGAAGAGAGCAGTTTATCTTTGCTTTTCGAGGAGAGAAGTTCACATTTGCTTTTTCAAAGAGAGCAGTTCACTTTTGTCTTGCTGTTAAAAAGGCAAATCTTATTGGGAGCCTATTTCTAATTTTGGGAAGCTAATGCTATTCTGGGAAACGCGCAAAGTCATGCAACTTTTTAATCATGCTGATTCTGATACCTTATAAGCCGGAAGATTTATTCTAATCAAAAGAAAAAGAAATAATACTCATTCCGTCATTCTAAATCAACGGACATTAATCCAGGCCATCATTCAAATAATCTAGCAGTTAACCAGTCAGTTGATTCTGATGGAAGCTTAACTACAACATGCCATCGAAGCCTGCAGTTAACCTAGGATTCATAAAACAAGAAAGGACGATTTATAGTGTTTAATATTCTGTTTAATATCCATCTCTCCAACTTAAAGATGCCAATCAAGCATTCGCCTGCATATAAAATGATTATGGAGTAGAAGCCCACTTCAGCGCGTCCGTCCAGCTCCGCTCCTGCCATCCCAACATAATGTAAAAGCCGAGATCACCAAACACCAAAGTGATGATGACTAATTCTACGAACTTGTACCACCGTCAAGTCCAGCCCTTGTTGCAGTCGATGAACAGATAGACAGCCCACTCAAAACCCATAGAAGAACGAAGCCTACAAACTTTGTCGGGTATACTATTTTTTTTTTGTATGTGTGTGTTTATTTTATAACAAGTTAATACCCACTTCATAAATATGTTTATGTAAATACGCAAACCAATACACCTTGTATGTAACATTAATTTTTCCTTATTTGCTTAATACACGTGTGTGAGTTTATAATCCACAGAGCACTATCTCTCCCATATTAATTATTTAATATACTTTTATTATTAAGAAAGAAATTTCCTTTATTTAGTTTAACAATTATTTTGACAAGTATTTCCATATGCTTATAATTTGTTTTATAAAAATGATTTATGTATTGTATGATTTTCATTATATATTTATTCAATTTGGGAACTTTGATTTTATATTTATGTTATAAATGGTAGGGGATATTGGGTTAATAAAAGATATTATAATTCTAAAGTGACTACTGCCATATATTTTATTTATTTTTTATCATTTACTTTCTCTAACCCTCATATTAATTAGTTATGCGAGTTTTCTGATCCCCATTCTTTTAACTGAGTATAAGAGTACGCTGAGCTAGCGAATGGGATACCTTCTTACTGGGTCCTAAATCTTTATTTTCACGAGGATACTTATTTATTATTTTTGTATGAATAATTATTTATCGGCACATATGCCCTAATGTTATTTGAACTTGCATATCCTTTCAGGAGGAGAGTAAAATTTCCTTCTGAGAGTGGCGCGAGGGGTTGGTTTAGAGTTATCTCTCAAAGGTATGTAAGAATCAATCTTTCTATAAGTATCTTCTGTGTCTGTAGCACTATTACGGTAAAGTGTTTGAATATCTTCTTACTCCGGCATGTCGCCATATTTCTTGTCATGTTCGATTTATGCGCATGCTCATATTAACGGAGTAAACGGTAACCGGTATAATATATTATGTATTGAATTGTAGTATGTTAACAAAATTTGTTATTTGTTTTAAATAAAATTTGCATACATCTCAATGTTTTGTGGGTTATTATAATCTAGACATCTCAAATCCAATCGTGCATCAATATATTATTATTAATAGTTGAATCATCATTTTCATAAATAATATTCGATAAAATTTATTTTAAATGATTAATTTTCCGAGCTTATATGGCACGGCAATACTCAAAATTACTAAATAATTTAATATAGTAGAAATATAAATTATGAATAGGATAGTTATTAAGTGATAGTGGATGCAGTGGGTGGGCATAAAATCCTTTCCCCATCTGTTGTATTCAAACACCTCTCTAGACGCACTTCTTTATAATTTTACTTTAATTGTGAATATGTTTATAATGTTATTTTTTAAAAGATTTGATAAGCTTAAATTATTCGAGCTTTAATGTAAATAGACATTAAACTACATTAAAGACAGCCAAGATCAACTTGGAGGTGATCATGAGAGGGGTGTTTATCACCAATAATCTATCGCAGTTTGTTCGATCTCCACACCTTATTGTTCTAAAAACCCTGAGAAGATATTATAATGGGAGAAATGAGCTAGCATAATGGAAAATTTAATAGTAAAACAGAAAATAGTGTAATAGATCTATGAATGTGAGGATGATGGGGGATGGATTAGGAAGGCGGAGATGGATATAGAACTATTTGTAATCGGAACAAAATTTTAATTGTAACTTTAATGACAGTGAATGGGGAGTGTGCTGATAATGACTAAGAATTTCCAAGAATATTAATAATATTATTTTTAATGCATTCTCAGTGGTCTCTTAATCGATTGATTATTTATTAACCCATTCATTAAATATTATTGTTGAAATTTATTAATAAGTTATTGAAATTAGGTTTAACCTCAATATTTTATTAAAGTGGCAATTTGGTGCCCTGGCAAATAAGATTATGGATGTTAGCTGGGAACAATGAAGCATCCATCGGTCCATCCTTAAAATGTTACAATTGGCATGCAACTTAGCCGCAAGTGTTTGAATGCCAGATAGATTCAATTATAGGTTATAATTAATGCATAGCATGGTCGCCCGAGCTGAAATAAAGAAATATTACATTGATCCATAACGAGGATGCACGACCATTTGAATAAAGTTATAATTAGCTTAAACTGTCCGATAATATATGTTATATTTGTAAACTCGTCCAATCGTTTTAGTTATATTTGATTCACAACGTGGATGGCTGATCAAAAGATTACAAAGTATGTTTTATACATTTTAATATATAAGTTTTTATATCAATTTAATAAGTTTTATACAAATTCTTTTAGTTATATTTGGCTACAACATGTTATACAACAAAATATAAGTTGTAATGATAATGATATAAATACAACATGGAGGCTATAAAATAAGTTGTAGCTGTCTCTCCATAAATTCTTTTTGTTATAATATATATTTACTATATGCATATTAACTTATTCACATTTATTCATAAATAAATAAAAAACTTGTTAAATTGTATCGTATATTTTTAAAAATAAAACAAGCAGCAAAGTGTTAAGACTTTCCTCATAATTAAACATGCTCTGAACAATATCCTTTATCTTAAATAATTTTTTTCTTGCGTAGATGCATAATAGTAGCCTCATTAGCAGCAGATGATAGCCTCTCTAGTTGTTTTTATGTTTTTAGTACATATCAACTTCGGAATCTAGGTTGTCACCCTTATTTGCCATTACCCATTTCAGATTCTTGACTAAACTCTTCAACTTTAAATTTTCTGGCAAGCACATGAATCTTTTACTTTTTTTTTTCTGTCAGTACTAAATTGATAGTTTCCATTTTATCATTTAAAAGAGGTACTTTATGAATTTCCTTAAACATTTTATTACATGAAGTATTGTACCATATCAAATTTTATGAAGTATAAAGAAACAAAGTATAAAATATATGTGCTTTTGATGTTATTGACAAATATGATTGTGCTATTCTGAGACAAAAAATAACTGCTATCATATTATAAAATGTATTAAATTTATGAATTTTAATTTTTTTTTGTTTGAATATTTGGATAGCATATATTGAAATAATGCATGTTGATAAAATGAGTACCATGTTTTATTGTACTTATGCATTTGTAAGCATATCAATCTAACTTAACTATTCATTTTTTAAAAAACTAAATAAAACATTTAATAATAATATTTTTTACATGGAAAGAAGAATAGTTTTTCAGATTATTTGTCATTTTATTATGTAATGTTAGTAATAGTTTTTGTTTATTCTATAAACCTATATGAAAATCATAAAATAGGCAGAACTCTCCATATACTAGTGCCACTCAAAGCAAGACAGAGTAACAATAGATGAAGGCTTGTGCATAAAATCCCTATATAAGCTATTGAGCTTAGATTGAAAATATTTGTGTATTTTCAATTTTATTCTCATAGTTTTGTAGTTATGTAGAGATAAAAGGTGGCTGCTGGAGGGTTGCATTAGATTCTAAGATCTAGGTGCAGTGCTCTCAGATCCAAGGCTCCTCATTGATGAAGGCCACAAGCCAGAAACTAGTTTGGGGATATTGGATGAGTAGGCATTAGATAGGAATTTTATGCACAAGCCTTCTGGCATCAATTGATTACTCTATCTTGCTTTGAATGGCATTACTGTATGGAGAGAGTTTTGCCTATTTTAACAACAGTTATGAGCAAGCATGGGAGCTAGTGATCATGTGATGTTTAAAGGTGAAAATCATAACTGCATAGAATAAATAAGAATAGTTTCAATTTTGAAAATAATAATTGTTATGGTTTTTAGTTATAATAACTTCAGAATTTTACTTGATGTAGTCTCATCTTTGATTTAATTCAGTGTCAATGTTCTTTAAAATATTCCAGGGAACTTTGGGATTACATGAAATCTCTTTAGAGGTTGTGCTAGTCAATGTCAAAATTTGAAAGGATTTTCAAAGAAAAAATTCTAAAAAAAAAATCAAAATTTCAAAGTAGTTTATTTATAATGTATGTATTTTTTATTTTTATAAATACCTATTACTACTGATTAAAGCTGTAAAGCTGTACTAATATCTGTTATATAATAAAACTAAATTTATGATTATAGTTAATTTTCAAAACTTGCATGATGTCTGATTTTCAAAACTTCTGTGGAACAATTAAATAGAGCCAACCAATCTGGCCATTTTATGTTTTCATAATCAAATTATATATTCTCAGATAATGCATTGTAACTTTCCTGATTCCAGAATAAAGAGGGTAGATCATTCTATGGGCTACATATGAAATCAGTACATGTGAAGAGTTTTTCTGTATGAGAAGCTATGGAATTTTAGGGTCCAGTGTTTATGCACTAATAATGTTCTTGTATGCATTCATGGATTAATAAACAGGAAGTCCAGAATTCATAGTTTATGGTTTGAATTTTGTGCATTCAGAAGTAATTATACAGAAGATAATTTTTTTTTCATATTTTGTTTGCCTTTTTTAAAATTAACTTTATAATATCACTGTAACAATTGTGCAGTGAAATTTTACTGCTTTCAATAATTTGCTTTCACAAGTTTTAAGATTAAGAAAAATTTTTGATTTCATAAATTCAACTTTTAAAATGGACAAGTAGTTAAAAACTGGAAAATGCAAACAAAAAGGTCAATCAATGATAAGAATTGGCAATGAAAAACAATCACTAAGAAATGATGTAGAATTATCTATATTTCATTGTCTAAGGGAAAGAAGACAAATCAGAGGAATTATGCATGTGAAAAAGTCGCTTGCAATAGTAACTTAAATTCTATGAAATTAGAATGACAGGAAGTCTAATCATCCATATCTATCTATATAATAAAATATTGAATACCTTCAACATAAAAATGAAGAATTGAAAAACAAAAGAAATGAGTTTTCTGTATATATATATATATTCTGATAATAAAGCATTTCCCGAAGCTCTTTTTTGAGATAGTTATCAAATTGCTAAAAAAGATGAAGTATATACAATTGCTGAAAAATGAATAAAGCCTTTTGTTAAAAATATATTAAGAAATTGATATCATACTGCTCTCTATTACCACACACATATCAATGAAATGGCACCATTTTGTGATGATGAATTAATATCTCATTAAAATTCTTATTTTATGTTGCAACTGGATGCATCTATAGATGTTACTGTTTTAGATATTTTGGTAATATTGGCCCAATATATTTTTAATTCTGTAATACAAGATGATGTGATTTTTTTTGCAAACCTCTTGTTTATAGAAAGAACTATCTGGGAAAAAAATTTCAAGTTTATTAATAACTACATTAACATGAAATACAGTGAGATTTATGTTTCAAATTTGTATTTATAAGTAAAGCATTACTAAGTCCAAATAAAGGGGGCTATATCAGGAATAATTGCACCAATCCTACACTTTAAACATTCTCATTGTTGTCTTCATTTTTAAGTGCTCATAATGAAACAAATATCAAAAAAATTAAAGGAAGTTTTGGATGATGCAAAAATTATAAATTTTATTAATCTCAAAAATTAAATTCAAGATTATTTACTTTAATATGCAGTGAATTATCTAGCAATTATATTTATCTACATAAAACTGAATCATCATCATCTGCCCTCAAACACTAATTGTAATGATTTTACACACAGAAATGTGATGATTATTGTAAGGAAAAATCTTATTTCAATTTATTTGAGTAAAAGATGAAATAAAATCTCTTGTAAATGAATATAAACATCATTATGTTCCAAAATTAGATTGGACAGATATATTTTTATTTCAAATGAAGTGAATACATCTCTTCAAGTATTTAAAGGGCATATTATTAAAATTAATGACAAAATTAATACATTCCTTTTATTAAATTAAATGTGACAAACATATATTTATTAGACTATTTTATATTAAATATCTTGAGACTCTTTACAGGGCTGATTTGAGAAATATACATAGATTTTGTATCACTTTTGCAAGAGTCTTGGTTATTGAATATAAAATAAGTTAAGATCATACTTTATCTGAAAAACTTTTTTCTTGAACAGGCAATGTATGTTTACATAACATAAAATCACCAACTTGCAAATAGGAGAAAATTATATAAAAGACATTATGTTTCAATCTATACATGTTCTCAAATGTCTTCAAAGATATAGCAATTATTTAAAAATAATCATAATTTGTTATAGTTTTAGGAAGTTAACTTGAAAATGGAAAATGGACGTATACAATTTATTTCCAGATGACTTAGTATGATTTATAATAAAAAAAGATTTACTATCTGCTTTTGATGAAAAAAATATTACAGATACAATATGTAAAATATATAATTGTTAATTAGAGAAGATATAAATTAGTATTAAAGTTTATCGGCTTAACGTTTTCGAGGATCCATGCCTCATATTCATAGCCTTCATAAAATGTATAATAAAATATATGCAAATACAAATATTCAAATAAGCTAGTATTACGTAGCCCATTTCTTCAAGATCTCGAAGCAAGTGTCTTTTCTATTAATGGCATGGATGTTTCCATTGATGTAAAATGCCTCCTTTATTTTTCTTTTGTGATCACTTGATCTGAGCACAATATTATGGGATTGGCAGGTGTGAAGTTATGTCCAGATTGTTTAGCATGCTCCAAAAATACAGAGGATGTGTTGCTGTTTTCTGAGCTCTGTTAAATGTGTAAATATGTTGAGCCAGTCTAGTATTGATTGTAGCTTTCGTTTCACCATAATATATAGTGTGGCATCCGGCCTGAGGGCAAGCAATAGAGTACACGTTTGGGGTGAACGAGCGATCAATGTGGTCTTTAGAGTTGTTAATCAATCTATTAGAATTAGGTGGAGTTCTAACTGACATAACTTCACACCTGCCAATCCCATAATGTTGTGCTCAGAATCAAATGATCACAAAAGAAAAATAAAGGAGGCATTTTACATCAATGGAAACATCCATGTCATTAATAGAAAAGACACTTGCTTCGAGATCTTGAAGAAATGGGCTACGTAATACTAGCTTATTTGAATATTTGTATTTGCATATATTTTATTATACATTTTATGAAGGCTATGAATATGAGGCATGGATCCTCAAAAACATTAAGCCGATAAACTTTAATACTAATTTATATCTTCTCTAATTAACAATTATATATTTTACATATAGTGAGAAGTAAAGCTATATTTAGATACAATATGATTAATCTTAGTTATATTAATTTGATACTTTCCAGCTAACATAGTATAACAAAGATAATATAGATTGCAATTCCCCAGTGCACAAATATTAATGAAAAAGTTAAATTATTAAACAAATTGGGCTAATATTTTGATTATGTGAATACATGTAATTCTTATATTCTCATGTGCATATATATGTATAAACAAACAAAAAAAAAACCCTGTTCTATTCTTAAAAATTTATTTCCATTAATTTAATTAAACAATGAAACAAACAAAAAAACTATTTTTTTTTTCTAATACCAAATTACTATTTCTTTAGTAAGCACGAAAACAAAGCAAAACATGATATATAAATTTTCTATCTGGTTACATAGTCCAGATATAATTAAATTATAAATCTGCACTAAAAGTTTAGGTACTTAAATAGAATCCTTGCCAGAAACTTTGTCAGCTGTTTTATTTTAAATAATCCATTTTCAGGAGTTTCTGATATAAACAGAAGGGCCAATTCATATGTTAAACTATTCAATATTTAGTTTTTTATTTATTTATTAAAATGATAAATAAAAATCAATACAAAATCCAAAGCATTGTAGTTAATTTTTAAAAAAAATGTAAATTCACTATACCAACTGTAAACTAATGTCAGTGCACTCCCAAACGATATTTTGAAGCCTTCTAACCACGTTCATTTCTAAACAGATAGGCATGTAGAACATGTTTGCACATGAAACCACATTGTGTCTTCATTCAGACCTAAAGTGTGTCATATCACCATTTTCATACTTTTTGGGTTGGCAATATCCTGTAATTTTGAAAATATTTCATTTGCATGTTTTGTCAATAAAAGATTCCAAATTTTCATTATATTTCCCAAAATGAGAAGGCATAAAAAAGAATGTTAAAAAAATAATGATAATTTTAGCCAAGTATTATCTGTTTCTCTCGTGTTAAGTGTTCATCATGTGTTAACATTTGGACATTATGTTGTGAATGGAATTTATTCACAAAAGTATTCAAATTTTTTAAAATTAACATTCAATTTAGGATGCATTTGTTAATATTTTTTAAAGTTAATAAGCTAAAAATTTCAGAAGCAAAAATGTAAAAAAAATGTTATCAAATATGTTGACCCTGAAAATTGTTTATATTTATTTTTTCTGAAATTATTTTCTCGAATATGTATAGCTTATTAACTTTAAAAATATTAACAAATGTATTCTAAATTAAATATTAATTTTAACAAATTTGAATACATTTTAAAATAAAATTCTATTCACAACATAATGTCCAAATCAATAAACATCACATGATCACCACTTCTTATGCTTGTGTATAACTGTTGTTAAAATAGGCAAAACTCACTATACGTATTGCCACACACAGCAAGCTAGAGTAATCCATGGATGTCAGAAAGCTTGTGCATAAAATCCTCATCTAGTGCTTATTCATCCAATATCACCAGACTAGTTTCTGGCTTGTGGCCTTTGTCATTGAGTTAGCCTTGGATCTGAGAGCACTGCATCTAGATCTTTGGATCTAATGCAACCCTCCAGCAGCCACCTTTATTTCTGTTTAACTACAAAACTATGCATCTTAAACTGAAAACATCTTAATGTTTTCAATCCAAGCCCATTAACTTATATAGTCATATGGGTCTGAACTCAGTTCAGTACCCATACATTTTTGTGTCTTTGATTTTTTAATAGCCATAGCCACCACTATCCTATTAGGCAGGATTGGTTTCGAGCCAATAAACATTATATGACCACCACTTCTTATGTTTGTGTATAACTGTTGTTAAAACAAGCAAAACTCACTATATGTATTGCCACACAACAACAGTTACACACAAACATAAGAAGTGGTGATCATGTGACGTTTATTGGCATAAAACCAATCCTGCCTAATAGGATATGGTGGCTATGGTTATTAAAGAACCATTGACACCAAAATGTATGGGTACTGAACTGAGTTTAGACCCATATGACTATATAAGCTAATAGGCTTGGATTGAAAACATTAATGTGTTTTCAGTTTAAGACTCATAGTTTTGTAGTTAAATGGAGATAAAGGTGGCTGCTGGAGAGTTGCATTAGATTCTAAGATCTATGTGCAGTGCTCTCAGATCCAAGGCTCCTCACTGACGAAGGCCACAGGCCAGAAACTAGTCTGGGGATATTGGATGAGTAGGCACTATATGGGGATTTTATGCACAAGCCTTCTGGCATCCGTTGATTATTCTACTTGCTGTGTGTGCAATACGAATAGTGAGTTTTGCCTGTTTTAATAATGTCCAAATGTTAACATATGGTAAACACTTAACATGAGACGAACAGATAACCTGTGGCTAAAATTATCGTTATTTTTTTAACATTCGGTGATACATGATGATTTTTTTTAACATTGCTTTTTGCCTTATCATTTTTGGAAATTGATTAAAATTTGGAATCTTTCATTGATAGAACAAGTTGCAGTGGAATATTTTCAAAATTTTATTTTAATAAATAAAAAAAGAATAAATATTGAATACGATTGCTTAAGAGTTAGCTCTATTGTTTATACTAGAAGCCCATGAAAATGAATTATTTAAAATAAAACGGCTGGCAAGCTTCTGGCAGGGATTCTTCATAAGTACCAAAGTATATTTTCAATAATAAATGAAAAAATTAAGTGCATTGGCAACTTTTAATATCAAATTCCATTTTTTAATAGCAGACATCACAAAGGGAAAATTCAACTAGTTTTTGAGCTATAAAAATTTCCTAAATGCCTGCACAATCCTGAAACAAAAAAAAAAATTACATTTCTAAAACTAAAGTTTATTTCATTCAGAAATGAAGGTGTTCAATTTTATATAAGTATTGATTTTCATTATCAGGTTGATAAATTATTATATTTGCCAGAAGAAAAAAAATATTTTGAGAAATTCACGTCTGTAAAATTTTTTTTAAAGTAGTTTGATTTATTCTTAAGCTATATGAAATTTAGTGAGTATACAGTAATTTGCAAAAAAAAAAAAAGTAAAGAAAGGTCTATAGTTACATTTTTAAAAAAATAACAAATGAAATATGCATATAATCTATGCTGACAATAGCATATTAACAGTCAGCCTAACATATGGACAGAACACCTTCAATGCTTTTTATGTTTATACAGCAAACAAAGCAGAATCATATTTGAGAATCATTGACACTATCAATATGATCACAATAAACAACAGCTGGCCTTCGATCATTATGGGAGACTTTAATATCACATATGGGGCTTTGTCAATAGGGGCTTTATCAGTGGCGAAGGATGCTTTCCAGCCGGAGCTTACTCTTACTATACCAGAAGATACAGATCATTAATTGATCTGGTTTTTTATATGCCTGAATTTCACTATATATTGGAGACAGTACTGTGACCTGTGCCTTTTTCGGATCATTTTGCACTGGTTGCTGCTGTTGAGATGGACAATGTGATTTTGTTTCGGCATCACAAATTGATTAGAATGTTGACTAAGGCTACTACTGCTGAGGCTATTCCATCAGAAGCCTATATTCTATTCCATAAGATAGACATCCTCTCACAACCACCAGAGGAAGCATGGTTTGCCTTTGTAGAGATACTGAAGACATTAATAGTACAGTATTCTCACAGAACAAAGGGCCCATCCACATTGCTTAGAGAGCTAGAGGAAATTAATAGGAAGCTAAAAGAGTGCTCGGCAGAAGCTGACTCAATTGATAACATAATGAACCTCAAGTGCAAATACAGAGCGAAGCAGCAGGCTCTTGCTGAATACATTTCTACCAAAAGAGCCAAAATATATCTGGCTGCTCAGCATTGCTGGACTAGGAGATACATAAGATGGACACTGGAGCATCAAAGAATCCAAAGATTCCCACAATTCTCAAGCATGATGGCGCCATTGTGACTGGGCAACATATGATGGAGAAAATAAAGTTTCACTTCCAAAAGAAGCTTCAAATAAGCAACCTATCTGAGGCTCGTGAATCCATGCTACAATCTACTTGGGGTAGTCATGGCATTACAGAGTCTGACATCAGAGACAAACTATTGTCACTTCCAGACAATGTACACCCTGGGATGCATAGCATTCCCAAATTTTTCATCTCCCATCTCAGCAATTTTTCTGTTCCTATAATTATGGGAATGATAAATTATCTAGCAAAGCAACAAAGAACTATTAAAAACCTATACCCAGTTGCCTTGGTGCCTTTCATGAAGAAAGACCACGATTCAACTGATATTAATAATATCAGACCAATCTCAATGTCACCCCTTCTTATTAAGATCATAGAAGGTGTTGTCAAAGACAAGATTCAATCAAAAATTTTAAGCCACATTGTACAATCTCAATATGCCAAAAAAGGGTCATCAGCACTTACAGCAATTGGAGAAGCAAAATTCTACTGGACTACATTAGAACAGAAAGTCCAAACCGATTGCTTTCCAGTTGGATATATCCGAGGCATTCGACTCGGATAACATCAACACTCTCCTAAATATGCTAAAGGCCCTTGACATCCCCTCTGAAATAATTCAGATTCTTGATAACCTTTTATACAATAGAGAAATCCATATATCTCTCAATGGATCATACACAGATAGTTTTGTACCAAAGATTTCTATTCCACAAGGTTCTCCTCTCAGTGCCCTACTATTTGCATGCTACATCAATCCTCTCTTAAAGGAAATAGAGGTTACACTTCCTGGAATTTATCTCCCCAGATTGAAAAGAACTATCCACACAATAGCTTATATGGATGATGTCTTGGTTGTTCTCCCTTCAGAGAAGCATCTCAACAGTCTCTATACTGTGTTGGATAAGTTCACTAGTCTAACAGAATTAAGAATAAGCCCAGTTAAGCCATCTACCTGGGTTATACTCTCTGGAAAGAAAGTTAACTCCAGATTTAAAGCAGAACCATAGAGGTTTCTGGGCTTTTCAATCTGTAAATCTCAGGCTGCAATGTCCAAAGAAATTCAAGTCAAGATCCTGAATTCAGAAGATAAGATTACTCAGACACTTTCTGGGGTCTATCTTTCCCTTCAGGGGAAGATGGCCCTACTGAATATGAAAATATTTAGTAAGATTTCATATTTCCTTCCAGTTATGACTGTAACCAAAACATTTATTAAACAAATCAATAAAATATGCTCAAGGCTTTTCTGGAAAGGCCATACTGTTACCATAAGTATTAATAACATGCAAAAACCGAAGAAGTTAAACGGTATGTTGCTTCATTCCATTCCAGCCATTTTACACCAAAAATCTCACACACTGATATATAACCTGATCCAAAAATATAGCTATAGTCAGATTACAGAAATAATTCAGCCAACTGATCGGCCTCCACCTCGAAAGATATGTTGGCTTGATCAACTAATAAGCACTCTAAGACGACAAAATAAGAATACAGAACCATCTTTCCAAGGAAAAATTAAAATGTGGGATGCATATTGCATCATAAGCCCGGATCTATTCCCTATTAAGCCACAACTCTGCTTGTCAAACAAAAAAATAATTACTGGCCCTTGAGCCAAAATACTTGGACTTTATTATCAAGATCAATTTAAATTCTATGCCAACAAATTGGTTTCTCAGGTATAGAAGGCTGATCACCAAAGTGGATCCAATATGCTCAAATTGCCAGAGATGTGATGAAACATTTGAACATGTTATTAAGTCATGCTTTGGGCTTGGAAATGCGAAAAGCCTCATATATAATAATTCAGTTATTGACTACTATCAAATCATGGATCTCAAAGAGTGCATGGCGGAGACATTCCTATCATAAGGTTATCTGTCTTTCTTATCCACTCAATCTGGCTTGTCAGGTGTGGCAAATTATATACCTTACCATAACCAGAAGAAGATCATCTCTTCCTCAGTGTGATTAGGAAAATAAAAGAAAGAGACAAAACCTTGGCCACAAAATTCCTTTATGAGGAGACATGGAAGCTTTTTAATATACCATCTCAATAGTCTAGATCAAATGGTCCTTTATGCATCCTCATAGGAAGGTAGACTTTGTTCAAAACTAGATGATAAATTTACATTTTACTCAAAGTTATTATGATCTCAATATAGATATGTTTTGATTGCTTTTGCATTGAAGTTTTTTTTTTTTGGAAACCTTTTTGATACACTACATGGAATAGACTAGATCAAATAAATTTATATATATCTTCATAGGGAAAATAGCCTTTGTCTAAGGACTAGATGGTCAATTTACTATTTATTCAAAGATACAATGTATTCAATATAATCATGTATCAATTGTTTTGCATTAATAAATTTGTTTTAGAATAATATAGCTTTTGTTCTTAATTTTTATTTTATTTTAAATACTTTCCAACTTTAATATAAACTCTCTAGTTTCAATGTAGATTTAGGCATACTTGCAATGCATTGGAATTCAAAAATTTAATTGTCATTGTTGAATGTAGTTGACATTCGTTGACTTCTATAGTAGAGGTATTGAATATTAATTTGATTTTGTCAATTTTCTGTCTTCAGAATTTTTTCTCTGAAACATCTAAAGATCAAATATTTATTCACTTAACATTAAAAAGGTTTTTTTTTTCAATAAAATTAATAATCTTTTTACTAACATATTTTTTAAAATCTTTCACAATATTATTAATACTTGTTTAATTTTCTTTCCCAATTATTTAAAATTTTGTAATTAACATTATATCATGTTCTTAATAAATCACCCCCCTCCCCCACATAACAAATTTTTATGTGTGCTATACCATGTTAAATAGTCTTTTATTTATGGACTAGTTACATTACTGTTTAGTTTGTGTGTGTGTATATATATATGCATATGTTAATTTCTCTGTCTAAAGTCAAATGGAGAAAACTATAACCATTCTTACTACTTTGATATGCTTATTATTCTCTACACAAATTGATTGTGACCTGTAAGAGTCAAGATATAGTTTGTTTACTTTTTTGATAGATCAAAGCAATTTACTTATAGTCATTATCATCCCATTATTATCAGAGAAGATATGATGATAGTTCTTCCACTTCTTTTAGTTTGATTTAATTTATAAAGATCTGTCCAACTTGAGAAATCCTTCAATAGCAAGGCTATCACCAGTATAGCTCTTGGGATTGTCAGAGCATATAAATGTTCTCATTGGGGTTGATAAATGACAACTTTATCTTACCCATTCATTTTACATTTAATGTACATTAATTAATACATGAAACTAATAGTATCCACATGGAAAACAGACTTTTTCTTGTTGAAACTCCTGATTAAATACAGCAAACTGAAATTACACAAGAAAACTGTGGCGGTATTATGAGAGTAGCCACATCAAGACTACAGAAGTGAGGGTCTTAGGTTTTCAAAATGAAAAAAAAAAGACTACTTGGTGTTGCAATCATGGAATATTTCAAGTGCCACGTATATTCTCTACAACTTAGCATTGAGAATATATTATAATCAAAAATGGATATTCTTTGCAAATTAATTGTTCAGACAACACTAATATAATTGTACTTCAGGAAATTCACCATTCTTCTAATAATGCATATTTTCTTAAAAAAATACTTGGATTTACATTGATTATTTGATAGAATATATTGTAACCATAGTATGGTTACATTTGATAAACAACTTGTTTTGAAGATAATTTTATGATATTGTATTCATAATTCAGATAGATAATTTTTGTTTGTAATGATTACAAACTTCCAAATACAGACTGCCATATACCCTGTTTCA
Organism: Epiperipatus broadwayi; assembly: GCA_028023455.1. NCBI lineage: Eukaryota > Metazoa > Onychophora > Udeonychophora > Euonychophora > Peripatidae > Epiperipatus > Epiperipatus broadwayi. The sequence goes on from JAQFVV010000018.1 coordinate 12,220,297, forward strand.
AGTCTTCCTACATCTTCTGTATTCATAGAAGATTATTAGTTCTCATTAGTAGTCCTTGGGGATATGTAAAGGAGCAAGATCATCAAACAAGTTGTCTACTTATAGAATGTGTAGATTTAAATAATATATACTTAGGTTATGATGCCAAAAAAGGAAGAACATTTCATTAAATAGAATGTGTAGATTTAAATAATATATACTTAGGTTATGATGCCAAAAAAGGAAGAACATTTCATTAAAGCAGATGTGGAACAGAAACAACTGATTTATTTTTTATGTCAAGAAAAAATGGTTTACCACTAGTTGCTGAATTATTGATATTTGAATATTTTCTTCATAATCAATGTAAATAAATCTAGTCCAATCATATTTGGAATCAATATTCCTCTATAATTGAAAACTAACCTGTTCTAAGATAGAATTTATGGAAAAGAATATTAATATAATCTCTTCATTTCCTCATTATTCTAGGTTTAACAAATTTTTAATAATAGTTGCCAGAGATTTCATTCCTCAAGGATATTGAAATCACTTAATTTCAGGTTGGAATAAAACTAGCAATTATCTTTATAATTAATTTTTGTCTACCAATGATCTGGAAATTGTTGATAAATAAAATCACTGAATGATTCTAGATGCAAAAGTACCATAACAGAAGTAACTACTATTACTGCTAATGAGATTGGGAATTTTATATGTAAGCTTTCTGAACTCGAGATCGATAGAATGGGAAAAAGCCATTAGAGCTCAAAATTGTAAGCTTCTCTTTCACAATGTTTCACTAATATCAATCTAACAAAATCTATATATAATCATGAACTTGAATTTTCCCTTGATTGTCTTACAAAGGATCCAAGAAAAGATAGTTTGTTTTCAGAATTTCTAAAATATGGTTAGAAAATTATTCAGTAATATTATTTATACTGAAACTATTCCAAAAAAATTGGCATAAAAGCAAAACTAAAGCAGTCATAAAATCAAAGAAATCTAGCAATGATTCAAAAAAAAAAAAATCATCCAATATCACTATTATATGTTACCTAACGAACTTTTTGAAATAATTATATAAATAAGAATTTTGCTAATCATTGAGAGTTATTTATCTATAGAGAGCTGCAGTCAACAAATTTTGTATTTAATAATTCATATTGAAAAAATCTAAAATAAATTAAAAACTATTGTGATCTTTATTGATTTAACCTCAACTTATGATTCTTTTTGAAAAAATGATCTATTAAAAGTTTTTAAAATATTTAAATGTAAGAAAACCATTAATTTATTTGATAAAACGCTCTCCAATAACAAAATTCAAGTGACTCTTAAATGATAATCATAATAGATTCAAAATTTTATAGAACAGTTTCTCTTATTTCTTTTATTTAAGCTTTCTGAAACAGCATGCATTAAATTTACTTATCCTGGCAATATTACTTCAAAAGAGATTTTTTTCCTGAAATAGAAAAGTCTCCCAATAAGTATATGGAAAGTTTAGAATTTTTTTTCATAAACTGGATTTTTTTTTTTCCAAATTTAATGATAGATGCTCAAGTTTTCATCTACACAACAAAGAAGCTTCTAGTAATCTGAATATCACATTAGGCAATAGTAGACTGAAACAATTCTATTCTATGTTGTTTAGAAGTATAACCTAATTTATTTTTCTCATTTAGCTAAGGTTTTACTGAAATTAAATTTTAGGAATAACTTCATTAGAAAGCTAGCTGGTACTATTTGAGATTGTGATGCAGATACTTTTCAAACAGATTTTTTAGCAAGTAGCATATTCTTTTGGGGAATATTGTGCTCTAACTTGAAGAAAAAGTTCCCACACTAAACTTCTCGATACTCATTTAAATATTACTATGAGATATTAATGCCATCTGGATTGTTTTTTTAAATACAATTGGAGTTTCATCAACAGATTTCATGTAACTCGTGGTCATTGTGTTCATTTGCTTCATAAATCATATCAACCAGCCATTGATCTATGTAAATACAAATAAACACAAACTATGAACCACATGTTTAATGACTATAAAATCTATATTTACAGTTGTAGAATTGCATGATTTAATAAAGCTAATGGGGAATTTATTTTCTGATTGGAATCTCTGCAATTCTTTTCAATATTTTGGTAGTAGTTAATTTGTCAGAAAAAATACACATGCTAATTGAAAAACAATAGTAGTCTTTTCATTGATGTTCAATGATTCATACAGAAATATGCTATTGAAAGAAGGTGAGCTGGTTTGAATTAAATAAAATAAAAATTCATCACATATTTTATCAGAGCAGTTTTATATAATGAATTTGTGAATGATTTTTATAAAACCTTAATAATTATTTTTGTAAAGATTAATTCTTGTATGTCTGTGTAATGGTATTAAATTGAATCTAATTTTACAAAATTTAATGGTATTGTTCTATTAGATCGTGTCATCCATTTGATAGCGCTATTTATATGCAAAAGCACATAAATAAATGTAATGTTACCAGGCCCACCCCGTTATTTGTGAAAGAATAATAATCATACGGGTTAATGTAATTCATTTATTTCTTTAATAAATTTACTGGAACAATTTTACGTAAACATACGCCATTGAAAATATTTTATTACAAAGTCTTCTAGCATTGCTTGAGAGATAACTAACTACATCGTGATGGAAAAAAATGCTGATTTATTTACTGATCTGTCTTTTGCTTTTTTGGGTCATTTTTGAAAAGGAAAATAATTTGTTTATTTATTTATTGATTTATTACAATAGTGATCTTTGAAAGAATATGTGTATGGATATTAATGGCACACCTGTTAAGAATGATTAATAATTTCCAACTCAATTGGTTTTTTTTTTTTTTAAAGATTAATAAATGTATTCTTTGGACAATTTTTTTTGGTCTCTGGATAGAACTACGAGAAATTTTACAGTTATAAATTTTATCCAAAGGTTTAACATAATTCATTGATTTCCTTACTCAATTCATGTAATTTAGTCGCGAACAATTTTACGCTACAAAAAATTACAAGTGGCCAAAAATTTTATATTAGTCCTGCAATGTAGGGCAAATGGCATGCCTTTTCACATCCGCAAGAATTAAAACTTATCAATTGATGTACCTTATTGCAAAGATTCAATTAGAGTAGAATTAATTAAATTCCCCATGTATGCCGGCTTCTATGGACGGCAGATGCTCCGATTTCAAACTGTCCATTTTCAAGTTAGCCATTTTATTTGTCACGGACATGTTCACATGCAAACATTACTTTTCGCATGATCTGGTTGAAATCTTGCTTGGATGTACCCTTTCTGAATTTTTTGAAGGTTCCACATTGAGTAGGGAAGTGTGGTGATGAGTTGACAATTGTTAGGAGGTAATATTAAGTTAGATGACTTGTAAGCTAATTCTGTTAACATGCATATTTGAAGAGTGTTGTGGCAGCTGATGTCCAGACACCCTCACATGATACTATAGTGAAATTGGGATAAAGCACGTAACAAAGACCGGCCACCGATTAACGGCATCTTTCTGTGCTTTTAGCATAGAAATAATGCCATCAGCCACATTTAAATGGCCTTTTTCTGTGCTTTTGCATAAATATATAGGCCCGGTGGCCATGTAAACAGCATATTTATGTGCTTTTGCATATAAATAGCGCTATCAAGTGGCTGACACGATCTAATACAACAGTACTAATGATCTTTAGTTTCAATGACAAAACAAAAATTATTTTTAAAATTAATTTTAGATATAACTAAACTAATAAAAAATAAGTATTAATTGCCATGAGGGGAAAAATAAAATTTGTATGGTAACTAAAATAATCATCTTTGTTCCAATTAGCGATGGACCGCTATGTAAGGATTCACTATAGTGACCATCATCAATTTGTATTACTATTTGATTTACAATTGATTGTTTGCTATTACAATCTTTAAAAATAAACTTTTTTTTAAAGAAGTAACCACCATTTTTTGAGATTGTGATCAAAAATGGTGATCATTTTATAAGGTTGAAGATCTCGTAGGATTATGACTTCATTAAAACTGTCTTCTGAAAATAAAATGTCAATATTCATGCTAAAAATATCCAGAAGAGTTTATTCATTATACATTATATAATATTGTTTTCATTATAGAATTAAAATACAATTCATTATTATCATTTTCAATCATTATCAATCCACTGCAGGATCTATCTCTGATCTTTAGCCTCTCTTCTCCACATAACACACTTCCTTATTCCATCCAGTTATCTCACATGAGCTCTTTCTAGATCTTTTAGTCTCTTGAAATCTCATTTAAGATTTCAACTGTTCATCTATTATCATCTCTTCTAACAGTATGTCCAGCCCAACTTCACTTCAGTCTTTTAATTTTTTCAATGATGTCAGTAACACCTGTTTGTTCTCTCATCCATGCATTTTGTTTTTGATCTCTTCTTGTTACTTTTAACATACATCTTTCCATACTTTGTAGAGAGGTCTTTAATCTCTGTATTGCTCTTTTGTTAAGTGTCTAACTCTCAGATCCATAAGTAGGAACTGGTAATACACATTTATTAAAAACATTTTTTTTCAAACACATAGGTATATATTTTTTTAACATTATATTATTTCTACCAAAAGCACTCCAACCAATTGTAATTCCAAGATTAATTTAACCCATTATGTTTCATCTGTAGTAATAATCTGACCAAGATACTTGTTAATTTCTTCTAACTCATCGTTATCAATCTTTATTTTCTTCTTCTGAGAAAATCCATTGAACATTACTTTAGTCTTTCTAACATTTACATTTAATCCCACTTTCTTATTTTCATCTGACAACTTTTACAACATTTTCTGAAGCTCTAAAGCATTATTTGCAAGAATAATTACATCATCTATAAAATCTAGATGACTTAAATAATCTCTATTTACTTTTATTCTTTTAGTTTCTCATTTTAATTCACAAAATAGATTTTGCAAAACTGCTGTAAAATGTTTTGGAGATATGGAGTCACCCTAATGTATACACTTTTCAAAGTTAATCTTTTTGATATCATTATGTAATCTAATTGTTGCTGTTGCATTTTTATAAATATTCTGCAGAATATGACAGTATCCTGGGTCTATATTTTGATGATCCAATGCTTGGATCACTGAAGAAATGCTTATAGACTCAAATGTCTTTTTATAGTCCACAAATCCAAAGACTAATGGCAATTCATATTCATTAGTTCTTTGTATAACTTTCCTCAATACTCGAATATGATCCAGTATACTAAATCCACTTTTATTAAATTCAGCTTGTTTTTTTTTGGGTGATTAAAACCCAAAGTTCACTGCAGATGAGTTGTAATTATTTTGGTAAAAATTTGGTATAGAACTGATAAAAAACTGATATGTCTGTAATTTTTAATATATTCTTTTATCAGTTTTTTAAAATATTAATGTTAATACTGCATTCTTCCAATATCTGGTATGTCTTTATCATTTAGACATTTATAACATTGCCAACATTTTTTCTATTTCTTCATCTGCTTCTTTTAAGATATTGATTATAATTCCATTATTATCTGGAACTTTCCCCATCTTCATAAATTTAATTGCATGTCTCATATCTTCATTTAAAATGTTGGGCAATTTAGAAGCTTTAGTAGTTGTAGCAGAAACTTTTCAATGTAATAGTGTCTTTTAATTTATAGAAAACTATCTCTCTCTGAAATACTTTAATGCTATGCCTAATGATAGATCTTTAGTATATATTATATGACCATATGCTCCCAGTGAAAATGATTGGTATTGCATTTCTTTAGAATATCATTGATATAATCCTTATAACATTACGTCTCCTATATGGATGATGTGGTGGTTTTTTTTTGCTTCACAGGAGGAGTTCGCTGGGCTAGGGAAGCTCTTGGACTGATTCGAATGTGAATTTGGTCTAAGAGTCAATCTGGTTGATTATGACCGGCAAGCAAATTCCTGGCATGTTTAAGGCTCCACCTCAGAAGTTCCTGGGTTTTCATCTAATGCCCTCGCCCCCATCTAAAATGAGGAAGGAAATGGAAGATGATCTAATGATTGGAGAAGATTTATTTGTTTTTGTTCGGGAAAATCGCACTAATGAATGCTGTCATGCTTCCCAAGATCACATACTTCCTTGCAGGCTTTTCACTGACAAAAGCCTTTATGAGGAACGTCGAAACCCAATGTAGGAAGCTGTGTTGGGAGGGGGGAAGCTCCTGTCATCAGTTTGGGCCTCCTACAGAAACCTAAGCAGATGAACGGCTTAGAATTACAGTCAATCAAGATCTTATTAATACAGTGTTCACATAATGTTCTTACCAGATTATTTATGAAAAACCCAGATATGGAAGGGCCAATATTTCCAGAAGAAATAACTCGTACCGATAGGTCACTTCCCGAAAATGGAAGGCTTTGGATTCAAAAGCAAATCTCCATAGTATTTAACAATCTAAAAATGAGGAACCCAGGAACAATGTTCAACAACAAACTAAACTACTGGAACACATATGATCTTATGAATCTAGAAGAAACTAAAATTGACAATATTCTTTTGATTGGGATATCTAGGTTCTCGAGGTTGACCAAACGTCTAAAATTGGAACCGAGGTTTGTTGATTTTTTAATCAAGGTCAACCAGGGCCTTGCCTACCGCTGAATTCCTACATAGTAAAAGGAATTATAATCTGGACTCTACATGTGCGCTATGTAAGCGAAGTGATGAGACAATGGCACATATATTAGAAGAGTGTCAAATTTGGAATAACATAAGGAATATTATTAAGTCTCTCATTAAAAACAAAGAATCAGCTTGTGTAAATTTGATTAAAGCCTTCAAGAATGGATATTTTGAAATCATAAGATTAGCGACATTTATAAATTTTTGCATTTGGTCGCTGAGAAATATGATCATCTTCAAAAGTCAAGAAGAATATGACATGATTAAAATGACTTCACAATTATTAGAAGAAATTAAAGAATTAGACCAAAATTTTTTTCAGAATTGGATGTTTGACCAGACCTGCTCCCTAATAAATCTAAAACAAAGTGTAGTACCGATGTTGAAAAGAATATAAAGTTGTAAATCCACAGATACTAAGAAAATTTGAGTGAACCATTTACCTAAAACATTTTAGATAAACTTTATATGGAAGAGATACAAGAACTAGAAAATTCTATTATAAAGTTATTCTCCTAATTGATGATTAATAGGGAAGGGCTTTCATTTGATTAATGGATTATCTTTAATCAATGACCCAATAAATATATTAAGACTGCTTTAATAATGCATAATGGTAACCGATTTGTTTACTGTAAAGAATCTATGTTATATTTCATATAATTTTCAGTCTTAGGTATTCTATGCAAACCTGCTTTTAAATAATTTTTATGAATGTTATCCCTATCTTGGATTGGCTAACCTCATGATCTATAAGTAAAGTTTATGGCTTTCAATATATGGTTCAAAATGACTAATCTTTTGTAATTTAAATGTTAATACACTCAGAAACATTGGAAGTGCCCTTCACTTGGTAAGATAAAACTCTACAGATTGAATGGTTAAATATGTTTTAAATTATTATCTACATGTTCGTAAATTAAGCAAACTTATATGTGTTTGAATTCACTAACACCATCATGTATGTGATATACATGATCATTAATGTAAATGGGCCACAACTATGATTTTCTGGAATGGGACGTTATATGTTTTCAATTTCTGATGATAATTAATGTCTTAATGTAAGTGTTGTGAAATTAATTGTTTATTCTATGTATACAAGTTTAACTTCTGATTTTGTTAACTGGTATCCATTGAGATTGATATGTAAAGGTCCTTTTTTTTGTAAATGATTCTTATGGATCGTGAATAAATTTTCCTTTTGAAAGATAAATGGAGTCTATCTCTCCCATATAAACCATGTTCAAATTTCACAATAAAATACTTTATTAGTGTTTATTTGTTTTTACATGTTCATTCCAATGGAAGTTTAATTTTACAATAATGAACTCTGTAATATCACATTTAGTATTGTTAAAGAACATATGCATGGTGTTATGATTTTTGTATTTATCCTTAAATGAATCCTTTTTAATACCTTTATATTACATAGGTAGATTTTCCAAGTCTTACTTCTATACAATAAACATGAGATAACAGTTTTGTATGCAATTAATTTAATTGAAATCGTTATGTCCTATGATGAAATAGTTTATCTTATACCTTATTAAAAGTAACAACATCAAGTTGACATCTGTGCTAAACCTCAGCATTTATTTCTGCTTTTCTAATTTTAAATCTGCCAAAATATTTGAAATGTCATTGGGTGAAAAGAACCTGAGTTTTTTGATCACTCATTATTAAACTAATTTTTTATTTGTTGCACCAACTGATAAGTACATTTTGTAGATCAATTTTCAAATTGTCAAAAGTAGCATAATCATCAACCTACTAAACCCAAAATCAAAGAAGATGAAATTGATGTTTTCATTTTCATTGATGCACATTAAAAATTGTAACAAACCTGTATGTATCACACCTTGATCTCAGTTACATTAAGCCACCTATTCCATTTTTAAACTTACTATACAGAAAAAGAATCAGAATTAAAACCAATTCTTTTTTTATGTTGCACTTCAAGTATACAATATTCAAATATGTTTAAAAATACATATATACAAGCAACAAAGATTACAAATTATAAAATTATTATATAAAAACCTTTTTCGGCAAATTATGTTTTTTTGCCCTTTTCAATATGTCTCCACGATTTTTTTTAAATCGTGGAGACATATTGAAAAGGCAAAAAAACATAATTTGCCGAAAAAGGCTTTTATATAATAATTTTATAATTTGTAATCTTTGTTGCTTGTATATATGTATTTTTAAACATATTTGAATATTGTATTTTTAAACTTGTATTACATCTTGATCCCGATTTCATTAAGTCACTTTAATGATAAAAATTGAAACAATGTTGGAGCAATTATACATCATTGTCTAATACCAACTTTTACTTCAAATGCCCTAGCTTTTCCATCTGTAATAATAACACTTCTTCTTATTCAACCTTATAAAAGCTATATAATACAAATTAACTTATTTATTAACTAACTAATTTCAAATAATGCTACAGACTAGTTGATTACTTGAGTCAAATGCCTTGACAAAATCAATAAAAGCAATATATAAATCATTTTTTTATATCTGCCCCTTTTCACTTGGCAACAAAAGCCATATTTATACTATTTCTTGATTCTGGAAAACTGCTCTTAAGTCTCTGGTTACCATTCATTTCCATAGGAAAATAACTTATTTAACAAAGTCTTTCTAAATATTTGGCTGCAGTGGATAATAATGATATTCCACAACAATTGCTGCAATTGTGTCTATTCTTTTTATTTTTTAAAATTGGAATAATTCTTAATACCTGGTTCCTAAATAATGCCAATATTTTTGAAGGTAATATATTGCTTCTATATTTTAAAATCATCTAGAACCTGCAATCTTTCCATTTTTAAAATGATAAAGAACTGTCTTGACTTTACTAAATTGAAATATCTTTGTCCAAAGGTAAATGAGTAGGTAAAATGAATTGATCATTAAAAGTCATCATCTCTATTCTTGCATCATTATTCAAAAGATTATTAATATACTCCTTCAACATGTTCAAAATATTGTCATCATATAAGAGAGTGTCATTGCTAGATTTAATAGAATTGTAATTCTGTTTCTTAGATCCATGTGTTTTTTTCAGTACACAAAAAATAATTCTAGTGACTAGAATCAACAAAGGTCTATCTCTTTTGCATTTTAATCCACCAATCATTTTAAAGCTTTCTTGTCATTAAATTTCTTCTCTTAAATCTCTATATTTGTTATGAAGTTCCCTATTTAATTTATGATTCTGCCAAATATAAAATACACATGTTTTCTTTTATGCATATGTCTGACCATGTTATTGACAGAAAAATTGTAATGATCCTTTTTTAAGTAAACTCAAACCAATTTACTCATCCATGTCATTCTTCTTGATAATGCTGTTGATCCAATTTAGCTGTTGTAGTGTTTAATAGCTAATGAAATTTAATATGTATAGTAGATAGTTCTAAAGAATGAACATCAGTTCTCTTCTGAATATGATTGACATAAGATTTTTTTAAATACAATTGTTATTTTAATCTTTGAGTGTACTAATATATGATCCATCCAGTAATATGCACTTGTAAGTGCTTGTATAATATGAACTTCTCTTCTGATTCTTAATTATAATGTAATTTATTAAATGGTATTGTTTTGAATATGGTTGCATCCATGATCCTTTGTAACAATTTTTTTGATAATAAATCCACATGTTGTGTAAATTTCAATAATATTAGAATATTTGAATTTAAAACATTAATATTATTATATCCAACAACTTTTAGTCAAAGGGTACTATTTATACCAATTGTCCATTAAAATTTCAAAGGAGAGAATGTAGAAATGCTGTCCAACAAATATCATTATGCAAGGCAGTTTTTACATCATTCGCTTATCATTGATAATATTTCAATAAGAAATTCCAAGAATATATTCTAATAATTAGTCTTTATAGCAAATCTGATGCCATGCATTTTTTATATATTTTTTTTACTGATTGATATGGCTATAAGTTTTACTAAACTTCATTTCTCTGAAAGACAAGTTTTAAATCTTAAATCTTGGCAGCTCCCTTAGCCATCAAACTTTGCCTCCATTCTTGTCTTGAAGAGTTTATATCAAATTTCACACATTCCATATATTTTCCATAATAATTACTATTACATTTAGAAGTAAAAAAAGATTTATAATACTTATCTTCCATAATTATTACTATTTTGTGTTTTAAGACTGCTATGATAATATTATTGTTTCTATTATTTTAATGAGTATCACCGCAGGCATGACAAACCTAGCCAGTATGTATGAGGCAAGCTGTTTAAATCACATTTTAAAGTTTTGTAATAGTCAAGAGGATATTTAAATAGGGTTATTTAAATATAAAATACTTTTCAGCTGAAATTATTGTTTCAAATCCTGGTCCAAAACAATTCATTAGTGATTATACTGTTTTGAGCAAAGATCGGAAATAAGGACTGCCAGCCTCATTAAGCCCATCCATCATTGCATTTTTAATTTTCAAGGGTTTCAGCTAAAAAAAAATAACAAAGAAGAATTGGAGTCAGAAATGCTGTTAATGTTGTTAAAGAATTGAATGTGGTTGCACAAACTCCCAATCTGATCATCACAGTTAGTATAAGGAAAGATTGATAGCATGAAAAGTTCATGATGATTGGACAGTAACTGAAAAAAAAAAAGTGTGAGTCAGAAAACTGTATTTATATTGGAAACATTATCAACATCCTACTCTACAAAGCAGCAGGCAAATCTTTTTGTCAGATATTGTTTATTTGTTATTCACAATTAATCTTATTTGAAAATTATTCCATCATTCATCAACTGTGGACCATATATGAATGTAACACCTGACAAATTAAGCCTACAGAATTTAAAGTTGCAAGGTTGTCTCCTATCCAAATACTAACTGAGACTAACCATGCTGAACTTCCTGTAATTGGATGAGAACAGGTGTATTAAATTTAATATGACCATAGACCATTGTTTACAATGTTTAAGTTATTATATTTGTATATTATTTAATATCTTATTTTTCCATAAGCTCAGTAAAGAGCATTTTAATTTATTAATTCTATTCCATCTTTTGAAAAGTAAAACAAATCACAAACTACTATTGTTACAGAAATAACACTGTCTCATTAACTATGTTCAATTTTTTTCCCCATTTTTCTTAATAATGTGAAAATATATATATATTTTTAGAGATTGGAATAAATAATGAAAATATGGGACCTATAAAACCTTGTCCTATTGCGCCTATATTTCAATATATCAAATGTATGATATTATTTTTATATTTATTTACATAGATAGAATTTATGTTGTAATTGTTATATAATGTTGTAGTTGATTATTTATTATCAGGTTGTTGTCGAATTACAGTTTTACTTGCCCTGATCTAGGTATACTCTAGATTTATGCTTACACTTTTTTCCTAATTGTGTTTTTTTTTGTATTAATATAAACATTTTCATGTTTTTTTATTTTTTTTATTGCTGTTTTTTATTTTTTGGTTTTCAATATCATGTATTTAAATTGTAATATCAAATTTATTATTAACAATGCTAGTTTTGTTATTATTTGATTATATATAATAATGATACATTGTTTCAAAATATCTTTGAATTGTGATGTAGAATTTATAATTATAGATTGTTACTACCAGAATTGATATTATATAGTAATAACAGTTATTTTAATCATAATGTTAGATATCTGGAAAAGTAATGTAGATTATCCAGATTTATAACAGTTTGTATAGTCATCATCATCATCATCAATCATTATCTCTCCAAGTTCAATCTATCTTCTCCGATCTCTAGCATGTCTTCTCTACATCACCCCCGCACACTTTCTTATTTCATCCATCCATCTCATCTGTGATCTCTTTCTGGGTCTTTCACAATTTCTTGGAATCATCTATTATCATCTCTTCTAGCAATATGTTCAGCCCAACTCCAGTCTTTTAATTTTTTCAATGAGTTCACAAACACCTGTTTGTTATATTGCATTTTCGACCTCTTCTTGTTACTCCCAACATGCATCTCTCCATACTTTTTTGAGTAGTCTGAAGTCTCTGTATTGCTCTTTCTTTAAGTGTCCAAATCTCAGATCCATAAATAAAAACTGGTAAAACACATTTTTTAAAAACCTTTCTTTTCAAACACCATAGGCATACTTCCTTTTAGTATCAAGTTATTTCTATCAAAAGTACTCCAAGTTTAATTCTATGATTAATTTCATTCATTATATTTCCATCTGTATTAATAATCTGACCAAGGCATTTGTAGCTGTTAACTTCTTGTAACTCATCATAATCGATCTTTATTTTTATATTTTGAGAAAATCCATTAAACATTACTTTAGTCTTTTTAACATTTATCTTTAGTCCTACTTTTCTGCTTTCATCTGATAACTCTTGCAACATTTCCTGCAACTCTAAGCATTATTTGCAAAAAAAAAAACCCTAAATCATCTGCAAAATCTAAATGACTTAAGTAATCTCCATTTACTTTCACTCCTTTAGCTTCCCATTTTAATCCACAAAATACTTTTTGCAGTACTGCTGTAAAACGTTTTGGAGATATGGAATCACCCTGTCTTACACCCTTCTTAATGTTGACTTTCCTAGTATCATTATGTAATCTGATTGTTGCTGTTGCATTTTTATAAATATTCTTTAAAATATGACAATATCTTGGATCTATACCTTGATGATCCAATGCTTTAATCACTGAAAAAATGTTTTATAGAATCAAATGCCTTTTCATAGTCTACAAATCCAAAGCATAATGACAACTTATATTCATCTGTTTTTTCTATAATTTTTCTCAATATCTGGATATGATCTATTGTACTAAAACCATTTTTAAAACCAGCTTCTTCTTTTGGTTGGTAGAAATCCAATGTTCTGGGCAAGTATATTTCTTGTGTTCAAAATCTTAAGGTATTTATAATCTTTGGATCATTAGCTTGACTAGTATCAAAAATATAATGGTCAGTATTTATGCATTTATTTATATGACTTAGGTGTTAGAAAAGATAATGTCAAATTATGTTTTTTTTTTTCCTCACTCATTGTCCATCCAATGCTAAACCCATATAACAGATGAAAATAGATAGTTGTTGCTCATATATTGTACATAAGAAAGGAGCATGAGAGAAGCCCCATTTAAATTGGTTTAAGTGATTATTAATGTTTTTACTTTTTTAAATATATATATATGAAAATCTGGATGTTTAAAATTGAATGCAGATTCAGAAAATTTTTGCAGAAGTACAAATTCATTCAAATTATATTGCTAAAATGAGAAATATTTAAAAGTTAAATACAATATATTAGCAAACTAAATGTAATTTATCAGCAAAAAATAATTTAATGATTAACAAAATAAATTTAAATTTATTTCATATATTTACTTCATTATGAAGAAGTTTTGCATTGGTAAGTGGCAGAAATTTAATAAAAATTACCTACTTATATTTTCTTGAAATTTTGCATTACTAAGTAATAAAATAACAATAATAACATTTTAAACTTTGTATGCTTTTTTAAAAATCTGATGAAATAAAAAAATTACTTCTTCACGTAAATTCTTTTTTATTTACATTTTGAAGATAACATTTAGCATAGATATTTAAACATTTTGGTTTCAGATATTTAAAGTGTTGAGAATTAATAACATATAAAGTGATATGACTAATAGTTTAATTGTTTATAAGAGGTAAATGAATTGTGAGAACAAATTTCTACATCAAATAATCTTGAGTTAAGTTGAAAATTATTCTTTTTTTAAAAAAAAAAAATTTTTTTTTAAATAGAGAATTGTAAATGCTTTGAAAATTATGATTAATTTACTTTTGCATAAATTAAAATTCATCACTAAAAATATGTTAAAAGTTAATTTGAGCTATCACAATTTTTTTGTCTTTAAAAAAATTCTGTATAAAATTAGAGATAATTCTTTAAAATTTTATGTTACAAATATTAAACTCTGATCACTATTTGTTTTTAAATCTTTGTTACAGAAATAATTTAGCAGTTTGGCATTTAAAATTAAGCATGACATATTTTTTTATTTATTTGTTATTGAAAATAAACTTTTAACATAGAATTAGCAATTTTTGTTTTGGGATTATATAGTTAATTTAGGGAATTTTATAGAACTTGAAGATAAGTTTGATTACTTTCCACAAAAAAAAATAAATTAAATAGAAAACTGATCATATAACTTTCATGTTTTTTTTTTTTTTTTTAAATCTTAAAAGAATAACAATTTGTTGCATTTGATGTTTCATTTGTTAACAATTGGAAATCAACTTTTAATTCAGAATTATGATTTTTTTGTTTCTGGATTATACAATCATTCTAAAAAATTTTTGGTTTAATTTCTTTATAAAAATATTACTATATCACTTTTTTGACTAAAAGAATAATAATTTGACATTAGAATTTATTACCACATTTTATTTTTCATTTGCTATCCAAAATAAACTTAGATTTGTGATTTCGTTCTTTCTATACTATGTAATACATTTGATTTTCTACTTTAAAGATTAGTTTGAACTCTTTATAAAAATATTACAGATAGTAAACTGACTATATAATCTCTGTTATTTTTGTTTTGTTTTGATTATTTCTAAAGAATAATAATTTAACATTACAAACTGTCATATTTTTTGTTTTAGTTTTTAAATTTTGAAAATGTTTTGCTTATAAGTTCATGCACACTTAAGAATATATATGTATTCATATAACATTCAAATTTTAACTCATTTTTTTAACATATCAATTTCTCAGTAATGTGAGTACAATGGAAGTTGTAATCTTTGTATATTTTTGCAATGCTAAGTTGGCTTATTTATAAATGTTTGAAAAGAGGATTGTATTACATTAATGCATTTTCGAATAACATTTAAATTTATTAAATTATAAAAAAATATTTAACTCTTTAGTTATATTTTTATTATAATCATGAAATGTTTTTATTATTGTAGATTTCTATAAGTTTCATAATTATAATAAAAAACATATAACTAAAGGCCTTTTTGGGGCATGTTTTAATAATTTTTTTTTAAAAAAATGTTATTCATCATTAACATTCACATGTACATTAGTGATTGGCTCAGTGAATAGGGTTAGCTTGCTAGAAAATAAAATATTTTTGGATCACTTTTGATTGAAATATATACCGTGTTTCCTCAAAAATAGGACTAGGTCTTATATTAATTTTTGTTCCAAAAGACACTATAGGGATTATTTTCAGGGGATGTCTTTTATTTTTTTCATGTACAGAAATCTACATTTATTCAAGTACAAGAATGTACATATATTTAATTATGTCTTCTCTTTACAGAAAGCTATAAGATTCTTATCCCGGGAGCCCCTCCACAATTCCTTTCTCATACTCACTGGAATAGTTCTTTTTGCACCCATCTAGTGGTCAGAATACTATTCCATTTAAAGTTACCATTAAATCAAATGTTAACTGAAGATTTATGAGGCAGGAATGGTAAAAAAAATTATTACAGTTAAGAATGGTTTTTTAGCAATAAAAAATGCAAACATAAAAATTCAGAAAATGTTTCAGTATTTCATATGTGCACATTATGTATGTCCACTATAACATACGGTGTATTGAATTATAATGATACATATATGACATAACTATGTCCATCCGTTATTAAGTGCGCCCATTAATAAACATTTTTCAAATTATTTGTAACAGCTCTGCTTGGGTATTCTTTTTAAAAACTGTTCTTTAAGAGAAAGATTGATGATTTAACTTAAGCTAAACTTTGATTATTAAAAATAAAATTTTTTAGGAGAAAAAAAATGTTTAAGAATTCAAACTAATTTTTCTTTTATCTTGAGAATATTTAAAAGCTAACATGATGAAATGCTAAAACTAAATAAAACATTCTAAATCTAAGTATTAAATGTAAATAAAATAAACACCTGAAAATATATAAATGAAATCATAAATTGTCATATATACTGACTTGTGGTAGATAAATTGTTTCTCTATACAGGTAGAATTATGTTTGTCGAAAATGGTCAAAAGAACTATATAATTTATATTATCATTTATTTAAAGTGTTAATGCCAATATTATTGTTTAGTTATGAATTCATTACTTTATAATTCAATATGTCTATCAAGTGTTTCAACATGGGCAATCAAAAGCTATCTATCTACCTAATGATCTTAACTAGAACTTATATTTGGGGTAGTGCTTATATTACTAGCAGTCTGAAAGATCATGCTAGGGCTTTATTTTTTGGTTATCTTAATTTCAAGGAGACACAGTATATGAAATTCTTGCAAGGAAATCAAGTCATATATCATGTGACAATTTAATAAGCTTGTATCCCAAATGTTACATAACGAGCATGTCAATAGTTCCTAACAAGCTTTTCAGAATATCCCTATCCTTAGACCAGTTTCTAGCTCTGGCTTTCATCAGTGAGGCAGTAAGATATTCAAGCATTTTCTACTTAATAATTAAACATTAGATAAAGTGCTGGGCTTGACCTGATATTTTAAATCTAATGCTTGAATATCCTAGCACCTCACTGACGAAAGCCAGAGCTAGAAACCGGCCTGAGGATAGGGATGTTCTGAAAAACTTGTTAAGAGCTATTGGCACATTCATTATATAATATATGAAATTCTGTAGAATTGTAACTGCTGCATTTTAGTCGCCAAAGTTTTTTTTTTAAACAAATGATTAAATAAATCAATTATACACAAACACACACACATATTTAAATTGAAATTGTATGTATATTAAAATTTACCTTGCATACGTTTAGCTTAAATTTAGTTTTCAGGTCCAAATTTATGAATTGACCTCTGCTGATTGGTAGAAGAAAAAGTGGATATAGAGGCTAGAAAGAGGAGGGGGAGAGAAAGATGAAAAGTCTAAACAAACATTTTTATATTAATCAATATAATAAGAACACAGAGACAATTTTTAAATTCAGAAATATTACAGATGAAATATTATATCACGAGAAATAAAGTTTAATAATATCGTTAAATTTTTTATAAATTATTTGTCTGAAAAACTAATTTTATTTATTGTCGCTAGAGGGAGTACAAGAGTTGAATTGTAATGAAATTATTGATCTTTCATCTGAGAATCATCGCTTAGACAATTCGCATAGAAAATCGTATAAATCATAAAGTGAATGCCAAGTGAAAGGATTGACCTTAAGAAATATTTCTAGAAATATATTAGCGCTTCATAGTGAAGGTAATAAAAATTAATAAGAAAAAAGTAACACCCACTCAGTAATTAGTGAACCCCCACCCCCTCCAATTTTTGATGACATAAAAAATAAACGAAGTTTTGGAATCTTTTTTTTTTTTATGTGATATTTTTAATAATTGATCAGTTATTGTTCTGATAAATTCAATTATAGTGATGATTTACTTTATGATGATTTACTTTTTTTTTTTTAACTTTTATCCACCACAATAGTTGTCACATCCAAATTGAATGATATATTTAAATACTTAGAGTATTTGAGTATTTTATTAATTTAAATATCTATTTTAAACATATTCATGCTGTTGGGTTGATTAATTGACAACTTTTCTGATGGGAAAATGTTAGATACAGTCATTAGAATCTGGAGATTTGATTGTCTTGGTGCTTCTATTCAGATGACTTTCAGAAAGAGGCATGTTTCTTATGAATGTGTATATTGGATAAATACAGAACAAGAGCAAAGATATGTGGGATATATGTCTGTTTTTTGTTAATTTCATTAGCATAAATCAAAGCTTAGAATGCAATATAGTCAGTGTCAAAAGACTTTTAAGATAATTTCTGACTACTTCACCTAATTTGGTTAGGACAAAGATTGCAAATTGCATATAATTTAATACTATCTAGTAATTCTTTGAGATCAAGAGTATTCATGATAACTTAACTATTCTACTGATCAAGTCAATTACCAATATCATTTTGAACATCAGCTTTTAATTTTCTGACTTGATTGATAGAATTGTATAATGATACCTTTTTCTATAGAATGGGAAGTGTGTCATGCAACACTAATTCTAGAAATTGATGATTTATCAAGCCTATTTATACTTGATTTTTGATTAAAGAAGCTCCAATAATCTTCATAAATATTTGGTTGCTTTAAGCTTACTTAATATCTAGAACTATATCTCCTCTGGTAGTTATGTGAGTTCTGTAAATTGAATGTAATAATAGTTTCTTCTCACAGTCATCATGAGTATTTAATCAATTACTTGAATAAAAATAACAAGCCCAGAAGTTTATTGATTAGGTGAAAATGCCAATAAAATAAAAAGAAAAAATACTTGTAATGAAATAAAATTCACACTCATATAAAAACATTAAATATACATAGTGCTATATAGTGTTTCCCAATATCAATTATCTCAGCATCCATGGATTTAATTACTTATGATTCAAAAAATTATTGGATAGAAAAATTAAAAAACTTAGAAATTAATAAAAAAAAAAGTTATATATATATATTAAATACTTAGATCCCACAACATATATATATATAATTATAGAAATAAAACAAACAAACTCCTTTTTAAAACTTGCTTTTTGTATGACTATAATGATGAAAAAGAAAGTTTCGACTATTTCATATAATAAATATCATACATTCCAAAAAAGTATAAAATTAAAAATTACAAAATATATTCGTAACCAAAAATTTACCATATCTCCCACTCCCCTTTCCTATTACAAACAATCACAACCTAAACACAATTTTTTTTAAAAAAAAAAATCTCTATATATATCTTTTAAAACATTTAATTAAAAACCTATTATTTTTTTTTCTCTTTTTCCATTAACATCCTATTTAATTCTGGTTTTATTTCTTTAATGTACATACCTTCCTTTATCATCCTTTCATTGTATGACTTAATACATTCCAAAGGCTTTATTTCAAAATCTCCATGCCTAAATTTATTTGTGAATGTAAACAGCAGAATTTTAGTTTCAATAATAATTTATTATTTCTAATGTATACATTGATGTCAAACCAAACATACAGGTTTAGATTGTTGTTCTAACTATCTTATTATTTCCATTTGGAATTCTGTTGAGTCTATGTTGTGCAAGATGGTGTGAACATTAAATCTTTCACATATTTGTCATCTGATTGTTATCCCCCCCTTTCCCCCTTTGTTGTTAGTTTGGCATATTGTATAATGTCCAAGTGTCCTCAAATGTTTTTGATGATGCCAGGAGTTGGTCTCTTTTCTGGATTTTAATCATTGTTTTGGAAAAAAACCTGTGTTATAAGAGGTTGTGGGTGTTCCATGACTAGTTTACAACGTGTAACCCATATGGCGTAGTTCAAAAATATTGAGAGATGTATTATTGGGTAGGTTTTAGTATTGATACTATCCTTCAGAGATGAGATCAGTTGGAAATCTATCTTGGTATTGGAGAATATGATTTCTTTGATTACTCTGAGACCTGCACATTTTGAGAAGAGGTGATCTGATGTAATAGCAGAATTTTTATCACCTAAATGCTGTTTTAATCTAGTTTTTAATTTATTTTTACTAGTCCCAATATATGTCATTTCTACATTCTTTCTAAAACAATTCAAACATTTTATCAGATAAACTGAATTCATAATGTCTAACCTATTATAATCCCTATTATTATTAATTAAAAAATTTAAACTTGCTTTCTTTTTATAAACTGGACAAATTGAAACATTATATTTCATATTAATCATTTTAATTAATTTCTTAACTTTTATAAATAAATCTTTAGATATATTAAAACTAACATAAATAACCTTTTCTCTATTCCTATCTCATCCCATTCTATTTATTTTATTTATATTTTTATTAGAAAATAAATGTTCAACTACACCCCTAGGATAATCATTCATAAAACATTCTTTCCTAATGATATCAACCTCATTCCCAAATAAATTAAAACTTTGAAAGTACTAGGCCTAAATTGATTTGATTTTTTTGGTTGATACTTACAGCTTCTTCTTCAGCGGGTAAATTGCTTTTATATGCTATTTGAATATAACTTAATTGCCCTAATAATTTTATTATTAACAATATTAATTTTACTATGATTATCAATATCTGAAAAACAATTATTTGATAATCCAAAAAATGTTTTTTTTTCTAAACACAGATGTTTCTATAATAACACTATCATTCCTGTCAATTTTAAAAAAAATTCTAACATCCATATATTCAATAACATTAATATATTCTTTTTCCATAGTAAACTTTATTTTTTCAATTCTACCATTAATATAATTCAAAAAATTATCTGCATTTCTTTTATTATCATTGAAAACCATAAAATAGTCATTAACATATCTAACATAAAAAAATTTGGTTTATTCCTATTATAATTAAAAAATTACTCTTCAAACTTATACATATATATTCCTGCCAAAAAAAAACCATTTAGACTATTACCCATAAACCCTCTTTTTACTTATAAAATCCATCCCCATAGTTAAGAATAAGTAGAAATGACATTATGTTGGGACTAGTAAGAATAAATTAAAAACTAGATTAAAACAGCATTTAGGTGATAAAAATTCTGCTGTTTACATTCACATGAATAAATTTAAGCATGGGGATTTTGAAATAAAGCCTTTTGAATGTATTAAGTTAGGGGTGGGCAATTGTTTTGGCTTGGGGGCCACAGGTTGGTGGAGGGCTACATCGGGGGCTACTTTGTAGAAGCAAAGGTTAGCGGAGGGCCGCATCTTTTTTTCATGACACAATAAACACATTGCTTTATTCCCTGTATTGCCAAAGAAATATTTGTTTATCCATTCTTCATTAAACACAACATTCATCACTGATTTTACATTTTTTCAAAGGGTTCATGGTTTCATTAAAGTTTGAAATGTGTATATTTGTTAATGCAAAGACAAAATTGAATAACCAGATCAACTGGAAAAGTACCACATTGTATCTACACTGTGCATATGTATTGATGTGGCCATCCTAGTGGAAAATACGAGATGAATCTTTGGTAATGCACGGGAATGAAATCTCAGTTCAATGCGGATTTTTCTGATTGTCTTGGCAGGCCACATAAAAACTTAGCGGGCCGCATGTGTCCCTTGGGCCGACATTTGCCCACCCCTGTATTAAGTCATACAATGAAAGAATGATAAAGGAAGGTATGTACATTAATGAAATAAAATCAGAATTAAAAAGGATGTTAATGGAAAAAGCGAAAATAAAATAATAGGTTTTTAATTAAATGTTTTAAAAGATATATATAGATTAAAAAAAAAAAAATGTTTGTGTTTAGGTTATGATTGTTTGAATAGGAAAGGCGAGTGGGAGGTAAGGTAAATTTTTGTTTATGAATATATTTTGTAATTTTTAATTTAATATATATATTTTGGAATGTGTGATATTTATTATTATATATATTATTTTATTTTAGTGTACCTTGAAAAAGACTATATGAAATAGTCGAAACGTTGGATTTCTTTTTCATCATTATAGTCATATAAAAAAACAATTTTTAAAAAGAAGGGGTTTGTTTGTTTTATTTCTATATTGGATATTTATGAACTATTTTGGAAAGAAGAACTGTGTGATTGATATATTAAAATATATGTGATTATAATAAAAAATTTTAGCATGTATTTACTGTATGTATGCACACACATATATATATGTATTTAAAAATTCAATATGGTTTGTAACCCATCCACAGTTTTTATGATATGACTTGGGGATATATGATAGGCTATTATATATGTGCAGAAGGGTTAATAATACGGAGTAAAATTAAAAGCTTTTAACTTTTTAAATCATTGAACATTTTCAACATAAATGTTATTAAACTTTGATAATAAATGGTGTATTATCATCTTGATTTCAAGTTATAATCATTGAGAGTAGTTTTAAGATTAAGCTGTATCTAAAACTCTTTTTGCATTAACCTGGCAGATAGGAGAAGGGAAAATATAAAACCTTTCTGTTGGTGATATTTGATGCAAAGTTAAATTTGCTTATTCTTGAACTAATAACAGAAATTAGAAAGAATAATCGAATTAGGATATTAATAAATGGTACAAGTTGCATCATATTAACGTTTTATCTTCTTAACAGTTATACTCCAATACTAATTTGATTGATCCATTATCTGGGATTTTTATTCTCTAAGTAATTGGATCTGTATAACTACTTGAAAATAAAAACTTCTTAATTATTTAAAGACATTGAGTTTGAATCCAGATCATAGAAAATGACAAGCGAATGTAATTATTATTCCATGTTGGGGAATTTTTGATTCAAAATTAAATTTTAGAAATTTTAAACTGATATTTTGTTTTTGAATTAGCTAAATGATTGACTTGGATAATTAATATTTCCATCAAGCTGTTGCTAAAATGTAAATGTAAACACAACTTGCACACACATGCATACTTTAAAAAAAAAAATTAAATTGTCAAATGTCTTCACGATGACATTTTGCTAAAGAAACAATTTGAAGTTTTATTACTGTTATTATCATATTTCAGTAAATGTCAATTTTTCTTTTCCCTCTAAATCTGGTTGAGAGAATCAAGACTGAAAATATTTTCCGACTGTGAGTCTGGTTTAATTGATGAGTTAAAGCTCTGAGATTGAAAACAGTCAACTGAGCAGGCTCAGACTTGGCTGAGTCATCACTTCTGAATGGCTGCTAGGTGGAGCAGGTGATCGGAAAAAAAAATAATGTCAGAATGGCTTATTTATTTATTTATTTTAAAATCTAAGGGAATTAAAAAGATGAGCGTTTTGTGCAAATTGATTACGTTTAAAATGTAAGTTTTGTTTATATCATGGTGTTTTTTATTTAATTTTTTTTTTTTTTTTTAAATTAGCCTGAAATCGTTGTGCATGGCTTTGCATCTTTTTTTTATTCTTGCATTAGAGGCATGTATAAAAATTCAAGTCCATTAGCAGAAATTATTTCACAATTCTAATCAGAATCACTATAATGAAATTAGTTCTCTGTAAATGTTTTTCTGTTAGTGCATTTTTGTTACTATGGAGATATATTTTTTTCTTTACAGAGTATATATTTATTAATTTGATAAAACATAATCACATATAAATAAAAAACGTTGATACCAAATTATAATAAGTAAAAACAGTATTGAGTCGTGTGTGTGGTTGTGCATGTACATATAAGTTGAAGGGGGGATCTAGAGTTAAGAATTATAGATATTAGAAAAAAATAGTGAATGCACAAAGTTTATTAATGTCAATATTTATTTATTTCTTCAAAGTATGAACTTACTTCGATGACCACATGGCATTCAGGCGTCAAAATGACTAAATATAAGTTTCTTTCAATTTACTGAACACATTTTTTGTCTTACTTCCTTTACTTGCAAATCAATTCACGAAGTTTTTATATCATGAGTTTGCCATCTTTGCTATTGAGTTTAGGAAGGAGCATAATAAAATGAAGAAGAAATGGGTAGAACATTTTTTAGACCTACTAGAATAATGAAAAAATTGTATAGAAATAAAAGAAAAGCAGGAAAATGTTGAGAAAATGATACATGAGTTTAAGAAAAGTAGTGATATGAAGAATAGAGTAAGAGGCAGAGATGAATCTATTAAGCTACTTGAAATCTACACTTATTTATTATTGTTGGGGGGGGGGGAGTAAAATAATTAAAAACTTCTGAATACTAGTCATGAAGAAGAATTAAAAAAGTAAGCTGTAAATATAAAAGAAGAAGAAATAGGTACGATATTTTTTTTAGGGCCAGTAGAATGATGAAAAAATCATGTAAAGATAAAAGAAAAGAAGAAAAATAGTGAAAAAATTGATACATGAGTTTAAGAAAAGAAGTGTTATGAATATATTAAGAATAGAATAAGAGGCATAGATGCATCGATGAAGCTACTTAAAGATCTGCGCGTATATTATCATTGATTGGGGGGGGGGCAGGTAAAATAATTAAAAGCTTTTGAGTACTAGTCACGAAGAAGAATTAAAAAAATAAGTTTATAAATAATGAAATGTATGAATGCCAAAAAAAAAAAAAAAAAAGTCAATTGTAGCAATACTTAAATTAAAAGCAAGAACTATTCATATAGTGATGATAGAGAAATTATTAAAGATGGCCTATATAAGAGTCTAAAAGGAATCACATTAGAGGTAGAAAAAAACGAGAATATTATAGGTAATCAAAGAAAGAGGCACAACTACACAGATGACAAAGATATTTTGGAAAATTATATAGGAATTTATTTACAAAATCCTTAGTTAATAGATGAAAATATTATTGAAACAAAGATTGTAAGTGTAAAATATGATAATAATCAAATATAGATTTTTTAAAAATTATTAAACCCCAAAACAGTGCATAATTTTTGTTAGTAAATAGTCTTCAAATAACTACTTTAATTAAATCTTTTTTTGGTCAGTGGGATTCAACCTGGTAATCATATTATTTTCACATTAATATTGAACTTGATATGGTTTTTTTTTTTTTTGTAATTTTTTTTAATAAATAAATATTTTAATTTCATCTGATTTTTGGATACCATATTTTTTATTACTAAGTTAAATTTCTGAAGACTAGATTGTATACTCAATTGATTTAAAAAAAAGTAACTTTCACATCAATAGAAGTTGAATGTTTTATTCCTTTTGACTTATGAACAAAGAATTTTGTATGATTAGTGTTAAATATTTATTTACACATGCATTATATCACCTTTGATCATAATGTATTATTGCTTTTTGATATATTTACTTCCCTCTACTTCAATTTATTATCATTACTTGCATGTATATTATGCAAGATGTCGAAGCTTAAGGAAACAGTTTGGCAGAAGACTTTGATTTTATATTTAGATTATTATGATATCTCTTAATGATTTAAAACTAAATATTAACTGTGATTAAGTCCCCCAAAAGCGCTCAGCTTTATATTTGTAATTTTATGTTTAAAGCTTCAGCAACTGTGTTTTTATCACAGTTAGTATTTACTTTACTGATTTTTGTTGAAGTATATATAGACATTCTTTTCATCTTAAGGATTTAAAATAATAGTTCAAAATTCCAGTTCAGCACAATTTTAAACTGTAACAGTATAGTCCCCTCTATAATATTATAATACATCTATAATATTATGATTTTTTTTGCATAGATTTGAATCTACTTATTGACCTGAGCTGTTTTATCCCAGTGGTAGATTCACACACTGAAAGTTTATGGATTGATTCTCAGATAAGTAAAATAAAGCAGCATTGACTATACTATGAATACGTTTTTTTTTTATGGTAGACTGGAGATTTTTAATGCAATTAGATAATCAGTGATTGCCATTGTGGTGAACAATCTGTGCTAAACTCTACATTGTTCTTAGTGTGTTTATTCAAGAATTTTTTTATCACTTCTAGATGTATAAACACAACCTGACAGATTGGTATTAGTACATACATTCAAAAAGTAAATTTAATTTTTTTTAAAATTGCAGTTATTTATATTTTAAAGTATGCAATCCTCATCTATCCAATCATCCATCCATAAATTTTAAATATAATACTTTCTAAATGTCATTTAGAATAAAGATTTAGCACAGATGTTTCTGTTATATAAAAAGTCAACTGTCTTTTATAGAGAATTATTTAAAGCGTTTTTGCTTTATGGATCTAAACTAAATGCTGAAGCCTTTATTTTTATACTGAAATGTGCAGTAGTTTCATATATGCACACACAACTACATGAGTTCTGATAATTGATTTTCCACCCCACCCCCCATGTAATAATTTTTACATTTTTGGTCAAAGCTCATTTGCTATGCTCACTCATATTGAATTTATCTTAAGATTAGATTAATTAGTAAAGAGTTAATAATAATAACTTTATAAGCCATGAAATCTAAAGATGCAAATGAAATATTTTGGTCTTCAATATATTGTGTAATATTTAATGTGATTTTATTTGAGTTAAATATATTGTTTTATCTTTTTTGATATAATTTCAATCTTGGTGTAGGCTTCTGTTGTCATTCAATAGTTAAATTTTGCTTACCAGTTTCCTTTACATTTTTTATTAAAAATCCAGATTAGTGTTGTAATTTAAGTTTCAGATTCACTTATAAAATACTGTAATTACTAATTATTGAATGTGCATGCATGCTCATACATATTTAATCTTATTTAATAGCAATTTTTGCCATGGATCTGTAATTCATTAATAAATTTGAAAAAGATGTATTTATTGAATTAAGTATGTTTATTAGTAATGATTTTGATACTATAAAATATTGAATCAGTAATATTTGTATAGGATGCTCATTCACATAGATAAATAATAAAATTAGCCAACTACAGTAGTTTTTCCAACAGCTTTTTATATAGAAATATTCAAGTATTTATAATTATTTTTTTGTAAATGCAATTCTAAGTAATTGAATAATACATTAAACATGTTAACACAATTCATCATTTTCTGACATGCTAAATAATTGAATAACATGCACACACAACTTAATGCAATTCACAATTATTGGTACATAGTAATATATAAATTTTATAAAAATAAAGATAAAATTCTAGTATTTTTTTTCAAGATTTGATACTAACAATCATTAATACAATTCTTTTCTAAAATATAAAAACAACAAGAAGAAAATAATTGAATAGCTTTATTGCTAAGAATTCATAAGAAATTTGAAAGCTGAAAGTGTCAATCTTATTCTCCACAACTGCACTAGATTACAAAGGACTTCTAAAGTATTAATTTATAGGAATGATTTAAAAATCTTACTCATCATCTTTTTTTTGCAATTCAATGATTACTTATTATTTCACTTAATAAAAAAATTAAGCAATTGAATATTGAAATGTTTAAATAGTTTTTCTTTTAAAAAATTTTTTCGGTTTAGTTTGATGAAAAACAAAATGAATTTAATTACAAATGTTTGGAAATATAATTGTTTTTTTTTGCTATATCTACATGGGCATTACATTCATATGGATCCATAATTTTTATTATTATTAAATTAACACTTGAACATTAGTATTTGTTTGGTTTATATATATATGTTTGTAACAAAAAAAAAAAGGTACTTTAGTATTATTCAACCGATGACATTTTATACTTACCGATTTTTCTTCCGGCAAACATCTTCGATGATAACATAACAACATTGTCATGTCAACCAACACACTGACATGATTAATCCAAATTTTGGATTTTTTTGACCTGCGAGATTTAAACATCGGAGAGAGCTTTGGGAAATTTTGTCATTTGTCTGTCTTGTGATTTTGCTACTAGTCCACTGCAGTGGACATTATTTGTAAGTAATTTTCATTTTTGTTTCTAATAAATAAAGTCATTTATATTATTTTGTAAATTCTTCTGCAATTATAAAAAGTACAATTAATTAATTTTATTTATAATTTCTGAATTATATTATACAGAATTTTTTTTTTTTTAAAATTCATCTGCAATTATAAAAATTACAGCTATGAGAGTACTACAATGTCTGGTGTTGTCGGTGATTTGTATTTTATAATTGAGCATAATATTGGCCATGCCTTTGGCACATCAAAGACAAAAATAAGGATCCCTCCCGGCCCATTACAGCGCTACACGCTGACTTTTCTAATTTTCAGTCAAAAAATGAGACACATTTTCAAATTTTTTATTTTATATATTTTTAACATGAATAATTGAGTTAAATACCGTTGGAAATGTTGTAAATATAAGATAATTTTTAACGCAAGTACATTTTTTTGATTTTTTTTTTTTTTTGTTATAAAAATTCGTAATATAGAGTACATATTAAGTTATTGTCCAGGTCGCCATTAATAATGCCAGATAATCGGGAAAAGTGTTCTTTATTTGTCTATTTATTTTAAATTTACAAAAAAAAAAAAAATTGTACAATTATAGTTACCTTCAATTTCTAAATTATCAAACTTACACTTAAATTACTTTTAATTTCTAAATTATTTTGATGCACGCATGTACTTTTTTGTACTTTTTTTTCTTTCAAACCAATGACGTATTACCCTGAAGCCATATCAGTCTGATCTTGCGATCTTTAACATGCCGGGTCCATGTGATTTGCAGGCAAATTTTAGCGATTGCATTTGTCCATAAATCACTTGGAGACGTTATCTTAAAGATCTGAAGATCATACTGATATGGCTTCAGGGTAATACATCATCAGTTGGAAAATACTAAAGAACCAAAAAAAATATTGAGAATTCTGATATAACAATGCCAATTAGAGTATAATAAAACAAAGAAATAATAATAATAAAAAATCTACGAAAAATCTCTCATCAATTATCTGTTTAAATAGATCTTATGAGTAATGTCTTATGCTGGAAAGAACTTTGTTCTATAGTAGGATATTTTAGTTCTTAACTGTATAAATCACATAAGTATGGTTTTGATGGATACTAAATTGAAGGTAAATTATCTTATGTATTTATTGTAGTTTGAATTTTAACATGATGATTTTAAGGATAATGGTTCTATATTTATTTAAGCAGGTAAATGTCAAAATAATATTAAAGCATATTATATGTATTTGATTTTTAGTTGTACAATTTTTTTTTTCAGCACAAAGAATTGTGAAAAGGAGAAATAAAATATTTTAAGCAGTGGTTTGCCATTGCTTTTCACTTAACTCATGCAGTATCTAATTTTAGCATTTCTACAATTGTATCTTTCTGAAGTTTTGTGATTTGTACACAATGTATGTCCATGTTTTCAGATTCCTTCTCACTTGGCAATTGGACACACTTTCTCTGATATCTCTTGAGCCTACAAAGTCTGTTACATAGGCTCTTTAAGATAATGATAACAGACTCATGTAACCTATATTAAGTTATTTATTGTCTTAATTTTACATTATCATGATTGTGAATAAAAATCATAGTTGCATGTATTCTTTTTAAAATGTACATGTTTTTATTTAACTTTAAAGTTTTACTTCAGTAGTAACAAACATACTCAAGAAAAAGATATTTTATAAGACAGTAATTTCAATTGATGAGATGGATTTTTAAAAGCCTTATTATCATTTCAAAATGCTACAAAATGCACAAAACTTTATTCTGTTTTTAAAAAAAACTCATTGGTAAAGTGCCAGGCTATTTTGCTTATGCACTTATTTTGACCTTTGTAAAAATGAGAGTATATGTATTTAGCTGCTGATGTATGAGTGTGCGTATATAATGTATGTATTTCACAAATACATAACAGATATACCAATGCATAAATGCTAGAGAGACAAGAGAATATATCTGTTATTACTATCCACCAATTCTGCCACCTGATATCATAGAACACAAATTACAAGTCAGCAGAAAAATGAGAACCATTTTTGATCCACTCTTTTAAAATTATAAACTATAACTGAGTCTATTATAATAAAAGTAAGTACTTAAATAATCCAAGAATGTTGTCAATTTTATTGTTGTAAAATACTTGGTTCATTCAGATATACACTTCTTTTATTGTAATATCCAAGAGTCTTTATAATCTTAGAAGGATAGATGAGAAATATTCATTTTTTTCCTACAATAATTCATGGCATGTTAGATGTCTACTAAATTTACATTTGTTGTGTTATTTATTAATAAAGATGCATGTCTAGTGTTATGGATTGTATGGTAGGTGAGCTTTATAAAGTTATTAAAAGAATAACCAATTAACATTATCTTAGAAATTGATAATAGAAAATTTGTCAATTTTGTCATTATAATTTACTCAGATAAATAAATGACTATTGTTATAATGATTTAGTAATAATCTATTTATAATCTTAGTTGAATAGATAGAAAGTGAATCTTATTTAGTTTTCTCTATTTGTAACTTGTGTTCTATAGTACTAAGTTACTACTAGCATATCTGGTAAATTGTAAACATAGGTTTGTTGTGTAACATGTATGTGTGTGTGTGATAATATATTGAACTTTTTCATTATCTATTATTAAATTTTAAATGTATAACAAATTTTGAACTTTATTTAAACTTTTCAAATACAAACAACTTATTAGTAACAACACACAAATAGTCAATACAGGCTAGCAATTATATATTTTGAGTAGTAGTATTCTCTACTCTTCTTTAGGTGTTGCTGGCCTGATCAGTGACAATATTAGCATAGGAATCAAACTTACACCATTCTTGAATATTGAATTTTAAGGGCAATTCTCTAATCAATTGAGCTATTCTGTCAAAGACAACAGACAGTAGAAATTTGATATTTTAACAATCTAAAGGTGTAAGTTCAACTTCTATGCTAATATTGTCACTAGTCAGGTCAGCTTCTCAAAACAGACGTCATATAATTATTAACCTGTGTTGTCTATTTGTGTGTTATTTCTAACAAGTTGTTTGTAGTTGAAAAGTTTAAATAAAGTTTAAAATTTTCTATACATTCAACATTTAATGATAGATGGTGGAAGTAGTCCAAAATATTATCACATCTAATATACCATCATCACAAATCTTCAGCCAATTGTGTCTGTGCATGTATGTACATTAATATATGCACATTATGTTAATATACAGTATATGTAATTGTGCATTTATAGTGATTATTTAGTTATGTTTGTCTAAAAATGTAAATTAATAGTTAGTGGGACACAAAGGAGGAATATTTAAAATCTAAATAATGTCAAAGTGTTATTACAATTTTAGTTGTAGTTCAGAATATTTATAAAATAGCAATATATATATATATTAAAAATCTTTTCTTTAGATTTTTTTTTGTTAGCTTGAAACAAAATTTTATAAGAATTTGTATGGCAAGCTGTATAGTTAATGATGAGGTGGTATTTAATCATAATATCCAATAGCCTAGTTATTCCATCTGCCTTCCAGATAAAGAACCTAGATAAATATATACATACATTCATAGCCCACATATCTTTATACATTTAATTAAAACATTTGTATTCAGATATTTGTAAAATGAAAATGTTAAAGATATTACTATGGCAACAAAATTGTTTACTTGTGAAAGAATTCAGATTAAATTTGTCAAGCAATTTTTCATTTTTAAGAACTCATTACTATTTTCATGTTGATTATTTGCTTTGTTTGTCTGTATTCTTTTTCACTTTAAAAGTTAATAACATTTACTTTCTTCTCATAATTTTTTTAAAAAAATTTTTTATTCTCAAATATTTGAAATGTGTGTGGGCAGTGCACTGTACTTTTTGAGATAATTAAAACTATATTAATCACAATACATGTGTAATTATAATTTTTTCCTTTTCTCTTTCTGATACATTAAATGCCAACAGATTTAATGAGATATATTAATCATGATTTTAATGGTTCACTACTAGTGAATGCTAGTTTTGCAAACCTGAAATGGGGCTGAGATTATCCTTTTCATCTATTAATTACATGTTCTATTGATATTATCCCTATTCTAATAATCTTTTATAAGAAGGGTTTGTACATCTTTTTATATTTTTATTGTCTTTCTTCTATTTTGCTTCACTTGCTTTTTTTTTTCTTGGAATGGCCTCCTACTAATATTTGTATTGTTATATGATATTAATAACCAAACAATACCTCATGAAAAAACCCTATAACATCCTAAATGAATGCAATCATACAAGATCCCATAAATTCATTCAGCATATAAATAACCTAGTAGGTAATAAAGAATAAAATGAATTTTAAAAAATACCAAGAATAGTAAGGGAAAAAAGTTTATTCTTACATTTATAAAAAATAAATAAATCACAGATTTATTCTACTTAATAAGCTTATTATTTAGGTAGCTTTCTAAAACTATAGATTTATCTTTTAATAGTAGTCTTATAATATTTCTTTTTGCCTCTCTTTGATAGCTTTATAATTCACATTTGGGATTAATCTCTTAATTTCCAGTTTTTGTGTTCTTTGAGCAGTATACAGTTTAACTTAAACAATTTAGAAGAACATTTGAGCAATAGGAACAAACTTTATCAGAACATTTGGATAATCAAAAAGACTAGATTACAAATTATCATTCTCAGATCACTAATTATGGGGCACGGTAAAACATTTTTTCACTGTTGAGAATTCTATTTTGGAAGCATAGATGGTAGACTATTAAAATAACTGTTGAATATGTGCAATATGTAATGTTAAAAGACATTTTCATAAAGAAGTTTTTCATCATAGTTAGAAGGTGATTAGCACTAAAAATACTTTCTATCTATATATTTTTTTTTTATATAGGTAATTAATTATATCTGATTTTTTACTCTGGATTTGTGCTTGCATTATTTTATGCATTCTCTAGAAATATGAAAAATGAATGATGGAAAAACATCTGTGACTGAATATATGAATAAATAAGTATATCAATCTTAACTTTATAGCCTCCTGATGGCTGACAAAAACATGTTTATCTGTTTATCCAGCTTTTCCTCTTGCATATGAAAAGTTGTCTTCTTTAATGCTAATTAATTGCTAGTTATTTTCTTTTTTTTAAAGTTTTAGAGTCCACTTAGAATAGATTATTGATATTCATTTAATTATAAAACCATTAATTATATACATTTTTAACTGGTATGTTTTATTTTTTATATCTTTTCTCATTCTTTTTTTAAAAAAATACATGCTGATAGTTTTATATTTATTTGTAAGTTCTTCAATTTTATATTTTTATATTTAGTTTTTGTAAATTTTGATTTTTTTTTTTCCTATTCTATACAAAAATATAAAATTTTAAATCTAAATTATAATTCCCTGGTTAAGAAATTGAAAGAAAACAATATGGGATCCCCTAGAATCTGAAATACAATAACTATATATGAAATATTATGAGTTTTTAAATATAATAATACGAATATTTATTTATAATATATTCATTAATTTTTACAATTTTTACTTTACAAACATTTTATTCATTTTACAACATATTTGACCCAATACTTATTAATCATATAATTATTTGTACAAACATCTTTATAAGGTAACATTTAGTTTGATGTTAAGTTCCTAATTAAATTATTTATTTGATTATTTATTTTTTAATTATTTATTATAAAGTTTTTCTCTGATTTCATTGTGATAGGAATGAGGCTATCACTGAATGAGTTCATATATTATATTCATACAGTAAAAAAAAAAAGAGAAAAACTATAATATTACAGTTTATAAAACATAGCACTATATAAAATAAATGTCTTATTTACATATGTTTAATTTAATAAAAGTGACTTATCATAAATTCTAGAAATTTCGCAAGCTCATTCATTCACATAGTAAAAAAATAATTTAACGTGATCAATTAACATCTTTACGCTCTCATTTCCAAATATTTAAGATTTGCCCATACATAAATGTTTGGGTTGAAAAGATAGATGATTCATTTTATTTTTTCACAAAGACTTTATCTTGTGTTTAGAAAGTGGGAGTATTCATTTATATAGTTAAATCTGCAAAGCATATGTGCATTAGCTTATTGGCTTATTAATATTACAGTTTATAAAACTTCCCACTATATAAAATAAATATCTTATTTATATAATCATTTTAATAGGTTTTCAGTAATAGTTAATTTATTCTATTTACTCTAAGCAGTGAAAAACCTGTTGGTTTGTTGGTATAATAATCTGAAATAAGACCAGAAAAAAAAAATAACGATAAAAGTATTATATTTTTTAAATTTTTGTTTAATTTCAATTTTTTTAAAAATGTTTTTTTGACATTGAATTAAGGAAGATTTTGGGAAATTCAGTTTATATTAATGTGAATTTTATTAATATACAATGTTTTTGAAGCTTCAGTTATTCAAACATGGATTCATTATATTTATTTGTACTGTATAAATTTAAACCATGATTTCATATTTTTTAACATTCTCCCATTTATACTGCCAAATTATCATTTTGTGTCCATTGATGCAACTTGTGATTAATAATTAATTTTCTGGAAAAAAATGTATCATGTATATCTGTTACAATTGTAAATAAGCATTCCTTTATGTGTTTTCAATGACATTTTTTTCATTTTTCATGTTTTTTTTCTAAATCCAGTTTTGTTAAAAAACATTATTTTTCCAAATTTATTTTTAATATTAAAAATAAACATGTCCACTTCAAATAAAACACATTTATTTAGAATTAAAATTAATCATAATATTTTGAGAATAATTTCATTGTTACTTTTTCTAAAGCATTCCCCCCTCCCCCTAAAGAAATGAAGGTCATATCATTGATTCTTTTTTACATAAAATTTAATAAGTGGGAATTAAATTGACTGTGAAATGAATAAGATTTGCTGTAACCAAAAAGGATTATTTTAATTCAAAAGAAGGAGTTTGTGGATTGTGTAATATTAGTTTTAAAATTATATTGGGGGAGAGAAAAATTTTAAATTGAAAGTTTGCAATTTGCTTCTTAGAAAAGTATTTTTCAGTTTAAAATGGAGTACAGTAGCCAAACTGATTTTTTAATAACATAAATTCATTTTTAAACAGGCAAAAACTCTCGTTTTTGCCTGTGTAATAACAGTTATGAGATGGTGATCATGTGATGTTTAATGGTATAAATTTATTTTGTGAAATTGATTAGATTAAAAAAAGACTAAGGAAATGATTAATTTGTCTTAAAACTAGTATTGATTTCAATAGCATTTGTTTTAGCAGTATTAAATTCTTTTGTAACAATTGTTTGTTAATGAGAAGAAAGCATATATTTTCCATACTATGAATGACTTTATTATGATTAGTAGAGGATTCACATGCCACTGCCACTGGATAAACATTTTAACTCAAGATATTGAAAGGCCTTATAATGATGAAGTCTAATCCAGATACTCTATTCAAACCTTTATATTATTTTCCTATATTTGAATGTGAGCATTAAAGTTATAGAATAACATTATTTTTTAATTTCAACATTTTGTGGTCATCAATATGTGGATGCCCAGGTTGCAAGATTTTTTTCAGGGTCTCCAATAAAATTTTTATTGGGAAACATTTTACATTGAACTAATAAAATTTGAATTATATATTTATATCGTAAGTGATGTAAAATTGAAATAAATTAAAATAAATAACTTTCAGACTTATTCTGTCAATTAATAGTTAGAACTAATATTTACTACATAATGAATTAATGACTTTACAATTGAAAATTAGTTTTTTTTTTTTTAAAAAAAATAGTTTTTATTGCTCCATGTCACAGCATAACACAACTACATTTATTGAAATGTCAATTTTTATTTATTTTGTCTTTTATTACTTTCAGAACTTAGACTTTGAATAGCTCATTTTTAAGTTTGTTAGTCCAACTTTTATATTTTCTAGAGATAATATTGCTAAAGAATATATCTGTCTTGTGACATTGTAGATCTGAGACATATTTTGATTAATTTTAATTTGCTAAATGAGCATTTTGCACTGGGCACACTTGCTGGACATATTAAATAAATTCTAAGTTGAAAAACATTTCATTATAATTATTTTCTATTCTAAATTTAAACAGAATATTCAGTTTAATTTTAATTAAATATTATTTTATTAAAAATAATTTGTTCATGAATTCTTTGTGTCTTCATTAAAAACATCTAAAGATTTTTCATAAAATTTGTTTACATATTCTTCTACGAATTCAGGAGAACAAGTTTTTTCAACCAAATAATGAAATATTTTACAATTTTCTAAAATTTCTGGAACTGATTTAAAATCTTTTATCTATTTGCCAAATCAAGGTATCATCAAGGGGTAAAATCACAAAATCCAATAATTTACTACATAGTCATCTAAAGTTTTATCAAAGACTATTTCATTAAAAAAAACATTTTGTTTTATGGAGGATAAGAAACCCCACATTTCTACCTAGTTCCTGAACAATTTTTTTAGCTTATTCTTATGATTTTTCAAATTCACTATTTCTTATGTCTTGGAATATATTTTTTTTATTCTATTGAAAGCTATTTGCTTTATTTATTTTATTTAAAATATTATAACAATGTAAAAGTGAAATAACAATGGGAAAAATTTGTAATATTTACTAACATATTATTTGCTTCAGAAATAAGTAAACAAAATGATGTGTTAATAAATTTATTCAAGACAGATGTAATTTTTTTTATTTGAAAATGCAAAGTTTTTATTAAATCAACTCATGCTTCCCATCTAACGGTATTTAAAGAAGTTTTAATGTTATTTTTATATGTTTTAGTAAATTGCGTAACATTTGGGTGAACATTAAAAAAACCCTTGGGATTTGAGTTTTTTCCCTCGTCAAAAAAAACGTGTTTTTAAACGTGCACAAAACGTGCTTTGAAACGTGTCAACCGAAAGTATTATATAGGTGCTTTTTTGGACATTTTGGTATTTTTTTTCTGATTCAAAAGTTTGTTGTTTGTACATTTTAAACTTAGCATTTGCTATTATTTTGAATTTGGTTTAACATTTTTAATTTCAACTGCATTATTTACTTCTGTGGTTTTTTTTTTCCAATTTCAACTTGGTTATTGACTGACTTCTGCGTTTTTGAATCTTTGAATTAAAAGTTTATTATTTAATTGTAATTGAATGAAGACATTGACTTTGTTATTTGTTTATTCCAAAAATTAGATTGCCTGACAGAATTCCATTTAGAGCATATACTGGGCAATCACTTGTTTCACTAATCTTTAGGAGAAGGAGGAAGGATGGTGGGAGGAGGGGGTACTACTGACAATCGCCATTTTGTATGCAAGAATCGTCTGCATAAGTGTATATTTCATAGAATACTTTTTCTTTTTTACTTTTATAAAAATATATTTATGTTGGCTTTTTTTAAAAAAAAATTGATCGAATTAAGTAAGCATCAAAAGTTAGTTTGTGTCCTGTACAATTTGTAAAAGTATGTGTATATCTCATATAATTGTTTTTGTAAAACTGTATTGAGTATTATTTCTGCAAACAAGGAAAGATAGAAGGACTTATTTGTTTATTCGAAAAATTAGATTGCCTGGCAGTATTCCATTTAGAGCATGTACCGGTCAATCACTTGTTCGACAACTTTTTCTGATAAGGAGGAAGGAGGGGGGGGGGTTGCTAATGACCATCACCATTTTGTATGCAAGAATCGTCTGCGTAAGTATATATTTCATAGAATATATTTACTTTTATATATATTTGTTGGCTTTTTTTTCCCTCCTGCAACACGGACCACATTTTTTTTTGTTGAAATTGATCAAATTAAGTAAGTGTCAAAAGTTAGTTTGCGTCTGTGTAGAATTCATAAATACGTGTTTATCTCATGTAATATTTTTTACTTTTTTGTTTTTGTAAAACTGTATTGAGTATTATTTCTGCAACCAAGGAAAAATAGTATGACTTTTCACATTCGTATCAAAGCATTGCTAACTTTCTAATGTTTTTCTAATGTTTGATGTTGACAAAATAACAACATTAAAAAGTTAGCAGTGTATTGATACGAATGTGAAAAGTCCTCCTATCTTTCCTTGGTTGCAGGAAAAATACCCAAGTACCGTAATCAAGAAAATTTTCATTATTTGAATTTTCAATTGTTTCATGATTATCTCTGAATGTCAAATTTCATTTACTTAAAAATAGTATTATTTCTGCAATGTGTTAAAAAGCTTTCAAGTACTGATGCTCAGTTTTAGTAAGTGATTAAATTGTAAGTAGTTTGTTTTAAATTGAATATTTGAACTAGTATAATTCTTGCCACTGAATATAACCCTTGATGTATATTTTTCCTTTTCCGTAAAGAATACAATGTATCATTCATTTTTGGCCAGTTTTTATAGCAATTAACAAATATAAAAGCCAACCACATAGTTGCTTTTCACAATTATTTAAAGGTTTTATAATAATAAACATTAGAAAAAGATCAATCTTTCTCTTTTGGAAAATAATACTATTTATTCTGTTTTGGTCCATGTTTAACTAACTTTAATATGATGTCATCTGATAAAGATTTCAGCCACTGTTATGGGTTAATACTTAAATATTATCTGTATGTATTTCTGCAAAATTCTTATTAGTGTATGAAACTAATAAATTATTACTATTTTCTAGTCTTTTTCTATCTCAGTTTTAATTTCATTGTTTTTGACTTTCTGTCCAGGAATGGCATCATAGCTGCTACAACTTGATTGTTTTAGAATTGCATTATCTTCTGCTTCTATTTTTTTCTTTTTTCTGTGCATTGTTTTAAACTATCTTTACTTTTCTTTAAAACTTGTTTTTTTTAATTTTGAAAGTTTCATTTTCTTTCTGACATATTTTCTTTCTTGTGGCATTTAACTACACAATGGAAATTTTTATTATTATTATTATTATTATTATCATCGTCATCATCATCATCATCATTATTATAAATTGTTTTTATTCTAGATCACTATTTTATTAATTAAATAACACTACATAAAAAAATGCTTCAAATATATATAATTTTAATATGTGTATTTCTATATATTAGAACTAAAAACTTTTTATTCATACTTAAAAAAAGAAATCTAATTTTATACTGAAAATAACATCACAGCCGTTATCAAGATCTTCAATTTTATTATTTGTTTAAATTGTTTTCATATCTTGATTATTTGTAATTAAATGATAAATAAAGAAATGTTTGGAACTAAAATGCATAATGCATACATTTACTCTAATTTAGATTTAAAAAAAAGAACCGTAATTCTAATAAATTGATAGAATAAATGGTATTATTAACACGTAACATAAGAATAGAACATTATATAAGTTCAAACCTTAGAATATTTTATTTCTATATATATAGATACAACCGTGAAGAGATAGTTATATAATAGATACCGATAAAGGTATTTTATATTTATTGACATATATAAAATATATTTACTTAAAAAAGTACAACAGAAAATAAAATATAAAAATGAAACATTTATGCGCTTTACAATAAATAAATTCTTTTTTAATATTTAGAAATTAATTTAAAAATAAACTTTGTTTTCTTCATTTATATCTTTAGAATTTTTTTTTTTAAATAAAGAAATTTAAAGTAAAACTTATATTGTCTATTGGTAGCATTTTATTATTATTATTTTTGTTCCCTTTTTAAAAAAGAAATGTTATTCTTTATTTAAAGTTAGCATCCTCAAAATGCTAGCTATTTGATTCTAAGAAAATTGTTGACTTGCTGCCTTAATGTTGTTTGAAAGAAATATCTTTTTTAAAGATTTTTATGGAAAAGTAATTGCCAGTGAACAAAATGCATTGTAATTTTTATGTGACAGTGATCTGTTTAACATTGTCAGAAGTGAACTAGTATATGCCAAATGCGGTCATCAGAAAGATAAGAGTGCAGTCTCATCTGGATCACATATGCTAAGAAATGTCTTTTCAAAAAAAAAAATAACACCACCACCACCACCAAAAAAACAAAACAAAACAGCAATAAACCGGAATTCTTTCTAGCCTTCTTTTCAGGACGTCCACTCACTTTATCTGCCACCGATAATGAAAACAAATAATTTTCACAGTTTTAATCTTTTTATTTATTGTTACAAACCAGTTTGTTTTTATTTTATTGTAATTTGTATTGAATAAAGAAAAAAAAAAATGGAATTTCTGACATGGAAAATAAGAAATTTGTAACTGATCTTTATTTTGGCCCTTTAGTGAGTATTCTTTTCATAAAAGCTATTGATAACACTTAAAATTGATCTTTTTTTGTTTCTTATATATCATCATCATCAACCATTATCATTCCACTGCAGAATGAAGGTCTTTCCAAGTTCAATCCATCTTCAATCTTTAGCTTCTCTTCTCCACATCATCCTTGCACACTTTCTTATTTCATCCATCCATTTCACATGTGGTCTCTTTCTGGGTCCTTTACAATCTCTTGGAATCCAGTTTAAGATTTCAACTGTCCCTATATTATCATTTCTTTTAGCAATATGTCTAGCCCAACTCCAGTCTTTTATTTTTTTCAATGAGGTCAGTAACACCTGTTTGTTCTCTTACCCATATATTGCATTTTCGATATCTTGTTACTCCCAACATTGCTCTTCTATTAAGTATCCAAGTCTTGGATCCATAACTAAGAACTGGTAACACCCATTTATTAAAAATCTTCCTTTTTAAACACATAGGCATATTTCCTTTTAGTATCAAATTATTTCTATCAAAAGTACTCCAACCAAGTTTTATTCTATGATTAATTTCATCCACTATGTTTCCATCTGT
The DNA here is from genome assembly GCA_028023455.1 of Epiperipatus broadwayi. Classification (NCBI taxonomy): domain Eukaryota; kingdom Metazoa; phylum Onychophora; class Udeonychophora; order Euonychophora; family Peripatidae; genus Epiperipatus; species Epiperipatus broadwayi. The sequence continues at coordinate 12,261,162 of JAQFVV010000018.1, forward strand.
ATTAATAATCTGACCAAGGTATTTGTAACTGTTAACTTCTTCTGACTCGTCATAATCAATCTTTATTTTCATATTTTGAGCAAATTGATTAAACATTACTTTAGTCTTTTTAACATTTATCTTTAGTCCTACTTTTCTACTTTCATCTGCTAACTCTCTCAACATTTCCTGCAGCTCTGAAGCATTATTTGCAAAAACAACTACATCATCTGCAAAATCTAAATGACTTAAATAATCTCAATTTACTTTCACTCCTTTAGCTTTCCATTTTAATCCACAAAATACTTCTTGCAGCACTGCTGTAAAAAGTTTTGGAGATATGGAGTCACCCCGTCTTACACCTTTCTCAATGTTTACTTTCCCAGTATCATTATGTAATCTAATTGCTGCTGTTGCATTTTATAAATATTCTTTAAAAATGTATCCTGGATCTATACCTTCATGACCCAATGCTTTAATCACTGAAGAATTGTTTATAGAATCAAATGCCTTTTCATAATCTATAAATCCAAAGTATAATGGCAACTCATATTCATTTGTCCATTCTATAGCTTCGCTCAATATCTGGATATGATCTACTGTACTAAAACCACTTTTATATCCAGCTTGTTCTCTTGGTTGATGGAAATCCAATGTTTTCTGTAGACGAGTTGTAATTATCTTGGTAAAAATTTTGTATAAAACTGATAAAAAGCTGATAGGTCTGTAATTTCTAATATCTTCTTTATCATCTTTTAAAAATATTAATATTAATACTGCATTCTTCCAATCATCTGGTAGAGCTTTATCATTTAGACATTTGGTATATAATTTTGCTAAAAAATCTTCTATTTCTTCATCTGCTTCTTTTAATATATCAATTACAATTCCATCATTATCTGGAGCCTTTCCTTTCTTCATACATTTAATTGCATATCTCACTTCTTCATTTAAAATTCTGGGCAATTCTGAAGATGTAATAGATATTGGAGGTACAATACTTGTTCTTTATTACTATATAATTCTTGATAGAAGTCTTCTACCTATTTCATGATATCTCTCATTTTAGTAATAATTCCATCTTTTTTTTTATTGCAGATATAAATTTTCTTCCAATACCAAAATGTTGTTTTACACTCTTGAGACTTTTATTCTCTTCTATAGCTTTCCTTGCTAGTTCACAGTTATACTTTCTCATATCATTTTCAACTCTTTTCCACACCATTTTACAAAATTCGAGATATTCAATTCTTTTTAATGCATCATTGTTGTATATCTTCATATTCCTTCTTTTCTTCATAAATTCTCTAGTCTCAGTAGAAATTTTGGTCAATTGCTGCTTTTTTCTATCTTTGTTGCAGTTTTTAAAAGTGTCAGTTATTTTCATATTAATGTCATTCAAATCTGAATCATGTTCAAAATCTACTAATACTTGAAACCAATTTGTAAGTTCTAATTTAAATTCATTAGAATGTTTCTGAAGATTAGGAATATAAACTGTAAATATTGTTTTTCTTAATAAATTTTTGTCTCTTTAGTTTTGCATTAGCATGTATCTTACATCTTATTAATCTATGATCACTTCCTGTGTTAAATTTATTAAGAACATTACAATCTTGAAATATGTATTTTCTGTTAGTCAAAATATAATCCAACTCTGCTGTACCTTCATTTGGATGCTTCTATGTCCATTTTCTTTTAACATTTTTCTCAAAAAAAAATAAATTCATAATATAAATTTTTTTCTTTTTCTGCAAACTCCACAAGTCTATGTCCTCTCTCATTTCTATTACCATAACCAAAATTACCTACAGCACTTTGATCTTTCATTTGTTTACCAATTCTAGCATTAAAGTCTTCCATAACAATTTTAAAATATTGTTTATTCTGATCAAAAGCCTTTTGTACATCCATATAATTTTTTTTTTACTACTTCATCACTATGAGAACTCATTGGGGCATAAACCTGAATTATCTGTATTTGGTATCTGCTATTAAGTTGTATATAACTAATCTTGCTACTCTGTCAGGTACACCATTAATCTCCACAATGTTGTTCTTTCACTTTTTATTTATAATGAATCCTACTCCACTTGTATTTCCAATATTTGTGCCTTTATGATATACTACATTCTAAATCAATTATCTCTTCATCTTTTCTTCTAACTTGACGAAGTTTAATAATGTCCCATTTAATATAAAACAGTTCTTCTTCTAATTCTTACATATATATATATTGTAACGGGCACATACTCCGTTACATTATTTTTTTATTATTATTAAACATGAAAAAAATAAAAGTTCGCAAATAAAAACTTCTTTTTTAAGAATTAAAATTGAAAATTAAAAAATCATCTTAAACTCATATATATATAAAATCGCACAGATAAAAAAAATTATTAAAATAAAAAAACTTTATTAAAAATAGAAAAAGTAAATCTTTCAACAAAAACTTAAAAAGATTTAGAGATAAAAATATATCTTTAAGTTTGGAAAACAAACTAATTAATGTTATTGAAAAATGGAAATGATTATTTTAATTAGTCCAAGTGTACTAACCCTTGGGCATTTAAATGTATAAACAATGGTCAGATAGGAAAACAATAGAAACTAATAGCAAATAAAAAGAAATCCCTTAGGAATCCGACCTCAACGAAAGGGTCTTCATCATCATGACATAATGTTGAGTTAATCCGCAAAATTAATATAAAAGGAAAGGTTTGGAAATAAAAAAAATAATTATTATTAAGAGAGGATGGAGATGTGTTGAGTTGGAGGTGATGGGATTGAAAGACGCACTTTCAATTCCTTCAGTGGTTATAAAAAAAGAAAGAAAGAGAAATGACTGATCGTTTTCTACATTAAGGACCAGCTAAAGTAAAAGACCTCCGGATAAGTAAAAAAACAACGGCTAACTGGATACCAATATCTTCAGGATGGCGTGGGAATTCCCGTTCAAAATTACAACCAACTACAAATTATGGACCTTTTAAAACCGTAAGAACTTTAGATAATTCATGAACATTAAATTAAAAACGTTCCGTATTTAAAATAATTGCAATAGAATCCTATCTGACCAACTTTATTTATTAATAAGTAATTTTAATTTGATGTATTTCTTTTGTGAAATCATTTCCATTTATTTATTTTTTTTGTTCTTTAAGTTTTTATTATGATTTCTGTTTTTCGTCAAACTAAATTATATAAATGTTAAATTTAAGTCGGGCGTGAATGGCTATATAGATTTGTAAAGTTATATTAGGGGAGGGTAATCTTAGGTCATTCATTCCGTAGTTGAATTAGGTCAATGGATTGGATATATTGGTATAATTAGTAGATGTAGTACGAGATTCGCTACGGGCAGAATCACTTTATACGCTGCACACTCTCGTTTTGCTCATGGAAGGAATTATAAGACGGAGACCGCAGTTCGTTTCTATGGAATTTTTTTTAATCTCTCTTCTCGTCAGATAGATGTAGTATTCCTATCTGGACAAGAGTCAATTTCTTTTTTTAACCTATATTTGTGCTGTCATATTCGTATTACATTGAATACATCAATATATTAGATGGATTGACGTTGGTTTAACTGCGAACTTTTGGCCTAAGGTTAAATAAAGGATAAAATATTTTCTTTTCAAATGCAATCTATGTAGTCTATTCATGCTCGGTACTCTAAATAAAAATGCATTAAATTTAAGTTGGGTATGGATGCTTGCATGGATTCGTTATCGGTTAATTATGTTTCTGGTTTTCATATTTGATCAAAATATATAGACATTCGGTAAATAATGATACCTTACGGTGAGTATCTAAAATGTATTTATTCGGATGTCTTTTAAGTTATTGGTGTCAATGTGGCATCTTACGATGAATGCCATTGGGTTTTTAATAAATTTCCCTCTGCAATTCCACCAATGATTTTATATTTTGATCGTTTATGTTTATTTTGAAATGTTCTGTGTAATCTATGTAACCGATCTATACTCAACATTATAAAACAAACTTTTTTAAACCCATCTGTGTGAACTTATAAAAATAAAAAATGTAAATTTATAAAAATTAAAATGTAAATTAAAATCAAAAATCAAAGTTAAAAATGTAAGTTAAATTTTAAAATGTAAAACTGATACTAAAATAACTTTAAATATTATATATGTGCATAAATAAATGTTTGTGTGTATAATTACTGGCAGTGGCTTATTTTATTCTTTATTTTTTATATATATTCTTAGATAAGAATTTATTATAAAATATAAATCTCTGCTATTCCACTGAGCTAGTGACATTGGGCTAACGATCGGAACCAAAATATATAAAATTAAAAGAAATTTTTTTTTTAAATTTGCTTATCTGCCTACTTTATAAATTTTCTAGGTTCAAATGCCTAGTGGCGCCCTGTAATGTAGTTACATTAAGTCGCATATTCTCCGGATCGTTATAATATATATATGAAGTGAAACAACACTGCATTTAATATATTTTCAGTTTGAGTCTATACCCGCAATTCAAATGTAAGGATAACATATAATATTTAATTTTTATCTTTGTAAATTTAAAGTCTCTTTTCAATATTATAGAATGAATAGCTTAATATCTTACCAGTAAAAACAAATATTTAACATCCTATATCCTAGGTTTCAGATATCAGTTTTCTCTATAATTAAACTCCATCGTCTTCATAAATTTTTTGAAATGTATATTGTTTTGCAATATTGGATACATAAATTAGAGTTATAGTAGTCTAATGCTGTAAAATACACATAAGTCTTCAGCAATTTGGCTCCATAGTTTGGTTCTTTCATTTTACTGGCAACTTAGGTAGCGATATAATTTCACACTGCATCACTATTTACTGGATTGGGCTGCATACTCGGGGTCTTTCAACAGATGTGCTACTTGTACTTGCATAGCCTAGCCTATCAAAAGATCTATTACTATAATAAAACATTTTACTGCTTATTATAAGATAAGCATCACAATTTTAATTAGCGGTAATCCAAAAACTTTACTCTTCATGGCTCACTTTCATACTGCTTCTATATATACTTGCCATTTAGATTTCATCAGTTAACACTGGAATGAAGTTGACCTCTGAATGAATGATTGCATGTTGTCTGCTTCATTTGATTTTGACTATCTTTTTGGTCTCTGTGGCACCTACCATAATGCAGACTATTTCTATCTCGATCCCAGTGGAAAATATTCCATCATTTTTTTTTTTTTAATAGCATGTGAGGAAATAAGCTTGCCTACATTATTATGTATATATTCATTAATTCTATATTACAATAGAGATTTTTTTATTTATTTCTACTTTCTAAAATATTGTTGATTCCTAATGCTTTTTCTTGGATTTAAACTCACCATTCTATTTTTTATCAGAATCGACAATATTTTATTTATAACATGGTTCAAAATAGGTGAAATTAAAATGACCTCAAAGTGCCCTTTAATTTACGAACTGTGTATTTTCCTTTTCTTTACCGTATATATGTACGCATAGGTACGCACACACACATTTAAAAAAAATCTGATTGAGGGCTGCACTCGTGTTACTAGGGTTATAATATGTACTAATGTTATACATGTGAGTATATTAAACTAAAATAGTATATAATTATATATTTTTAATTATTTTAAAAAAATATTTTTTTAATTTTGTAAAATGAAAATTATTTAATACAAAGGAGACAGGGATACAGGTGCATTGCACTTATAGTATTCCCTACTTGTTGGACCTTGAGCTTGAGATTTTATTTATATTATTTTGAAATATATGTCATAAGTGTCACAGTAGTTAGATTATAGTATTTTATTTACTTGATTTCTAACGATACTTTTATGAGAGAATACATATACGCCTGTAGGTATATAAATTATAACACTAAAAAACTTTAAAACATTATATGACCTTGCTTTATTTTTAACTTTTCAAGTCTGTTTAGATAATTTCTTTTAGTAGTCAAAATATTATTGTCTTTATTATCTAACATTCTTTTATAAATTTTTCACATCTGACTTGATTCAGTTTGCTGTACTGTTTATATTTACTTAGTTTTATTTTAAAACAAATATTTGATTTGTCTTTTTTCTTTTACAGTTTTTTTAAAAAAAGTTTCTTTTTTTCCAATTGTTGTATTAAACGTGATATACATATATAAAATTGCCTGCATTTATAAAAAATATTGTGAATGCCAATCTTATTAATTTATGCTCCACATAAATAACTAAACCCAGAAAAATAAAATTAGAAAAATGATTAATTTTAACTAATATTTTTTCTAACAACAAAATTCTTATTCATTTTTTTTACTTTTTCAACTTTTAAAACAGCATTAATCACTATTCACCCATACACCATGATCCACCATTAATGATTTGATGCATCTACTGCAAACTATATATACATATTTTATAATATAATTTGTTATTAATTCTTCTGGATATTAATTTTTTTGCTCTATATTTAAAGTCATCTTTAGTGCCTCTTATGTCTTGCACCCTCATTTCATGCTTGCCATATGGTTGGTTGCCTTATGATAATTTATTAAGTTAAATCAGTCATTTAAAAAATAAATATTGAAATATATTGAAGCTTTCCAAGGAAATTGAGCAATTTTTAATATAAGCTTACCAATGCTGTCCATTGCCAGAAGGAAAACACAACTGTAAGAATATAGAATTGTTTTTAAAAATGGCTTCTGCTCATTTTTGTCTTATATTGAAATTAGAAATAATTTTAATAACTATTTTATCTGAAAAATAGGAAGAATTTTGTTTTCATGTGTATTAAAGGGTTGTTAATATGTTTTACTTTTTTTTTTTTTAGTATCGAAAATTTTATTTTTATATATAAAATTTTGATACTTGAAATTTGAATGTATGAAAAATGCTTATATATATCTTTTTGTTTCACTTGGTGAACTCAAGCAGATAGTAAAATGATCTTCATGTATAAGTGTCAACTTCTAATAATCAAAAGCACTGATCAACCAAGATTGTCCAGTCTTAATTTATCAAAGACCAGGACTTGTTTCAGTATAAACAAAATACCAAGTGTTTTATAATTTGATTTATTAAAGGTTAAATATTATTCTGACACAGACACCTTTTTTTGTTTCTTCTTTGTGTTCTTTTTTTTTTTTTACATTATTATTTTAACCACATAAGTTTAATATAAATTGTGCTTATTTTTCGGTAATATTCAAGTGGATTGGATGTTTATTCAATCCCAGGATTTTGACTTTTTTTTTTTTGTTTGCATTTATAGCAAAAATGTAAAGTACCCAAATTCTCTGCATACTTTAATCAGTAATGGAAACAGGTTTAGTAAACTGAGTCAGATTAAACATGAAATGTGCAAACTTTTCTTGATGTGAGTTATTCTTGGCTTAAATATAAGGCAACACTTGTAGCTTAAAGAAGCTATCAAGGTTTAAGAATGATATAGTGAAATCATTTTTCAGAAGATAGTTGACTAAAAGTTTTGTTAAAGAACAGATCATTAAATAAAAAACATTAGATGGTGTTGGATTTGTTGTGAGATCTAACATGACATTTCTATTTTTGGAATTTCTATATTGAAACGTAAACCTTCCAATCTCTTTCCGTTTCACCATCAACCTAATGACCTACTCGTCTGAACTAGTTTCGAATCTATCTTAAACGTAAAAATGTCATATGTAAAAATGTCATATGTAAAAATGTTATATGTAAGTCGAGTGGGAAAACTTTGCTATAATGGCCGCTTAAATTGCATCATCCATTTACATACGAAAACACGTTATAATTAGACAGGTTTGATAAAGTTATAGCGGAGAAATGCTCATAATTTATTTTAAAATGTTTTATTAATTTTCAGTCAATTCTTAATTATATTCGCTATTATATTCGTATGTGGATGGATAAGTTAAACATTGGAATGATATATATATATATTTAAGTTTAAATAAAGATAATGTAAAACATTTTCTTTAAATTATATTTAACGGTTTTCTGATTTAATGTTTTACATATATAATTGAAACTAAAGTATTTTCTTTAAATTTGCTTTTTTTTTTTAATAAACAAATAATATTGTAAAAACAAATATGTTAAAAGTTATTTATTTCAGTAAAATAAAAATCATCCGTTTGTAATTAAAAATGAGAATTTTGTGTAAACAAGATATCAATTAGTGACTGCACCCCGGGTAAAAAGTAAAATCTAGTTTACTGATTGATTTTTGTTTGCAACAAAAGACTTTATCATTAAATCAGTCTGCTAAGCTTTAACATTCTTTAACACCTAAAAAAGGAATTTAATTAATGAAACTGAATCAAATTATATAATTTATATATTTTAATAATTTTAAGTAATTAAATGTAACACCTCGGAGACGTTATCTGTTGTAGAAATTAAACTATATTATTTTGTTTAATTAAAAGTCAATTGGTCCCGAGGCTAATGAAATTCCAAAAAGGTGTTAAAGTTTAGTCGAAATGTATAAATAGGGCTTATTTTAACGGGAAGATATACTCCATCTTGCTTTTGAAGAGGTATTATTATCCAAGTTATAAATTGTTTAATTTTACCATGTCTGGCTAAAGTCAGTCACAATTTTGCTGCCGTTCCCGTGATGGAACGCCGAGTTCAATCCATCAAATGCCGAAGCAACAACCAAAAGCTTATACCAAATGAAATATGCTGTATGCCGCTAAAAGGGACTTGCCGTCGTTCCAACACCATTTTAAATTGTCTCGCAACTGAATAAGAACATGCCATAAGCCACCAAAGAACTCACCTTCGTTCCAGCTCGAATCTATCCAGTCCAGCTACAGAACTGTTATAATATTATCTAAATTAGCAGAGCTCTGTGAATTTCAAAAACAATCATTATTTCTTCAAAAACAGGTTAGCTAACCATATTATCGAAACTTCTTTCTAAATTGTTTTTCAAATAATCTTTAAATTCTATAATATGAAATACTTTTGTAAATTTCTGTGTTAATTAATGTTTTGCTATATAATTTAATCACTGCAGTTATATTTTGCTTTTCTTTTGCTTATTTTTAATTATTATTAGTTGTGCCTATGTTTCGAAACGGCGTGCATTTAATTATAGAATATGTTTTTAAAGATATAAATTTAAAATCTCCGTATTATTATTTATATAGCGTCATTTCGTGCGCTGTTTCGAAACCCAAATTCATATTTTGTCATTTAGTAAATTAATTAATATAAATATAAAATGTGGCTTTTCAACCTTTAATTATTATATTACTAAAGATTAAACTAGCCTGGAGTGCAATCATAAGTATATTTTTTTAGTAAAGTATTCGTAAGTCCCTTATTAAATATACTTTTCCTCCTTTTTAAAAGTTTAGTAGTTATAGCTAACTAAAGAGATTGAATGGGATAAAGTAAAGTTTGTATATATTGCCGTCAGTAGCATATACATATTTTTCATGCTACAGAAGAGTTGGCTCTTTTGATCAAGCTGATAAACTTGTGCTCATTTAATATGTGATATTTCATTTATAATATCCTTCGGCTTGGCGGATGTGAAACTTAACCCTTTGACCCCCAGTACGACTTTTGTACGACTTGTCTAGAAATTTCTATTTTGAGCTGAGTTTACGCGTAAACGGTAAATGTCACACATACGCGCAATACGTCATTCTTTGCGCAATTTCAATATCTACCTGAAACTCTAAGAATTTTTTCTGTACGACAATTTTTAGATTTTTTATGAATATTTTTAGCAAAGTGTACCTAAAATTTTTTTTTTTTTTTGATTTTTCTCATTTTATTTATTGTAAAAAAGTTATTCCACAATTGTTGGATCAATTACTGAAGATTTTATTGTGATTTTCCGTTGAAGTTGTCCGTGATTCTGGGCTCTCTTCTCAAATTACGTTTTTGGATAACGTTCAAGGGTATGTAATTACTTTTTTTTATATATTTTTTTTTATAAATTATAATATTTTATATTTACTAAAACAAATAAATATGTATATAATAATAAATTATAATATTTTCGATGTACTGAAACAAATAAACGTTTTGATAATTGGAGTATGTAATTACTTTTATATATATATATTTTATAAATTATAATATTTTCTATTTACTGAAACAAATAAATATGTTATATAATAATAAATTATAATATTTTGGGATGTACTGAAATAAATAAATATGCATAGAATAATACATTATAATATTTTCAAATAAATATGCTGTAGAATGGGGGAAAAAAGTTGGGGACTGGGGTATCTGTCACTGCGTGAGCTAATGCATTTTGGCATGATTATAAATATGAATAGTGTATCTTGCGTGACCAAGTTTGAATTTATGGACAAATTATTGCATCAGTGCTAAAGTTATGACCCTCAATTGATTTGTGTCAATTTTAGGCAAGTAATATAGGATATTGTATAAATTTTCTGGCTTCTTCAATCTATCCAGTTATTGTTACAGTGCCATGTATTTGAACTCAGCCTTTCTTCATATTTTTATGCAAAATAATAAATATATTTATATACAAGTTCATGCTACACAACTGGAATTTCATGTAATATAGGATATTTATACACACTTTCTGGTTTCATCAATCCATCCATTCTGTATTATAGTGCCATGTATTTGAACTCAGCCTTTCTTCATATCTTTTATGCAAAATAATAAATATATTTATATACAAGTTTATGCTACACAACTGGAATTTTATGTAATATAGGATATTTTATACACGGTTTCTGACTTCATCAATCCATCCACTCTGTGTTATAGTGCCATGTATTTGAACTTAGCCTTTCTTCCACACATGTAATCATTGTTAATAATAATAATAAAAAATTATCTTTATTGATTTATTTTTATTCATTTTATTTTTTATGAGTTTATTTATTTATTTTTGAATTACACTGTTCTATTACTTTTTTCTCCACTAAAAAACCATTCATATTTTTACAGATAATTTACAAAACTGAACATATCTGGCTGTGGAATGAAAATGGATCACAGCAAGTCGGCTGTTTTAGTAATTTTCTCAGGAAAAATTCCTCAGGTAAGACTTCCAATACATCATTTTTTTTGTAAATTTGGTGAGGATTGTGAAGAAGCTGTTTATGAAAGTGTCATTTTATCATTTGAATTTCAAAATTTAGGATTTGTGAATCAGTGTAAAAACAAACATTCTTAAATCTGTTATAAATATTTTTTTTTTTAACTTTTTCTTTATGAAATGATTATTTTAACAGCTTCATTATATTCTTTCATATATGTACTTGCTTTTACAACATTATTTTTATATATTTATTACATTCAAACACAAAATATCTAAGTTATTAGAGTTAGGGTAAATTTTTTTAAAAATTAAAGATGGCCGCCTGGTTTTCAAAGGGTTAATATCTTTCTCGTTGTGCTGTTTTATATATAAGATGGAGCCACGGCGTTGCCAGCACATCTTCTCTTATAGGGTAGTGCAGTAGCGAAGTCTGAGCTACGGGCCAGATTAGCACGTAAGTCCCCCGCTTCTTATGAACCAAATAAAGGTTCCCTTTTGCAGCATGATGACCTGTTATTGGGTAAACCGTTGTTTGTCACAAAAACCCTAAAACTATTCTTCCATCCGCAGAGCCACTTTATTATTATATTTTACTTGTGCCTAGCGTATTAGTAAAATCGTTATAGCCAACTCTTTCCTCCCTAATATGCAGTCTTCGGCATTGATCCGAAGCAATCTTGAAAACCCGTTCGATCTAAAGCTATCTGGGACGCTTTAAAAGCCCATAGTTAATATAAATTTATTATAATTAAGACATATTATTAAGCTTCACTCCAGACTTGGTTTGATTTCACGAACAATAGCCACTCGAACTGATGATGAAAGGGCATAACTGATAAAAGTTAATGTAGTGATTAGTTGTATAGTAGGGTATTTGTTTCCATTAAATAATATTGGATCAATTAAGTAATAGCCAACGTATCAATTATTGTTTAAATGGCCTAGAGTAATGTTACTTTATAAATAAAATGCCTGCGTGCATTTGCCAACAACAATTGTCAATAAATATATTTTAAGTCATCATATATCAGTTTCTGTCTCATTATTAAATCAATCCAATTCACTAATTGCCCATAGCTTTTCATTAGTAAAACCCCTATTAACTAATTATATTAAATTTTATCTTTGGAATGTCTTTAGTGTTTAAGTTGTTTATATAGATGTTTAAGTCCATGAGTCTTTTGTTTCTCCGATTTGCTAGTGGGCCGGATTAAGAATTAATTCTCGTAGGCCATCATTGTTATGTTGTCCATTAGGTGGTTGATCTGGGGCTTGGAGAGTGGGTTCGAATCCAGGTTGGTCCCTGAGCAAAATCTCGGGCTCGACTGGGTTTGAAGTACATTTTGTGAGTTCCAGCTCGTGTTAGATGGATAAGCATATTTTGACCGGCACAATATGTACTCAATGAACTTAACCTTGTAAAGATGTGCTTTTCTTTAATTGCTTGCTTTAACAAATTTTTTAAAGATTTAATGTAGATTAAACAAAAGATTTTACATGTGAGAATTGTATGTTGGTCTGAACGATTATTGTTATAATAGCAAACAAAAATTCCAGGCTTTGTCGTTTTTGTAATAATTGATTGCTTTGACAATTTTTTTTAAAGATTTAATGTAAATTAAACAAAACATTATTATATAAATAAATTTCCGAATTTTAATAAGCTAAATTAAAATACATTTTAAAATATACCTGTTATATTTGACAACTCTACAGTACAATTATATATTTACTAGAGCACCCCCTGAATAAAAATTATAAATATTAATTTTTTTTTCATTTTTCGATAGCATCACGATTAATCATATTAGTTTTTTTTTTAGCTTTCTTCATAGTTACCTTTTATTAATGTCAGGATACAAAAATATCAGTCTTTGAACCTGTCGTTTTTGTAATATTCCTTTTATTAAATATAATATTTTTAATTAGTTGCTTAACAGTTTTTTTTAAAGATTTATTATAAATATGTTTTGTTTATTAAACATTGCTGAATACATCATTCATCTGAATTATATTAGGGAATTGACATGCCATGAAAGCATTGGGGGCCTTATTATTGAATTATGAATCTGCATTTGTGGCTGTTTTTGCAGCTGGCTGGGAACATTTACCACAATATATATATATATTATATCTATAGTTAAAAGCACAATACTGATTTTTTCCCCAGAATTTTTTATTTAATGGTGGAATTACTTCCTTTGCATAAACACAGGGATTGTGATTTTGACATGAGACTCACCAATCAGATAAGAGAGAAAATAGGGATTTTTTTCTATATGTATCACTGAAAGGCTATTGAAATTTAGTTTGTACATTAGTATCTATGACATTTTATCAGTTTTTATGCTACAATATTAGATTAAGAATTTTAAAGAAACCTTTTTTTTTTGTTGAATGCTGTTTTGGATCACTACCATGAAAAAGTCTGAATTATTTTCTTAGAAATTTTAATTCTTATGATAGTAGAGACACTAAATAGTGAAGAAAATTACTGTAAATAGTGTTATTGATTCAATGAACTCAACAGTCTGATATTGATTTTTTTTTTTTGCATAACATATGTATTGATTATCATGGACACTTTGTTTAGGTAGAAAAACTATTATAAAGAAACTTGGATGCATCCATGCTCAAAACAGTTGACATGCTATTTATTATGTTATACTTAGGGGTTTGAATTTAAAAGAAGTCAATATTTACATACATTTAATAGGTGTATATTGTTAGTCAAAATCATAGATTAGTATGATCCAAGATTAAAATGATAGCATGTTAGTTAAGTATGGAATTGTCTTAAGGAATGTACTATTGGTATGAGTAATTCTGTTCTTGGTTTTATTAAAAAGGTTATCTTATTCTCCAACAATGAAGTTAATTATACCCCTTCCCTGAATATTTACATGTTAATAAAGATTTTTGTACTTGGAAACTAGAAAAGATGTAATAATATTTTTTAATTATAATAAAAAAATGTATTCAGCACTATATTAGAAAAAAAAAATTATTGGGTTTATTCTAATCAATTTATATGATAATCTGAGCTTTATATATTGAAAATATGACTATATATATAGCGATGGAATGATGATTGAACCCCATCACAAGTTAGTATCAGCTAGCCTTATAAATATAAATATGTGAGTGAAAGTATATATGTTTATTGACTTAACATATGTATGTACACACAGCATGTTTATTTTATTCATAAATATAATAAAATATACTGTTAGAATTTTGTTTTATGTATGCAAATATTTTTTTTTTGTATCACAAAGAAAAAACCTGTATATTTTATTTTGTTTTTATCTATTTAAAAGTTTAAAAAAGGAGAAAATGAAATTATTATTTTTTTTATTATCTTATAAAAATATAATTAATTAAAATAGTAAAATTATTGAATATTTTTTTCTATTATCATTCATATAATTTTTCTTTTGTAAAAGAGGAAGGAATTTTGTTTTTTCTCTTATCAATGTAAGAGATTTGAAAAATACATCTTCTTTTTTTATGCATTGATTAAACCCATTATTTTAATTAGAAGATTTAGCTGGAACTTAATGAGAAAAAAATTGTGGAAAAAAAAAAACAGGCCGACAGCAGTTACTTTTCATGTATATTGCTGTAAATTAGGTGTTAAAGCTAAAGTCAAGGGATTTTTGTTCTTGGGCTGTATTGTAGCAGAGTGGGTAAAAGAGAGGGTGGGAGGGAGAAGCAATATATATGCAACAAATATTTAAATATATGCAACATGGATTAGAAAATCCATGTTTTGGAGAGGGAAAAGCATGCTTTCTTTTGGTTTATAGTGTAGGTGTTGCTAGCTATAAGCTATGCTTCTTTGATTTTATGTTTAGAGTCTTGTTGTGCTATGTATGCAATTGAAGCATGGCCAGTTGGACTGTTGGTGATATAAAAAGATGGAATTGTATTCTGGTTTATTAATATCTCTTTTGAATAAATAACAGCTGAGAGACAAATGGAGAGAAATGCATGGAATTTTCCATAGTATATGGCACTACAACTGCTTTGGGGACATGTGATTTTATACATTCTGTGAGGATTCTGATCACTCTTTTGAATTAATTAATCTATTGGTTGAGGGGGGGGGTACGAAAACTTAGCTTGAAGAAAAGAGAGAAGGTTTTAATGAAATTTTTAGCAAAGGAATGGATGTGTGGAAGGAGAAGCCAAGGTTTGTTATCTTTGGGAGAGTTGGTATTTAACTTCTGGTAAAATTGTTTTATCTTTCTTGTAAGATGGGTGTCTTAAATATTGTTCGATGTTATGTAACATATATGTACATATGTAAGCATTTTTTTTTACCAAATTAATAACGGTATCTGATGAATAACTAATGGAATCTGCATATAGTAGCATGTATTTTATTAGTTCTTTTTCAGCCATTTTTATCTACAGGGGTTTTGTAATTTCTTTAGTTTAGAATGGCTACTTTTGTAAAATTATTTCAAAACATCGCAATTCAAACTTATTTGATAAGTGTTATTTATATAATCCTGTTTCTAATTAAAATTTATTATATATATACAAGTAGTAGAATATCATTAATGGATACCTACTTTTCAAAAATATCTATTATCCATATAACATTTCAAAGAGATCTTTAATTTTTTATAATAACGTAAGTAGTTTTGTAATATACAATTATAAACAAAATTGAAGAACAAACAAACATTTAATAAATCCACAGATTTCGGATTGATGGTAATTATATATAGTCTTTTTTATTTCTAGCATTATAAATTATTTTATTAAATAATACTTAACTTTATAATTATACTAATAAATTATGTCTTTATTATTATTATTATTTTTTTAGGCAGATGCTAGTCTTGAAATGGAACAAAGACATTTCTATCAGGCATCTTTAGAATATATCTTTTTACTTCAAGAAGTACAAGAAAGAAAAAAATTTGAATTTGTAGAAACGGTAACTTTTATTTATAATTTTTGAAAACAAAAAATAAAACAAAAAGAGATTTATTTTACATATATAAAGATTATTATTCGTGCTAGTATATATAATGATTAATATGTATATTATGATTTTATTGATTAACATTAAACAATAATAAAAATAATAATAAAGTCTATTGATCAGGAGAATGCGATAGAGTGGAACATCTTAGTAATGGACTAAGCAAACATTTCTACTTATTTGACTAGAAATAATTTTTTTTTAAAATTGTCTTCAGGAATTAATTAATCTCTGAACTATTAATCCTTAAGTTCTCCAATCTATCCTATCAATATACTACATTAAAGAATCTTGTGGAAAAAGTTTCAGTGACTAAAATAGTGTATTTGTCAGCCATACCTATGATCCTGGTTTCAAATATGGGTTTAAGATTAGCCATAAGTATAGGTTTTTGTTTTATTGTTGATTTTTGGAGACATACTTGAGACTATTGACTTGCAGAAGTTTTTGAATCTAGTTTTATTTTTTTACCGATGTGTATAATTCCAAATTAAATATTCATAATGAGTTTATTTTATTCTACGTGATTATTTATTTATTGTTTTTGGATAGTTAGTTTTTGGGGTGATATGGGAGTGAAGGCTGAAATGGTGATTGAGCACTGAGGAAACAGGCCAATCATAACAATTATAATAAATAAGTAGTGACTCTTCCCCCATTAATTTTTCTATTGGAAATCATTTTGGGACTCCACTTTTAGGGCATTAAAATATTAGTCCTGTCTTAGTTCATAGTGTGATATTTTAAAAGAAATAAAAGAGATTATTTAAATTACGTTGTTAATATTAGTGAAGAAAGTGCCAGAAGTGAATTGCTTTTTTTTTTTTTTAATTATTAATTTAATATTATAAGTCTAATGTCTTGTCCGTAGTTATTCATTTGGCATTGGAATGTGTTTTTGTAGAGTTAATTATTAACTCCAAGATACTACCACAGTTGAGTCACTAATGGTTTGAATTTATTTTATAGTAGCTGTGTTTTTTTTCTACTTGGAAGTGAACTAAGAATTTCTGCTCACCAGTTTACTTTATTGAGACAACTATTTGTCATGATTTTCATACTTGTGGTGAGTATTAGAAGACAAGATTTATTCCATTTTTTCCCCTCAACTTTAGTAGTGATGGTATAAAAAAAGCTAACTCTGAGGTATTGGCTCATATGTGAATATTTAGAAAATGTTGACTTTTAGATATTCTTTTGATATGATTCATTGATTGATTTTTAATGACAGGAATAATTCTAAACAATTATATTGTATTGTAAATACATAAACATGTTTTTAGGAATTATACATTAAAAAAAAAAAGTATGAGAAATGTCATCATCATCATTATCAACCATTATCAATCCACTGCAGGATGAAGGTCTCTCCAAGTTTAATCCATCTTCTCCGATCTTTAGCTTCTCTTCTCCACACCACCCCTACACATTTTCTTATTTCATCCATCCATCTTACATGTGGTCTCCTTCTGGGTCTTTTACAATCTCTTGGAATCCAGTTTAAAATTTCAATTGTTCATCTATTATCATCTCTTCTAGCAATATGTCCAGCCCAACTCCACTTCAATCTTTTAATTTTTTTAATGAGGTCAGTAACACCTGTTTGTTCTCTTACCCATACATTGCGTTTTCGATCTCTTCTTGTTACTCCCAACATACATCTCTCCATACTTCTTTGAGTGGTCTGAAGTCTCTGTATTGATCTTCTATTAAGTGTCCAAGTCTCAGATCCATAAGTAAGAACTGGTAAAACACATTTGTTAAAAACCTTTCTTTTCAAACACATAGGCATATTTCCTTTTAATATCAAGTTATTTCTACCAAAAGCACTCCAACCAAGTTTAATTCTATGATTAATTCCCTCCATTATGTTTCCATCTGTATTAATAATCTGACCAAGGTACTTGTAACTCTTAACTTCCTCTAATCCATCATAATCAATCTTTATTTTCATATTTTGAGCAAATCGATTAAACATTACTTTAGTCTTTTTAACATTTATCTTTAGTCCTACTTTCCTACTTTCATCTGATAACTCCTGCAACATTTCCTGCAGCTCGGAAGCATTATTTGCAAAAACAACTACATCATTTGCGAAATCTAAATGACTTAAATAATCTCCATTTACTTTCACTCCTTTAGTTTCCCATTTTAATCCACAAAATACTTCTTGCAGCACTGCTGTAAAAAGTTTTGGAGATATGGAGTCACCTTGTCTTACACCTTTCTCAATGTTGACTTTCCCAGTATCATTATGTAATCTAATTGTTGCTGTTGCATTTTTATAAATATTCTTTAAAATATGACAATATCCTGGATCTATACCTTGATGATCCAATGCTTTAATCACTGAAGAAATGTTTATAGAATCAAATGCCTTTTCATAATCTACAAATCCAAAACATAATGACAACTCATATTCATTTGTCCTTTCTATAACTTCTCTCAATACTTGGATATGATCTACTGTACTAAAACCACTTTTAAATCTAGCTTGTTCTCTTGGTTGGTGAAAATCCAATGTTCTCTGTAGACGAGTTGTAATTATCTTGGTAAAAATTTTGTATAAAACTGATAAAAGGCTGATAGGTCTGTAATTTCTAATATCTTCTTTATCACCTTTTTTAAATATTAATATTATTACTGCATTCTTCCAATCATCCGGTACATCTTTATCATTTAGACATTTGGTATATAACTTTGCTAATATTTTTTCTGTTTCTTCACCTGCTTCTTTTAATATATCAATTATAATTCCATCATTACCTGGAGCCTTTCCTTTTTTCATACATTTAATTGCATTTCTCACTTCTTCATTTAAAATTCTGGGCAATTCGGAAGATGTAATAGATATAGGAGGTACTTGTTCTTTATTACTATATAATTCTTGATAAAAATCTTCTACCAATTTCATAATGTCATCCCTCTTTTTAGTAATAATTCCATCTTTTTTCTTTATTGCAGATATAAATTTCCTACCAATACCAAAATGTTGTTTTACATTCTTAAGACTTTTATTTTCTTCTACAGCTTTTCTTGCTAGTTCACAGTTACACTTTCTTATATCATTTTCAACTCTTTTCCGCACCATTTTACAAAATTCGAGATATTCAATTCTTTTTAATGCATCATTCTTGCATATCTTCATATTCCTTCTTTTCTTCATAAGTTCTCTAGTCTCAGTAGAAATTTTATTAGTCAATTGCTGCTTTTTTCTACCAGCTATCTTTGTTGCAGTTTTTAAAAGTGTATCAGTTATTTTCATATTAATTTCATTCAAATCTGAATCATGTTCAAAATCTACTAATACTTGAAACTGATTTGTAAGTTCTAATTTAAATTCATTAGAATGTTTCTGAAGATTAGGAATATCAACTGTAAATATAGTTTTTCTTAATAATTTTTGTCTCTCTAGTTTTACATTAACATGTATCTTACCCCTTACTAATCGATGATCACTTCCTGTGTTAAATTTATTAAGAACATTACAATCTTGAAATATGTATTTCCTGTTAGTCAAAATATAATCCAATTCTGCTGTACCTTTATTTGGATGCTTCCATGTCCATTTCCTTCTAACATTTTTCTCAAAAAAAGAATTCATAATATAAAGTTTTTCCTTCTCTGCAAACTCCACAAGTCTATGTCCTCTCTCATTTCTATTACCATAACCAAAATTACCTACAACACTTTCATCTTTCATTTGTTTACCAATTCTAGCATTAAAATCTCCCATAACAATTTTAAAATGTTGTTTACTCTGATCAAAAGCCTTTTGTACATCCATATAAAAATCTTCTACTACTTCATCACTATGAGAACTTGTTGGGGCATAAACCTGAATTATCTGCATTTGATATCTGCTATTAAGTTGTATAACTAATCTTGCCACTCTGTCTGATACACCATCAATCTCCACAATATTGTTCTTCCACTTTTTATTTATAATGAATCCTACTCCACTTGTATTTCCAATATTTGTGCCTTTATAATAGAGCATATGTCCACTTTTTAAATCAATTGTCTCTTCACCTTTTCTTCTAACTTCACAAAGTCCAATAATATCCCATTTAATATAAGAGAGTTCTTCTTCTAATTCTTGCAATCTTTCTTCACTTGAAAGTGATCTGCAGTTGTAAGTACCTAAATAAAAAGTCGTCATCAAATGGCAGCCTGGGTCCGCCTCCAGGATATTCTTAGCACCCTCCACCTTCGGCCACCAATCGCTGCCTTGGTTGGTGACTTTACAGCCTCCTGGGATTAAGGGCCATGCTTTATTTTTGTCTGTCATAATTGTATAATTGGGAAAAATCTTTATCATTTACACAAACATTCATTCTGCCTTATCAGGCACTGAGAAGAAAGACCATGGTGTTTCTTGATCTTAAACTCAGAGGTAAAAAGCCAATAAACTCACCACGCTGGCTAATGCATGTTGGTGAGCAGCCCATCCATGTTCGTATACTATAAGAATAAACATATAGTAACAACAGCTGCAACGACAAGAACGTATGGAGTGGACATTAGGAATTTGCCCTGCTCGGTTCCTTTAAGGCCTCCAAGAGGAATCAAAGGGTCTCCTTTCAGTTAATAGCAAACTCCTTTCTGCAGCCATGAGAAATGTAACTGGTACTATTTAGATAAGTTTTGCAGTATTTCATATTGCAAGTTAATTGTGCTATCATGAATATTGAAAATTACAAAAGTGTAATTTTTTTTTTTTTTTGCAATTAATGACATGAAAACATCATTTATGGTGGGGAACATATCAAGCTTTTTTTATCATAATAATTTTTATCCAAGTTGGTACTATTATTAAGATTAAAAAATAGTTTTTATTTTCAAAGAGAAGACAATTAAATTGTAGTTTAATCTCTACAAATAAGAGTAAGTTATAAGCATATGTTGCCTGTAAAACTAAAGCTAGTAAGTGTATGTCTTTTTATAGTATCAACATATTGTTACCTGTTTCTTTTAATGTTGAATCCTTGCATTTTTTTTTGTATATATATATATCAACTAAAATAAATAAATAAATTGTTAATTGTTTTAAGAGATCATGTGATAGATTGACTACAGTATTTGCATTCAATTAACAAATGTAATATTTTTTCTTTTATTTAGCTGAAATCTTTAGTTTGTAAACCATTTTTGTATTAATGAAATAAATTTACTGCACAATGCAATCACTGGATTATATTTGAATAGAATTTTAACTTTGGTGATGTCTCTCCTTTTCCTGGTATCACAATAGGTAATAAAAAATATAAATAAAGCATTAATCAGAACTATTAGTGAAAATCTCTCATGCTTTTATTAAACATTCACCAAATCCCTGTTATTTGCCAGCATTATCTTCAACATATTAAAACATAGCATAACTAGTATTGAACTATTTAAAATATTACAATTCTGTATTGTTTATAATTTTGGTTAGGAAGTTATGTAATTAATGGCATTATACCATACATTTTCTATCCAGTTTTTAAAATTTGAACTCTTATCAGAAAAGAGAGATTGCTTATTTACAAAGGTTGTAGTTTCTCACTCAACCAATTAATCATATTGAAATAATAAGCTGCTTTTATAATAATTATTTTATCACCACTGTTTTATTTAAAGTACTAATCAGCACTTTTTTTATATTTTTTATTAAAGAGCCATTTTGATCTGAAAAAGAACAATACCTCAACTCAAGTAATAAAGAGGAAGAGTTTTTTTAAAAATTGGAATAAGTTGGGATAATATTTTATATAATATATATGACTATTATTTATTACCATGAAAAATCACCAGGCATCTATTTAGAGATGAATTAATGAGATTTGTATTGCAAAACTTCTTGAATAAGTTTTTGACATAAACTAATTTTTCAGATAACTGAGAAAAAGTCCAAATGCAAATATTTTAAAATTCATTTGCCTACTATGACCTTCTCTGCTTCATTTAAAAATTCTTTTAAGAACTGATATTTTTTATTATTATTATTTTATTCCAGAGCTTTGAAATAATCATTGGGTATTGGATGAGAGTGCTACAATCCACTTCTCCAAACTAATTTCAGACACTAGTCTTTTTCATTTGTATTTAATTCCTCTTTTCCTGAGCAAAATTATTTTTGTTGAATGTTAATATATGTCATTCCTATGGATAACATGAAAATGAGGTTACAAGAGTATATAGGTATTGGTGTAATATTAGATTTATATAACTGTATTAGCAAGTTGTTTTTTAGTTTTATGTTATTTTTTGATAGTATAAAAGAATTAATGAAATCTGCTTGATGTTTTAAGTGCATAAAATTCATATTTCTTACTGATAAAAATCTTTAACCAGAAATTAGATTAGTGTTCATAATTATTCAAATAAATAAAATAACCTTTTTTAAAAGTATTTATATATATATATATACACACTTGGGTCTCATTTTACGCGATAGATAGGTTCCTCAGAAAACATGCGCAAACGAAATCATGCAAAAATAGACGTAACTTACATTGAAAAAAAGGGGGATGCAGTCTGTGATTTTTCAAAATTCGTGTAAAAGCAAAGCACCAACGTAAAATTACTTTAAAATTCGTGCAAAAAAAAAAAAAAAAAATAAGGAAATAAAATATGACTAATAAAAAATTTCAAATTTGAAAAAAATTGATACAAGACAAACTTTTTTTAACTATAATATTTAATTTTATTCAAAATAATATATTTTTATGCATAATTTACAGTACAGTAATTTACATTTTTTATTACACGTTTTAATTATTATCGCTATTTGCCAAAAAAACACGTTCGTTTGCAAAACTGGTAAAAAATCAGAAATACCATTAGCGCCAACTTCACACTCATGTTGTGTCAATGGTTTTCTGGTGACAACGTAATTAGTAATTAATCTTTGAGTCAATGATTTTATTAATTGTTTATGAAACTAATAACTAAAAATTAAATTCTTATTTTTGTCTTTAATTTTTTAATTTTCAATTCCGTTAAAAAATCAAATTTCACATCACATTAATTTCAAGTTGCCGTAAGTAATTTTTAAATTGTTAATTACAATTAAAAAATCAGATTTTAATTTTTAATTGTCAAATTTAATTGTGCCCACTGTTATTACTCACCTTTAAAAAATAAACTTGTGGACACTAAATGATTAATAATTGATTACGTTCTTTTTTAAAAAGCAAAAATAGAATGTGATTTAAAATGCAAAATTAACACGCACAATGTTTGAACAAATTTACATTATAATCTTGTAAAATTTAATGTGTGTATACATAAAATGTGGAAATCATGATTTTAATTTCATTATTGCATAAAATCTTACTATTATAAAGCACTGAAAATATTGAAATTACTAAGATGAAAGTCGAATTCCAATAATGTGCTATTACTTTCAATATAATATAAGTGCACGAAATTTATTATTTAAAGTAATAGCGCATTATCGGAGTTCGACTTCCGGTGAAACATGAATAATGTAACTTCAAAATCATGTTAAATAAGTCCACGTAAAAAGAGACCCAGGTGTATATATATATCAGTGTTTGATATACATGTAAACTTAATAGTTAGACCTACATTTATAATAATTTATATGCATTTATATCATACAGAGAAAATATCAAGAACATAATTTTTAGTAAATTTTCGGTGCAAAACATCCTTTATAAAAGCAAATGTTAATACTCAGTATATATATATATATTCAAACAATTGCAAATTGTTGATATAAGATCAAGTTGGGGGCTGAAATTCATTTGGAAGAAGAATGATTACACATGAGTAGAAAGTTTTTTTTATAGTTAGTGATAAAAATTTTTGTTTTTTATTTTTTGCTAGAAATATAGGGATTTAGATTTTCTCTTTTTTGAAAATGTGCAAATCCTTTTTATATTGAAGTAAGAATATAATTAATTGCAATTCTAAAATAGATTAGCAAGATTTAAATAAATTATACTTCAAGGTAGAAAATTTGATCATGTATAGTTTATGGTATTCCCATATATTAATTATAAAATTGATGATTTGTGATTATGCTTGAAATTGAGTTAAATGTTAGAAGAATATCAATATATATTAATTTATTTTAATAAGTGAAAACTGAAAATAAAATAGTTCAAAAGTGATGATTTATATGTTTGTTAAATTTTTGCTTAAAGATAAATTGAATTAACCAGGCAGTAGAATACTATAATCTTGTTATTAACACTTGATTATCATTGATTGTACTTTACCTTGTTTTCCATCTTCTTAGAATATCAAAATTTACTTGTGTATAATGTTATGAAAAAAATTTTAACCTATAAGAAAGACAATTGTTAAGTGATAATGACTTTCCCCTCACTAGAATTTTTTATGTATGAAAAAAAAAAAAGATCAATGGGCACTATATGACAGTGAAAACAGATTCCCCACAATTAGTTTCTAACCAATTGATCTTTTTTTTTTTTGATAGAATACATTGTTTTATTTTCTAGGTCTTAATTATTAAATGCTTATCTAGAAATTGTTATACAATAACAAGGTATAGAATATTTAGTTATCTAATTATACAGTGGATTATCAGTAGATTTTAATAAACAGAAAAGTTTATAGATTTTAGGTAATTATTATTTTTAACTTATAATATAGTCTTTTATTTTTATTTTTTATAGTTACTTGGTTTTATGTATGGTTGGTTGACATTTTATCATCAAGGTAAGTTTTCTCAGCATACAAATTTTGTGTATGACTTTTGTGTGTCAAATTCTTTTATATTACTTATCAAATTGTTTACAATATTTAACAAGGTTTATGCAATATGCTGTAATCTATTACAGAAGGCTCTCATGATATAGGAATTAATACATGTGTTTACCATGTTGATTACTTGGGTTTAAATCTGAATAGAATTTGAAAGATTAGGATTTTTTTTTTGGTAGTTAACCCATAGTCAATTCATTGCTATTCGTGTAAACATTCATTGTTAGAGAGTAAGTAAAGAAGTAAAACCATGAAAACTCACTCTTGGGAATTATTTGGTTTTGGTGAATAATATTTTTTCTTCACAGATATTTATTTTTATTGGAAAACTATTGTGGAATATGTTGCCTTCCTATAGCCTATATAAGACTGATTTAAGCTAGATGATTACAAAATGTGATGTATGTGTATGAGAGCAATTGTTTTATCTAGTTAGATTTATTCCATATAAATATTAATAGCAATTTTTGTTAAGTGTGCTTTAAAATATTTCATCTATTACTGTAAGTTAAGCAAGCAGCAAAAGAATTTAGTTGTTTTTAATTCTATGACCATCAATTAGGAAGAATTCTTTTTATTAAATAATATCTATGTATACTTATAATATAGTATGATAAATTAGAATCTACATTGATTAATCAGCATTATTATTTTGTGTTATACCAATAGTATTTGTGTATAAAAATCATGTAGCATAGATGAATTATTGTTAGTACCAATGGCTTTGGCAAAATAATTTTAATGATTATTTTATTAGGATGGCAAAAGTGAGAGAAACTTCAATTTATAAAGTCTGTATACATAAATCCATGCTTGTATAAAAAAAAGCTGATGTAGTAAATTGTGATATAGATTTAAAGAAAAATTTTAAATATTTTTTATTGTCATGCTATTTCTTGTGATATAATAAATGTTATAATTATAAAAAAAATATTTTTTTTATCATTTGGAGTTGAATAGTAATTCAATTTAATGTTATGAAAAATGGGGAGAAAAATAATATATATATTAGCAGAAAATTCTCTTAATTTTAATAGCAAACTAATTTTATATCTTTGTTCAATTGTTTCAACGAAAAAGAGAATATATATATATATTTCTTTTTTGTTATCAGAAAAATAACATGATTTTTAATTATGCTTATGAAATTTTTGTAATAATTTTATTTAATAATATATAAGAATATTGCACCAGAAAATTAATGATAACAATTCTGATAGCTCACAGAAACATAGACTGATGTATATAAATAAATTCCCTACATGTAACATAAACCATCTATTTCAGTATTACTTTCTTTACCATTATAAAGAAAATATAATGAAAATTTAAGCTTTTTAATTAAATTTAATTAAGATTGATAATGATAGTAATGACCAAACCATATATTACTTATAGAATATTTTATATAAGATATTCAGATATTTTTTGATCACCATCCCTCAGAGGATTATATTCTAACTTTCATCCAAAAATATTTTTTATATGGGATTGAACTGTATACTTTATCCTCTGGCAACATTACCCCAATCTTATACTATTAATATCCTGCCCCTTTCCCAATGTGGAACATGATTTCTCAAAATCAATACCAAATTATTTATGTGGGCATTTGTAATGAGACCAATGAGTTATGAATGATGCAGACATCTAAATAATTTATAGAACAAAACAATATATTTAAAATAATATTGATTGGTAAATATTAAATTTACATAAATAGATATTGTTATATCTCTGGAAAGAATATGAGGGCTAATTATTATAATTTAATTATGACTTAATTTTTTATCTACTTACAAACCTTTTATTTCCAACACATATACATTTCTTTCTTACATTATTATTTAAAACAGAAAAAATGGAATATATATAAAAATATAACTAACAATCAACATAGTACACCTGGGCCTCATTTTATGCAGTAGATAGGTTTCACAGAAAACCCACATTAAAAAAATCGCGCAAAAATAGACTTAACTTACCTTGAAAAATGGGGGATAGGTTCTGTAACTTTCAGAAATCGCATAAAAGCAAAGCAACATGGGAAAATTACTTTAAAATTCGCATTAAAAAAATAAGGGAATAAATTATGACTAGTAAAAAATTTCAAATATTTGAAAAAAAATAATACAAGACAAACTTTTATGAGGCATGGATCTTCGAAAACGTTAAGCCTATAAACTTTAATATTAATTTATATCTTCTTCTCCATTAAACAATTATAAATAAGTGTTTTTTGTTTAACTACAGTATTTAATTTTACATTTTTTTCAGACATATTTTAATCATTACCGCTATTTGACAACATGCATTCATTTGTGAACTGGTCGGAAATCAGATTCATCACAAGAATACAACTAGTGCCACTTTCAGTCTTGTGCTGTGTTAATGGTTTTCTGTTGATAATGTAATCGGTGATTAAACTTTGAGCTGATGATTTTACTAATTCTTTATAAAGCTCATGATGTCCAGATATGTAACTATTTAGCTCTCGTTGGAATTTAAGAGGGTGTTCATTGCAGGAAACTCAGATGTCAGCATTTTCAGACATATTTCTTGTCTCACACATCAATGTAAAATCTATGATTAACTGATTTTTACTTATCAGAAAATTTGTCTTTTTTTGTTTACTACTGAAATAAATTTTAAATGTTCACATTTTGTTTCTATATTAAAAAAAATGAAATCGCAATCAAAACAAAAAGATTATACATTATCATTAGAAAGATTATTTTCAGTTTACAAAATCAATAAAATTTTCGTTATTTATTTTAAAAATCTAAAAGAATATTTATTTTTGTTATATCTATCAAAATACATTTTAAAAGTTTAAAATTTTTGAATATTTATTGCGATATTTTTATACGTAAGTATAAATCTATTATTATTATTTACTCATTAATTTTTTATGCGATAAAAATTATTAGATCAGAAGTCAAGCTTGATAATGTGCTATTACTTTAAATATTATAAATTTCGCACACTCAAACGTCATATTTAAAGTAATAGCACATTATCAGAATTCAACTTCCCTCTAATAATTTCAATATTTTCAACACTTTATAATAATACTATACTAGATTTTATGCAATAAAGTTTTTCACTTAAAATCAAGATTTCCCCATTTTATATATACACATTACATTTTACAAGATTATAATGTAAATCTGCAAACATTATACATGCGTATACTATGCATGTTGTTGTTTTCACATTTTAAATCACATTCTATTTTTGCTTTTTTAAAAAAGAGTATGTAATCAATTAATCATTTAGTGTCCACAAGTTTATTTTTAAAAGGTGAGTAACAGCGGTGGGCACAATTAAATATGACAATTAAAAATTAAAATCTGATTTTTAATTATAATTAACAATTTAAAAATTACATAACATGATCTGAAATTAATGTGATACGAAACAATGAAAATTGATTTTTAAATGGAATTGAAAATTAAAAAATTAAAGACAAAAATAAGAATTTAATTTTTAATTGTTAGTTTTAATTAAATTTTGCCCAATAATGGTGAGTAAATGTCTTTTTATTATCATAAGTCTAAGTTTTTATTTTTATTTTAAACTTTTAGTTTATACTAATAGAGAGGAAAAAACACCCAAGAAAATGAATTTTTTTGGAAACAAAAATTTCAATGTTAGATCGCTTAGCAGAATGGGAAGGATGAACAGCAATTGGAAAACATTTTAGTTTGGGTGAATGTACTATAAGAGCAATTTAAAAAAAGGAAGTTGGCTCTAGTTGTATTTTCTTTTGTGACGAATCTGATGTCGTACTAGTTCACAAATGAACTTGCATATCTTCAAATAGCGATAATGATTAAAATACTGTACATATATGAAAAAATGAAAAATACTGTAAATTACACATAAAAATATGTTGTTTTGAATAAAATTACATATGGTAATTAATAAAAAAAGCAAAAAATGTTTGTCTTGTATCAATTTTTCAAATTTGAATTTTTTTATAAAGCATATTTTATTTCCTTTTTTTTAATGTGAATTTTAAAATAATTTTACATTGTTGCTTTGCTTTTATGCGATTTTCAAAAATTACTGTACATATCCCCCATTTTTTAAGGTAAGTCTATTTTTGTGCGATTTCTTTTGTGCACATTTTTTGAGGAATCTATCTACTTCATAAGATTAGACCCAGGTGTACAGCTTCAGGCCATACATTTTTGAAAAAAAAAAGTATTTCAAGTCAAAATAAGTTATTAATAATTTAAATTTCTTGATATCTAATAAATATAGTGAAATTATTAATATATATATATAGTTGTTGTATACAATATTTTTTTTTATCATTTATTATAATTTGTTTGTAATCAGGCTATGTCATACTGGCAATCTATATAAGAAGCCAAATTATTAATGAATTCTAGTAGTACATGTTGAATTCTGATAGATACTTAGCAGTACTTACAGATGATACTTTTTTTTTGGCATATGTGTTAGTGAAAAATTGATTATATAGCCTTCCTTATGCTATTTTTGATATCTTTACATATTTATGAAGCAGATGGAATAAATTGATAAATGAGCAAAATATATATTGGCATATTATTTCAAAGAAAATTTATTTGTGTTTATTGTCCAAAAGACAAGGTATTGAATCTCTATTGTAGTAGTTGGTTTTAAAAGTACCGTAAACATTATTTTTTTGAATAAAATAAAAAAATTAGTCTGCTATTAAGGAAAAGTGCTTAAGGTTACTGATACATATGACAATCCATCCTGCTTGGTGGTATTGTTCCTCAAACAAAACACATAAGATATAATGTTACCGGGCCATTACATTTTCTTTAATATTTTAACAAGTAAACAATACACAGATCACTCTTTAAAATTACATTATTTTATTATTTTTGAAACTAATTACTTTTTTTTTTTGGTTTTGTAATAAAAGTTCCTCTATTTTAGCTTTTTTTTTTTTCTTTGAAATAATCAATATTTTTTTTCTTTTGTAATAAATATTACTTTAGGTTAGGTTTTTTTTTTTTTTTTGAAAATTAATTTAATATATTTACAAAATGTTCATTTGTTAACTTTTTGATCACTAATGTTGATTTGATTACTTCTAACATAGTATTATTTTTGGTCAATAAACAACATCTCAATAACCAATTTATTTTTGTTTGGTAATAAATGTTCCTTTATTTTTTTTTTTTTTGTGAACCATAATTTAATATATTTGCAAAATGTTAGTTTGTTAAATTTTTTAGGAATAATGTTTATTAAATTACTTCAAACAGAGTTTGATTTTTGGGTAGCCGTCGAACCAGGTTTCGTTATGAACAGAACATCTTCACTGGCAATAACTCATTCTGCATTCCATCTTATAGATCCTACATTTCCTTAGAGCCATCTTCCCACCACACACACTTTTCCTTTCTGTTGGTAGAATTCATTTCTCTTGCAGAAAGGCCACAGCGGACGCTTCTGTATTAGGCAGTAGAGACAGCTTGAACGAATAGTTTTTTTTCACAAGTAGCCATTTTTTGACCAATGCAAGCTCTCACAAGTTACGAGACTTTAGATTCAGGTATGCTGAATTGCCACATTTCCTAATTTTAACACGGTTTAGGTTTGAAAATAATTGCTTCTGACCACATATTGGTTCACTTTCTGTCATAAAAATTATTCACACCCTATCATAATAAGTTAGCGATATATTAAGTGTCAGCTATTCGTATAGAGGGTAAACAACACATATCTGAGCTAACTGATAAGGTAGGCTAAGTGTGAATTGTGAGAGCAATTGATCGCAAAACACGCTACTAGGCTGCCATTAGCCAAAAGACTCAATTGCACTCAATTGGTGATAGCTAATTGAGAAGCTGTGCCTGATAAATCATATATTCAACTACTTTTGGCTAGCAACAAAGCCATCACGCGGGATGGATTGTCATATATATCAGTACCGTGCTTAACATAGCAAGAGAAAGTGACTGACCAGTAAAACCTGGGTAAAGTTGAAAACATTGAAAAACTCTATGTATATTTTCTTTGACTTTTTTATGTCATTCATAGAGTTAGAAAAATATAATGAAATTGCCAATTTTGGGATTGATTTTTAATATATTTATATTTTGTATAATTAGATTGCAAACATAATTTTGTTATATAAAGATTGTGAGAATTAATAATTGAGATATTTTATTTTTATATTGAAACATGCACATATGTTTACAATATGTTTATATTTACATTGAATATATGTTTGATGGTTAATTATTTATATATTGTTAAAATAGAATAATATTAATCTGTAGATTTAATGAAAATGATTGGAATATTTTGAGCTACCAGACTTGCACATACATATTTTAGTATCTTTTACAATTTATATATCTGTAAACTACAATTTAAATAATTCTTATATATATAGCTTGGTTGTCAATCTACATAAATGATGTGATATTTGTACATCAAAATCATAATGATCTATTAAAGTATTTATCAGACCCTTTTTTAAAAATGTTATTATTAATTGATCAATAAATTTATTAATCATTATTTCAAGTTATTCCAGTGAAATTTAATTAGATTAAGAATTGGGTGTATTTTTTCTTCTTCACAATCATCAAATTCCTTGTTATTCACAAGCTAGTTATGGACTAATCGTAGATGGGATATATGCGTGAACAAACATGTAATTTTCTTTAGGATGGTGCTGTAATAGAATATTACATTGAAAGTCCATTCACTTTATGTATGTTTTATGATGCTTATGACTAATTTGCTGATGGTCAGTCCACTCATGGCACTTGGGCCTAGAGCATTGATGATGGTCAGCATTGATATAATGATCCTAGCATTTTTTGATATATATTTTTGTTATTTTAGATATGTATATAACAAAAAATAATGACAAATACTCTTTGATAATATTATGCCCCAAGTTTGGCATTGGCTTAATGATGATTAATTTAAAGTTTTATAGTACGTCTCTTTTAAATCCAGCTACAAAGTGTGTGATTATTTTCTGCAATTAGTTAATTTTGATGATGATAACTTGCTGATTGATTTATCTGCTCTTATTCATTAAAGTCAGTGATACTTATTAGTATTTCCATACAATCTCATATAAATAATATTAATCCATACATTACATTTTAAAAATCTATTAATTATAAAATTATTATTTGCAGAGCCTCTATTATTTTAAAATATATTAGAAATATGATATTCTTTGTTTCTTTTATTATGTCTATGCCACCTAATGTAAGCTTTGGTAATTAATAGATGCCAGGTCATAGTGTGTAATAAATTCTTATGCAACATGCAGCCATGATGAAAGAAAAAGAGTATGCTAGCTGAACAGCAATGTGTGAGCTGTTATCATGTGATAGAATTTTGTGTTAAGAAATATAATGTTTCAAATAATTTATTCTTTAATTAAAAATAATAAGTTTTATAAAATATTTTCCATCTGATAATGCTTTGCAAATGTAGTCATTACTATATGGTTATGTAAATTGGTAACTATATCAATTAATTATAACTGTGTCATTTAGATGTTGAACAGATTCTATTGGATTGAACTTATTCATAAGTATGAATATGTATATAAAGAGAAATAAATAGGTTTGAGCACAAAACTGTAATTTGAATTGTTTATAAAATTAAATTATTCTATAGTGTAAGAAAAGAAAACGTGATTTTTCTTTCACATGCTCACCTTTAACTTCATTAGTTGTCAGTAGCTTCAAAATATTCACTTTAATATGGGCATTGATTGACTCAATGAGAACTATATGATAGTCCTAATAAACTCACACAGTTGGTTTTTGATTAGTTGTTGTTTAGGAGTACTGTCTGCTGTGAAAACTGTCTTTAGTCAGAAATCAGTCACATGAATCTGTTTTACATTGCAATTTAGTATTTATAATTAAATTAATAGTAGCAAGTAAATGAAGTTGATGCTATCACATTATTCTGAAAAGATTACCATAGAAATAGAAATTTTTGTTCAGAAAATTGTTTTAGATTTGTTTTATATGGTGCATATGCATTTATACACACATTTACTTATGAGGGGAATTTTTTTTTAGGACATGAAGTTGCTAAAGATTTTAAACCATTTATGACAGATCTTCAAATGAGGCTACAAAGAGTAAGTTTTTTTTTTTTTACTATTTATGTTTATTTTTTATAATAAATGAATCCTAATTTTTTAAAAACAGATAGTAATTACTCTGTAAGAATGATTAATGATAAGTACATAAAATTGAAATGACTTAATTTTAAATTTTTTTAGACTTTTTATATTTTTATATAATCAATATACATATATATTGTATACAGTTTGAATTCTAATTTAAAATTCATTCTTGTAGTATATACATTTCATGACCTTTGTCAAAAGTATGTACTATTATTTGTGAACTGTCATTTTTGTACATCAGTTTTTTTTTTTTTAACATATTCTTGAGTTTTCTGATTTTCGCCAATATTAGATATCACAGCAGGCGATATATGTTAGACATATATTGTTTACCATATTCATAATTTAGCAAGCAGTCATATTATCTTTTTTAGCATTAGAATATTTAGTTGGATGTCCTTCCAATCACTTCTGAGAAAAAGATAACAATTCTAAATTTATTTACCTCATTGATGAATATCATAATTTTAGACTTACAGACAAATTGTAATAATACTTAAAAATCTGGCTCCTGTAGCTATTAGGTATCCTATCAGCAAATGCTGTTGAAATATTATCCCCCTCCCCCATTTCTTTAATATTTATTCTTGGATTTTTTGATTTTTTCAATATTTAATATTTTTTTGGCGAGGCAGTATACTGTAATTAGGCCATTTATTTTACAAATTTAGGATTTAGAAAGTAATGAGATTTTCAACCATTAGGAAGTTTAATTAATCCACAATAGCTACAATACTGTATAGAAATGTTCAAACAACCAGAGGTATTTCATACTGCTCCTAAGAATAATATGTTTCATGTAAATATCATTTAAATTTTGATTTTTTTTTCTTAATTATAAGCATTATTTGCAATATATATTAAAATGTTTATGTAAAAAAATTAAAAATAAATAGCCATAAAATCACAAAAACTGGATTCAGTTAATGGAAGAAATGTGCCTTTTATTATTGTTGCTATTAGTTATAATAAGTTTTATAATATGATCATATGCAAAAGACAAAAAAAATTTTTTTTATAGCCAGTAAATTACAAAGCGATACGAGATATTGCTAAATCTGAAAAGGGACTACATGAGCTAAATTCAAACTAATTTGATTTTTGCAAAATAGAGACATACTTAGGAAGGTAATGAGGCAGACATTTGCTCAATTTAAAAAATAATATGAAATTAAGAAAACATTGGTAGGCATTGTAGTTAAATAACCTTTTATATTTTTTGCATGGCAACATGACTGGTAGAAAGAAATTCTAAAGAGAATCCTCTATCAGATCATGATGATATATTTATTCACTTTCTTGATGGATATCATAATTTTGAAGCTACAAATAAATTATAATAATATTAACAATTTTATCTGTGGTAACAATTAGTTATTCTATTGATGATTTTGGCTTCTATTTGCAAATTCTTATGAATTATTTTCTCTTTTTTTCCCAATTTTTATTGCAGATTTCTGATCTGCAACTTAAGTACAATGAATAATTAGATAGCTGAAGTTTGAACTAGATAAATGAATGAATGAATACTGATTACAATGAAATTTCTATTAATATTAAATCAATTGCAATTGATATTTTTTTGGTAAACATGTTGTTATCTAATCTATTCCATCAAGTAGTTCAATTAAGTGCTTATTTTCTTAGTTAATTATCTTTATTTTTAATTGCACTCATATATTTTAATTATAAGTTCTCAAATTTTATTTATAATTTATTTCAATAAATTTTATTCTGATTTCTAATGTGATTATAAAATGACATTTATTTACTTTTTCTTAATAAAGAAAAATATTATTTAATTATTTTTTTAACTTCCCACATTATTTTAAATTCATTCCAAAACAAAAAAGAAAATCAAAAGAAACCATTCTTTTTAAGATGTGATATGTTGGACTATTTCCATCATTTATGAGTGAATGTTGTATGTATAGAAAATTTTAAACTTTATTTAAACTTTTCAAATACAAACAACTTGTTAGTAATAACACAAATAGACAATACAGGTTAGTAATTGCACAACGTTTCGAGTAGTATTATTCTCCACTCTTCTTCAAGTGTTGCTGGCCTATATGGACAGTGACAATATTCGCTTAGAGGTTAAACTCAAACCTTTAGATTCTTGTATATCTAATTTAAGGCTCTACCAACTGAGCTATTCTGTCAAAGGCAACATATAGTAGAAAATTGATATATTTATATATGAGGGTTGGTTCAAATCCTCCTGAGTCCTTCAATTTTTTTTTAAGTTTAATTTTGTTTATTTTTTTTTATTTTTTCCTAAGAGCAAGATTAATTAGAGGCTTCCATACATTGTGTATTGCCACACTGGGTTGACTTATAGGATTATTTACCATTGTCATATGAGCAGCTTCCTTGAATTTTCTTCTATGCATTTTTTCCTCTTTATCCAATATCTTTGTATTTTCCCACTTAAGCATGTGGTCATTAGTACATGCATGATCTGCTATGGTAGACACATCTGTTTTTTCTCTTTTAACCATTAGTTTGCATTCCTTCAATCGTTGTTCAACAGGGTGACAGGTCTCACCAATGTATTTCCTTCCACATTCACATGGTATTTCGTAGATGCAGTTTTTGTTCTTCAGCATTTCCAGTTTAGGCTTAGTAGAAGTAAGCATTCCTCGAAGTGTGGTATGACTTTAGAAAGCAGTTCTAATATTATATTGACTGCAGATTCTCTTTAGTTTGTCCGCCATTCCTGGTATGTATGGATACACTACCGTACCAATAACTGTTTTCTCTTTTGGTGTCTCTTTTTGCTGTCTCTTGAAGGTTTTTCTGATGACTGCTGATGGATAACCATTCTTCATAAGCATTTGTTCTATGTGAATCTTTTCTTTTTCCAAATCATTGGTTTCTGAACAAACCTCCTTTGCTCTGTTCCATAATGATAATACAATTCCTTGTTTAGTGCTTTTTGTATGATTGGGTGTATATGCCAAGTATTTGCCAGTGTGTGTTGGTTTCCTTGTCACAAGAACATCCAAGAATGCCAATTTTTGTTCTTGTTCTGATTCCATCATGAATTTAATTGTAGGCGATATGTCTTTCTGGATGCACATTAACAACATATCGCCTACAATCAAATTCACGATGGAATCAGAACAAGAACAAAAATTGGCATTCTTGGATGTTCTTGTGACAAGACTCCCTCAGGGCAAAGTAAAAACAACAGTGCATAGGAAACCAACCCACACTGGCAAATACTTGGCATATACATCCAATCATACAAGAAGCACTAAACAAGGAATTGTACTATCACTATGGAACAGAGCAAAGGAGGTTTTTTTAGAAACCAGTGATTTGGAAAAAGAAAAGATTTACATAGAACAAATGCTTATGAAGAATGGTTATCCATCAGCAGTCATCAGAAAAACCTTCAAGAGACAGCAAAAAGAGACATCAAAAGAGAAAACAGTTATTGGTACGGTAGTGTATCCATACATACCAGGAATGGCGGACAAACTAAAGAGAATCTGCAGTCAATATAATATTAGAACCGCTTTCCAAAGTCATACCACACTTCGAGGAATGCTTACTTCTACTAAGCCTAAACTGGAAATGCTGAAGAACAAAAACTGCATCTATGAAATACCATGTGAATGTGGAAGGAAATCCATTGGTGAGACCTGTCACCCTGTTGAACAACGATTGAAGGAACACAAACTAATGGTTAAAAGAGAAAAAACAGATGTGTCTACCATAGCAGATCATGCATGTACTAATGACCACATGCTTAAGTGGGAAAATACAAAGATATTGGATAAAGAGGAAAAAATGCATAGAAGAAAATTCAAGGAAGCTGCTCATATGACAATGGTAAATAATCCTATAAGTCAACCCAGTGTGGCAATACACAATGTATGGAAGCCTCTAATTAATCTTGCTCTTAGGAAAAAATAAAAAAAATAAAAATAATTAGACTTAAAAAAAAATTGAAGGACTCAGGAGGATTTGAACCAACCCTCATATATAAATATATCAATTTTCTACTATATGTTGCCTTTGACAGAATAGCTCAGTTGGTAGAGCCTTAAATTAGATATACAAGAATCTAAAGGTTTGAGTTTAACCTCTAAGTGAATATTGTCACTGTGCATATAGGCCAGCAACACTTGAAGAAGAGTGGAGAATAATACTATTCGAAACGTTATGCAATTACTAACCTGTATTGTCTATTTGTGTTATTACTAACAAGTTGTTTGTATTTGAAAAGTTTAAATAAAGTTTAAAATTTTCTATACATACAACATTCACTCATAAATGATGGAAATAGTCCAACATATCACATCTTATAATATACCATCATTACAAAACTTCAGACCAATACCATTCTTTTTATATTTATATTTAAGCTTTCTAATATAAAATAACATTGAATCTTTTATAATAATTTAATCTTTTTTCTTCATATTTTATCATATCCTTTTTTTAATATAAACTTATTTTAACACTAGCATGGCTAATATTATATTGCTTAAATATTATGTAGACATATCTTCATCTCTCTTTTTGCCTTACTGCATAATGCCTAGCATATTTGTTTCCTATGCCTTTGAGTTAGGAAAAATTAGGAAAATTTTGTTAGGCAATAACAAGGTTCAGGATTTTTTATTTTTCAAGTTGTCAGCCATTAGCTAACATAAAAAAGTAATCTTATTATTAGTAATTTAACTATTTTTACTTGGAAGGTAAATCAAGAAAGAAAAATTTTAATTTGTTATTACTTAGTACTTGCTAGATTGTGAATAATATCATCTAAATTATTTCTATTTTGAAAGACTATTGTAGAGACCTTTGTCTTGTCAAGAAAAGCTGTTTTACTGTCTCATATTTTGACTGTGATGTCTACACCATTTGGTTCTAAAATTTTATGCGTTTTTATAAAAAGTATTTATCAAAAAGAAATGGAATGAATAAATTGAGGAAGATTTTCATATGTATGGTCTGTACTTTAATTCAGGTATGAAATTTTTTATATATTATTTGGAGAGGAGGGGATGAAAAAATGCAAAAGGTACAATGCTTATGCTATATTAAATTCCATGCATTTTATCTACACACCTATTTTAGCAGTTTTTTTAAATATATTTTTGCTATCATAGTATCAGAATGTGCACTGTGAATTAGAAAACTAAAATTTCATTTAAAATGCATAGAACATAAAATAAATTATAGTAGCAATTCTGACAAGTCTAGAAGGAACTGTGAAATGCTTCATTTTTAAGTTCATATCAATTTCTGAATATACTGTATATTACTGTCTCTTTCTTACATTAAGTGGCTTGATGTCACTCTTTACAATGAATTCTTTGTTAATGTTTCATATATTCCTGTTAACCACAATATTTTTTTTCTGTTCACATCCTCCATTCACAAATTTAATTCTTTTTTAGTTTTCATCAATACAACTCATGTAATATAAATATAATTTTACCAGTTTTAGATCACAAGTAATACTTGAATAAATTCTTTCCTTTTTATTATTTCAAGAATTGACAATTTGAATTTATTGAGTAACTGATTAGTTTCAGCATTCTACTATTTCTACGTTTGTGGTTTTAGTTATTTGCAGTTCAACTATATATATATTAATGAAAAAATAATACTAAAAAGTTTTTTTAGTTTTTAGTGCAATCTCTTTGGATATCATGATTTCAAAATTAACAACATTGTAACTCTGTTTTTATACAAGTGCAAAATTAAAAAAAAAAGTTACTATTTAAAACAATAAATAAAACAATATTTTATTCGATTTTTTTTATCAAGAATGTTTATTATCTATGTGTACAGTGATCATTCAAGGAAAAAACAAAAACAAAATTCTACACCTATTTTGTAAAACAATATGATTTTAAATCAGGTAAGATCTAAATCTTATTGAGTTGCCTCATGTTTTTAAAAGTCCTGGGTTGACTTTGTGCAGTCTACAAAACTGTCTTTGTTTGTTTTGTTGCATGCTTGATTTGAAATAAAAATAGTTAGAAGTTGATCTTTAATCTGTTAGTACTATTTGAGTATTCTATTTCATTTTTTTATTTTTTATTTGAGTATTCTAATCTAGTAAAAATATAAAGCAAACAATTTTGAATCAAAACATAATATAAAAAATAATTTTTTAAAAGTGATTTATTAACTATAGTATTGATCATGAATTACATAAATATATTGGATAAAAATTGAAAAATAAAGCATGCAGCGCACAAATAAGCTTATTAATTTACAGATATTTATTGAACCTGTTTATTTTTTAAAATTATATTTCAAATGTGTATATACAGTATTTAACACTCATACATATATAACGTAATAGTCAAATCAATCTGCAGGCTCAACATCAATTACCCAAGGATGCCACTAGACTTATCATCTGGAATTTCCTATTTATGTTAATGTGTGATGCTATTCAGCAGAATTAGGCCTCACTAGATGCTAATACACTGATCTATATAGGAAATTTAAAATTTACTTGTGAAGATAGTATAACCACTAACCCAACAGATTCTGCAACCATTAGTAATATTTATTATGTCCACTAGCGCATGGAGAATTACTGGACTCTTTGAAGGAAGTCATTGACTATTTATACATGACACAATCCTGGAACTTGTAACAAAGAGTAAAATTCTGGACTCACATATTGCAATATATATATATATTCACAAATTAATATTATGATTGTTTCATAAGTTATCAAAACATATAACTATTTGATAAATTTATTGAATGCTTATTATACTATGTTTATAAGAGAAAGCAATATTTCTTTTACTACTTTGTATTTTTCAATAATTGATTAATTTATTTAATTAAACTTAACAATGTTGGCTGCATTCATTAAAACTACATTATGAATGTCTGTAGACATAATTAGAACATCAATCCATCTTGGAATCAAAATTCAATATGACTGTATCCATGAAGTTATAATAATTACTACATGAGTTTTCTATCTGAATAGTCCTAATAGGCATTTAATTATCATGCTGGGCAATTCTCATTATTTAGGGAAAATACTAGAAAGCCTACCCTAGCAACTTTAACAAATATTTTATATTCAGGGCATTATCATCATCATTTAAGAAAAATACAACAAAGACCACATAAGGATGTGCATTTATAAGTAAGATTCTTCATATGTTATCTATATAGCCCAATCTATAGTGCTTTTTAATTTTATTAAATGCGTTATCTATACTATACATATATGCCACTTATAATATCAAAATGGATTTCTGATCAACAGTCTTTAACTAACCTATTACTATATTTATACAACAAACACACCCAAACATAATTTCAATAAGCCACCAAGATGATATTCAACATTTCTGTCTTTAATATTTAATTCGCATAAATATTTTGTTTTGGAATTTAAGAAATCTGATGACTAATGTCTTCTGGATTATTGTTGATTTTTTATAGTCCCTAATGTAAATTAAAATGATTTAAAATAGTATTTCTACAATTAATATTTGCTTAGCCGTGAATTGAAATTAAAATGATTTAGAATAGCATTCCCACAATTCGCTGCATTTCTAAAAAATTTTAATTAAAATTTTAATTAAAATTTTAGTAATGATATAAATAATTATGCTTAATTCTAAAACTATATATATATAAAATACATACAAAAAATGAAGAATTCTATTTAAAAGTCTTTTTCATTAAAGCCCCAAAGGAAAAAGTTTATAAATTCAAATGACTTCACCATTGCTTTTTCCCTATAATATACTTCAGAATATGTCAGTTGAAGTATTATTTTCTTTCACTCAGGAGCACATATTTGGAGAAAATTATAAGTGAATTTTCATTTATTATGTTTGTTTATTAAAATCACAATCAGGTTTCCTCACTTCATATTTATTTGATCACAATCAGGGTTTCTATTATTTTTGATTTGGTAGTTTGTAGTGACATATACATTATATGCCACTGGGACCATTCTTAAGAGATTGGCTATTTGCCCAATGGAATATCTATTAAGTAACATTAAAATGTACATTTAAATTAATACTAAAATTTATGTTTACTAAAACTAGTGTGTAAAATTAGTTATTTAATAAAGCAAAATATATCAAAACATTAGCTAAATAATGAGAAGGAACTAAAAAGTAAAATCTGATTACATAGGAATGCAACTGACAATAACCAATTAACAATTGAATTCTAGAAGGATCTAATATTTTAAAAAGCCTTAATAGATAATAAAAAAGCAGATAAAACAGATAGATTATTCCAGTAAACAAAGGAGAAAAGAGAACTATTTAAGCAGGGGCAAAAAGAAAGCAACATGTTTGTGCAACAGTGGAAGAAACCAACGGAGATTTATTTCCAGACCCAGGACCTCAGCTCCTGAAGGTACTCAAGCCAATTAGGTTTCAAACAGATCACCCTGATCTTATTATGATTTATATGTGCCAATTTATATGTGCCTCAAAGGCCCACAGGGACCTTTGCCATGATGTTGAGTAAATAGTGACTTTAATTAAATATTAAATATGATTAAGCCCTTGAAAGTGTCTGAGTAAGTGCATATAGAGTAATTGAACTTATATATATTCATATTGTATTATGTATAATGATGTGTATCTATATTATCATTTTGTTATTAAAATTAGATTAGAAATTGATTCACAGTTTGATTAGTTACTTTACTTTGAAGGATAAGAATTTAGCGAATAATATTGCTAGTCTTACTCAAGAGAAAGTTAATATTAAAACATAGCAAACCTGGCACAGTCATTAGTTCGAACCTAGCTAAAGGAATAATTAGTTTAGGAAAGGATAGTAATTGTCAGTCTAAGATGTTGTTGTCTGGATAAACAGTCATAAGCAAGTTCGATGTGGGGAATGCTTCAGAATGGCCATTATATGTAACACAGATAGAAAACTTTTTTACCTTGAACGGTATTCAAGATAATAAAAAAAAAGTTGCAGTACTTCTGAAAAGTTATAGAAATCGTTAATAAGTTTTTTATGA
The DNA here is from genome assembly GCA_028023455.1 of Epiperipatus broadwayi. NCBI lineage: Eukaryota > Metazoa > Onychophora > Udeonychophora > Euonychophora > Peripatidae > Epiperipatus > Epiperipatus broadwayi. The sequence goes on from JAQFVV010000018.1 coordinate 12,303,124, forward strand.
CCCACCACTACCACTAATAGTATAGAATACAAAGAGCTAGTTAAGAAATTAACAGAATATTTTAGTCTATCCCATCACACAGCTTGTTTAAACTGAGGACTAAGAAACAGTTTAAAGGGGAATCAATAAAAGATTATAATTAGGCTCTTAGGGAGTTAGCTAAGGATTGTGGGTATGGGAATTATGTAGAAGAAATACTCCTAGATCAATTACTCTGGGGTATATATAATGATAGATTGTGAGAACAACTATTAACTGAGACTGATTTAAGATACCAGAGTGCTATTCAAAAAGCCATAATGTATGGGCTAATAAGTGAACATGCTCAAGCTTTTAAAAACAAAACTGAAGATAGTCCAAATACGCATTTTTAAAACAGAGGAATTGTAGTAACCCATGCCAATTTGAAGTTGTATGTTACTGCTGAAGTAAAAATGATCATAAAGCAAAAGAATGCAGATGGAAAGAAGAGAAATGTGTTAAATGTGGGTTTAAGGGACACAAACCCAGTAATGAGTTGAACCAAAAGAAAATGTGGGGCCAAAAGAATAGGGGAGGTAAACCCAATAATAAATGTACTATTAAAAATATGGATATGGAGGGGCAGCAACAATTCATGATTGAATTGGAAGTTTGTAGAGTAAATATGAAAATGGAAATAGATAATGGCTCAGGGATATGTATATTATCAGACATAGAGTAGAGAGCACCATCAGATGCTAGGTTAGAACTTAAAAAACTAATGTAAAAGCTTGTGATGTAAGCAGCAATACATTAAACTTACTGGGGCAAGTACAGACACTGATTAGATACTGCAATAAAATATTTAGGTTTCCACTATATATATTATAAGGGAAATTCAGCCCTATAATAACCAGGGAGTGGTTTAAAGCAATTGCAATTCAAGTTGCATAATAAAAAAAAAATCCCTCAAAAGAGAAGTAAAAAATAAATACCCAGACTTATTTACCAAGAAGTTAGGTATCGTAGCTACAAACTCAGTAGAGTTTGAGCTAGCTGACAATGCATGCCCCACAATTTGTAAACCTTCATTCAGAGAATAAAAGTAGAGGAAAAAATTCAGTCATTGGTCAATAAAGGCATATTGACATTAGTAGAAATGCCTGATTGTGCTACACCTATAGTCAAAATTACAAAACCTAATTGGTACATATGTATATGTGGCAACTATAGAGTAACTGTGAACAAGTTTTTAAATAAGTCGGTGTAACCTGTGTCTAATGTAAGAGAAATACTGGCTAATCTTCAAAAAGCATCCTATTTTGCAAAGCTTGATCTAAATTCAGCTTTCCATCAGATCCCAGTGTCAGAGAAAACTGTTGAAATATTAACGTTGACCATACCTTTTGGGTTATATTATTAAAGTGCAATAGGTTGCCTTTGGCATATCAATAGCACCAAATATATTTCAGGCAAAAATTGATATACCATTGTAGGGATTTGAGGGTGTTATACCATATTTTGCTGATATACTAGTAACTGAGACTTGAAAGGGAATTTACATCAGAAGCTGATTAAGGTATGTGCAAAATTAAATAATTTCAGAGTAAAAGTAAATGCCCCAAAAAGCTAATGGAATACTAAATAATTGGTTTTTCTAGGACACATAATCTCTGGCAAAAGTAAATGTCCTCCTGAAAAAGTAAAAGCTGTTTAAAAGATGGAAAAATTAAAAAATGTCAAAATTGCAGTCATTTTTAAACCAAGTATCAAAATGCGATCTTCAAGTTACTGAGAAAGAATCAAGTGGCAGTGGTTAAAGACCCATGATGATTCTTTTAGATGCACTAAAGGTTAACTGCCATCAGAAAAATTATTAGGCTATTTTGACAATAATCAAGAAGTAACTTTACCCACAGATGCCTCAGAATGGGGGTTGTGGCAGTTTTATGCGATGTTATAATGGAGAATATCCCATTACCTATGTGTCTAGAACCCTCTCTAAAGCTGAGAAAAACTACAGTTAAATAGCCTTTGGGAGCAATATATGGGCTAAAAAAATTTCACCAAAATATGTACTGCAGATCATTTCAAATAATAATGATTGTAAGCCATTATTAGATATATCTGAAGAGAACCTTAGATGAATAATATAGAATTAAATTATGTAGATGCTATGCAGTCTGAGATACTTAACAATAATATTCTGGAAAAATGAATGTGGGAAGATAAAGGATACCAGCTACTAAAGATCTAAATTAGGAATATCTGGCCAACAAAGAAACCAGAATGTGTGGCACTGGCTTTTTGGATTATTAGAAATAATTTATTGTTCAGTAAAGGATGCATATTAATGGTGGTTATACCATCACAAGGAAGAAATAAAGTATTAAAGTTGCTACACCAAGGTCACTCAGGAATAGTGTGTGCAAAAGCTTTAGCACATAGATACATCTGGTGACCAAGAATAACAATATATATAGAGAATTGTATTAAAAAATGTCCAGCTTGTCAATCACAGTGCAACATGAAAACAAAGGAATTATACCCTGGCTTAAAACAAATAAACTGTGGCAGGGACTTCACATGGATCATGCAGATCATATTAATGACAAAATAGTATTAGTATTTGTAGATTCATATTCAAAATGGGCAGTGAGCCACATTGTCAATAATATAAGTGCTAATGAAATGATAAAAATACCAAAAGTGCCACACATTACTGGAAGTAATGGTTGCAGATAATGACACTGGATTTACAGCGCAAGAGATGGAAGAATATTTTTAAAACAATGAAATCAGACACATACATGCACTCCCCTACCATCTGGAATCGAATGGCCTTGCTGATCCAAATAATTAAAACAGCAATAAGAAAATCTCTTGAGTAGCAACATTGCAAGAAGTTTTATATGATGCAATGTTGCATCAATTATTGACTCAACGGCTTCAACAACTATAAACAAATCGAGGCGGAGTTGCTGAGCCATGTTAATGACAAAGGATGAGTATTTCCATCATAAAAGTGAAGAAAAAACATTCCAAAATGGTGAAGAATGATTCGCTGTAAAAGAAATGGATCGAGAGTATAATTATGGGAAGACAATCCAGACAAACAGTAACTGTTCAAAACAAAATTTGTCGCCAAACTACAGAAGAGATGCTGTATCCAACTATAATACCAGATAGTGAAGAGTCAACAAAACAGACCGGAAAACAAGAAAGTGAACAGATAAATCTGGAGACCGAAAGACAAAAGAATTTACAGCCCCAAGTTCAATGTAAGCTAAAACAAAAAAAGATCATATCCAGGGAAAGGCAAAGATCACCCTGACCCTAACAGAATAAATGTAAACCAAAAAAATTGCAGGATTTCTGGAGTAGGGGGAAGATAGTAACATTAAAATGTATGTTTAAATTAATACTAAAATTTATATTTATTAAAACTAGTGTGTAAAATTAATTACATAATAAAGTGAAATAAATTAAAACAATTAAATAATGAGAAGGCAGTAAAAAGTAAAATATGATTACGTAGGAATGCAAATGGCAATAACTAATTATCAATTGAATTCTAGAAGGATCTAATGTTTTAAAAAACCTTAATAGATAATAAGAATCCTTCCACCCTGATAAAAATAAAATAGATAGATTACTCCAGAAAACAAAGAAGAAAAGAAAACTATTTCAGTAGGGGAAAAAAGAAAGCAATGCCTTTTCCATCTCCCTCGTGACTTCGCATAAATGGTTGGCTGAACAACGTGAAGCAGAGGAAGAAAATTGCAGGGATTTGTTTCCAGACCCAGGATCTTGGCTCCTGAAAATACTCAAGCTGACTAGGGTTCAAACAGATCATCCGATCTTGTGTTTTATTTGTGCATCAAGGGCCCACAGAAGTAAAGACATTTGCCATGATGTTGGTTAAATAATGATATTAATTAAGTAATAAGTATGATTAAGCAAGGGACTACTAATACTTCCTGGAAAGTGTCTGAGGAAGTGCATATAGTGTAATTAAATTTATGTGTATTCATATTATATTCTGTATAACATATAACATTGTGTATCTATATTATTAGAATTATAGTGTTCTGTTATTAAAATTAGTTTAGAAATTGATCCGCAATAGGGTTAGTTACTTTACTGTAAATGAAGGATAAGAATTGAGAAATCATATTGCTAGTCTTACTCAAAAGAAAGTCAAGATTAAGATATAGCACCCAGATAGGATTTAGGGCAAATTCACTCATCATAGGAAAGTTTAAGAGGTTTTAGTCTTGTTTTATTAGTTGGTAATTTCCCCCTTTTATGAATGACACAACACGATATTGCTCACTAAATTTGCATTTACAGTACTTTTCAACACACACACACACACATATATAAAATCAGATAAAATAAATATAATTAAAATATTCTCATTTTTTTATATCAGTAACACTTTTTTGCATGTATAGAATGTATATATAAATTAAGATTATAGTATAAACAAAAAAATTAAGAAGAATTAATAATAATAAATTGAGAAAGCATATTTACATGTATAATTTATTGTCATATCACAGAACATTCTCATTCCAAATATGTTACTCATAATTATTTGGCAGACGACTCATAACAAGTCATTTTAATAAACTTGCAAATACAATTTACTTTTTATTTATCTATGCCCATTCATTCAGTCTGACAAAAGGAGCTTTTTTTGTCGCACTGAATGAATGGGCATTAATAAATGATATTTACAAGTTTATTAAAATGACTCTTTATAAGTCTGCCTGCAAAATAATTCTGAATAAGATATTTAGAACAAGTGTGTTTGATGATATGATTATAATCTTAAAACATTACAATATTCAAGAAGTAGTAAAAGTTATTTATGCACTATTGAAATTAGTAATATTTACTATGTGTATATTCACTCATTCACATTGTCTCAAAAAATTTAAAAATAATAATCACTTTACTATATTGTATCTTAATTTTTTTAAAAATAAAATGAATAACAAAATATCAGACTTTCATTGCTATTAAATACACCCTTGGATGTTATCTTGTTTCTTTAATAAGTTTGTTTTTTTCTTATGGAAACAAAATAACAATCTTGTTATCAACAGACTACTTGTTTGATGTTTTTAAGCCTGTATTGACTTCAGAATCTATACAATTGCCATCTACTTACCATTAATCATTTTAGGTTTTTATTTAAATTCTTGAAACTTTAATCTTTTTGATGCATTATAAGAATGATTTAGTTCCTTTTTTCTGCCACTATTAAGTCAGTAACTCATTTTATGGCTTAAGTAAGATACTTTACATTTAGAAAATATTTTAATCAAATTGAGAAAGGATAAGAAAGTGAAGACTAAAATATATATTCTTTCATTGTAAACTGTCATATCTGACCTCACCTTTAGAAGTGGACTATTCCAGATTCCTTGCCTGATTGACTAGCACCTAGTCGCTATCCAATGGGGATAAATCATTCGTTGGGGTTCACACACATAATCGGAGTGTTTCCAGTAGGGTAGGGGATCTGCCATTAAATAGTCAGCCTTTTTGGAGGCAAGACAGAGAGCAATTACTTGTTAACCTGAATGACTGAACCTGCTCTCCAATAAATCCTCTACCATCAGCAAAGGTATTTTCTCTAGTCATTATCGCGTCATCCATGCAGTGAGGCAGGTCCACCTAAGGACTGGAAACTGCTATGCCCACAGCCAACTCGAGGCAAGCTGTACTGCACAGCCAAAAGAGTCTTACTTAAACTCGCAAGGCAGGCTACTTATATAGCTGGAAGTGAATTTCATTACTCGGCGTGACTACCTCAGCATTAAATAGTATAACTATATTTATATGTTTTATTAACTAACACGTGTGTATATTTTTGTAACTAATAAATTATATATGTTAATTGTTGAGTAGTTGTTATCATTTATCTGTTGGTTTGGAACCGAACGTGTTAATTTAGCCAAATACAACATAAACCAAAGAAATATTATTAATAAACATGATCGCATATAGTGCTTTGAGACTGAAAAATGGCTTTTCATAAAATTTATTAAGTGTTATGAATTTTATTGTTTTTACTTTTTGTAAATTTACATTTTTTTTTTTTTGGATAGCATGTAATTGAAGTAGTATTTATTGACACAGTGTAAACCACAGCTTCACTGTATATTAAAATTTAGTATGTATTCAAATTTTGTTTTGTTATTATTTGAAAAAAAAAACACAAAAACAACAGCAAATTTGATATTTGTTTGACTTAGACTACTGCTGAGAGAAAGATATTGTCACGAAGAGAAAGGAAGGACAGAAATTCATTAAAAACAAAAAACAAATTGTTAATTTAAAATAAAACTTATGAGAGTACAGGATAGTTTGTTCATTGTATATATATATACATCAACATTTTAATTTTAACTAAATAATACGGTTGACTTTAGATAATGAAATGAATTTTGCAATTGTATTATATGTACTGAATGAAAGATTTTCCAAGGAGATGTAAATAGATTTATATCTCATTGTGAAAGTTGTCATATTGATACAATTTCATATAGAAAATACAGATTCACTACCTTTAGAGAAACTTTATCAGATCTGAAAAACAGTGTCTTATTTTTGTAGATTGCATAAGATTATTATATTTATTATGTTTTTATACATTTTATCTGATGTGAGAATACGAACTACATCGCTTTTTTTTAACTGGTGATATCACCTTGTTTAGAAGTATATAAAAGGATAAAGAATTTTTATACTATTTGAATTTTTTTTAACATTTACTATTCTTTTAGACTGATTTTCACTATAGAAAATAAAGATTCAGAAATTTTCTAGTTTTATTCATACTTGATGTTTCACTGTCCAGGAAAAACAAAAGAACATAAATAAATTCATTATAAAATAGTTTAATATTTGTAAAATAGGTAATTGTAAAATAAAGAATTAGTATTTATTTATTTTAAAAAAGCACTTAAAATAGTTGTGAGAATTTATCAAAATTTTTATTAAAAACTACTATGTCTATGCATATATTCACTTGACATATTAAAGTTTGAATGACTTGAAAAGTAGATGTAAATAGTTGAGAGAGAAATAGGATTTAATTTTATATGAAATATGCTTAATTAATTAAAAAGCTTTCATAAGCAACTATTATGGTGACATGCATTCTACTATTGCAACATATTAATAAAAATAAATGAAAACATTATCTTAAGACCAAAGTAAAACAATTGTATACTCAGGTCTTGATATTTGAGCACTCCATGTTGCTTATTTTATTCAGCTGAGAATAAATCCAATAATTTTTAAATCTTGAGTCAATCAATTTCAGTATGCTAAACTGCATGTCACCTTGCAATTGTAATTGATGAAAACTTTTTTAAACATAGAATCAGATGCATTTTTCAATAAGCTATTTCCTACTCTGGATATAAGTAATATATATTAAACCTTTAATAAAGCTGTTGCTAGACTTATTTTAAACATGAAATCAAAAATATTTCAATAATAAAAAAGAATGTAAAATAAATAATGAAATAATTGCAATAGTGGATTTGTTTTTCTAGATTTTAAAATCTGAGCTGTACTAATGAAATTTAGTGTAGAATTGGGTTGGATAAAACTGTTCTTCATTAACTCCAGTTGTCGCAGATAAATATGTCTCAATAAAAGCAAAAGTGAGAATGCACCAATTTTTCCTGAATTAATGTATGATTATGAAAATTGAACTTCATGTAAATAAAAGGAGGAATATGCTTTTTAACTGTTGTGCTAAAAAAGATTGCTTCAAATTAATCTTATTGCTCACCAAAATTGTAAGGCATAAAGTATTATATTTTCACAATGTTATGTGAGCTGATTTCTTTGTATTATATGGAATAGAAAGAATGAAGAATCTTTACACATGGATAATTGTGCTAAAGTGTTCATTAATAAGGATTACTACATTTAACTATATATATATATGATTTCAATAGTGCACTCTATCATTAGATATCAACTCTTGCTAACATATTTATTTAAATTATGAAGTTATTATTTGTATCTAGAAGAGGGACAGTATTAAATTATTTACAAATTTGGATGATTGTAGAAAAATTAGATTTAGTGAAGCATACTCAGATTATAAGATGTGTGCCTTAAAGCAAACAAATAACTGTTGCTATATACTTGCAGAATTATGAACTGAAACTGATAAAAAGAAATGAAAATGTTTTAACTATGGAGAGGTTTGTATTCTACAAATTCAGTCCACATTCCTTGCAATAAAACAAAAATGTAAAAAATATTGGTGGAGTGGATGACTGAAGGGAGCTTGAAAGTCTGGATTCAAATCTACGCTAATTACATCTACCTTAAATATATATATACAGCCTGCATTCTGCCCATTCCTCTTCTGTGTATTTAAATGATCTTAATGTCATATATGATGGGTCAGAATGACTTATGGTCAACATGGATATGACAACAAAATTGGCAAACAAGGGCTTTGAACGTGCCATCATCAGATTTTCAATAATATGGATAGCTGAAGAATTGGTGAGTGGAGAAGATTGAAACTTGTTCATTAAAGTTTGAAGATTTGCTATCTTACTATAAACTGAGCACAGATTATATATATATATACGTGGGAGATGATAATCTGAACCAACTGATGAGTGCTGGTTCAGCACAAAATACCTATATTGGAGATTATTAATCTTTTTTCACATGTATGTTGTCGTGTGTATCATTGTATAAGATGGAGCGAATGACAGAAGGGAGCTTGAGAGTCTGGGTTCATATCCCCTCTAATTGCATCTAGTTGAGTATATATATATTAGTATTTAAATATTATTTTATTCTATAAATGGACTATTTTGTAACCACAAAATATTCTATTATAACTGTGTTTTATTAAACATTAAAATGCTCTTCCTGTATGAATTAAAACTAACCTAGTGTTTAATAGTACACTTTTTTCACAGTATATTTTGAAGCAATGTATAATCAATTGATTTAACTAATTGCAATCTTTCTTATGTAAGTACCATAGTAATCACTATGAAAATAGAAAAAGAAGCAGGTATTTTAATGTGATGCATACACCTTCTCAGAACTTAGGTCAAGATTTAAAAGAATCCCCCCTCCCCTTTTTTTTAAAAAAAAAATTCTAAGAATAATTGTTTACCTTTCATCTCCCACCCCACACATATTTATTTCAAAGCCATGAAATATTTTTTCCTCTTTAATATTTTTCGTAGCCTCTTATTGATCTTTTTTTTTTGTAGAATACAAATTCAATCAAAAACAACTCTTGTATTATTTTAATGTAGTGTGAAGAAATAGCAGATATTTGATATCTTCCTAATTACAATAATGTTTTTTTCTGAAACTGATTCTGTAATATATTGAGCGATATATTTCTGGATTTACGAGATCAAATATGTCAACTATATTTCTTTCTTATTTTAGCAAAAAATTAATCAAAAGAGTATTGAGAGAGATTATAAACAATTTTAAGAGATTTAACAGCATAAATTTGTATTAATTAAATGCCACCTGAGGAAAAAAAATATTAGAGAAAGAAAAAAATCATGATATCTCACCAATCATTTTTAAAAATAAAAATGAAGATAAAAAACAAAACAAAAATAAAGATATAAATAACTACACCTATACTAATAATTAAAAAAAAAAAAAAAGTAAAAATGCTTTAAATCTTTTTGATTTATGCTTTAAGAAAGAATTGTCCAATTTTGTTGAAATGACCTTTTTACATTTTTTTCTATATTATTGTAGTGGTATAGCCGTGTAATAAAATAGTAAAAATTCTAGTTATCTATAAATATACCATATCTTTGTCTCAGAAGAAACTTATGTAATTTTACATATTAATTTTTTTTATCTCTTTTCCTCCAAACTAGTTCATTTTCAGTATTTGTTAATATATATTAAAAAACAAAACAAAAACATCTTTTGATCTTTTCAAACTTGTTTATACTGAATTTTTTTAATGAGTTTAAAAAGTTGGCATTTGATAGATTTTGAAGAATTTTTTTCTATACAATATATATATATATGTATGTATTGTAAAATTATTTGTAAGTTTGTGTTATATGTTTTGGTATATTTTGTATTTTGATATTTTTGATTCTATATTTCAGACATATTTTTAGAAAATTTATTTTGAAAATAAATAAATTAAAAAGTAATTGAAATGTCAGATGAAAATAAACATATTTGATCCACATAGAATAAATTTAGTTATAGAATTTAGTTCAATTAAACAAAAGTTTAAAAAGTATTTTGTTTTTATATACTAATACATAATCGTACAGAAACATAGTATAGCAATATCTGTATGAAAGAATTTGAGAATTGATATATCTCTAAATCAAATAATTTTCAATCATCTGCTTTTTTTTTTGATTAAAAATAATCTACATACATATTTTATATTTAGCAAATATTTAGACCATAGAAACACACTCTGTGTATATATCTTTATATAATAAATTTCAAAAAAAATAACTTTTTTTTTTTTTTTTTGCAGACGAGGGAGAGTTTTAATAGTACAAGGGAAGAAGCTGAGACATTGAAGAAAAAGATGCTGGAGGTGCGTAAAACGGTAATTACTATCTGCTACTAACAGGTGCTGCCTTGCATGAAGCATGGTTGAATCAAGTCTGTGGAAGAGAAGAATCAATCAGCTGGGCTGCTTTTTTGCATTTTAATTTTTCCAAATTCAAGCTAAATTTATGCTTCCATTTATCAACTTTAAAAAGCTCAATTTTAACTCTTCTTTCTTTTTTTTATTATCTTTTTCATTGCAAAGTGCTTTACATTGAAGCAAACTATTATTAATTTTAACAAGTGTAAATAATTTATCGATATATAATTAGTAATATTTAGAATTAACAATATTATGCTAGATTAATTTAAATAATGGAGTTATAAAATATATAGAAAAGTATGGACAATAGAGTTATTATAAAGATGCAAAGAACAAATTGTGAAATGAACAGAGTAGGTAATAGTTATTATAAAGATGCAAAAAACAACATAAATAATAGAACTATTATTATATAGTTGCAAAGAACAACATAGCTAATAAAGTAGTTTTAAGTGCAAGGGTAGAGTGGTAGATTTGGAGCTAAAGATTTCTGGATTAATTTTCAAGTGAAAAAGAACTCAGTTCACTTATTTAGTGGAATTTGTGTTTAATTTGTCACTTGGGTGCTGGAATTTGTATTACCCTTGAGAAATTAATTATGTAATTGTATATTTCACATTGTTTATTTATATATAATATTTAATGAGCTGAATGTGAAGGTGTTTAAAGCTTCACGCTTTTAGGTCAAAATGCTTGAGGCTGGCTTATTTATATATAAATTTAAGTGGAGAGGAAGGTGGAACCATATTTTTTTTTGTAAAATCTCAGCCTTGTGTTTCAACTTGAGAGTTCCCTGTGCAGTCATTATTACATATGATTGGCGGTCATATAAACATTTTTAAGGCAAATCTGACAAAGATTTCAGCCTTTCATGTTATTATAATTGTATATTAGAAATATACACAGAACATAATATATAATGGAATTTTTATAAATTCTAAGGTTGTTATTTAGTATTTAAAATTTATTGCATTAAAATATATAAAAAATACTTTTAAGACAGGAAAAAAAAAAAAACTTGATTACTTCTGCATATATATTGATTTATAACTGATGTTTATCCATATTGTTCTGTATTTATAAAAAATAATCGAAAGAAAGCAGGATTGCATTCCTAAGTCACATTTGGTCTCTCTAGCTGGGTATTGGCCAGTAGATTTACCTGAACATTGCATAGGATTGATTATAACTTTGTATATACTGTTTGAGAATAATGTTGGGGGAATACTTCAACTGATTTGAAACTTACTAAACATTTGGCACAGCATATGAATATTATATTCAATTTCCTAAAAGATGGAGGAGGAGACAGCATTTTTTTAGAGCAATTATTTTTTTTATGACCACTATGATATGTAATACAGTCAGATATGCAATTTGCATAGAGTGATAAATATTTCTAATAATGATGTCCTAAGATTTCTATAATTAGTTGTTAATTATTTGTTCACTATTCATTGGCATTGTCTTTGTATCGTTATATATATATATATTATTTGGATATGCAAATAACAGCAATACTGAATTGCTGCTGTGGCTCTGATTAATTTAAAGCTTGACTTTCTAGATGGATTTCTTGATCTCTGTCTTTATATCTTTTATAGTTTACACACAATTGGTTGCCAGTTTTGATTATTTACTTGAGTTATTTATGATCACTTCTATCAATTCATTTGCAGCGATATACCTTCTTCAGATTTTTTATTACTTTTATTCTCTGTTATACTGTTTTAATATTATACATATATATGCCTCAGTCAGTACAAAAGGAAAATATATGTAACAATATGCAAATTAATGTGAATAAAATATGTGATAATCAAAGTTGGCTGCCACTTATATGTAAACTGCAAAAAATATAAAGAACGATGACCAAGAAAGTCATCTAGTAAGTCATGATTTAAGTTAAACAAAACCAATACAATATAAATTTCTATTTTTCTGTTATTTTCTTACCCCCCCCCCTCCAATAAATTAAAAAATACCTAGAATTTTTCAATTTTATTAACAGTTGGATATGAATCAAAAAATTAAGACAATAGATCTATTTATATATATTTAGAGCTTTGATGTATATTTATTACAATGCTAAAATTAATGTTCAAAAATCTTGCAAATATTAATGTCTAAATTATTATTTTTGCTAACAAAAGAGAGTTCCTCTATTGCCATCTGTTAATAATCGTATATAGCAACAAATGTAGAAAGTGACAATTTGCAAGAATAAAATTGTATTTGTTGTTAATATGAACAATGATTAAACAAATTTTTTATTTTATTTTTTCAAGTGAGAGAGAGAGAGAGAGAGCTATTAAGTCACTCTTTTTTTAATAATCTTGAGAAAGAACAAATCAATAATAATATATAAATATTTTTAAAATTTACTGCATCAAATCATTGTAATAAAATTTAAGAGCTTTAATGTACACATATTGCAAGACTAAAACTAAAGTAGAAAATTTTCACAAATGTTGATGTCTAAATCATTATTTTTGCCAACAAATTGAGATTTCTCTTTTGCTATCCACTAAAGATCTTATTCAAATTTTTGGATGAGAGTTTTAATCTTGTAATGAGAAACATCAAAACTTTTAAAACTCATTTCAGGTATTCAATGTCATAAATTTTAAAAATATTTATATATTATTGATTTAGTCTTTCGCAAAATTGTTAAAAATGGGTGCTTAATGGCTTCTTTGCCTCAAAATAAAGTGAAATTTATTTAATTGTTGTTTATATTTACAACAAATGCAATTTTTGTCTTGCAGATTGTTGTTATCTGAATTTGTTGCTATATAAGATTTTCATTGGTTGGCAAAAGACATTAATACTCATAATATTTTTTGATATTAGTTTCAGCCTTGCAGTTAGTATGCTCTTAAAATTCACAGCAGTCATTTAATGTCATAAGTTTTAAATATATATATATATATCATAAAATTGTCATCTCTCATGTTTTGAATAAAGTTACTTTTGGATTTATGTTAATGATATTCAAAGAAAGATTGATCAAAACCCCATAGTGTTACATTGTTTATAAATTGATGAGTCATGATTTACAGACTTTTTTTTCTCTTTAACTTAGACAAAAAAAATTAACAAACAGAAAATGTAGAAATTTAATCATATATCTATAAATTAACTTTCTTTTGGAAAAAAATAAATTTTCTAATTTTACTGGAGCTGCAAGACAAATGTCTCTAGTTTAAGCTTTTTGACTTTTTTTTTTTTCAATAAGGCTTGGATTGATTTATAAATAAATTTTTGAATTTTTTTTTTTTTTACTATTCATTTTTATGATCCTCAAGCAAATTAATATGAGGTAAAATAAAATAAGGGTATGTGTTATGTAAATATGTAGTATGTTCTATAAGTCCAAAATCATAAGATTAATATATAAATTTTTATATTTTATAAATATCATATATTTGAGAAGGAAGAGTGAATCTAAATAATTGTTTTCAATAAAAAAATTGAAATCAAAGAAAACCATTGCAAAATTTACTGGATTGTTCAATATCTTAAAACTTTTATAAAGTTTATGCTAGAAAGAATCCATGCATGATAAATCACATGGCACATCTTCGAGAAGATTAAGTGAGAATGTCACTAAATATCAGCCATTCCATTCTTAAAGCCTCACAAGTAGCATCTTTATTATCTTAATTACAGGAATTTCAAACAGGTAAAATCCATAACAGTATGCTAAGAGTGCCAATTTTTCATCCATTATTTTATTTAATGATAAAGTAATTTTATTTAGTGATGAGGTCATTGGTTTCTAAATAATTCACTCTGTTTAAAGGAAAAAGAAATAACTTTGTTGATGGCATGATGTTCACAGTAGTTATTGCCAAGATATTCTCTGTAGTTAAAAGTTTGCTTTATAGCTCATTATATATGTGTATATATAGATTATCCAAAAAGTTCAAAAATATACACATACTTAGTAGTTTGTCAACATTTTGACTAGGTCTCACTAGTTATCTTTCAGATATTAGAGGTCATTCTTGGATATTGCAGAAATGGTCAAAAATCAGAAAACATATCTATGCAGTGTGTTTTCCTGAAGGCTTGGGATGCTGGTATTTTAGTTGTATTTATATATTGGACTATTTGCATCATCTAATATTAAGTATTGAATGTTTTTAAAAAATTTAACTTTATTTAAATTCTCAAATTATATTCACCTAACCTGTGTGCACTACTACTAACAGTTGAATATAATTTGAGAATTTAAATAAAGTTAAATTTTTCTAAAGATATTCACTACTTAATATTAAATAATGGAAATAGTTCAAAATATGTTTATGCAATGCACCATTTCTTAATGATCTTTACAATCTGAAAGATGACTTGTAGGATCCACTAGAAATGTCTGTATAATGCTAATGTTAACAGTGAAGAAATGTTTAGATAGACTAATCCTAAATATAACCTGACATTTTTTATTTAGGAAAATATTCTTTTTAATATGTATATGAAAAGTAGTCATATTTGAAGAAGATAATAATAGTATTTCATTTCCATTGTAAGTGAATATTTGATTAGCATAGCTTTTCATACAGGCAAAACTCTCCATACAGTAGTGCCACTCAGTGCAAACCAGAGTGATCAATGGATGCAAGGATGTATGAGGTTTGCCTTGAGCAAGCATAAGAAATGGTGATCATGTGATGTTTAGGGTTTTTATACCTTTTTATGAAAGATTTTCAAAAATGTTAGCATTATATTCTTTGCATTCTTTTAATTTTCATTCCAAATAAATAAACAAATAAATAAAAGCAATTATGAACCAACAATCACATTGTAAGTAAGGATTAACAGTATTATTCAAGAAAAACTATCTAATTATAAACATCACTGTCTCTTTCTAGGTTTGGGCATCGGTGATTTTTAACAAGCAAGTGGACAAATAATAAATTTTGAAAAATATTGGAAATTAAGGCTTAATATTTGAAGTACTTTTTTGAATCATTAGATTCTAGGGAATTAGTAACAATGTTGAAATAGAATATCAGGATGTTGATGGAGTATAGCTATGAACATTATTATTTATGAGTTAGAATCAATTGTAAGGAAAGTGCCTCCTGAAATTTTTTTTGTATCATTGCAAATCAAAATGCATGGAGTATCAAACATATGGGGAAAACCCCATTAATAAGCTGTTTATCATGAGTTTTAATTAATAAAACAATTTATTAGTTTATTATAATATACACAAACTCTATCCATTTATAGCCAAAATAAAGTTCATAACTTCTGAATTGGATGCTTAACTATAAATGTATTAAAACAATCTTATCATTATCAATGTATTTTTATATAGGACTAGATTTATAAGAAGTTTGTGGCTGAAATCAATTCACCAATGGTTGTCATGCATAATATCCTCAGTCATTCTGAGACATTAAAATTAATCATGGCTGAAAGGTGGTGTTTAATTTTTTTCTACTAGATAAAGTTACAAGTTAATCTTTAAATTAATTATATAATTAGGTCGATGGACTTCCAGTATTTGCATTTCCTTTTACCTAAAATAGTACATAAAGTTGAGTAAGATTATAAAGTTCTAACACTGCTTTATATAATTATTATAAACGTGGAAGCAAGTGATATGACAAAAACTGCAATATTCTATAATATTATGTTACTATGTTAAACATAATTTGTACAGTGATTTTTTTTTTTTGATGAATGATTCAGTGTCAACAGCTTATAAAAATTATTATGTTACTGTTGCTTTTGCATTTATAGCTCATAATTAAATAATATACATATGTTGAAAGCCACTTAAATAATTTATCATCAAAGAGTAATATTAATGTTAATTGTCAAAGTTCTTATAGTATTAATTATATAGAAGATTTTATTACTAAAAAACATTTTGTGTATATATATATACACATAGAGAGAAGCTCAGTGTTTATGGTTAACAGAAACCATAAAAATTTATAATGAATTTCTGTATGTTGGGATCAAATTTCCATAGGAATATGGAAATAAGTTTAATTGCAATCCAACACAATAAAACAGAAAGGTTTATTTTTATTAATTACATTTCAGTTTTTTTTAAAACAATATTTGCAATTAATAATAGAAAAAGTTGTATTTAGGAATAAATGAATCTCAAAACTTCAGCCTTAAATTAAATTAATAAAAGAGTTAAATCTTTCATTAAATTAGACTATAAACAATTAACTTTTAAGTATTTAAAAAACCATTTCATGTTAAAAGTTAATAGTCATAAAAAAAAAAGGACCTCAAAGGTTTAATTTGTTTTTTATTTTATGATGAACAAATTGCAAATAGTATTTATTCTTTTAATGTCTTTCAATGTTGAGAAAATAATAATGAAAATTTGGCTACAGAAGTTGGACACATCAGTTTACTTTTCTAATTTGCAGTCTGGAAAGCATTTTTAAATTTCCTCTCGTTCATACATTTTGTTATTTGAGCCTCTGCCTATTATTTCAATATTTTTAATCATTTAATTATGAAGATTTGATTAATGAAGTTTTATTAGAAATTTTTTTTATATAAGTATACACCACACACATATAATTGATTTTTTCTAAAGTCTGAAGTATGTTGAACTGAGGGTTATCTGGAGTTGGTTTTTGTTGTTGTTGTTGTGTTTTAGTGTATTTGGATGAAATACTATTCTGCTCAAATGGTTTACTTGTAGAATTAAGAAGCAATTATAAGCTTACAGAGGCAGACAGTTTGTAAGATATTATATAAACTGATATTTTGATTTTTAGAATTTCTATAGTCTATCAATTAATGCTTATTATGCTATTAGTACTTTTTTTAAAAAGTATGATTAAAAGTTAATGATTGTAAAGTGAAGTTAAAAATGGGCTTTGCAATTGAAAAAATATGATACTTTTCCTACTAGTGATGAAAACAATATCATATTACAATTGACATTTTATAATCAGCAAATCTATATTGATCTGTTCAAATTCTTGGATTTTTACTCACCAGTAGATAATATCTAAATAACAATTTACTGATCTGTAATTGAATAGATGGCTGTGTTAGACTGATGCCAACTACCTGATTTGTAACATAAATTTTTCAAGACTTGTGCATAATTGACAGTCTTCATATGTAGTGACACTTAGAAGTGTGATATTTGTCTAACTCTATGTGTATATTTATGGATGTATATGTATATAGTAAAAATTTGATATATTTAAATGAAGAACTAATATAAAGATTAAGCAGAAAATGTAAGTAGATTGGAAAAATTGTATAGTATTACTTATTTTTTTATTAATTGAATTGCTTGGGAAATGAACCAAAATGAAGCATATCCAAGAGTTCCATTTAAGACAAGTGGGATTTTTTTCTTTTTCATTTTTCTGAAATTAAGATGGTTCCAAGAAGATTTATACAGCCAGTCACTTTACAAGTGAATTAAATTTATTTTAGTGAGTTTGTGAATTGAACACCTTATAAATAAATGTTTGTTGTGATTATATGTTTGGTATTTGCCCAGATTAATGAAAAAAATTTTTGTAATGATTTTGCCACGTCAAGAATGAAGGATTTAGTAAACAGATCACTTCATGGTTAGACCATTATTTAATTTACATTTTTAATCTCATACATGAGTCAAAATAGTAATTCTAAATGGATATTCTTGCATATATAAACATCAACATAAAACAGAAAAATGAGATTTATTGTGATGTTATTTTAAACTGTGTCTGTCTGAATAAATAGTATTTATGTATACATGCACTTATAATTCATGATATTTCTGATTTTAATATATAATTTTAAAGTCTGTGAGAAAATTGTTTGGCTATTAATACTTCTGCATCATTTGCCATTGTTATTTATGATTCTATATTTTCTTAACTATTTCAAGGGGAATTTTGTGTGAATTTCAATTTATTGCTAAAATAATTAAGTCTAATAAAAGTGGGCATCTTTTGGAATTGCAGCTATTGTTTGGGATACTGCTACAGTACTTGCTGAGTATTTAATAGAAAAAATATCCTAATATAATTCAAAATAAATTTGTCATAGAATGTGGATCTGGAACAGGATTAGCTGAAATAGCGTTTTTTCAGTGATTCTGTCATTTTAATTGGTTGGGAAAATGGCTCAATGTTTTCTTCAAGAGAATGTGAATCTTAAATGTAATCCATCATTATGATATAAAGTAGTTATAAAAGATTTTGGATGGGACAAAAATTTGAACAACTTTGAAAAATGCTAGGATGTGATTTTAGGTTCTGATATTATTTATATTTGTGATACTTTCCCAAAACCCTTAGAAAGCATTTGGTATCTTAGTTGTGTTTCACCAATTCTCTTGCTGTCATATAAAATCCATTATACTCGAGATACAAGCTTCTTAGATACTCAGGAGTTCATAAAGAGCTCAAGTGTCAGACTGTGAGCATCAGAATTGATCCTGGAACCTCCTGATCCCAAGTCAGATGCTCTACCAACTACACAGGACTTATAGAAATTACGATATAAATAAGGACATTAAGCTATAAAGAAAAGAAAATTTTTTTTAAATAATATTACTTGTTCATACTAAGTGTGAAAGCTTTGTTGGTTGGCTATATTTTCCTCTTGTTTTTGTTAAATATTTAATTATTAAATGCTATTTTTGTGCAAAAAAAAAAAAAAAAGCCCAAAACATTGAACATATTAATAATGAAGTCAGTATTACAAAAAATAATACAAAGGAATTTTATAAATTATTATTATTAGATACTTTAATATCAGTGGCAATGCCTAATGGTCAAGTGAATAGCATTTCCTCAAATGACTTGTTAATATATTTGGTGTTTGTATCAGCTGCTTTCTTTGGGTTTCTCAAAATGACCCACCCTTTTTTATGTTTGAGTTTATAACTTTTCTAATGTCTTAGATTGTCTATAATAAGACCAAAGTCGCTTGCAAGTAGGTTGCTTGTGCTTCAATAAAAGCTGATCTCTAGTTTAATAAGTATTCTCATTTCCTTTTTTTTTTTTTGCTGTTCTGTATTTTTAAATTAGGTTGCATTACACAGCATAAATAGTTTTATTTGGCTATTTCAGTTTTCATATTTTTTATTTCAGAAGAAAATATTTTTTTTAAAGAATTAGATTTTTATATTAATATATAGATTATTAATCATGTGATATATAATTTGGTTAAAAAAAAAATATTTTAAACATTTGAAAATGAAACTACTTGCCATTTTGATGATTGACTGCCTCTTGATTTCCCATAAGTGAAACAGTGATAAATAAATTCCATTTAATTTTAGCTGACTATTGGAAATTATAATTTTTTTTTCATATACTATGTTAAACAAATTTTTTATTATTAAAAAGTCCACAAATTTTTAAAATAATATATATATATATTATTATTTTAATTATATTAGTAAAGCCAAAATATTTTCAAATTTTTAGCTAAGGTGGTGCCAGCTATTGCTTTCTAAATTTTGTTGATCTATCCACTCTTGATTAACTTTTGCTAAGCATCTGCAGCATTTTTTGTTGTGTTTGGTTTGTTGTTTGTTTTGTGTTGTTACTTTTTTTTATATGTGTATTTTATTAATATGTGTTTGTTTTATATACAAAATGTTTTTATATTCTGTTTAATTTCTTACTGAGCAATTTTTTTTTTTTTTACAAATTGTTTTTTTTTTTTTTTCAGACTACATTTTATTTATATTTATGCAATTTTTTTTTTTTAATTTCATTTCAGCTATTATTATATTTGTATTCAATCTAAAATTAATTTTTTTTTTTTTACATAAATTGACTTTATAATAAGTTCTCAATATAAATTATTAAAGAGTAATTTAAAGCTGTTGCTATTATGAATTAATATATAATATTAAATTATTTGAAATCTTTTTATGTAATATATACTATTTTATATTAAACACTAATTATATTACTCTTATTTATGTAGTTATAATCATTGTCTTTTTGACTGCAGGTTCTATTTTATCGCTGTATTTTTTTACCACTAGTTTACATTAGAGTTTATAATAAAAATATACCAGCTACAACAGTGATGAGATTTTTATTATATTTTGCAAGAACTTAATTCTATAATTATTATACTTAAAATAATTATTTTGAATTTATTGTTAAGTTTTACCAAAGATTTTAATGTTGACATATACAATTTATAATGCTTTAATAAGAATTATTTGCAAAATAATGTAAAATGTCATCTGTTAATATAGTGTATAAATCTTTGAAATCAAAGATGATAATAAATGTAAATAAAAAAAATTGCAAGATCCAGATTTCAACAATAAATTGTGTCAGCTGGGCTGCAATATAAACAATCATCATTGATGATTCAGTAGTGTCTGTTAATCAAATAATGACACACACATGTATATAAAATTGTCAGTGCTATTGTGCCATAATACAAATATTGTTTTAGCTTTAATTCTACCAGTGGAATAAAGGTTATCATGAAAATCCTGATTCTGTGATCTTTAACTTAATTTTAATTCAGTGGCTAACTATTTATATTCATTAATAGAGTTAGCTTTCAAAGTAATAGGCACTGTATTAGAAATAACATTGTTCTCAATGTTATATACCACGATACTACTACTTTTTTCGGTACTTACGTATTAGTCCTATGACTTGGAGCACATACTAGACATGCTGCACCTTTTCACATACGTATCAATCCGATGATAACTTTGTAATCTTGTGTGATCTGATCAAAATACTGAGTATGTGGATCTTATACATGATATTTTTGCAAAAATTTACAAAAATTTCAATGTGTATCAGCAGGTTAAATACTTATGTGAAAAGAGGCAGCATGTCTAATACATGCTTTGTGTCACAGGACTAATACATACTATAAATAATTTTTAAGCAATTAATACAAGACGCCATTAAACAAAAAGGCCATAAAATCAGTAAATTTCAAAAACTTTGGAGCGTATTTTACCAGAAACATATACGACTTTCACAGGAGAAATATACATTTAATACATTTTAAGTGTTAATTTTTAAGCAATTAACATGAGACGCCCTTAAACAAAAAGCCGCAAATTACCTGAGATATAATTTAAAAAAGAATGAAATGCATGTGGCATTTTCAGTAACTATATACACCTGGGTCTGTTTTTACGCGGACTTATTTAACACGATTTTTGAAGTTACGCGATTTTGAAGTTCACCGGAAGTCGAACTCCGATAATGTGCTATTACTTTAAATAATAAATTTTGCGCACTTACGTTATATTGAAAGTAATAGCACATTATTGGAATTCGACCTTCATCTTAGTAATTTAAATATTTTCAGTGCTTTATAATAGTAAGATTTTATGCAATAATAAAATTAAAATCATGATTTCCACATTTTATGTATACACATATTAAATTTTACAAGATTTGTTCAAACATTATGCGTGTTAATTTTGCATTTTAAATCACATTCTGTTTTTGCTTTTTAAAAAAGAACGTAATCAATTATTAATCATTTAGTGTCCGCAAGTTTATTTTTAAAAGGTGAGTAATAGCAGTGAAACGAAATTTGATTTTTAAACGGAATTGAAAATTAAAGACAAAAATAAGAATTTAATTTTTAGTTGTTTTAATTAAATTTTTCCCAGCAGTGGTGAATAAATGTCTTTTTATTATCCTAAGTCTAAGTTCA
Organism: Epiperipatus broadwayi; assembly: GCA_028023455.1. Taxonomy (NCBI): domain Eukaryota; kingdom Metazoa; phylum Onychophora; class Udeonychophora; order Euonychophora; family Peripatidae; genus Epiperipatus; species Epiperipatus broadwayi. The sequence goes on from JAQFVV010000018.1 coordinate 12,325,412, forward strand.
TAAACAATTAATAAAATCATCGTCTCAAAGATCAATTACTAATTATGTTGTCACCAGAAATCCATTGACCTAACATGAGTGTGAAGTTAGCGCTAGTTGTATTTCCTCAGTGTGCAAACAAACGTGTTTTCGGAAAATATCGATAATAATTAAAACGTGTATAAAAAAAATGTAAATTATGCATAAAAATATATTATTTTGAATAAAATTAAATATTATAGTTAAAAAAAGTTTATCTTGTATCAATTTTTTTCAAATTTGAAATTTTTTATTAGTCATATTTTATTTCCTTATTTTTTTTTTTGCACGAATTTTAAAATAATTTTACGTTGGTGCTTTGCTTTTACGTGAATTTTGAAAAATCACAGACCGCATCCCCTTTTTTTTCAATGTAAGTTACATCTATTTTTGCACGATTTCGTTTGCGTGTGTTTTCTGAGGAACCTATCTATTGCGTAAAACGAGACCCAGGTGTATATGAAATTTAGACCAAGAAGTATAAAATGTATCAATTTTAATTGATAAATTGCAAAAATTTCCTAAAATACTATTTAAAAAAACATAAAATATTATCCATAAATATTACTTATAGGGGAAAATAAGCATGAAATATGTATGGCATTTTCAGTAAATTTAGACGAAAAAGTATAACAATACTAAAAATATCATATGCTATTTTGGACTGAACATTGATTAAATTACCAAAATTTATAAAATATTATTGATGAAAACATAAAATCTACACACATGTTACTTACCGTGCAATATATAACAGAAACAAAATAACTTGATACTAAAAAGAAATATGCCTATGTGTTTGAAAAGAAAGGTTTTTTAATAAATGTGTTTTACCTGTTCTTATTTGTGGATCTGAGAGTTGGACACTTAAATAGAAGAGCAATACAGACTTCAGACCATTCAAAGAAATATGGAGAGATGCATGTTAGGAGTAACAAGAAGAGATCAAAAATGCAATATATCGGTAAGAGAACAAACAGGTGTTATTGACCTCATTGAAAAAATTAAAAGACTGAAGTGGAGTTGGGATGGACATATTGCTAGAAGGGATGATAATAGATGGACAATTGAAATCTTACATCGGATTCCAAGAGATTGTAAAAGACCCAGAAAGAGACCACATGTGAGATGGATGGATGAAGTAAGAAAGGGTGCAGGGGTGATGTGGAGAAGAGAAGCTAAAGATTGGAGATGGTTTGAACTTGGAGAGACCATCCTGCAGTAAATTGATAATGGTTGATGATGATAATATAACAGGAATTGTCACACTAAATAAATGTAAGTGGTCTGTTTGATTTTATTAATAGGCCGATCAAAAATTTTCTGGATAAAATGAAGATTTCATAGTAAAAATTTTACACTTTTTCCCTACAAAATGAACATGTGATTGCGAAGAGTATCGCTTAAATGGAATTTTGTCCAAAAAAACAGTAATAAATATAAGTATTTTTTAAAATAAATGTTAAAAGAAAACACTTCTCCACAAAATAAAAAAAATACACAATTTTTATTAGTAATTCATATTAGTGGCCAATTATTTTTGATTTCATTCATTCGGGCAAATATGAATCCAAATGTTTGCGAGATGTTCCCCGTTGTTGCTGATTATGCCATTTTGCAGAACCCCAAAGACTTTTGATGCCTGTTTCCGGATTGATGAAATTATACTTGTGGTTCACACAAAAATGATCGTAATCGGCACTTTTTAATTCTTCACTTTTATACGCTCTCCAACAATCGGAATATACGGTCAAACCCTCATTTACATTTTGCTTGATGGCTTCCATGAGAGTTACTGTTATCCTATCACTAATTCTAATGATAAAACACTCATCGGTATCTCTGTGCAAACCACCAAACATCCACTGTTAAGGAAGAATGCATCTCGATTGGTTTTTTCTTTTGGAAAATAGGTTCTCATCTATTTTGACAATTTTTTCAGGCTCTTGAATTTTTCGTCTTTCACGTTCAAGCATAACAGTTGTACAAACTTCCCTCATGTAGTTATTCCAGTCAATCATCATCTTATCTGCTAAGCTCAGTTCTATTTTGCCCCATTCTATGGAGATTACTCTCCGAGCCCAACTATATATAAAATGTATGGCAGTTAAGAATGGTTTTCTGGAACCCTCCAACCATATTTTCTTACAAATGCTGATTCTACTTTTGCATCCTTGAATGTTGCAATGCCATTTCCTGTCCGAAGTATGAATGTAAATAGTCATAGGATGGCCATTTATACACATTTTTTGAGATGGCAGGATTTTTTTGTCTTGGAAATACAACACGGCATCCATTTCAGTTGATGGAAGGTTGCAAATTGTCATCATTTTGGACTGTTCAACAAACAAAAAAAAACATTTAATTATGAGAATTGTGCATTGGAAATCAAAAGGGAAGTAGTTATTTACTCACTTACAATCAACTTAATTAAGCAATGATAAAATTAAAACAAACAGTAACTACAAAGAAAAAATACAATGACAGTAAACATTAATTTTTATTAAGCACATGATCAGCACATAAATACATATAAGGTTTTAACCTTAATACTATGCTCCTTGAGTGCTTAATTTCACCATGGGAGGGACTTCTACAAATCTTAACACAAGATTACAACTTTATAAAGATAAGAGCGGCCGTCTTATCTTCAACCTACTAGCTTCACACTTTCAAATCAAAATGCTTTAGATTTGCCTATATAATTAGAAAGTAGGTTCAACATAAGACAGCCACTCTTATCTTTATAAAGTCGTATCTTGTGTTAAGATTTGTAGAGGTGCCTTTCGTGGTAAAATTAAACACTCAAGGCACATACTATTAAGGTTAAAGCCTTTTATGTATTTAATGCCAGTAACTGTGAAGAAAAAATGCAATTAAAATCAAGCTATTGACAGAATGAAATCTTGACAGTAACTGGGCAAAAAAAAAAAGAAAGAAAGATCAGATATATGATAAGAAATCTTGAAAAATACTTGGGAAAAAAATTAGATCGAGATACGATAACAAACACATTTTGATAAGATATTAGATAACAACCTACCAGGATTTACTTTATTTATTTGACCTAATCGCAATGTTACACATTTATCGTGCTTGTGAAAATATGGAACAGGTCTAGTACGTGCTGTGTCACAGAACTAATACATAAGTACTCTTCATATGAATGGCTAAATTATTTTGCTGAAGGGGATTGCAATTGATGCATTTAACTACTTAAATACTTACAAATCAATAAAAAGTTTTCCCCTGCTATTTTTATATATATGACTCTTCAAAAAAAGCAATCTTAAAATTTGTTGAATTGGTTGTACAGTATATTTTTATTATATATACTTTTAGAAATATTAAAAAAAAAGGGAAATATTTTTAAAACATTACAGATATAAAAAAATCATAACATATGCATGTGGAATAAGGTTAATATTATAAATGCATGCTTTCATATAAAAAATTAAAAACATTAAATAATTATTTTAAATAATAAAAAAATCTTGATCTTTTTTTATAGGCACTAATAGTGTTCTGTGAAGTTATCTCAAATAGTTGATTCCCAATTAAATTCATTCTTTATATAGATATAACTTTTTTGCTTTACAGGAAAACAAGTAAAACAATAATGGTGCAGCTGTAATACTCTAGGAAATTCTGTGCAACCAGTTAGATCATTAAATGCAATCCTCACCATTGTTAAAAACATAAAAATCCACTTATGATCAATTAAGAATTAAAAATTGTTAAGTGAAGTTAATATTAATTTACAAATGATTAGGAAAAAACAAATCAAGTAAGATATAAATTTAAAGGAAATATATTTCTCCACCAAATCTACACTGACATATTTGTGTCATTGCTTTATCATTTCTTCTAAATAACATCTTAGAAATGTTTTTTGCCCTTTATCTTAGAGACTTGCACTATTTTTAGTTTTTTAATCATCATATTCAGTTATGAATGGTTTGACTTGGTAAACATTTCTTTATGAATATTCTTCACACAATGCCATTATATGCACACAAAAATGCAGTAGCACATTGCTCTTTGGTATTGCACTCCTTGAATATAGTTAACATTTCAATTATGAAACCAGTAATGACCATATTGGATTATAGTGTCATAAGTTAGTAATATAAAAAAAGCCTTATTTATACAATTTTTATATATAATATAGCTATTGAAAATTTCTTCATATAGTATTAAAATGCATAAAAATTTAAAAAGATATTAGTTTAGCTAGTTTTATTTTACACAGCTGTATTCATAATGTTGTTTTTTGTTTTTGAATAAATTCTAGAATAATGTTAAACTGAAAGTTATTATTAATTTTTTTTTTTGTGAATTAAATGACTAGGTTTAAAAAAAAAAAAAGCCAAACATAATTTTAAACTTATTTATTAATTTATACTATTTTTTTAAAAAAGATCTTAAAGTTGTTTATATTATTACAAGTAAGTATTATCAAATCATTTTTTTTTTTTTTTGCTCATGAGCAAACTGGAAAATGTGAAATGGAAAAAAATATCTTAATCGGACCATTTGAGATTGAACTCCTATGTGACATTCCATATTTTAAAATTGAAATTCTAGAAAAAGAAAATTTAAAACTTTAATAACAACAACATTATTTAATATACTGAGGTTTTTAATGGGCATTAGCAAACATGTGGGCAATAAAAGAATGAGCCTAGGATAAGGTGTTTTTACTTTATAAAATTCTGTTTGATTGCAAAAAACAAGTCGTAAATTATAGTATGACATTTTTTAGAAATATATGTCTTGAATTATTAGTTACTAATATCTCTTGAAACTAAACTCTTTTATAGCTAGTAAATGAAACTTGCATCATATTACAATCATATTTTTGTTAAATAATCAGTGTGAAGCAGCTCAAAATAATGTTAGGACTGTAACTCTTTATTTAGGAATTGTTAAATACTTATCTATTGACTGTCTATATCAGGGGTCAGCAAACCCAGGCCTGCAGACTACATCTGGCTTGTGAGAGATTTTTGTTCGGTCCTCCAGATTGACAACTGGACACCAATTATCTAGAGTTAGGTAACTAGTAGCCAATGGTTAGATATCAGTGTGCCGGCAAACGTTTAATAAAAAATTATTCACAATTATTAAATCTCTTCACATTACTTTATCTGCAGATACATTTGTTTTCATTGTTTCTTATTTCTCCATACTGATTTTTTTTTTCTCTCTCTTTCCTTTCCAGAAGTTTTTTTTTTATATGAGCAAAAACAAACCATGGATATTAAAAAAAGAAAAGTAGATCTTGAATGCCGAAATTTTGATGAAGGTTGGACATTTAGTTATTTTTTCATTGAGCACTTTGGGAAATGTATTTGTTTGATTTGTCAAAATACCATTGCCATGAAGAAAGTTTCAAATATTAAATGACATTCTGAAACCTATCATAATTGTTACAACAATTTCACTGGAAAAATATGTGAAGACAAAGTCACATAGCTGAGAAATAATTTAACAAAGTAGTCATCCTTTTTCATAAGAAAAATTGAAGAAATCGATCATCTGATGACATACTTGTGCTAGTTACGAGGTGTCAGAACTAATTATAGAAAAGATGAAACCTTTTGCTGATGTAGAATTCTTCAAAGAATGTATGTTGAAGGTAATGGATATTGCTTGCCCAGAAAAAAAGGAATTATTTTCTGCAATAACTTATGTAAGAACTGTAATGTCAGAAGTGGATTAATATTATTCCATTGCTATTGGTGAAATCACAGATATGATGGATACTTGCCAGTTTGTGGTATTTGTGAGGGGTGTAACACCGACATTTGATATTGTGGAAGAATTTGTACAATTGATTTCTATGAAGGACACTAGCACTGGAGAAAATATTTGGGGAGGCATTATAAAATCTATTTCTGAAATAAATCTTATCTTATTGGAGTAACCAGAAATAGAGCGCCAGTGATGATTTGGAAAGAAAAGAGTGTTTGTTTCATTGCTTCAAGAACACATTGATATTGATCATAAATTGATATTGATCATAAACTAATCAAAATTTACTGCATTATTCATCAGGATGAAGTCATAGAATTTTAAGGATTTCAAGAATTTCTAAAACAAATTGAAGCAGAGTATAGTGATCTTATATTTTTCAAATGTTCGCTGCCTTGACTGAGGAAAAATCCTGGAATGAGTATATGCCTTGAGAGAAGAGATTGCTATGTTTTTAGAGAGCAAAGACCAAAATAATTCTTTCTTTCAGGATCCATAGTGGATTGTCAAGTTAGTATTTATGGTAGACCCACATTAATAATTTGAAGCTTGAGTTTCAAGGAAGGAACAAGCTTATATTTGAAATGTTTGGTCAAATTACTACTTTTGAAAGAAAACTTCGACTGTGGAAATGACAACTTCACTCAGGCAACTACTCTCATTTTCCAAATCTCCAAAATCACAAGAAAAGTATAATACCAGACATTAGGATTTGAGAAGATAGTTTTCTTCCTGTTTTGTGGACTTCTGGCAATATAGAAATCAATTTATATTATTTGGTTCTCGTTATGAAGTTGATGTGGAACAATCAGTTGGAGTTAATAAACTTAAAATGTGACAAATTTTTGAAATTAAAATTTCACTTTAAGTCCACTGCTAACTTCTACAAGAAATATGTATTGCCAAGCAGAAAATATAAAAACATCTTGAATAATGCAAAAATGATGGTATCATTATTTTCCAGTACATATGCTTGTGAATACCTTTTTCCAAAAATGAAATATTCTAAAAGTTGTTTAAGAACAAGGTTGCTTGATGACCTCCTGAATGATGTTTTGCTTCTGACATCAACTCACATTTCTCCTGATCTGGAGAAGTTAGCAAATAATAAGCAGAAACAAGTGTCACATTAATTAATTTGCCATTTCTAATTATATTTTGTTTATAGTAAAGAATTGGGAATTTTTTGTTGTGTTTGCAGTAAGTAGTTGTTTTACAGTTATTCCTATAGTAAAATAAGTAACCTTGTTTAAATAAAATTACATTGATTTCCTTGTTTTCTTTAAATATTCAGACCACGACAGCTTTCTGAACAGAGTGATCTAAGGTTAAGACGATTTATTTGTATTACATTTTATATCATGGCCTCCTTCAAGACCATGCATAGCAGTCTGGCCCCCTCTCTCTCCAAAAGGTTGTTGATCCCTTGTCTTTATGCTATCTGAATTTTTTTATTTGGAAAAAACAAAAAAAAATTAAATTTGAATAATGAGAAACTAAACAGTATATTTCAATGTCATTTCTATTTATAATATTTTATTGCATAGTTTTATTAGTAATTATTGTGTTTTTTTTTTTAAAATTAAAATTTATATTTCAAAAATCATTTCCTATATATTTTAAAGTAATAAAAAAGTAGGTTGTTTAACTTTTAAACAAATAGATTTTCAGTACTTTTATATATATATTTACAGACTGATTTTGATTTACATTGACTTTTACAAAATATGATAACAAAGTATGCAAAACATTAGAAATAGACATATTGTTTATAACAGTTTCCGTTTAAAAGTGAATAATAGTAATTCACTTTTATACAGCAAATCACTTCTCTTACTAGCTTACACAAGATGGTAACAGAAGAGGAGCTCTTCTCTCTAGGTCCATTTATAATGAGTTTGAGTAAATGGTGATTATCAGATGAATTTAACTTCTTATCCCTAGTTAAGTTTTGCGTTTTAACTGTTTAAAAAGAAAAGAGAGGTGGGGGTAATTCACTTTATGGCTATGTAAAAGACAAATGAAAAAAAGTCAATTGCGGAATATTCATTCGAAAAATCTTTAAATAATACATGAATTATTAAATGTTTTCAATACACAAACTCTGTAAATATAATCAATCAAAGACAACATATTTTGCAACATCTCTGTAAATATAATCAGTCAAAGGCAACATATTTTGCAACATCTCAGAATAAAGCCAGCAAATGGTGGAAGAGAATATTTTCTAAATGTAAAAATCAAATTATAATCATAGAACAACAGATTTCGCAAGTAAGTCAAAAATCAATTTTTATATGTTTATGAAAGTTCTATTATCCATCCTATTAGAGAACTTGTCAGATATTTATTTCATGTCTAATGATTTTTTAAAAATATTATTTAATAAAATTATTTTACCACAATATTTAAAATTATTTTTTATTTCAAATATCATCTTTAAATTATTTCTATTATATTGCTTCTATAGAAACAGTTAACTCTTAGTTATCTCCTATAATTAAATCTATTTTATATTAGAATATAATTGATAGAGATTTTTTATTTGTTGTTTCACCATCAACTTTCTTTGTATATACTTTTTAAAATCAACATTTTTGTTTAGTAAGACTTTTTTTTTCTTTTAATGTTATGATTTTTAAAATTTTATTATTAAATATTAACAATTTTATCAGTTTTAAAGACATCAATCTTACTTCAGTAATTAAATAAAAGTTGGTATCATATATTAAAAAGTTTATTTGTTATATATATAAACATGATTGTTTAAGTACATTTGTTATAAATATAATCTTTTTTTTTTTGTCAGTTATTTTTACTCTTCTATTGCAGTATATACAGATTTTTTTTTTTTTGAAAAAAAAAAAAAATCATTATTTTTTAAAAGCCAACTATTAGTCGATCAAAAATTAAACAAATTAAATGCAGTTAAGAATATAGCTTCTTTCTTTTATACTTTTTTATTTTTTGGTTAATATCTATATATCATAATATAATATTTTGTTTAAGTGTAGTACAGGTAAAAGCTGTTCTTAGAATATATAACTTAAATATACATATTAAGAAATTATTAGATTATAAATTGTGAAAACTAAAAACTCATTCTTCTTCACTGGTTTTAATTTTAAAGGTTTGTTATTAAATAGATTTAAATTTTAAAGCAGAACTGTATGGAGTGGGTGTGATTTTTATTATTCTAATACATCCATGGTGTTTGCATCTTTTAGTTTGCTTACATATCACATGTAAAGCATTTAGTTTATCCAAATTATTTAATGTATCTAAAGAATATTTATACATGTAAGTGTTTAAATATACACATTAGTAAGGATTTTTTAAAGAAGTTAAAATATATTTTGCAAGAATAGTCAAAACTAGTTTTTTTTGAAAAAAATTAAAGCATTTTTTTTTCATAACTTATTTACGTTATTTTTTTAAACTTATATATATATTTCAATTTGGAATTATTTTTAATCATGTTATATTAAAAAGAAAGAAGATAAAATATGTGATTTGCAAGATAGCAAATGTTTTATTAAAGTTGAATTATTTTTTTCAAAAGTTCTTCAATTGATTTTATTGTAATCTGTTCAATTTCTGTGTTTATGGTAAAATATTCTCTAGTTCTCATGTATCATGGAAACTTGATTAAAAATAAATACACATATAACTGATTTCAGTCAATCATTTGTAAGTTTGATTGTTGTTTTTTAAAAAAATATTTAAAAGGAAATGCTTTTTTTAAAGTTTTTGTATAAAATTATTAATAAATTTCAGCTATTTTGCTCTCTTGAAGAACTCACCCTGATACATACAAGGGTATTTTTTTTAGAGAGTAAGAATATTCTAATTAGACACTAATAACTATTAATTCTAATTTTTGTTAAGCTGTAAAAATCATCTCACATTACTAAATTTTTCAACTCCTGTAGTCACAATAAAAAGAGAATAAAACATTAGACATTAAGTAATAACACATCCAGAGTTTTTATAACTCAGGTTTTTTACTGACTTACTTATGATAGGTATCAATGGTTTTACACTGTTCTCCACTCAATGATTTTATTTTATGATTGATCCTTTTAAAGTTACTAGCTTGAAAATTCAAACATTAGGGTTTTCAATTCAAGATAACTGGCCTGATTAGGATCTATAAGTGTGGTACTGAATTAGCATCTATATTTTAGTAAGTTCAATTTTAAGCTAAGTTAACATTAAATTGACAATAAGATTTAATCTTTTAGAAAAGTGGGGACAGAACTCAATAAGAATTCAGTGATTTTTTTTCCCAGTGCTGTTAGTGAAAATTGAAGAGGAAGTTAGTGAATTATTTTGCTTTGGTAACATTCAAAAAAGAATGTGAAAGTTTTTATTTCTTCTTATTCTTCATGTGTGATCTAGATATAACTTTAAACAACTTGTTGATCTATTTGAGTAACATATGACAAATAAGAAGACTATTTTAAAATAATATGTATATGTTGCACATTAACACATGGCCATGCACAGCATATAGTATGATAATATATTCTAGTTGCCTCATTAATGAGATTGGGAAGTGTTAATTATCTTAGTACAGTTTGTATGTGGCACCTAGTGATTTCTATTTCTTTTTGTTTTATCAGATTGATTGAAATAAGAATGAAATTAAAACAACAATAGAGAAAAGGATAAATGGATTGCTGTTAGTTTTTAAAATAAAAATACCCAAAATACATCACACAATATGACAAATACTTCCACACTGATATGATTATATAGATAAATAACTTGAGGCCATTTTTATTTAAATAATAAAATTCGTACTCTTTAAATGATCTTTACATAATGTATAGATATATACAAATTTTTATATTTGTTAAACTTCCTAAATATGAACTTTCAGTCATTGATTTGATTCTCCACACCTATATTAGTGAGTCAGAAATAATAAGAAGTAAATGTATTAATACATAAGAATGGAAGTTAAATACAAAATATGACATGCCAAGCTTATTTTTAATCTGCATTTGTTAGCATATTCTTCTAGAGCCATCCCTATAAGCATGAGTAATAAATATAATACTAGATAGTAGAACCAAACTCACTTCTAAATTAGTTTTTGACTGATTGTCATTTCTCTGTCACATACACAGTTGATTACCCATGCTTACAGAAATAGCTCATGTATAGAATGATGTGAATTGGATTATTATTATCAAAGATATAGAATTTATCATTAAAATATTTAAACTTTTATTTGAAGCAGAAAATTATAAAAATCTATATTAATTAGCCAATTTTTTAGATTTTTATGTTTTGAATTGCTGAATTATAATATTTAATTTGTCATTGTTATCACTTTTTCCCAATTTTTTTAAAGTTATTTTTTTATTTTTTATAATGCCTCGTACATTTATATATAGATTTGGCAGGTAAACAAAATATGTACAGGGTAAGGTGAAAACTTGTAACCACATGAGTACAAGTTTAATTCTCTGAGCGAACTACCGATCGACAGTAGGTATAATGCACATCTAAGGTTTAGCACTTCATGCACTTTAATTACACATCTGGGATCATTGTCTTCACTTTATCATCTTTTCTTTTTTTTCTTTCCAATTATTTACAGTAAATAAATTCATTGTGTGTTGTATTGAGAAAGATTTTTTGGATTTTATGACCTTAAAAGTTTTTAAATTTTGATTTTTAATGTATTTCAAGAATAATTTTTCAAAATAATATTTCTCACTATTTTTTTTTTTATATATATATATGTACATCATCATATTTTTTTCATAGATAAACTGTGAATTTTAGGATCCAAAATAGACCCAAATTAGATTTAGCTTATCTGTAGTTTAGAACTTAAATTTTTTTGACATATTTTGCATGGTATTTATTTATTTTTTCATTTACCAGAATTATTATTCTTTTTTTTTTTTAATTACTTATGTATAAAATTCATTAGATATTACAAAACCTAAAATATTACTGAAATATTTTTCAAAAATGTTTGTATACAATATTTAATATTATGTTTTTTATATCAAGTAAAAGAAAATGATAAAAACAGAAAAGTTTACAAAGATTTAAAACATACTAGACACTTGTTGGTTCATAAATGACTTTTATTAAATAATTATGAAGGTAATGTGAAAAGCTTAATGGCTTTGAAAATACTGTAAATAAAGGCAAAACTGCTTAAATAAATGTTTTTTTTTTGTTTGTTTGTTTGAATAACACTACTAAGATCACATTAAAAATATTATAAAGTATGTCAAGTTATTAATATTCTTTGCTTAACACATTAATGTTTAGTCCTTTCACTTTGATTAGTTACTATAGTTCTGTTTTAAATAGAAAAATAAATTAAATTATACTATTTGGAACCCCCCCCACAAAAAAAAAAAAAAAATCATAATTTTTGAAAAGTTTTTTAAAATAATTTTTTAATAATTTACTTTTTCAGAACTAATTTCATTTTAAATTATAACATTCATATGACTGGCAATGACTGATTTTCCATGATATTTTGATTAAAAATTTATTAACATTATTGCTTTTGGTAATACAGTATAGTAAATGCGTTTTATCCATTTATGTATAATCTTAAACAATCACTATAAACAGTTATGTCGTTTAGACACACAAACACATGTATGCATTTTTACATATACATAAATTGCAACATTTTTATCTTTAAATTGAAATTATTATTCCATGAAATTAGCTATTTATTCATAAATATGCAAACTGCCATTATTATTTAATTTTTGACATGATGATCAAACAATTGGTATAATTTTTATGAATGTTATATGTGTTTTTTTTTTTTTTTGCCAGTAATTTTATTTATTAGAAATGTTAATATGTGTTTTGTATAATTTAACTAAATGATAAATATGGCAAGGGAGGGGCTTTTCTAATAATATATGTAAAAATTGTAGCAATTGACTGTTTGTGTATCTTTATACTGCCTGAATCTGCTGTGAAGAATCACATTGATGGATGAAATGGGGAGAGAGTGCGAGGGGAAGTTTGCATTTCTATGAATCAAATGACTTGTTAATGATATGTGTTGATTTTAATTTTAAGATGAAGATTAATCTTGGTTTTTTATTATAACTTACACTGAATTTGACATATGCGATTATATCCAAATGTACATATATAAATAGTCAAATAAAAAAATAGTCATAGATCACATGATCCCATTCTCTTAAGCTTGCAAGATATAAACAATGAGCATTGCCAATTGCTCAACAAGGTTTGTGATAAATGCTTAGCCAGAGAAAGCATTTAAAATATCTGTCAGGAACTCCCCCCCCCCCAAACCTCTAACCATGGTCAGAGGTTTGGGCGTGATTTCCTGAGTTATTTTAAATGCTTTCTCTGGCTAAGCATTTATCACAAAGCTTGTTGAGCAATTGGCAATGCTTATTGTTTGTACACATATAAATATTGAATTTTTTTGTAAGCTCAACTAGGAGACAAATTTATAAGACCCCCCCCCCCATCTGAAAACTGATGGTTCTTAAAAATATTTTTATTGCTATTGTGGGTATACACAGTTCATAATTGTTTGCTAACATTTTAATAACAGTACATTTATATTTTGATTCTCTTGGAGAGATGGAGTTTTAATAACATTATATTCACTTTTTTTTATTGCAGGTTTGAGTCGTTTCTGATCTACAAAAAAAAAAAAAAATCTATGATGTTATTAAGATGTCAGCACAACCATAATTGTTATCACATTTCTTTTGAAAACTATCCACTTAGTAATTTTTCTCTATACAAATAATCTTTGATCTTCCCTGATATATGAGAAACTCAATTAAACAAAAAAAATTTCAACTTTACTTGTTAAAATATTTGTGTTGTGCATAATTATGATGAAGGATTTACATAATAGAATTCTGTGAAAAACAAAATATATTAGGCATTGAAAACATTTTCTGCTCTTTCTGTGTGCAATATGTATGCATATTCAATTTTCAAGAGAATATATATTTATTAATTGATGACCAACAGAAGAATATTGATGCATTGGTAGTCATTGTATTACAAATCCAATATGTTATTAATAAATGAATTTTATTATTATTAGGTTAATATTTTGCAATATTCTTATATGAATATGTCATTAATTGGAAGCAGGATTATAATTTCAAATATGCACTTTCCCCAAAATTAAAGCCTATAGGATCATACCTAATTCAATTTGACAATAGACATTGAATCTATGTATTCATACTTATGTTTGGAATTTAGTTCTTAACTCAAAATATCCATGTAAATATCTGAAAACTAATAATAGTGCTTGTGATACATTTTAAAAAAGATATTTGTCTATTACATTTCTCTATTGCATATTTTAAAATATATATGCACAACTGATAATTATTAAAATTCATTACAGTAGTTCAGAAAAGAGCAGCATTTTATTATTTTCACATAGACTTTAGTTAGAACTTAATTAAATTAAAAAAAATTATTCAATTTTCATAAATGGCTATAGAGTAAACATTAACATACTCAAAAAAGCGCTAAGCTAAACGTTATTTGTTAAATTTTTTTATTAATTTTACCTATATATGTTTAAAGCATATTATAAGTATAAATTATATGAATAGATTGGTCTATTAAGTCTTTTTTTTCATTTTATTTTCACAAATTATTAATTGATGGCTATGAAAATATTTCCTTTACTGCACCCCCCCCCCCCCATAATTTGTTTAATTCCTATTTATCTTGGTCACTTTTTGCTAAAATATAACTTCCATAAAATTTGATATATAATAATTTAATGTGTTAAGAAAGACTTCTTTAACAGTAAAAATATTTCATTACACCATCAATTTTTTTTATCAGATTATACCATATATATACACTTGCATGCCAAATGAAGGTAGCATATTAAATTATCATATACTAAAAATTTATAAGTAAATATTTTTTAAGCATCTGATTTATGTATTTAAGATTCAAATAATTCATTAGAAATAGTTTTTTACTTTTCACATAGTAGATTTATAAATTTAAAAAAAAAAAAAAAATAGTAAAGACTCAAGGAACACATTTTTAATTCGTGGTCACTTGCTTTGTTACATATTATTTGCACAGATAGATATACACACATCATTACAAATTACACTCCCAGTTTTTAGTCTTTATTTGCTGTCTAAAAGCAACAAATAACAGAAACATTCTTGTACTATTTTACTAATTTCATCAGTTAATCTATTAAACTAGAATCTTTTAAAGTATAATTTGTAATATTCTTTCATATTTAAGTTTGTTTGGTGATACTTTATTACATTTTGAGTGTTTCATTCCAATAGCATATTAGGTATACAATATATTAAGAATTGGACAGAAAATTTAGTAAGTCAAAGTAAAAACTACATTTAAACATGTGGTAGTGTCATATCTGACCCTGCCTTCACATGTAGAAAAAAACAATTTGACATCAAAACAAGATCAATATTAAAAATAGAGTTATTTGATAATAGTTTAATGCTAGAATAGGAGATGTAGAGGCAAATGAATATACTAAAAATAATAAGCTTTAAATTACTGTGATTTATATGAATTTGAGATCGAAAATGTTTTACATTTACTATTGGAATATAAAACTTTTACTAAAATAATGAAGAAATTATGAAATACATAGATATCATGAAAGGAATGATTATAGTATAAAAGGATTGACAGGTTATTTTAGAAAAATAACAAAGAGTTTAGAAATACTAGAGAAAATGATAAGGGTTTTTGGAAAATGGGATAGAAGGATTAAATATATAATGATTAAATTTTTATAACATACAGTACTGTAAATATAATATCTAATACACCTAAAAAGACAATTTGGAAGAAGTTTGAACTTTGATAAAATTTTGGATATGAGTTTTGACTGAAAAGTAACTACTGTATATTTTATATTAATTATGACAAGGATTTTATCAATGAGTTAGAAAAGAGGAAGTATTTTTATTCTCAGCACAGCTTATATTTTGATTATGATATATATGTTTAATGAATTAATTGTCCTAATTAAGTAGTATCCTTTTTTTTTTTAATTAATCAGGCATTTTTTAACATCTGTTGCTCATTATATTTTTGTAAAAGAATTCATTAAAATTGTAAAAATATTAAGATAATTTTTCAAATTTATTTTATAAAAAATATGAAAATATATCATTTAGAAAAATGTATTTTTTTAAAATAAACTTTTATTTTTTCTTCACTAATATACATATGGGTCATAAAATCCTAACATTTACTTTCTCTGATATTGTAATAGAAATACTGTATGTTTATGTTAGAAGAAAATTGGATTCAAATAAATGTTTCTATTATTATTATTTTTTATTCATTATTAGAAACCCCATGATGCCAGTATTTCAAATAAACGTTTCACAAGACAAGGCTATCTTTTTTTAATGGAAAAAAGTAAGTAACTAATTTAATTTATAACATTTATTAAAGTATATTTTTGCATATATCACTGCTTACTATTAGTTACATATATCTATATAAGAATACATGTATATAAATATGCCTATTTATAGAAACAATAAGCAATTACTATGGTCATAAAATGCCATACTATTGCTTTGATTGCATTCAGAGAGCATTCAAAAAGTTAACAACTTTATACTATATATAAGAATGAGATAGTTGCACTTTAAAAAGTATGACATGAAAAGTATTGTTGCTTTTAAACTGAGATGCTAGCAAGATTTTTGAGAATATTATGTACAAAAAAGGAAAATAAGATTAAACTTGAACTTTTTTTAAAGCTCAAATTTTCAATTTTCAATTGTTATTTTATGATAGTACTTCATTAGAAACAGTATATAATTTTTAGGATAGTTGTGGAATAAAGAAGTAATAAGATAGAAATGCTGTTATCATCATAATAATGCATATGTCATTGAGAAGCCTGAATAAGACCTAATGTTATAGAACATGATATATAATTTTATAGAAATACCACTCACATGATTGTCTAGAATTGATTTTGACTTATGGCATTTAATAATAATAATAATGAACTTTGAATTTGATAAGTGACTAGGATTTTATTATCTGTGTTTAACATTTTTTTCTGAAATATATTTTTGTTGAGTATCAGTTTATTTTTTGTGTTTTTGTACAATAATAACAATTTTTTAGTTTGCCTCATAAACATTGTGAATTATGAGATATATTTTAAACCAAAAACTATATTCTAATTATTTTGAATTTTGTTTGTAATAAAATATTAATTCTTAAAATTTTCTGCTAGCTTTTAAATAAATGTTAATGTTTTGGAATGAGTTGACAAAAATATAAAGAGAATCTGCAAATTCTTATTTAATAAAAACTGAGTTTTTGTAATTTATAGTTTTAAAAACTTCTGTAATAGCAGATGATAGTTAAATTTTTTATCTGATTGCTTGTAATTGCAAAGTTAATCAATATCACTTTCAATCATTATCAGTCCTCAATAGCATCAGAGGTTTTCTTAAGTTTATTCTACTTTCTTTGATCCACAGCCCCCCCCCATATTATTCCAGCAACCTTCTTTATATTGTTCATTTATGTTACATATGGTGTCTGCATATCTTTACAATATTTTGGGATCTGGTTTAAGACCCCTGTTCTTCATCAATATATTGTTATCTTTTCTAGCAACATTCTTTCAATGATATCAGTGATATTTTCTGCTTGTATGGTTTATTGCAGTGGTAGAATAAAATTGTGATGCTTATGGTTTATGGGTCATGGCCCAGCATTATTATTTTTGGTATATGAATTTCTTAAGAACTCTTGAGCAATAAATTATTCAGTAATTTTTTTTTGTGTGATGTCTATCTGTCTTTTCATCCAGACATTTTGCTTTTGATTTGTACTTGTTATTCCTTGCTCATTTCCCCATGCAATTTGAAATCTCTGTATTGCTAACTTATCTAGTTTTAGATATTTAAATAAGTACTGATAAAATATGTAGGCATATTTATTTTTACTTCTATCAAAAAAGCATTTCATCCACATTTAATTATATCATTAATTTTATTCATTATATATACATTTATTTATTTTAATAATGTTGTCAAATTATTTATAGTTGTTAAAATTTTAATTCAGTTTGCAAAATTGTATGCAATTATAAGTATAAATACACTTATTAATAATGGTGAAATAAGATTATAATAATAAAAACAATTTTTGCGAAAGTGAATTTTCTGGCTTAAATATTTGTCTTAATGTATATATAATTACAAAAGTAATTGCAATTTTAAACAGAAGGTAATCAATGCTTTATACATATTGTGTACTATTATATTAAATCAATGTTTTTTTGTTGAATTTTGAGGAAACTCTTGGTCCAAGGCACAAGATAAAGACTTTGAAAAGAAAGCAATCACCTTATCTCTGTACCTAAATTCATATAGGCCAATTTTAAGAATTTGGAATGAGAGCATGAAGATTTTATAATATTGACTTTACTTTTATTTTTTATGTTACACATATTAAGTTGCAAAATGTTTAATATTTGCTGCATGTTAATATTAAGAAATGTTAGAATTAATGTAATTGGCTAAGACATTTTGTACTGCAGTTTCAAACTGTAATTTTAAACAGAAGATAATAAACTCTTTACACATTTGCTGTATTTCTATATTAAATCAACATTTTTTGCTGAATGTAAGAAAACTCTCAATCCAAGGTATAAGATAGAGACTTTGAAAAGATAAGAGTAGCCATATTATCTTTGTATTTAAATTCAATTATATAGGCCAATCTTGGAATGAGAGCATGAAGATTTTATAATATTCACTTTATTTCCATTTTCTTTATTACACGTACCAACACTCACAAATTTTTTTTTTCTGTTTAAAATTACAGTTTGAAACTAGGCTAGAAAATCTCTTAGCCAATTACATTAATTCCTATATTTCTTAATATTAACATGCAGTAAATGTTTAAATTTTGAAAGCGTTAATATGTGTAATAAAGAAAAGGGAAGTAAAGCACGTATTCTAAAAAAAAAAAAAATCAAATCATATGTCACATGACCTAATTTATATAGAGCTCACAAATAAGCTCTTAACAAGCACCTCACTGAGGATGCCAATGGCAGAAACCAGTCTGGGGTTGGGGATATTCTGCAAAGCTTGTTAAGAGCTTATTTGTGAGCTCTCTATATAAAGCACATAAAATCTTCTCGCTCTCATTCCAACATACTTAAGATTGGCCTGTTTAATTGAATTTAGATACAAAGATAAGAAGACTGGTCTTATCTTTTCAAAGTGTCTATTTTGCTTGGATTGAGAGTTTCCTCACTTTCAACAAAAAATAATGTTGATTTAATATAACAGTATAGCACATGTATAAAGAGTTGATTACTTTCTACTTAAAATTATAGTTCTGAAATTGTGCTGGAAAATCTCTTAGCCAATTACATTAAAAGTAATTGTGGTAACATGTGTAGAACAATATATGTTTTATATGTGTTACAAATTCATTATATTCATTTAAAAAATATGTCTTTTATTTTATCTAACATTTTAACTATCCCTACAATATTTTTTAGAATTATGAATTTAGCAATGGTTAGTTTATATATGTTTAATTGATTCAGGCACCATCTGAGAATAAACATCAGGAAATATACGGTCATATATTTGTTACTATATATTTTAATACGATTCAAAAAAAATATTTTCTTAAATATGTGATGATGATGACCATTACTAACCACTTTTTGTGATATCTGGCCAAATCACATAGAATATGAGCTACCTCTGATGAAATGAACATGGAATTAATATCTAACAATTATGTCTTGTTAAAAATTTATATAGAAAACAAATAGAAAACTTTTTAATAATTTTAGATTCTTATTTTAATTCATTTGCCCAAAATATAGGGCAATTACCTCCCCTGTTTTAGAAATAATCACTTTCTGAAATAATATAATCTTTCATTTATGAGAGGATTCTTTTTAATTCTCTCAGATCCCTTAACAGAATAGTATTTTCGTTGTTGTCTTCTGCTACTGAGTCATTCATTTAATTATAAATAAATAAAATAGATATCATTATCAACAACCATTATGAATCCATTGCCAGAATGAAAGTCTCTCCAAGTTCAATCCATTTTCTCTGATCTCTAGCCTCTTCTTTACATCACCACTGTATTCTCTCTTATTTCATTCACCCATGTCATGTGGTCTCTTTCTGGGTCTTTTATAATCTCTTGGAATCCAGTGTAAGATTTCTATTGTCCATCTATTATCTTCACTTCTAGCAATATGTCCAGCCCAATTCCACTTCAGTTTTTTCAATGACATCAATAACACGTTTGTTCTCTTACCCAGGTATTGCGTTTTTTATCTCTTTCTGTTACTCCTAACATGCATCTCTCCATACTTCTTTTGATCTGAAGTCTCTGTATTGTTCTTCTATCAAGTGCCCAAGTCTCACTTCCATAATTCAAAATTGTTAAAACATAATTATTAAAAACCTTCCTTTTCAACCAAGTTTAATTCTATGATTAATTTCTTCCATTATCTTTCCATCTATAATAATAAAAAAATAGATATACATACCCCTTTTTTATCAATATAATTTTTTATTTTTACTTGCATTATATATATATATAATTTATTTAATATGTATATGCACATCTTTATACATTACATACATTTATATATCTATATGCGTATTAAAATGGTAAGCTAAAGGAGTGAAAGTAAATGGTGATTATTTAAGTCATTTAGATTTTGCAGATGATGTAGTTGTTTTTGCAAATAATGCTTTAGAGCTGCAGGAAATGTTGCAGGAGTTATCAGATGAAAGTCGGACTAAAGATAAACGTTATAAGTAATGTTTAATGGATTTTCTCAAAATATGAAAATAAACATTGATTATGATGAGTTAGAAGAAGTTAACAGTTACAAATACTTTGGTTAGATTATTAATACAGATGGGAATATAATGGATGAAATTAATCATAGAATTAAACTTGGTTGGAGTGCTTTTGGTAGAAATAACTTGATACTAAAAGGAAATATGCCTCTGTTCTTACTTATGGATCTGAGACTTGGACACTTAATAGAAGAGCAATACAGAGACTTCAGACCACTCAAAGAAGTATGGAAAGATGCATGTTGGGAGTAACAAGAAGAGATCGAAAACGCAATATATGGGTAAGAGAACTAACAGGTGTTACTAACCTCATTGAAAAAATATAAAAAAATGAAGTAGAGTTGGGCTGGACATACTGCTAGAAGAGATGGTAATAGACGGACAATTGAAATCTTAAACTGGATTCCAAGGGTTGTAAAAGATCCAGAAAGAGACCACATGTGAGATGGATGGATGAAATAAGAAAGTGTGCAGGGATAATGTGGAGAAGAGAAGCTAGAGATCGGAGATGGATTGAACTTGGAGAGACCTTCATTCTGCAGTGGATTGATAATGGTTGATGATGATTATTATTATTTATTTATTTAATTTATATGCATTGATTTGCAAGGTATCACTCAAAATTTATTAACTAACATTGTATTTGTTTTTTATTTACATATTTTTAAAAACCCAATTTTTAATATAATTATTTAAAACCAAATAATTTAAACCTAACAATGATTATTAAAAAAAGGTACAAAAAAAAACCTTTTTAAAACTAATTTTAAATTGCTGTTTAAACGGAGTTATCTTAGAATATCAGCTGCGTTGCTTTCATAATAAACAAACAACAACACAAATAAAACTTAACGAGAGTTTACTTACTCATAACAAATAATATATATATGTAATGATTTAGAACTAAATATTAATCTTCGGAGAAAATAATCTTTCTTGTGGGATCCTCTTTGAAAGTGTGTGTGTAATAAACATACACATGCATGCTTTAACCGTTCATTTCTCTGTGGCATTTTACAGTTTTTTACACCCACACTATTAACTAAATAATGTGCCGGTTTATATCAGGTGACTTCTACATAATCTATACAAATTAGAATATATTAAGAAAGTCCAGCACACTATCACATACGTAAATTTTTTAGTTTAGTGAGAAAGAATTTATGTGTGGTGGTAATTTATTGCAAACAGTTTAACTCCTTCTCTATCTCTAGAAAATAATTTATTTTCATAAAATAATTTTAATATATAAATTTTTTCTACAATACAGACTTTTTCATACCTGCACTCCAATATGTATTGAGGGTTTGAATCTTGTAAGTTTCCGACAATCTCAAGTCTGGACAGAGGCGGATTTTTTCCCTTATCAATTGTTTTCTTTTCTTCAAGTTGAAACTGTTTGAAATATGGCTGATTCATTACTAAATTTCTGACTCAGGTGAGTTATTAAGTACAGTTATAATATTATTATTTGTTTCACATTGGACAAATCAAAGTCTGTCAGTTCTCTTGTTGTATCTGTGCTCTCAACCTGTTTTGTTCAAGTACTCTTCACTAAGCATAGGATGCATACTGATGTCTATGTTTTCTAATGATTAAGAGTGATGTTTTTTCAAATGGTTAAAATGTGTTCCCATTTATTTTCTATTACAAAATTGTACTATTTTTAACTGTTCTAATATAATCCTAATTATCACTCTGCGAAAATTTTTTCAAAACATCATATTTACTATACACCGTTGCCAATTTTGAAATTTTCTTTATTCATATAGCTTTGCTTTGATACATTCCTAGTAGGCATTAACATTGCCAAATGTATCCAGAACTTCTGATGCTTTAATAATTCAGTCAGCATTCTTTTAAGTAGACATACCAGGGATGAAATTTTGGTAGTATACAGGGTCAGTTAAAGCTTGCTATTATCTTTGTAGAAAGTTTATTTAGTTTTTAAATGCTGCACTGCTTTTTTGGCTGGGCGATTAAACTCCAAGTGGCATGGTAGTGTTAATATGTGATATATCCTTTTAGCAACTAAAAAGTTTTTGAACAGTGTAGATGTGAAAACAGCTCTATTATCATAAACTATAGTTTTGGGATATTCATAACATAGGAGTATTTCATTCAGCATTCTAATGGTATTATCCACACTTTTACTTTTCACAAATTTTGTATTCTGTCCATTTAGAGTATGAATCCATAACTATCAGAAAAATGTAACCATTAAATGAATCAGTGTGGTGGATGTGGAGTCTTTGCCAAGATTGGATTGCTGAAAGTTAAAGCTTCTAATTTTCTTGGCAGTAATTAGTGGTAGACTGATAGTCTCTACAACATTTAAGTTTCTCCTCAATCTCATGGTTTATGTTTGACAACCAAACATAAGACCGAGTAATTTTTTTTTTTACTCACTATTCCTGAGTGTCCTCTATGCAATAAGGTTAGCATTTTTTTTTTTACATCCTCTAGGTATCAATACATGGCTTGTCTTCAAAAAATTATTATATATCAACAGACTCTGCATGCATTTCAAATGGATTTTGATGCATAATTAGGTTATTATTAGGCTAATCCATTTTTATAAGATTTGATAGCTAGCATCTTTTTTAGTCCATCAATGACTACTGTGCTATTTAGTGCATTGTTTTTCATGGAGTCTATATTGTTGATCTCCATAATTTTACTCTTGGACTCACACTTGGCAGTGTGTCCACATGGCCAATATATTTACCACATTTGTATATCAATTTGAAGTGATAAGCTGCTATTATTTTGTCCCAGTGAATCGTTCTTTAACTGGAATGTTTTGGAGTTTTCTTCCACTTCCAAATAAACGCAATAATGGATGGTAGTCAGTATAAATTTTAAACTTGCATTCATAAATGTACTAGTGGATTTTTTTAATAACATATTATCACCAAATGATTATAGTTTTTCTCCACAGTAGACAACATTCTGGAGGCTTAAGTTATAGGGCATTTACCTCCATGATAGCGATATGATTTTACTGCCCCTATTCCAAGGCATATTGTAACAATGGCTTCCATATTGTTACGATAAGGAATGAATAATTGGTTTGAAGTTAGCAGATTCTTGGCTCCATTGAAAGCAATTTTGTGCTCTGCATTCCATTTCTAATGTCCCATTTTTACTAACTGATATTAAGGGCATGGTAATATTCGCTTTATGAAAACTTACCTAAATCATTTCAGCTTTGCTTTTATCTTTATATATACTAGTTCAACTTTATGGGATGTGAGTTTTGCTTTATTTATGTCAGTTTGACTAAGAAATCTGCAAATCTTTACATTCTTGGGTTTTTGCGACATTTTAAATTGCTATCACCTTTCCCTGGTTAGGGCACTTTCCTTTAGCATTAATTATATTTCCTAGAAACTTGATTTCAGTAGTAAACCAAATACATTTAGGAACATTTAATTTCACACT
Source organism: Epiperipatus broadwayi (assembly GCA_028023455.1). Classification (NCBI taxonomy): domain Eukaryota; kingdom Metazoa; phylum Onychophora; class Udeonychophora; order Euonychophora; family Peripatidae; genus Epiperipatus; species Epiperipatus broadwayi. Next base: position 12,349,534 of record JAQFVV010000018.1, read on the forward strand.
AATCATATTCAATGTTGCACAGACATGAAGTACAAATTTTTCTAAATTGCTTTCTGTTTCCACACATTAAAATGTCATCAAGGTAAGGAATAGTGCCTTCTATATCCTGAAACAAACTGTCCATTTTTGCCTGAAACAGACTTGGTGGAATTGTAATACCATAGAGTAATTTATTATACTTGAACAAACCTTAGGTGAATACATATAGTCAATAGTTCAGCTATTGTATTAGTGACAGGAATTTGATAAAACATGGTTTTTAAATCTATTTCTTCAAAAAGTTTTGTTTTCTGCAATGATGATATTATCTCCCGCATAAGTATACTCATTACTGGATAAGCTTCCTTGTTGATATACTTATTGAGCATTATGCAGTAATATCCACATAGATGGACACTTCTATCTAGTTTTAAAATAACCACAACTGGAGTGGCCAAAGATGACATTTCTGTCAGTGTTAATTCACCTCTTTTAACCAGCTAGTGGATTGTCTCTTCTTTCTTCGTCCTTAGCACAAATGGAATCCGAAGTAGCCTACAAGCAATTGGCTGTGCCTCTTATACTAATTCTCTGTTGATCAGTTGTATTTTTAACTCTGCTGGTGTCAAGTTAATTAGCAATGGATGTCTAATTCAGACTTCAGACTCTAATTGTACTTTTTTAATTAGTCAGAAATAGGTTAAACCAATTCTTCCCTAGAATAAGAGTCAGGCTATGCTTTCCAATATAGAAAGGTAATATTTTTACTTTAGATTTTGATTTAAGAGGTGCCATTTTTTTCCATGTCAGTGACTCTCACCTCTTCTCAAGTGTAATGTTTCTTTTACACTTTTTTGATCCAAAGAAGCTGTGAGATTAGGGACAACCCCACAGCGCTATCAATTTCCATACTAATTTTTGTTTGTAAATATGTACATTAGCAATATATAATTATTTTCCACTTCATTTATTTTTAACTTCAGTTCTTTTCTTAATGCTTTGTAAATGTATATGTCTAGCAATTAATGATTATTGTCCACTCCATTTACTTCTTTAACTTCAGTTCTTTTCTTAGTGCCTCTTCCCCATGGTTTGGATTGAGATTCTAATTGTACTTTTTAACTATGTCAATCCGAATTTTTAACAGGTTAAACCAGTTCCTTTCTAGCACAAAAATCAGGTCATGCTTTCCAATATAGAAAGGTAATATTTTACTTTAGATTTTGACTTAAGGGGGTGCAAATTTTTTTACATGTCAGTGACTCTCAGCTCAGTTTCTTCAAGAGTAATGTTTCTTTTACACTTTTTTGATCCAAAGAAGCTGTGAGATTAGGAACAACTCCACAGCGCTATCAATTTTCTATACTAATTTTTTGTTTGTAAATATATACATTTAGCAATATATGATTATTTTCCACTTCATTTATTTTTAACTTCAGTTCTTTTCTTAATTCTTTATAAATATGTATGAGTAGAAATTAATCATTAAATCATTATTGTCCACTTCATTTACTTCTTTAACTTCAGTTCTTTTCTTAGCACCTCCTCCCTGTGGTTTGAATTCCGTGCATAAAGCCATTTTATTGTCTTTTATCTTTTATGTGAGAGATGTGTGATAGGTATCCAGTTTTAATGCATGCATGAGATCTTTCATGTTTCACGTTACAGTTTTTCTTCAAATTACTCTTTTGTCCACAACAGCAACATATAGAAGCCTTTGTTGGACTTTGACAGGTTTTAGTTTCAACTTCTGTTTTATTTATTGTTATTGATAATGTTGATACATTTTTAAAGTATTGAAACTGCAGAGATCTTTATTAACTACTTTATGAGACATGTATTTTTCAACTGCATGTTTATATGTCAATGTTGAGTCACTTGCCTCAGATTATTATCTGTTGTTACCCCATAAAAGTCAATTAAAGAGCATGTTGTTGAACTCAGGGTTAAAGTTACACTCTTTGGCTAATACTCTTTGGCTAATGTTTGTGAAGCTAAGTTATAACTGTGATATTTCTCATGTGATGCTTGAATCCTGTTTCTAAATCTGAAATGTGACCCTCATTTCAAAATCAGTATGTAGTCAATTTATCTTTTAACTCAAGGTACACTGCTTTTTTGGGAGGCTTTGATTCACAGAGTTTATCCACCACTTGCAATACCTCCTTGCCCACCAGCCACATATACAATGTTACCTTTCATCATCTATGTTATTTATCAGCATATATCTCTAGGTATTTGTTATAGAGGCATGAATCTTCTGCTTTGTTCACATTAAATTAACTTATGTTGTTATTGTTTAATGCCATTCTGGTCATCTGTTTCACGCATATAGCTAGTGTACTTCTATACCAAGTATCAACAAGGCAAAACTCTCTCCATACAGTAGTGCCACCAGAGTAATCAATGGATGCCAGAAGGCTTGTGCATAAAATCCCTATCTAATGCCTACTCATCCAATACCCCCAGACTAGTTTCTGGCCTGTGGCCTTCGTCATTGAGGAGCTTTGGATCTGAGAGCACTGCACCTAGATCTTAGGATCTAATGCAACCCTCCAGCAACCACCTTTTATCTCTACTTAACTATAAAACTATGAGAATGAAGTAATAATTTCAATCTAAGCTCAATAGCTTATATAGTCAATGGGTCTGAACTCAGTTCAGCACCCATCCGTTTGGTGTCTTTGACTCTTTAACAACCATAGCCACCACTATTCTATTAGGCAGGATTGGTGTTAAACCATTAAGCATCACATGATCACCATTTGCCTTGTTTATCAACAATTATGTGCTAGTACGAGATAGTGATCATGTGATGCTTAATGAATGTTTTAACACCAATCCTGCCTAATAGTATAGTGGTGTCTATGGTTGTTCAAGAGCCAAAGACACCAAAATATATGGGTGCTGAACTGAGTTCAGACCCATATGACTATAAGCTATTGAGCTTAGATTGAAAATATTGTTGTGTTTTCAATTTCATTCTCATAGTTTTATAGTTAAGTAGAGATAAAAGGTGGTTGCTGGAGGGTTGCATTAGATCCTAAGATCTAGGTGCAGTGCTTTCAGATCCAAAGCTCCTCACTAACAAAGGCCACAAGCCAGAAACTAGTCTGGGGATATTGGATGAGTAGGCATTAAATAGGGATTTTATGCACAAGCCTTCTGGCATCCATTGATTACTCTGGTTGGCACAGAGTGGCACTACTGTATGGAGCTGTTTTTGCCTTGTTTATAAACAATTATGTGCTAGTATGAGATGGTGATCATGTTATACCAAGTATCAACTGTTTCAAAATACTTTTGCTTCCATAGCTTTTGTTATTGACTGTGGCAACCACATCAATAATAAACAAGCAATAACACAAGTAAAACTTAACAAAAATTTATTTACTCAAAACAAATAATATATAAATTGTACCTAACTGAAGTTTCACTTAGTTCCAAAAGGAGCCAAAGGTTATCTTAGCTTAACCTTTCGGTTTGAAATTGTCTGATTTTTTTTAAAAAAATAATAATGATGAAAATTAAATTAGTTAATGACTAAAATAGGATAATCTTGTATTGATTGTAATCATTATTGTATATTATGGAATTATGTCTAAGTATTTGAAAAAAGATATATGAGTTAGGTTGGTAAGAGATGCTAAATAATAATTTGAATTTTGAAAAAAAAAGAAAGATATCAGAAATAGTTGTCAGTTTGTAAGTAATATTAAATGTATTATTGTGTAATTCATTTTAATGTCTAAATTATAATAATTAGGTATTATAAATAAATAGGAATAAATAATATTAAGTAATAAAGTTTAAAAATAATTTGTAAATTTTCATTAAAACAGTAGTAATATTTCTTTGATACAATTTAGCTTAGCATTCCACGTATAAAACATTATTTTGAATTAAATATTCATTAACATTTTATTGTTGTAGTTTTAAAAATAACTTTTAAACAATTAGCTTGCATTTGTATGTGAGAATATGTGCATGCTCTAGCATGGAAACATAAGAATAAAAAAAGTAATTTTATTCCAATATTGTTTAAAATAAATAAATAAAACAAATGTGTGGATAAAATTATTTTAATATAATATTTAAGGGTTTAATAAAGGGTATAACTGTAAATTTTATATTCATTACTATTATATTGTATAAAATATCATTTAAAAAAATTATTGCACAATAATTGTAATACTAAAATTTTGACTTTGCAGCTGAAGGTCATATGGTATGGGAGAATTATATTGATTATGTCAGTAGATTGATTTCACAGCTGGTTTGTCAGAATATTAAAATTTAATAAAAAATAATTTTTATTGGTTTTTAAATGAATTGTAGGTGGATGAAAAATTGTGAGATAAAACGGAGATCTAAGGGGTCATTCAGTTGCTGATCTGTTTTAAATATATGTGTGGCTGAATCTTAAAAGTTCCTTAATAAAAAGTAATTTTTAAAAACTTTATATTTGCTAAAAAAAATAAAAGTATGTTTTTAAAACCATTATTTTAAATCGTTTTGTAACATGAATTGCTGAAGCTAAAAAAAGGTAATCCGTTTTTCTGACAAATTTTCATTACAATTGGGGCATTAAAATTTACGGTAAAATGTTTGAAGAAAAAAATACAGCGTCTCATATTTCATTTACTTTTGATCTATTCATTTTTCTTTATTTAGAAGTAAAACTTAAATTATTAAGTATTGTTATGGCTAAAGACTTTATTGCACTAAACTATAGTATATCTCCTATCAAATTTAAAAATACACGTGAAGAAGAAATTAAAAAAAAAAAAAGACATTCAAGCATTTTAAAATATTAAAATGGAAATGCGTTAGCGTCTTTATAAATTAGAAGTGACATTAAATTTAATACTTTATTACTTAATAGATGATATATACATTTAAATATGCTCTTAACAGAATAATGTTTCTGTGGACAATATGTAGTTTAAAATACTAATTCTCGTTTATGCCAGTAGTATGAAAAGAATTTGTTTGGAAGTAAAGCTTTAAGAGAATTTAAAAATATTATTAATGAACTTCTCTCTGTCAAATACATAATGTTTTGGTTATAGTTGCCAGTACTTATAAGTAACTTTATGACCGTTGATCTTTGCTCATAAACGGAGGAATGTCTTAATTATAAAAAATCTACTCTTATGTTTAATAAATAAAAGGAAATTTGTTTAAAAAAGAAATACATTTTTAAATATTAAGAAACGTTTAAAAAAGAAAGAGCTCTATTTTAAAAAATGCATTTATCTAAGGAAGAACAGTGAAAGTTAACTAAAAATATATATTATATTTATTCCGCGTTTGAACCTAGCATTATAAATATAAAGTGTGTTCAGCTGAAGAATTTATTTTGTTTCATGCCGGCTTAATCTTATTATTTAATTTTTTTTTTTTTTTAAATTGTTTTAAAAAAAAAAATATTATTAATGAACTATTGAACATTTTCATTTGGAAATGATTGCCATGTATATAAATGTATTAGTTGAAGCTTCGAATTCAAATAGATATCCTAACCTGGATAAATTGTCTACACATTATGAAATGGAAAAATCATCACGGAGCCAAAATATGAACTTGAATTAATGTATTATTATTATTTTTTTTATGGTCTTCAGGTAGTGATAGCTAATTTATGGCTCATAGGTATATCAATGTTTGAATTGTGTTGCTATGATAGTTTTATCAAGCACAAGCTAACCAACAATAAGTTATATTTATTTTAAAGTATATTAAATATGCATATGGTATAAGTGGCAATTCACACATAATAATTTAATATTTTCATCCAGAATTTCGCCGCTTTATTTGTAAGTCTGTTACATCATTATCTTTAAAACATTGAGGGAATAATTTTATGTGGACTAAAATTATTTAAAAAAAAAAAAATATATAACTGATCTCTGATGAATGATTGTCCCATACACTTAAGTTAGTTTAATTTTAGTATTAGCTTAATCTGATTTAAAGATATATCTAGCTGTGATATTAGTTATATCTGTGAAACTAGTGATGATATTTTTAAAAAAGTATTGTTGAATATGCTTACTCCAACTTAGCGTTTGTTAAGTTGAGGAGTATAAAATTAAGCTTAGGGTTTTCATTATAAACATAGTTCTGTGTGTTATTCTGATTAGTGGATGTCACAATAATGTTATTAATTAGTCCAAATAATTATATAAAATCTTAGTGCGGTATTGGCACTGTTTGTGTTCTACTATCTTTATAAACATTTCTTTTCATTATTAATAAATCAAATTAGTATTATTTCAAAAGTTTTGTTTGTTTGTTTTACTTTTATATGAAAATATATTATTGTCTTGGGTTCCAAGTTCACAAAGTCTTAATTTTTAAAGTTAATGAATCTTCAATTCAGAAATTTACAAGTATATTCTAAGTTAATTAAATATAGTTGATACTGTCTTGAAAATTAAAAAGCTATGTTAAAGTAAATGATTTTCATATTGAATCACAAATACAGATAATTGCATTATAGCAGATACATAATTAAATACTTAGTTAAAAGTTTATTTTTTTAAATTATCAGTATATCTTTCAGACTAAAGATTATGCAATATCAGATTAACAATATTAGTACTTTAGAAGAATATTTTAATTAGTATTATTTTAAAAGCTGCACCTTGTCTTATGTTTACTGTACATCATCTATCATCATCTTAATCTTAAATAGTTAAAGAATTCTAATTCATTTACATTTGAGGTCTTTAGTGGTTGTCTGTGAGTATGGAAAGGCATTAAAAGTACCCTTACTCTTTTCTTTGCTCAAGTAATATCTTAGATAATAGGCCATTATTAGTTAAATTTAAATTGATTCATTAAATTTTGTGAATTAATATTTGTTTTGTTTATTATTTTAAGATTGAACATATTATAATTATTTTATGGTCAGCTAAGATATCACTTATTTATTTATTAATCACAGTAATTCTTTGTTAGGCAACTTAACTTAAACTTTAATTTTAAACAAGAGTTTTAGTTTTAAAATCCCTGAGGTTGTTTACTCTTGTTGTTTTAGTAAATATAATTCTATAACATAATATTTTAAAGCAAAGTCTATAAGATAATATTTTAAAGCAAAGCATCATAGGTCTTATTCAGAGAGTGTATGATTTATTGATAAGACTAATAAGGTAAGCATTGAGTAGTGATTTAGATAATCTTTTGTATGATTTATTAAAAGATCAATATGCTGTAGTAGTTATAGCTCATCAATATTGGATTTGACCTTTATTTGATTATACATCTCTGGATCATCATCTCTTTTCTTTAAATTTATTGTAACCCCACTGAGCTGAGTCGTTTAGAGTCTCTAATTTATATTTTATTTCATTTCATTTCATTTCAATTTTATTCTATTTCTTTTCATGTCATTTCTTTCTATCATCTCATTTCATTTTTCTCTCTCCTCTATTCCATCTTCTTCTTATATCTCTCTTTCTCATATCTTTCTATCTCAGCTATTTAAAACATTCGTTAAGAGTTTCTTTTCCATCATCTCATTTCATTTCTCTCTCCTTTATTTCATCTTCTTCTTACATCTCTTTATTTCATATCTTTTCCATCATCTCATTTCTTCTCTCTCTCCATTATATATATCATTTCTATTATTTTTCCCCATTCTTTTCTCCCTCAATTTTTTTCTTTTCCATCATTTATTTATTTTTACCATTATCATTATTTCTTTTTCTTTCCCCTCTCTCATTTCTTTATTAATTCTTATCTCTTTCTCTTTCTTTTCCCCCTCTCTCATTTCTTTATTAGCATTATCTCTTTTCCTTCTTTTGTTTTCTCTCTTTCTCTATCTCTTATTCTATCAGGTTACAATTGGCCCCTCTCATTTCATTTTCATCATTTATCTTTATCATTATGCCTCCTTTATTCCATTTTCTTCTTATCTCTCCCTATCTCTCATTTTATTAGGTTACAATATATATATTGTAACGATATATATAAATATCGTTACATTAATTTAAAACAAAATCTTAAAAGTTCGCACATAAAAATAAGTGTATTAAAAAGAAAAAAAAAACTAAACGCTAAAATTAAAATGTTAAACTTATTCCTCAAATTTAGAATGATTTTATATGTGCGTAAATAAATATTTTTATGTGTTAATTTCTGGCAATGGCTTTTATTTATTTGTATTTAAGATATAAATTAAAGTTATATTTTATCATCTCTGCTACTCCCTAAGCTAGTGACTGGGGCTAACGATCTGAATATTTAAATAAAGTGGAATCTTAACAGCGCGTATCTGCCTACTTTATAAATTTTTCTAGGCTCAAATGCCTAGATGGCGCTCTGGTAGTTGCAGATATCGTAGTTGTGGTTAGATTCGATCTTCACTTCCTTTCCGATCATTATAATATATATAACTAAATATTAATCTTTGAAGATAATCTCTTGCAAAGTCATTAGTTCATTTCTCTGTGTCATTTCACAGAGCTTCTTATATGTGCACTCTTAACTAATTAATGTGCCATTTTATATTAGTGTGAATTCTGAAGCATATGTTAAGAAACTCTGGCACATTAACTAATATGTAAATTTTCTAGGGTGAACTTAGTGAGAGAGAATTTATTCATGTGTGTCTGGTGGTAATTACATTAAATAAAATATTTTTATTTTTAACTATCTAAAGGTACATGTATATTCATATCTGCACACTTTGCCTTATATTATTGTGAACAGTTCATAAATATACTTCTTTAATAAAAAATATTATTTTCTATAATACCATTTTTATATTACATTTATAAATTATTTTTGTCAAACAATTTAATAAAGAACTTTGTGAAAATAACAAAGAAATGAATATTTTAAATTATACATTTAATATAAGCAATGCAATAGGAATGACAAAAGTAATAAAATACTAATGTTAAATTAATATTAATTAGAAAAGAGAAAGATAGTATATAAGAATAGTAATTCATACAATTATAATGATATGTATTTAAAATTAGTTTTAAAAGTTTTTTTTAAATATAATTATTATTAGATTTAATTCTCACTATAAATTGTTTTTGACAGTCTTTAACAGGCTATTTGAGTTAAATTTTGAATTTTTTATTTTAATGATTAAATCTTGATTCTGCAGGAAAAAAAAAGTAACAAAGTGAAATTTGTCATTTCACTATTGCTAAGAAAAATGAATTAAAATATTTTTTATTTGAATACCATTTGTAAATCTGAATGAATTCTATTTTGGGATACAGAAAACTATGAAATTATTGTTTTAAAATGTCACTTAACTATTAATAAAGCACAAAACAAAGGTTTTATTGATTGTAGAAATATTTCATTTTCAGTCAATCACAACATCCCTGCTTTATATTATTATATCCCTCTTGATTAATATATCTAAAAATCAAAGATTTTCAAATTAAATATTAATCTAAACATTATATTTTCAACAAAAAATAAATATTTCATAAATATTTTGCAAAAAATAATCATGAAAATATAAATAAGTTATAGAAATTATGATTTTTAAAAAAAAAAAAAAGTTCTGAGAACAAAAAAAATTACTTAATAGCAATGTTTGGGGTTTGTTTGTATTAGGGTTTATGCAATAATTTGTTGAGATTTTTTTTTTTTTTTTTAATTATGACGTCAATATATATTTTAGTTCAAGTTTTTTCTCTCAAATGAATACAAAACTGGCAAACAAACACTACAGATAACTCCAAGAGAGTGAATTTAAATTGAGTGATAGAAATGCCATGTTACCACAGTGCAGAATGCTGCTAGGAAAGTAATCACTAAATTATTTATTTTAAATGATTTTATTAAATTAATGCATAAAAATAAAACAAGTAAATTATCATGTGTACATATGTAAAAGTTTATCTGATATTTCACCTAAGAACTATCAGGCAAGCTGAAAAGAAAGACCATGCATGGTATTTCTTGACCGTAAACTCTGAATTCAAGTCAGTAAAATTTGATATCATGTTGGTTGGTATATATTGTCAAACATCCTATCTATGTTTATTTACTATATGAATAATCATATGGTAATATAACTGCAGCAAAAAAAACAACAACATATAGAATGGATATTAAGAAGGCAGGATGAATGTGTATGTGAATGAACTTTTTTATATAATTATTTGCAAATATAATAAGCAAAATGAAATTATAGCCCTTATCAGATGTAAAATAAAGTCAGGGCAGTTGGCAGTTGAAGATTGTGATTGCTAAGAATTCCTAGATTGCTGACCCAGGCTGTCATTCAATGATGAGTGTACCTATAACTGTAGATAACATTCTAGTGAAAAATAATTATATGAATTAAATGATGAACTGTTTAATACTAAATGCAACTTTGTGGAGTTAGAACAAAAAATGTAACAATTACTTAAAAGAGAGATCTCATCATGAAATATATGGAAGAGTTCTATAAAGAATCATATAGTAATAAAGAACAAAAGAAAACAAAATATTCTCTATAGTTAGTACATTAAATAAAGTAAGACATGCAATTAAATTTATGAAGAAAGAAAAAGTTCCAAGAAATGATGGAAATATAATTTCTTTGCTGTAGATGATGTGCTTATTGTTGGAGCAAATATGATAGTGCAAAAACTATTTTATTAAATTAAATGATATTGACGGATTGACATGGACTATTAGTTCTGAAGATAGTGAGAATAGGATAAAATATCAGGATTTAATTTTATGGAGAGAAGGTAATAAAATTAATAATAAAATGGTGTTGAAACCATTATCAGCTAGAGGATTTGTGCATCTAAATTCAGATGTTCCACCTATCTATAAATTAGCTTGTTTTAGAACATTTCTTTTTAGAAATGATGTTTGTGTAAATTTTAGAGTGATAAAATGGCTAATGTTGAAAGATATGTTGATGATTTATTGGAAGTTTATAGTAGAAAAAATATTTTATATGGACTATATAAGTTTAGAAATAGATTGAGAAGAGATAATATGGAAAAGAAAAGGTGTATAGCATTGCCATATATAAATGATATTGTATATAGTAAGATTACATCATTGGTATCTGCTGGTTTTAATATTGTATTTAAAGTTGGTGCAAATACTGGAAGGTTAGTTATTAATGGAAAAGATTGTATTGATAAAGTCAACAAATGTAATATTACATATAAAGTGGTATGTCATTGTGGATATAGTTACGTCAGGGAGACTAAATGAGCATTAAAAAAGGAAGTTAGGGAGCATGAATTATTATATAATAAATTACGTTGTTCTGCGGCTAGATATAAATCTATTTTCGCAGAACATGCAGTGATTTGTAGTGAAAAATTCTGCTTTGATAGTGTTTTTGTTTTGCATGTGGAAAATGATTTGAAAAAAAGAAAAATTAAGGAGTCATATTTTATAAATAGTACAAATAATGTGTTGAATAAATGGTATAATTGTGTTAGTATTTACAATTTATGGAAAGTTGGCCGTTCACATGGGAACATTACTGTTGTGTGATTTTAACAAAATTTAAATATTAATGTTGTATTGCTACTCAAGATGGCAGAAAAAGCTGTAAACTGGCTATATCAAAGAAATTATTATTTAATTTTATATAGACATTTTTAATTTTGTAGAATTATTCTAGTGTATTTTGTTTATTTTATTTATATTCTTTGATATTATATATATATATAAATTTTATTGAATATTTATGTAACAATATTTAATATTAAGAATATTTCTTAATGGACTTCAAGTTTTCAATCTTAAAATTCTTTAGCTCAACCATTGCTTGATATCTGATTATTGCTTGCCTTGAACATTTTCGTTGTTTTCACATCATATAATATTCATGGCATATTAATGTATCTATCTATTATGTGAACAAAATATATTTTCTATTAATATTCATATTTTAGTTTTTAATGATTACAATATTATTAAGGTGCTAGTTCGTTATACTTTTTGAATGCACAATGAACTACGTCTCTTACTATTCTTTTTAGGTCATATTCTCACTGATTATCTTAAGTATTTCCAGCCTAAGGGGGTGCCATGTTTTCACCCAGTCATTGAATAATATAAAAACATCTTTCATATATAAATTTTATTTTTGGCTGCTTATATAAATAAATGTGTTGTATAATCATGGATTCTAAATTCATTATTTCTCAAAAACATATAATTCAGTATGCATGTGAATAAATTGAGCTTTTTCAGGATATCTTTAGTGTTACTTAATATTCATTTCAGACGTAAGGAGATTTTGTAATTGATCTCATTATTGTTTTGGCATATCTTTTTAACTAATATATATTTTAGGTGTAATCATTTAAATGTTTAGAAGAAACTACCCTTCTAAATATATCAATGAGATTAGAGTGAATTTAAGCTCTAGGATTATATTGCACATCCATTTATACAAAGCAAAAACAAGATCTACATACATTTATATATTTTTTGAGCATGAGATGTAAGCAAGACCATGCCTTTAGGTTGAAAATAATTAAGATAATCTGTGAAGTATAACCTAAAAAGAGTTATAAAAAATTCTTGACTTGATTTGAAAAAAGTAAACCAAGCAAGAATTTATTTAATAGAATTCAATTTAAAGAATATTTTTTAAATGATTTAAAAACTTGAGTTTTATTGAAAAGTGTTTTAATATTAGATTTGATTATACATATACACACATCTGAAAAGCAAAGTGAGGGAGGAAAGCCTATCAATTGAAAATTCTAATCTGTTGTGTAGTATTTATTCTTTTAGTTTTTCTCAGTATTTGTGGAGTTATTAAAGAGAAGTCTTGTACAGTGGTCTATTTTTAATTTTTTAAACATCTATTGAACAAACAGAAAATAAAATGTAAAATAAAATTAGAAAATAATTTGGTATTTAGTAGATTTCATTATTTATTTATTTATTTCAAATTTAGAAGCCTTTGGAACAACGTGGACTAAAGTTTTTTGTAGTTACGAGAAAGAGAGTAGACTTTTTACCATGATGCCTTACACACAGACACAAGGCAAAGTAATTCATGTAAGTGGGCTTTTCATTAAATTTTTTTAAAACCAAATGTTATGATTATTAATGTAAAATATGTAAATATACTATAACAGTATGATCCTTTTCAGGAATCGAGGTGGTCGCATCTAACTATAGTCAGATTTAGTTAGGGTCTTCATATAGGATGCCATGGATGAAATGATGGAATTGTAATCTAAAATTGAATCCGTATTAGGCAAAATAATTTAAAATCAAATCATTCAATACCGATGCAACTGAGATTAATTTATCCAATGTACACCTCTGTTGATGGTTCCGTTATGCTTGAAATTCGAACTCAGGGCAGATATTGCATTTGACTCTCTTCAGGCATTACCATCAATATCCCATAGTAATAATTAATTCAATAGATTATTCTATAAATGATTTATTTATAATATTGACATATTAAATTGATATGATATATATGTGGGAGTATGTGCATTCATCAATATTTTATTTGGTAAAATAACTAAATAAATCAAATAGATAAGAGACTTCCTTGAATTTAAAAATTAACTTTAACATGTTTATTAATTAGTAACAATATGAAAATATTTCATGTAACAATAAAAAAATAAATTAATATAGCACGTATTCTGTATATCTCCATTATTTATAGCATTAAGTTAATTTTTACCTCCCTATATTCCCATAATAGTGATATACATCATAACATGAACACATTTCAATAATTTATAAAACAATAACTAAAAATTTAAAATTTCAAAATTATAATATAACTAACTAAATAATTAAGTATTAGTTCGAAATTATGTGGATCAAAAATGATTCACATTATAAGATCCTTGTAAAGTAATATTCGTATTATAAATGAATCCTTCCATGTATAGTCATATTATGAAATAAAGAGATTTCATGCAAAGAGATTAATCTTTCACACAAAAATTATAACAAATATTACTATGTTAATTAAAATTAGTAATAAACAAAATTCTTTTCTGTCATATATAGATTCAATATGGAGAATAACAAATTCTTACCCCCAGATCGAGTTAGTCTTAAATTTACCTCGGTCAATTGTCATTTGTTTTTGTTTTTTTTAAATAAAAAATGGAAGACCTAAATTTTATTAAATAAATAAAATTAAAAAAAAAAAAGTTTAACATAATGATCTTCTATTTCTCTTCATCTAAATAATTTTCTGGAATGAGTATTCCCAGCACGAATAATTTTTGAAAACAAAAAAATTAAAATTAAAATATCCAAAGTATATAACACACAAATAAAATCTGAAATATTGTTTTCGAAAATATTGTCCATTCCCTTCCATAATGAGGTGAAGAATATTCTTTAATAATAAAGTTCCATGTTCTTTGTCCATCGATCATCGTAGAGGCAATCAAGATATTCTGTTAATTATGTTTCCTTATATTGTGTGTAGGTGGCATCTTATTCTCCAGCTTACATTGCTACCAAATAATTTCTCATTGAAAATTATATTGATAAAATACAGATATATTTTAGGCATTATATAGGAAATATAATTACATTCTTTGATTAAAACATCAGCATTCCATTCCACAACAAATGGTATTTAGCCACAATACATTTTCAATAATTTTATATCTTCTTAAAATATTTAATTTAAATAAATATTTTGAAGAAATTTCTCTTTATTAGAATTTCTCTTTAGAACAATCTTCTAAATTTCTATGATTTATAAAGGAAAATATGTAGATAATTACGTTTAAAAAACACATAAACAATGAAATCCAAGAATAATTTATCCATTCTTTTTAAAATTGAGTGAATTTAGAGTTCTTTTAAAATGAAATTTCTATTTCAAAGAAAATTCTTTAAAGTTATTAATCCATCTTTTTTTAATATGTTTGTATTTCGAAGACATCAAATTAAATGAGTGTAGTGGTTAGTTCCTTAGCAAAAGATTGAATTAAATTATTAAAAATTTGGGTTGGTTTTTATACTGGCATCCTTCTTATTTCGCTAAGTGATCTAAAATTGAAATTTTTGTTTCCAAAGAAATTCATTTTCTTGGATGTTTTTTCCTCTCCATTAGGGTAAACTAAAAGTTTAAAATAAAAATAAGAATTTAGACTTATGATGATAATAAAAAGACACCTACTCACCACTGTTGGGCAAAATTAATTAAAACTGACAATTAAAAATTAAATTCTTATCTTTGTCTTTAATTTTTTAATTTTCAATTCTGTTTAAAAATCAAATTTCATTGTTTTACATCACATTACGTAATTTTTAAATTGTTAATTACAATTAAAAATCAGATTTTAATTGTCTTATTTGATTGTGCTCACCGCTGTTACTGATGTTTTAAAAATATACTTGTGGACACTAAATGATTAATTGATTACATACTCTTTTTTTAAAAAAGCAAAAATAGAATGCAATTTAAAATGCAAAAACAACATGCACAGTGTAGGCATCTATAACGTTTGAACAGATTTACATTATAATCTTGTAAAATTTAATGTGTGTATATAAAATGGGAAAATCCTGATTTTAAGTGAATTATGAACTTCTTTATTGCATAAAATCTATTACAGTACTATTATAAAGTGCTGAAAATATTGAAATTATTAGATGGAAGTCGAACTCCGATAATGCGCTATTATTTTAAATATGACACGTGAGTGCATGAAATTTATAATATTAAAAGTAATAGCGCATTATTGGAGCTCGACTTCTGATCTAATAATTTTTATCGCATAAAAGAAAACTGCATACAAAGATATTAAGAAGAAACATGAATCGCATAACTTCAAAATCGCATTAAAAAAATCAGTATAAAATGAGACCTGGGTGTACTATTTCATATATTTTTGTTATTGCAGTTGTTATTACCGTGGGATTATTCTCATGATAATTAAACATGGATAGACTAACCAAAAACATTTATTAGGCAATGCAGGGAATTTTGTGATGGTTAACTTTGAATTTAAGACTTAACTGAGACTTTCAGTTGTATTTTTTTTATAGTTATATAAAAAAAAAAACAGTTATGGTTCTGACTTCATGGAAGCTATAAAATTGTCAGCCAAAGCAGCAGTTGATGACTGAAGATAGAAGGTCTAGATCTAGGCTACTATTTGATGATGTCTTTTATTTAGTTACTTATAATTATCAACACTTTTTAAATAAAAAAAGACAGTATGAATTGCAAAAAAGAACTGTCTACTATGGAATGAGAAATTGCTGGGTTTTTGTGAAATTAGAAAAAAGGTGAAGAAACAATTGATTTGAAAAATGAACATGATTTTATTATAAAGATAGAATTATTGTAAGCACATGTTAAAGGGATGCATTATAAATAAACGTTGGAAAAACAACATTGTGAAGATTGATAGTATATGAAATAGAATATCAAGATCAGTTATTCAATTTAATGGAAGATATCTAATGCAGATAATTCAGATTTATGCCCCAACATATTTCTTTATGATGAGGAAATAGAGGAATTTTATATTGATATAGCTTTTAAACAGAGCAAAACTCTCCATACAGTATTGCCACCTGTGCTAAACAGAGTAATCAATGGATGCCAGAAGGCTTGTGCATAAAATCTCTATCTAATGCCTACTCATCCAATATCCCCAGACTAGTTTCTGGCTTGTGGCCTTCGTCAGTGAGGAGCTTTGGATCTGAGAGCACTGCATCTAGATCTTAGGATCTAATGCAACCCTCTAGCAACCACCTTTTATCTCTACTTAACTACAAAACGATGAGAATGAAATTGAAAACACAAAAAATATTTTCAATCCAAGCTCAATAGCTTATATAGTCATATACAGGTGGCAATACTGTATGGAGAGTTTTGCTCTGTTTATCAACGATTAATGTGCTAGTATAGGAAATGTGATCGTGTGATGCTATAGCTTTTAGTTATATGATGAATATTTTTAAACCAGTCATGAAAGATTTTAATGCTAGAATTGAAAAATTATTGAAAGTGATGCAGACAAATTTAATTATGGAGATGGAATTTGCAGAAAAGAAAAGCAGTTCTTTGATAAAAATGTTAAATGGTCATGAAACTAATAGAAAATATATAGTTCAAGGCAGTAATGTGCTTAATGGATTCAATTTACAAAATGATCATTGATTAATGGGGTACAATGTATGTGTTAATTTAAGGCTAAAAAGATAAAAGATTTTAAATATAATAATATTAGCAATTGATATCTCTGACCTATATAGTCCAATGAGTTTAAACTAGACTTTTCAAGTCATTTTAAAATATTAATAGATTTTGAAGATTGCCGACACTTGAATAAATAGCAAGAAGATAACTGATGCTTTTTTAAAAACTGCCTAAATAATTTATATTTTTAACTGATAATATAATAAATATGAAAATATTTAAATGTGATCCATTTAGCAGAATTAAATATGACTTAGGGAATATAAGTATGAAGTAGCAAGGAGATCTAGAGAAGAGAAGAAAAATCTCAAAAATGTATAATATTTTAGTATTGAAGGGAAAATTGTTTTGGCATTAATAAAAAAAAATTAAAAAGTAAGTTGATATCATAAAATGCTGAAAGATTTCTGCAAAGAAGTTATGTAAATTATAATAAAGAATAAGAAAATAAAATAGCCCTTCCAATTATAGCAACATTTTTTGCAATTCCAAATATTTTAAGTGAAGAAATGAAGAATGCAATTACAGTTATGAAGAATGGAAAAAATTCAAGGAAAAGATGAATTATTATAGATATTTAAAAAAAAAAAGAAGTGAAAAAATTGAGAAATTATTGGCAAAATTATATACTGAATATCTAAATAATAATTGAAAGAATGCAATAGTGATTTGATATTTAAAAAAGATACAAAGGATTATATTATATATTTCAATTCCATAGGTATTCTTTCAGTTTTATTCAAAACTTTTATCAAGATCATAACTTATCTCGAGAGAATTTTAAAATCAAACCAATCAAAAAGAACATGCTAGATAGATTTAAAAGTGATTCTAACAAAGTAGATTACTTATAAGTATTAGGAGAGGTTATAAAAGAACCAGAAAGTATGAGTTGCCATTGTGCTCTAGATTTGTAGATTATCAAAAAAGAAATTAATTGATTCTATAAGCATTTTGTCAGTAGTTTAAAGTTTTATAATATCAAGACTTAGATTCTAGATATTCTCAAATTTTAAAGAATATTTACCAGATGTGGTAGCAATTGATTATTCTACATGATAACACAATGGTGGAATGATTACATGTACCTAAATTATTTTATGACAGTTTTATTGAGGGTGTAATATGGATTAAAATTAGAAGCCAAAAGCAGTAAAAATAAACTGATTTGTAGATTTTGCAGTTGATGTGATTGTTATATATTCAAATAATACATTAGATGAAGGAAAGAAAGCAAAATTTTTGAAAAAAGAGTGAAATAAAAATTGATAATAATGTATTAGAAGTTAGTAAATATAAATATCTTTGTTTTATTATATATGGAAGCATGATGGATGAAATGAATTATAGAATTAAACTGAATGAGGGATTTTGATGGAAATAATTTAATATTAAAACAAACTTTATGTACTTGAAAAATTTTTAGTAAATGTGTTTTATCAGTAATTACTTTATGGATCTGAGACTTGGATATTTATTAAAAGAGCAATATAGAAACTTCAGATGACAACAGTGAATTATGAAGAGATAGTAATTGGGAGTAACAAGAGATAGTGAAAAGAAGAAAATATAAGTTTGAAAATATACGGTATCATTAGCAAATCAGTGAAAGAATTAAGGGGATATAATAGAGTCAGCATAGTTATGTCTCTACAAGAGAGTAGAAAAAATAAATATCTGAAGACTTAAATTGGATTTCAAAAAATTGTAAAAGAGCTAAATAGAGACTTTGTATAAAGTTAATGGATGAAATAAAGAATCTTATTTACAATAATGGAGAAGGAATGGATTGATAAAACTGGATTGAATTTTGGAGGATCTTCATTTTGTTGTGGAATTGATTTGATTGAAAGTGATGATGTTGATTAACAATAAATTTAATAGAATAAAAATGAAATTCTCCATTAATGTAAATTTTTAAAATAATTTTTTTTATATATGATAAAGTGTAAATATATATATAATCTGTTACATTATTTATTGCACATAAATAAATAAAATTGATAAAGATTATAATAAACATTATATTATTTAATACAAAAAAAAAAAAAAGAAGCTTTATCGGAAATAATTTATTGCCTTTTTCAATTTGATTTATATAAAATTATTACGAATGTCTACAGGACTTTCACAATAATATATATGTTACATTAAGTCAACAAGATGTTGCTGAAAGGTGATTTTTTTGTATTAAATCATATTTGTATGTGGTTCCGGCCCATTTGGACTGGCCTGAATCAGCATGGTTGAGTCACGGGGTGCGGGTCTTCGTTTGACTCATTTTTCCCAGGGCAGGGGTGGCAGTCATGAGAGGCCTGGTTTATCTGTGGGAATTGGCGGTGATCATTGCCACATCTGGGAAAGGGATGTCCGGGCCTACCAGGTGGTCATTCCTGCATGGACCTTGCCTTGATGGGCTGCCATATCCTTGATGGATTGCTTGTGTTCGGTGTTGACTTGTGTTAAATGAATCAATGTACGCTACATCATGTATTTTTTAGGTCATGTGAAAAGTGGTTGGTCCGCTTTGGGCCACCGCCAATTTTTGTAACATTGATGTAGTTTTATTGTAATATTTCATGGGCACGGGTCTGTACTCCTCTGTCTCTCCTTAGGGGTGGATGGTGGTGGCCATTGGGGGCCTGGTTTATCGGTGCTGGCTATTGGCGATCATTGCTGCTACCTGGAAAATCTGCCGGGAGGGTACAGAGTCAAAGTTTTAGCACTGTTTCTGCTCTGATGGGCTGCTGCGCCCCCTTGTCCTGTTGGTTTTGAGCAGTGCAGATCTGTGCCCATTATTTGTTAGCCTTTCCCTAGTAGACATTCCAATTTTGGGCAGGTAGACCGAATGTGGTCCCTGCATATTTGGACTGTTGAATTGGAAGATAGAGGTACCTGTAATGGGCTCTGCATGGCTCGGGTGCTGGTCAAGGATTTAATGTTTAATGGCCTTGGTGTCTTGGACCTCGTTGCCTGTTGTGGTGGTTGGCGCAATGCTGGAGGTCCGCCTATTCAGCTAAAGCATTTGGATCTTCACTTTGAGGCCCTAGGGATGGGGATCATCGGACGATGGATGACTTCTTGGCGGTTGGGCCATGTAGACC
The DNA here is from genome assembly GCA_028023455.1 of Epiperipatus broadwayi. Lineage (NCBI taxonomy): Eukaryota > Metazoa > Onychophora > Udeonychophora > Euonychophora > Peripatidae > Epiperipatus > Epiperipatus broadwayi. The sequence continues at coordinate 12,369,781 of JAQFVV010000018.1, forward strand.
CATAGGCAGATACACATTAAACAAGATTATAGCAACCCTTTTATGGATATAATTGTTATTGAGGGTATGTCCCTTTTGTAAACTTGGTTAATAATTGTTTTACCTTTGTAACATTGAACGCCTTTATTTAATAAAGATTACTTTTGAAAAAAAAAAAAAAAAAAAACATTTGTTGTAAAATATTTTTTGATTTTGTTTATTTAGTTTTTTTTGTATATATAATTTTATTTTTTATATTTTTTAGATAAAATTTTTTATAAATTCTTTTATAAAAATTTTTGAATGCAAATATATTCACTTTAAAAAGTCCAAATAAGTGTGTATGTGTTAACATAAGTTTTGAAAAATTAAGTATAAAAACACATCTATATATATTGAGATTTTCATCTAAATGTATGCTAATATATTATTATTTTTCATATAGACAGCAAATGATTCTTTTCTTCTCAAATCCTGTGTTAGGTGAGTATTATTTATTTTTACAATATTGTTAATCTGTTTGCAATTATATATATATATATAATCTATAAAATTGGTATTGTAGTGGTCTGTGTACACATATATTTATCTGATTTGGTATTTGTATATTGTTTATTTAAGAATATTATAACATTTGTGTGATTGAAGCTCTTGCTGTGTTATTTCAGCAGAAGGTATTACTTTAAATGCAGACATTATTTTAATTATTTTATACAGATGTATATTGTATTCAACTTGGGTGGGTGGGTGGGGGGGGGGTTGTTGAGCTAATAGTAAGTTTATCTAATTGGGGAAGCATATGGTTTCTGGATTAATTATGACTTAAGGAAGTGCACAAAAATATTTGACCAGTGAATGAAACTGTTATGTTTTGATTACCATTGTGGTTCTTAAATCTCCTTTAATCTTCTGGTTAATTAATAGTATATTTTTCATTTAATGAAATGTAAAATATCACTTGGATTTCAACACCTGTTTTACAATAATTTATTTAGTTAGAATTTTTAATATCTCATTGGATTAATAAGGCAAATAGAGTGTCACAGGACTTTTTTCATCATCTGCATTAAGAATAATAATTCACTCTATTTACTCCCTCCTTACTAAAGAATCACTGATTAGCCTAAAACTGTGGTCACTTAAATATATATAGTTTTTAATTATACAAACAAATTAGCTTTAGTTGAAAACTTTATTAACTTGTGTATTATTATGGAAGCAAAGATGAGTACTGAATGTGTAAATAGAAATATAGTCTTTTTCATTGATGAAGATTGATAGCAAAAAAATAAATTGCAAGTTTAGATGTCATTTCCATATAGAGTTCATTGATTATTCAAATTCAAGCTTACAATAGGTGATTTTAGAGTAAGTTGAGTGAATTATTGCTTTTAATGTGTTATTATGGCAAGTGAATAATGTTTTTGTCATGAGTTGTACTTAATTAATAACAACTACTTTATTTGTTTAGCCCAAACTTCTAACCAAAACTGAATCTTTAAATTGTACATATTTATTTGACAAAATAAAAGTATTTTTGAAACTAATATTAATACAATAAATTTCAAGAGTCAAGTGATATATTTGTATTTTAACACATGGCACATATATATTTATATACTAAAATGATTTTTATCAGTAATATATAAAAAAATATATTGTCTGGGGTTACCTCTGTGGGTAATTAAAAATAAAATTATACCAATGTTTGACTGGATTGCATGATACAGTCAGGCTACTTAGTGTTGTTTTAAAAATCCATTATAAATATGGTCAAGTAACATATTGAATAAGTTTAATATCTATCTATTCAAAAATTATTTTAAATATATAGTGGGAGGCATGATATTAGAGGAGTAATATGATATAAAATTAATAATTGTTTTGATTAATGGGCTATAAGAAAATTTTCCATATGTAAAGTAAATAACATTTCTTAGTGAGACAATGACAAATATGGTATTTATTAGTGATGTTGATGAATATCTTTTTGCATAGTCTTCATTTTCTTCTTGATTTCCAAATCATTTTTCAGTTCTGGCATTAACATTTTTCTGGACAATTTTGCTTGGTCTCTTGAAAAACATTCTATATCTTTATATAAAATCTTGTATTTTATCATTAGAATAAGAATTTGTTAAGGAATATATCTAAAGTATCTATATTTGATGTCTTATATTAAGTTAAATAAGTTTGCTATTCTGTCCGATATATCATATGTCTTTATATTAAAAGTGCATGATTGTTTCTTAACATTTTCTCCTAACTTTGTAGTTTAATAATGTCCCATTTAATATTAGACAGTTCTTGATACCATTCATTCAATTGTCTTTCATTTGAAAATAATCTATATTATAGATTCATAATTTAAATGATTATTAGCATCATTTATCTTCATTCACAGCTTCCAGAATATGAGGGCCATAATTTAGTATAAATATATAAAAAAGAAATTAACATTTATACCTAGACACATTAATAATAATATCCCAATATAATTCATTTGAAATATCAGAAACTATCAGCATCTGAGAAATAAGACTATGATGGGGGCATTTTTTTTTTGTGTGTGTTAATTTTAAGAGATCAAATCCAATAAACTTTTTACAAGTCAGATGTCACATAATCTAATTTAATAAGCTTGTATTTACAAATGTTATACATAGAGCTCACAAAATAAGCTCTTAACAAGCTTTGCAGAATATCCCCAACTCCAGACCGGTTTCTGCTACTGGCATCCTCAGTGAGATGCTAGGATATTCAAGCATTAGATTAAAAATATCAGGACAATCCCAGCATTTTATCTAATGTATAACTATTAAATAGAAAATCTGAAATTTTCAGATATCTATATGTCTTGCAATCCAGCTATCTAGCTTAAATAGCCATATGGGACTGAACTAAGTTTAGATGCACCATATATTAATAGCTTTAGCAATATAAAATCGGCAAAGCCTTAATAGCAAAAAATAAAATTAAAAAATCAAGTCAGACGTCACATGACCTAATTTAATAAGTCTGGGGTTGGGGATATTCTGCAAAGATTGTTAAGAGCTTATTTTATGAGTTGTATATATAACATTTGTAAATACAAGCTTATTAAATTAGGTCATGTGACATCTGACTTGATTTTTTTTTTTTTTAAATTTTTTTTTTTACTATTAAAGCTTTGGCGATTTTATATTGCTAAAGCTATTAATATATGGTGTATCTGAACTTAGTTCAGTCCCATATGGCTATTTAAGTTAGATGATTGGAAGACATGGATGTCTGAAAATTTCAGATTTTCTACATTAGATAAAGTACTGGGCTTGTCCTGGTATTTTTAATCTAATGCTTGAATATCCTAGCATCTCACTGAGGATGCCAGTAGCAGAAACCAGTCTGGGGTTGGGAATATTCTGCAAAGCTTGTTAAGAGCTTACTTTGTGAGCTCTATATATAAAATTTATATTTGATTACTACATGAATAATCATATAGTTGAAGTTGTAATGATAAAAACATTATGTTGAGTGGATGTTAAGAAATCATTTATTTTGGAGTGATATATTTACCAAATGTAGGCCTAACTGCACTAATAGTAGTATATGTTTTATTTTTTGATACAATTTTTTTACTGTAATTGTTCATTATTAAAATCATTTTAAATTTATCATTTAATACAGAAAAATGCATCCTATATGTTTTCTCAAAATTTCAATATTTCTAATGCCATCTTTATTGCAATTTATATTAAAATATTATTCATCACATTTACAATTTATTTTGATTTATTTAAATATAATTCTTCATACAAGCATCTCCATGTTTTACTTTACATTTATTTATTATCATGATGAAAAAAATTCTATATTTTGTCATTGTTTTTTTTTTTTTTTAGTTATTTCACCCATAATACCAAATTTTTGATCCATTGTTTCTTATATCATTAAAGCTTCTAATTGTAGATTTAGGTGTAATCTTTTTTTTTTATTTTTACAATTATTGTTCTTCTAAAATTCTTTTATTTCCTTGTAATCACTGAATTTTTTAAAAATTTTTTTAAAAATTTTTTTTGTTTCTTATAAAATCGATTTTAAGTGCAATATTTGTTTTATTTTTATTTTTTCAAGCAAATCATTTTTTTAAAAAAATCTCATTGAGTTCTCTATTCAGTTTATTATATCTCTACTTCCTTCATTGAACCTCGAGATTTTTTCTAATTGTTAGTTTGATATTATCATTTCACTCGAAAATAAATATCTCTTTAAATTTAATCATTTCTTTCATCTATAACTTCTCTATATAACTCCAATGAACTTTATCTCATTCATCCATCTCACATGACATTTATTGTTAGGGCTTTTAGTCTTCTGAGATATACTTTAGGAGTTAAATTATTCATCTATTCATTATCATCTATTCTAGAAGCATGACCAGTGTAGCTCAATTTCAGTTTTTGAATTTTTTCATCAAGTCATTGATATCTGCTTCTTTCATTTTTATTAGTGAGCAATTCATCTACATGTACATGTGAGTAAACAGATGGCAAGAATAGGTCATGTGAAATGGACCTTTTAAATTTCCTTTGATTAATTTTTTTATGCCTCAGAAAGGGTTCAGAGTATCTTTTATATACACAATAAATTATTTTAGTTTAGATTATAACTGATATATTTAAAAATAAAATAAATTTAATTTTTTTTTAATTTTAAAATTATAGTTGAAGCTAAAATGGTAAATAAGAACTTTTTTTTGTGTTTTTTTTTTTTAAAAGATCATGTTTTATAATTAAAACAAGATGTGCAGTAAAACAAAAAAAAAAGAAAATTATAATTAATTTTTTTTATCACAATTTAATTAAAGTAAGCATATTTTATTACTTCTATTGAAGAATTAAATAATACTAATTTGATGTGATAATATGTTAGGCTATTTCCATCATCTATCATTAAATATTGAATGTCTAGAAAATTTTAAATCTTATTTAAACTTTTCCAAATACAAACAACTTTTAGTAATTACACACAAGTTAGTAGATTGCACAATGTTTTAAGTGATATTATTCTATACTCTTCTTCAGGTGTTGCTGGCCAGACCAATGACAGTACTAGCATAGGAGTTGAATTGACATCTTTAGATTCTTGAATATCAATTTTTAAGACCACACTCTAACCAACTAAGCTATTCTGTTAAAGGTTCCTATGCTAGCATTGTCATCGGGCAGGCACTTGAAGAAGAGTATAGATTAATATCACTTAAAACATTGTATAATCTGCTAACTGTATTGTCTACTAAATAAGGTTTAATTTTTTTTTCTCATTCAACATTTTATATGGAAATAGTCCTACATATTGCCATAGAAATCAATATTCGAAAATCTAAAGATGTAAATTCAACTCCTATGCTAGCATCATCAGTGGTCAGGCCAGCAACACTTGGAAGAAGAGTGGAGAATAATATTACTAAAAGTGTTGTGCAATTATTAAGTTGTGTTGTCTATTTGTGTGTTATTATTAATAAGTTGTTTGTATTCAAATAGTTTAAATAAAGTTTAACATTTTCTATACATTTAGCATTTAATGATAGTTGATGGAAATAGTCCAACATTATCATATCTAATATACCATCATCACAAATCTACAGGCAAATACTAATCATTGCACTTTGCTTAAATAAAATAATATAAGCATCTTTTGATATCTTTTATTTATATGATGTACAACATAATTTCATTTTAGAGCTGTTTTATTCTATTATGAGATGAGACTACATAACATGAACAATGATCAGAGGAATATTAAGTCATTTTTCATAAAGTCTCAAATTGTTTGAGAGATAACAGAAGATAACTTATCATTCATTATTTAATAATAACCTTAAAGACTGAAAAATGTTGAGGAACCTACGAACAGTATCTGATCTTATTATTAGATAAATTGAGATATTATTATATTGAAAATGACACTTTTTTTTCCAAAATCAATGTTTAGTGTTAAACACAGACTCTCCAAATATTGAAGTCGATTGCCATTGTAATATGTCTTTGCAAAATAATAAGTTAGAAAATACTATCATGCTGCCCATTTGAGGAAGTGCACTATGATTAGTAGTTATTTTTTTTTTTTTAGGATTTGCTTGCTTTTTTCCTATCCAATAATTGGGAAAAGAGAAAATAATGATTTGCCTGATCAAATGATGTATTTCTAGTCATCCATTGTGTTAAGCTTTTATTTTTATGACTTCATTATTTATATATTCTAGAAATTATTTGAAAACCATGATTTTGAAATCAAGGTAGCTTGGCCATAAATGATTAAACTTTTGAAGTTATAGCAAATTATCTTGATAGATGACACTGGAATGTTGAAATGGATGTGGATTCATGTAGTGATTTGTTTTGTCATGATTTTTTGGTTACAATTTTTTATAATGTTTCTTATTCCCTTTTTTTTAAATCTTCATCCAGAAGTGATTTTAATATATATTTTTTAATATTCTTTAGTGAGTGCAATCATTATACTTGAGATCATTCCCATCTTGAAATATTTAACAGTTTAATTTTGGACAACTATATTCTAGTTAATTGGATGATTCTTTGCAAATCTATTGATTCAATTTTTTATTTATTTTTTAAAACTGATATCAACTTTCATTAAGATAGTCTTATTGTCTTCTTAAAATTCTATCTGTAAAACAAACTATGTTACTTTATAATGTTTTTATTTAGTGTTACATCATTTAAAAAAAAACAACAATAAACAATTATTTTAACATCTATATATCTAAATGCATTTTAAAAATTATTCTCACTTTTTTTAATATATAATATTAAATTATTAAACACATTTCTCTTTTTTTAAAGGCGAATGACTGAAACTATAGAGAAGAGATTTTGTTTTGACATAACAGCAGAAGATAGGTAAGACATTTTAAATTCAGTAATTTTCCATCTTATAATTTTTTAATATATGAAATTCCCTTTTGCCAATTTAGTATAATTTATTAGTTTATTTGTTAAAAAAAATGTATTTTTAGAAAGAAAAAAAAACAATTTATTTATAATATTTGCTAAAATAACTACAAAACAAATAGAATGCTGCTTTTTTAAAATTATTATATTTTCAGTACTTAGAAAACATCTTTTCTATTTTTAAATAATAAATACTGAACACTAAGTAAAGTGTAATTTTTTTATATGAAATGGTAGCAAAAAAAAGTGCAAATGAACTAAATATGCTTCTGTGTAATTGAAGAAAACTAATTAGAAATCTGTTTTCAAGGATGCATAACATTTTTTTTTGCTTACGCCAAAATATAAAAACATTGCACATTAAAAAATAAAGAAAACTGAAGATATAAAATAATACTGACAGCATTGCTCCATGGAAATAGGAGGAAGCTAATGTCATGTTTTTAATTCTGCATGGCAGAAAATAAATTTTTTTTATTTATTTATATTCATGTCAAATAAGTAAAAACTAAAATTATAATGATTTTATCTTTGTAGTGGGGATAAGATATTAAAACTTTATCTGAGTGAATCCTTAAGAACAATCTCATGACTTTTGGTGAAGGAATTACAAATTGAATAATTTTACCAATTTTATTCTTAATTGTAAACCTGTTTTGATCATTTTTATTACAGCATGTTCTTTCTCTATCAACTAATTGTCTATTAGTTATCAGGATATAACCATAATATTGTTAAATATTTTTTAAAGTAGGTGCCTGTTATTTTTGGAATTATTCTATTATTGTAATTGATATCTGTTCCTAATTTTATTTATCACACTATAATGAAGATAATAAGACAACTTACTATTGATAAAGGCTGCAACATATTAAAAATAATATGTTTCTTTTTATTATCAGTATATTGGTATTTTTTTTGTTCTTCCAACTATGAATAGCTAGATGTCTATTTGTGAAATAATGTTGGATGGTTACTGAAAATCTTATTTCATATTTTGGACCACTTTTTCAACTAGTTGCTTACTCTCTCGGCAATACATTGTGATATAAATATGTTTGATTCCTCATTCTTGTATTTAATCCTTAAAATTGGCTAATAAGAATTATTTTCCATTGTCTTGATATGTGTGTTTACAGAAATCCACAGCACATGAAAATTTCCATGAGTTTGGAGATTGGCTTCTCTGAATTTGTGTTATGATCACTCACTTTGCCTTAAGTTTGCACAGGTGAGCGTCAAGAAAAGTTGATGGGTAAATGATCCTATGTGATTAATGATTAATATGCACACATTGTTATTTATGGTCCACTTATAATGGTTTAGAATACATACTTTTTGAATATCATATTTGCTATCATTTGACATGCTATACATTTCACTACAAAATTTTCAGTATCAGTATTTTTATTTAGACTATTAATATAATTATGGTTAATGTCTTAGCTCTCATTACATCAGAATAAGTCTATATAGCAGCTTGAGGATCTGTTTTGATATATGCATACAAATGAACCTTTTATTTTCCATTCCCTTGCACACTGTTTACTAATAGATCTCCATGCTTAAATGCTAGGGGCATCACTTTAGTCTGTCAGAAACTCTTACTAATCCATCTCGGTAGGAGCTGATAGCCTGGGTTGAATTTTGTTCAGACTACCACTGTTTTGCTGTTGACTAATCCAGAATTTCATTCCATTTAAATAATTTATAAATTTGTCTGTGGTATTAGATTCCATTTTATCCTGAAAGCTGAAAATACATTTGCATGTTGGATTGCCCTTCCTTCCCTATATCAAGTTAAAATCATAACGTGATAATAATTTATCAAGCATAGCATTATTGGAATCATGAGATTTAGAACTAATTTATTCTGAGCCAAGATTCCTAATAATGAGCTATGGTTGACATATTTTGAATGCATCAGCCAGACTCTCTTTGTCCAGTTGTCTGTAATTTTTTTTCTCCATCCTGAACAATGTTTGAGATGCAAAGGTTTAAAGTCAGGATAAAAATAGCACAGTTCCTACAAATGTATTCTGAGATTGTCTATTTCAATGATCTTTTGTTCTGCAGAATAAAGCAAGATGATCACTTTTATGGTTGCATCTATAATACCATTTGTAAGAAGCAATATTTCTACCATCTTAGTTTACAATGGGCAATCTGCTGAACTATCCAGCTTAAATTTGCTAATACATAATTGAGATACAGATGCTACATTGCTGTGATAATTAGCTGCACTGTCATGATTATCTGTGTGATTGTGTCAGTTGTATTGCTGCATCTGCATGAAGCATGTAGTCAACTTAACACTGAGCAAGTACATTGTTACCAATTTATTACAATAACATAGATATGATAATATACAATTATCATTTTATAAAATATATATATAATATACAAACAATTTAACGGTAAAACCATTAAATTGTTTGTATATTACATATAATATTTTTTCATAACAGGTATTATATTTTTGTATTTAATATATGCCCTGTGTATTCTATAATAAAATGCCAGTTTCACTTTTGATTCTGCAGTAGTGGATGGCATTATGACAATGCTTGCCATTTATTTTAAGTTATATTCTGCAGTTCTTTGCAGTATGAAGTTCAGACAAGAATAACCCAGCTAAACTCCTCATCTGCCTTAATTACTTCATATCTTTTGTTAACTTGCTTTTTCTGGAGTCTTTTTCCTAATTCTTTAGTTCTGCTTAGCAGTGCCAATGCAGCTAATTATTAACATATGTTCATTAGTAATCAGTGTTAAGTAGTGATAAAATATGTTAAATAGCTTTTCTTGAAACATGTTAATCTATAGACTCAAGTCTTATTAGATTTAATTTGCAATCTGCATTACTCTTATTTTAGGTTTAATCACAATAGTCTCTCAAAAACATATTCAAAACTAAAAACCAAAATCAATTGATTGTACATTTTTTTATGCACACCTAAATTTTTTTTCCATCCATGTCTAAGGATGTACACATATTGTTTTGGTGTTCACCGTTTTAATGAATTCAAATTGATATATTTTATTTTTAAAATATTTAATGATTTGTAGAAGTATACTAGAAGGTCTACACAAGTTTTTTCAAAGACCACTTGTGTATTTCGCAGATCTAAAACTTCAATATTTATATGTGAGGCTTGAACTAATTGCATTTTGATTATTTTAATATGGGAAATGTTTATAAATCTTAACAATAAGTTCTGGTGGTTTTACCATCACTGATTTAGAAATTATATTAAATCAATATTTAGAAATAAGCTGAATGTAAATAAAAGCAAAATTAAATTTAGATTAAATGAAATTAAGATTTTAAAAAGTCTTATTATGAGAGTATGGATTTTTAGAATCATATTTTATGATATAATTCAATTTTTCATTGAATAAATCTTTTTATTTTAATTAAGGCTCTATACTCATGATTAATCAAAATTATATTGAATTAATTCTCTAGAAAATATATGATATATAAATATTTGGAGTTCATATTTTGTATAAAATGTGACTTAGCAAATACATATTATTTTCTATAAATATTGTTACTCATTAAGTAACTTTAATGTATTAAACATTTTATTGTCGAAAATATATTTCCATTGAACAATTAAGACAAAATCATTGTGTCAATGATAGTGTTATAGTAATTGCTAAATATTTTTTTATATTTTACTCCTTATTAATTAAAATCCTGTGTAGTTCACTGAAAACTACACATCTTTTCACTAGATCATTTATTGTATCATTCTTCCATTTACCACGTCACACATTAGATTCAGTTTATTTTAAAGTGATTATTGATTAACAATTTTTTATGAATTATGATACACAAATAGTTTGTAGATAATATTTAGATAACAGCATGTAAGACATATGCTTTGGTAATTTTCTTTTTGTAATTGATAATTATTATTCTTCAGATTTTACACACACATCTTAATTTCTTTACTTGATACATCTTTCAGGAATTTAGATTTGGTTTATTTTTTTGATCATTGTGAAATATAGCAAGTTGTAACTTAGACTTCATAGGAATTAATGAAAGAAAGAAGCTAAAGATTTTATTACAGAATGCCTGAAAATATGTTTTTGCCTTTATATAACTGTTATAAATGTTTGGGCAGATGATGATCAATTCTCCATAATTTAGAGATAATTAGGATATGGAGAATCTTAGGTGAGATGAATAAACACATATGTAAGATTTAGCTAATGAATTTATTTAATTTATGATATTCATTAAACAGAATCATGCATTGTTGTAATATTGCTTATTTCTTACTGTTGGTGGCAGGGTATAATCAGTGTGTTTTTTTGTATTGTTAAATATAGGGGTAGACTAATGGAATCAAGAGCTAAAATCCTAGCTAAAAATCTAAGTTTAATTATTTGAATGGATCTGCTGTATTACAGTTGTCACATTGTTGCTTGATATTGTATGTAATATGATCACAATTCATGAAAGCAAATGGAATGTAGAAATAAATAAGTTAAGAATATTATTATTTGTCTGTTAAAGAATTTGATATTTAAAATTTATATATAATTATTCTGATATATGTCAAAAATGATTGAAATGCCCAAGAATAACATTATTTAGTTTGCAAATTTATTTTTTCTGATTAAAAAAGTATATAAATAACTAATAATACAGCACATGCAAATGTGTATGAAACCTAAATACAGCTAACAAAAAAAAAAAAATCACTATATTTGCTATTTAATTTGAATACTATATTCACTCTATTCAAACATTGATTAGAAGAAATATTCAAAACCTATAAGAATATATTTAAAATTGTTTATTATATCTTTATTTTATTTGTTGAATAAATCAAGTATAATTTTATTGAGAAAGAAATTCAAATCAAAAAATATCAATTATAGTAATCACAACAAGTAGAGCATGGATATTATACATGACTTTTATAATCATCAGAATAATTATTAATAGTGTTATGCTGCGTTATAATAAAATAGTTACAAATTGTTTTTATTATAATCACAAAAATAAATATAACATATTAATAATATATGAATATAGGACAAAGTTATCAATTTCAAAAACCATTACAGAATAAGTTCCATCAAAGACTAATTGAATAAGATGATGCATGATGCATAAAAAAATATTACAGAAATTTAAATAAAATAATTTGAAAAAAGAAAGCATATGGACAAAATTTAAAATAATTTAATAATTAAAATATTAATAAGAGGTGTGTTATTTTATAATGTGACTTTACATGTCAGAGTTAGTTAATTTTTAGGCATCTATTTAGACACCTTAAACCTATATTCAGGATAAAATAGCATTTTTGGGGGGTTAAGTTTAGAAAATTATAATGCATATGTATCTGCTGTGCAGATTTATCAGCAGAGAAGTATGAATCCTGGCAAGAGAGACATATATATATATATTCAGGAACATTGGAAATATATAATTTATATGTAGGTCAAATAAATAAAAAGATTTTCTGGAAACTTGTAAATAAACTAATCAATAGTAATCTAAATTAAAAGGATATTGTACTATTTTAAAAGTTTTTTGCTCAAAGGGCCCAAAGGCAACCAGAGATATTACTTGATCATTGTTAACAGCAACTTATCATTAAGATACATAATTATTTCAAAACAATTATAATACTTAATATTGTCAGATGACTCATGATCAAAAATTGCATGATATAAGAATTTCTTAGAGACTTGGTCTTTAGAGCCTTTTTCCCTCATGTAGTTAATATTTTCATCTACAATATTACAATCTAGGTTTTAAGTCTGAAATGGAACTAAAAGTCTTCCAGGATGTTAATGGTATTCCAGAAAAGCTCAATATTTTTTTAGCTAGTCATCCATTTGCTCAGGAAATGGATATGTAGTTATATTTTATTGGTGAGTAAAGCAAACTCTTTGTATGACTTGGATAAACAGATAAATGCCAATATACTGACTTTAAAGAAAACTGTGATTGTAATATGCTCTGACTAGCATCAACATCATGGCTTGAACTGAGACATCATATAAAGATGTTGAATCCATTTTATGAAATAAGCCTTTCATTGGTAAACCTGGTTGTGAGTACAAGTGAGCAAATTTTGAGTTTAACTTTGCATGATTCCAAAAGATATGATTCTGCCTATACTAACATTAATAGATTATATGCAGACATTAATTACATGTTTTACTAATTAGAAAGTTCATTATTATTTTTCAGTCAGCTGAAAATATCTTTTCCATGAGCACATAGAAAAATATTATTTTTGTCAAAATGGTTTAAAGCAGCTAGGCAAACTTATATTTTCAATGTTTCCAATTTTAACATTTGATTGTTCTTGTAGTTTATTCACAATTCCGGAGAACAAAGCCAATAAATTAGATCAACAAAAAACATTGAGAATTTATTTGCATCTATTTTTAATGATTTTATTAATTATCAATCATCATATTGTAGGTTAATACTAGTCCAATACTTTTATAATAAAATTTAATTAGAGTTTGTAAAAGCATCCCTCAGGCAAAAATTATTTAATAATTGTCTAATGATTTTGGTATAACCCAACATGCTAAGTACGAAAAATATTTATTTAAATTTTATGCTGTAGTTATATTTACAGCATATAAAACAAATTATTTTTTTAAATGTTAAATATATATTTAAAAAAATGAAATGAGCACTATCACATTTATTTTTAATTAAATCATTTACGTGTGCTAATATTTAAAAAAAAAAACAAAACAAGAAATAAAGTAGTTATAATTATTATCTACAAGTTAGTGATTTCTTCTGGCTAATCTCTGATATTCTGTTGTAATATTACTCAATTTTTATGTGTTTTTTTTTTTACACAAAAAATAATTACCAGTAATGAACATAAAAGGTTGATGAAATGTGACTCCTAAACTAAGAATTTCTCATGATAAAATAATGATTTTGACATGGTAATCCTGAGAGCTGTCAACTTTCTGAATATTTCAATAAAATTTGAATTATTTAAAGTCATGCTTGAATAAAAAGTTCACCTCTTGTTTCAGTTTCTGCTGGTTGGATTGATTTTTATTATTTTTAATTGTAAATAAAGAACTTCAGAAGATGGAAAGAAGGGGAGGGGGGTTGAATAACATGGAAAAGGTCGTAATAATAAAACCAGTTTTTTTTTTTTTTTTAAAATTTAAAAAAAAAAAAAAAAACAATTTTAAGTATATTATTTTCTGTTCACATTTTGAATATATATATATTTTTTGTTTATATTTTAATAAAATTAAATTTAAACAAAACATTTCAAGTATTTTTCAAATTCAACTCTCCATTTTGTTTTTTCTCTTTTTATTTACCATGTTAATTTTTATTTCTATTCAACTTAGTGTTTTTGGGAATAATTATTTGAAAATGCGTACATATTAAAAAAATAAATACATGTTTATTTTAAAGGCCTTTGGTGTATACTTATCAAGCTTTATCTGAACAAGATAGGCGGTTATGGATGGATGCCATGGACGGGAAGGAACCTGTAAGTCACTCATTTTATTATTAATAACTTTTTCTATAAACTATTTGAAAGTTATTCATTTTAGTCAAACTTGTTATTATCGTTTTTTCTGTGAAAGCATAGTTAATCCTTTATTTAGTATATTATTTTTACTTGTTGAAATATTTTATCTTATTTTTTTGTAATAAAAATAAATAGTTTTACAGTAGTTGGTAATGTATGGTAAGAGGTGACTTAAAGGAGGGAGTATCTAGATAGATGGCAGTGTGAGCAAGACAAAAAATGTCTCTATAGTATCATCACCAGTAGCAGCTTGCTGTTGTTTTTCATTAACCTTTTACTAATATTGTTATAGCATATCATTTATCTTATTCTTTTTTAGAAAGTGAGAATTTCTGAATAATTTTTTGTAAATTCATACAAAGAGAAAATTCCCATACTGAAATAATAGTTGTTCATGAGCTTATGAGAGATTCATTTTCTATCTGGAAGTGGGTATAATTAATTAATTACTTATATGAATCTTTGAATAACTCTACCATAATCAAAGTTGATTGCTACTTTCCAAAATGTTTTATATACTGAAATCAAAAAGTATTATCATCCTCCATAATTATTAAAACATCAGAATTCAAACCTAACATCTTGTTTGAGAAATTGTAATAGTTCTGAATTTTTATGTTTTAGTACTTGCTTTGCGTTAGTACTGCTTGCGATTTTTTATTATAAATATTTACTCACACAGTATTATTATTATACACACACATTCATCATATAAATACAAAGTACACTCTTAATCTGTAAATTACAAAACACATGCATCAATATGTTAGACAGAATAATTATTCTTTAAAATATTAATAGCCTATTATGGTTTTGGTATTGTATACCAAATTCATAGCGGTCAGCTATCGAAGTAAAAAACTTATTTAATGACTGAAATTCCAGAGCATAACCAAATTTCTGATTCAGAATGGTATTAGAATTCCAAACTAGTTCTTAATTTGTCTTTTCCTATCCTGTAATTCATTACATACAAATGCTAATTTTCTGAGGATAATAATCATGCTTAGAATCTTTGTTATGACAAAAGTAAATAGAATTAAGTTGAAAATTACATTTAGATTTTTTTATATTGATATAGTGTTTAGACAAACTAGCCTTAATTTCACCATAGCAAATAGCCGATCAATCAATTTTATACATAGATAGACTACGCACTTTGATGCTTTGTAGCCTAATTTATTCTATCCTTAAGTATATTATTTATCAATCTATTTCAAGACAGAATCTAATATTAAAATATTTGGAAACAACCTTTTTCAATTTTGAATATAATTAACAAAGTTCATTTTTATTAATTTTAATCTCATTATGCTTTAATTTAACTTTTTTATAAAATAAGTTTAAATGTTTATGCAACAAACTCTCATTAGAACCTACATTTATTAAATTTTTAATATAATTCTCAATATTCTCCTTTCTATCTGTTTTAAATTTACAACCATTCTTCTAAACCATAAACTGCTAAGATTTAAATGTTTTTATAGCATAATTTTTACATGAGGCAGTCCTTTTAATGAAAAAGAACTAGTCATGTATTTCTTTAAAGTACAAGCATTTGAGTTTTAAATGTTTTTCTAGTTTCAAAGTACATGTTTATTCACTCTTTATATGATTTATACAAAGTTACATATCAAATATAGTGTTTCTACTAAGATTACATTGCATATATATAGAATTCTTATCAATCAAAATACACTGTAATTTATAATGAATCCAACATGATCAATAACATATAATAAATCAAATAACATGTTAATTTACTTTAAAAGGAACCTTAGAAGCATAAATGATATCAAATTAACATAAGCGTCCTTTCAGGGCAATCCATCAGAATCAACATCTTTGATTGCTTGAAAATCAATTTACATAATTTACAAGAATATAAATAACTTCTTTTAGCAAAACTTATTAAACCAAAGGTCTTAAAACATTACATATAACAAATTTGAGTCCTTCTACCATTCTGGTGTGCATCAGTTTCCTCGATTTACATACATTACTTTAACGAAATATCCCCATCTTTGAAGCATTATCATATAGCCAGCTTAACTAAGTGTTTTTTCTGCTTAGATACCAAATCATCTGATTACTTCAGTTGTCAGACCTTTGTACTACTTTCCTTCTCTATCACCTAATTTCCACTCTTAAAAAATCCATCTCCTCCTTCAGCCAATTTTTGATGTGAGTGATCCACTGAATATTTCCATGGCTAGTTTCTTGTACAATGTTATACTTCAATATTCTCCAGACTTATACATTGTCTTAGATTGATTTGAAACCAAGTTTGATCGATTAGCCATTTGTCAGTATTTATTTTTAATTTATTGTAATAAATACACTATTGTTTTAACTGCATCATAGTCTTTCTCACTCTCAAAAAGCAGTTTATTTCTCAGTGTCGAAATACAGAAATTGATAAATGTTGCTAGTCTTATAATTCCGAAGTGTCCTTTTTAAATGCTTTTATCAAATGTACGTACTATAATTTTTGTTTATATAAATTTGAGGCAGATAGAAACAGAATGTTGAGAGATTTATATTAAAGATTTGGTAAATATAAGTTGTAATTAAAGTTTTTTTTAACAAAAAAAAAATCAAATTTAAACATAATGAAATTAAAATTAATAAGATATGAATTTCATTGTTTTGTATTTTAATAAAATTGATAAAGATTGATTCCATATATTTTAGTAATAGATTTCACTTTCTTGTTTTTAAACAGATTTGATAAATATTACTAAGAATAAAATAAATCAGGCTGATAAGCATCAAATTGTTTTTCTATTGTTCTTGTGGGATCTTGTTCAATTGGCAATGTATCATGAGCAGCATATTTATTCAGTATAAGAAATTCTAAACATAATTATCAACTTACTTTTTTTTTTGTTGTTGCATTTTTTTTCCGTTTAAGTTTTTACTGTATAGTTATGTGATTTTTTATTTCTTTATCTACTTTGATAAAAAATATTTATATAAAACTTCCTCATTTCCAAATTTTTTTATATTCTTCATACATTTAATTCTGTGTTTCACCTTTTCATTTAACATACCTCCTATTCTTTGTTATTATATAGTTCTTTGTACAATTTTCCAATACTTTATGATATTATCTTTGTTATAATAATCCAGTTTGTTTTTTTTAATTTGCTGAAATGACTACATTTTTAATACAAGGTGGCAATTAATATCTTTGAAAGTTTTATTTTTTTTCTGTATCTTTCCTTATTGTCTCACAGTTATATTTTTTTATGTCATCATAACACTTTATACAATTACACAGACTTGCAGAGTCAGTTCTTCTAAATCAGTCAGTTATTATTATTATTTTTAATACTTAAATTGTGCTGCAGCAGTAGAAAATTTTTTTGATTGCTGATATTGTTTGTTATAGCTGTTTTAAGTAGAGATATTTGTTTTTTCATGATATTATTTGAATTATCAAAAACCTATTGTTATTACAGATTGAATATCAATTTGAAAGTCAGTCGATTATATACCTATTAATTTATTAGAATAGTTAAAAAAAATACTTAAAAAAATATCCTTATTTTTTTGTTTAAAAAAATTATTAATTAAGGAAAAAAATAAAATAAATACATATAAATTTCCTTTCTTTCATTAATTTGATCATGAAGAATTTTGTGCTTTCAACATTTCTGTTTTTATTTCACCTAATGAGGCTTTTTATACTTTGTTCATTCTTATTACAACTTTTCTATCATTAAATGAAAATTTATCAGGTTTTGCTCTAATTTAGACATGTCTCTAATATTTTAATTGAATCATTTATCATCTCAATCAGCTAATCATTTGTGTAATTCTATTTTATTTATCTTCTCTTTTATTATCTTTGTCATTTCTTTTGTTATTATCATAATTAGTTTTATTAATATTTATAATATTATCTATAATTTCGAAATTAGTAATTCCACCACCAACAGTTCATCCAATCGTATAGATATTTTTCATTAAAGGTAGCATTCTATAATTTTTTTTTATAATAGTTGCAAATTATCAATGATTTTTATTTTTATTTAGCACACAATTTTAAAAATCATCTCTTAAGTTTTTATTCAGATTCATATTTAGAATGATTGGTCGGTCACAACATATTCCCTCATGTCATCATAAATCTTTTTCACACTATTTTACAGAATTCCAGTATTCATTTCTTCTAAAAGAATATTTAAAATTTTTTTCATAAATTTTTTTATTCTCATATTGTATTGTCTTAAGTATCTTACTCTTGAACAATAAACCAAAGAGTATCCTTCATGTTAACTTTTTTACAAACATTTGTAGAGAAGAACCAGCATTTACCATATCTAACAAATAGTTCGAACAAGCATTAACCAGTATTCAATGCACTTTAAAACTCGTAATAATCAAGCATATTTTTGCTGACAGAGGGACCTTCCTAACCACAACACAAAATAGCGACTTTTATAAAGATAAGAGCGGCCATCTTCATCTTTAACCTAAATTTCCACTTATATAGGCAAATCTGAAGCATCTTGATTATTACGAGTTTTAAAGTGCATTGAATACAGGTTAATGCTTGTTCAAACTATTTATATATGCTTTCTGTGTACTCAATAAATTAATTACTACATATCTAACAAAGTTTTGTGAAAAAGGGAACAATATTTAACTTTTATAGAACATTGTATTCTTTGATATAGAGATTGGATAAAAGATGTACAATTAGCTAGTAAATGCCACGTAAAAACATTCTTCTTCACATAATTTAGGTTTGGGATGAGTGATAAACTGAATAATTATTCAAAGTAAGAATAATTTTGTATTCATTTATTAATCTTGTAGATGTGTAATGTGCTCTGGTTTGTAGAATAAAAAAGTTTTCTAACCAATCAAACATTATGTTGATGGTAATCTATCCATTTTTATTTGGCGATAGATTACAAAGTAAACTTTAATATTCTTTGTGGCTTTAAGACACTTACTTTTTTTAATCATCTATAATTTACTTCTGTGAGCACCTGCTTCATTGGACTATCCATTTTTATTTGGCGATAGATTACAAAGTAAACTTTAATATTCTTTGTGGCGTTAAGACACTTACTTTTTTTAATCATCTATAATTTACTTCTGTGAGCACCCGCTTCATTGGACTACATTAAGACAGTAATTCTATCCTTATATTGCTTAAATCCAATGGGATCTACTTCATTTTCTATTAAGATTCTTCTAAGTGTGCATCTTTATTATAAAGCTGGTTTATCTATATTATATACCTGCTCTAGATTGAGGCTTTCATTTGCTATACACTGAACCAACACATTCACTTGATATCTTCTTCTTTGTTTGCTGTTTTTTTTTTTTTTTTAAAACAAGCCTGTAAATGCAAATTTTCACTACTATGTAATCTTGTGAAGCTGTTCTTCATTGTACTCACACATTTTTTTAAATTTCTTTAGAAAATAATCATATTATCTGACAATGAAACTGAATGTTCTAAGCTTTTACTGTTTTCTGTATTTTTTTTGACTTGTCATTTACATCTATGATAATGTTTTAGAGTAGAATTATATAAGTTTTCACTTTTTCCTTTTCATATTATTATAATTGTCAAACTGATACCATTTAATAAAAAGGAAAAGCCTCAATTTAATCTTTTAAACAAATCTTTTTTTTTTTTTTTTGTTAAAGAAAAATGCTTTTTTTGCTAGAAAAACTAGTATTGGAACTTATAAGTAGCTACATTTTATAATAAACAGTGAACCTAAGTAATAAAAAAATTGAGAATAGACATAACAAATTATGATAGAAAGTCATATTAAACATGATTGTCAAACTGACACTGTATAATTCTAACAGCTTATGTACAGAAAAGCCTTCATCTAATTTTTTTTTAATTGCCAAAAAATAAAATAAAAAAGCTTCCTTTTGTTAGTATCATTGGAACTGAAACTTATTCCTAAGCTATAACTCATGATAAAAGAAATTAGAGTAGTCACAGCAAGCATGTTGTACAACTTGTGACACAATTTATAAGAAGGAATGTTGTGCACGTTTATTGCATGTCTATTATGCAAATTAGTCTTTATGTTTGGACCAGCACAGTTGTACCCAGGTATTAGATAGAATCACACATGGACATATTTTTATTTCTTTGTAATGGCTGACATAATAGTATTCAGATATTAGAATTTATACAGTATTATCATATATATATTTCATTTGTTTTGAAAACAGACTTTTAGCATAGAATTGCAAATTTTTTGGTTATATATGTCGGATAAATATTTTTTGCCAATATTTTTTTAAATAATTCAACTAATTTACTGATGAGTATACTAATGAGAATTTTTATCTATGTGAATATTTTTATGACACCATATTAGTTGTTCTAAAAATATTTGTGCATTTTGGAATATCAATTGTTGATATTGTTTTTTTAATAGCTTTTATCTCTCTAGCTTTAGCACTTTTGCATATCTCATATTTCATTATTCAGTGACAGCTTCTTGTGTTAAATCTATAATATGCATATTAAAATCTTTAAAATATACACATTGTATTAGTTAATACATATATAACCAACCCTTTGTGCTTTCATTTGGATGTTTCCATGTCATTTTTAAATCATAATATACATTTGTGTTGTTATTTTGGAATTGTTACATCTATTAATTTTTATTTCTGTTACTATATCTATATTTACTTACAGTAATTCTAGCATTAAAATCTTTATAGCAATTTTAAAAATAGTTTGAATTATTCAAAAGAATTCCTATACATTTCTAATGAATTTTTTTTTACTTCATCAGAAATAGAATATGTTGAGTAGAAATTTGCATAATTCTATATTATCTGTATTTTATTTAGTATCTTTGAGTAGTTAATATTACCACTTTAATGTTATTATTTGATCTTTTAATTGTAATGAATTTCACCATGTTTGTCATCCCAGTGTATACCATTAGAGAAAATAATTACTTCATTTTTTCACAGCAATTGCCACTTCACTTCTCTTAATTTCACAAAGTCTGACTAATATTGTGCCAAATAAGTGATCATCATTGAATGTCAGACTAAGTTATAATCTTGTTACTTTTAATATCTACTCATTTTGGTTACAATCGATGTCAAAATATGAGTGCTAAAAGTTATTTTTGTTTGTCATAGGTATAAATATGTAAAACAGTCAACATTTGTATAGAACGTTCTATTCCCGGACTAATTCATTTTATATCTTTATTAAAAGATTTATCATTTATCTCAGAAGAAAGGCTATGATTTTTTTTCTTTTAAATTCAATTTTCCATGCTGCTATTGATATACATTAGTTAATTAGTTATTCTATAGTTCAATTTCTTGCCTGGTATTTTGATAGCTGCTGTTTATGTTTAGGTAGTAATTTCTTCCTGATTGATACAAAAAATATATCAGAAATAGAATAATATAATATATAAATATTAATTGTGACTTTTTATATCTTTGGGGAAGGAGGGAGGGGGGGAGCAAGAGAAAATAAACCTTCGATGGAAAATGTAGAATTATCTGTTGCTTAAATATTTGTACAAGCCAACAAAGGATGGATTCTTTTATGTGTGTTCTTTTATAACACTATGTTCAAACAAATTTTTGTTAGTAAAAGCAATCCGTGCATTACGCATAAACAGGCAAAACTCTCCATACTGTAGTGCCACTCTGTGCCAACCAGAGTAATCAATGGTTGACAGAAGGCTTGTGCATAAAATCCCCATCTAGTGTCTACTCATCCAATATCCCCAGACTACCTTGCTAGCATAAGAGATGGTGATCATGTGATGTATTACACATACACAACATTTGTTAGAATAAAAAGCAATTCGTAGAAGTTTAGAATACGAGTAATTGAAATTATTGAATATGTAAGTAATTATTTGTGTAATGAATAAAAATTGCAAAAAGAAATTGAAGTAACATTATTTGTTCACAAAATTACTCCTGATAAAAAATGAACAATTATTTCATCTTTGTTATATGAAATTCTTTATTATCCTTTCAACTTTGATTATGGCTATAGCAATAAATCAACTTTTTTTTTATTTTTTGTTTTAATATCAATTTTCATTAGTAATATAGTTTTTTTCAGATCTAAAATTGAAAATTAGTCATCATTATGCACATTTATAAAATTAGAATATGTATACAAAATGATTAAAATAATGTTTATCAATTTTAGCTTTAAAAAAACGGATACTAACCAGTTAACTTCTTGTCTGCTGTAAACTGAAAGCTATTTAAAAGAACTTATCTTTATTATGCATTATCATTACAATTCTTGATATAAGGAAGCTGTTTTTTCTTTCCTATTACATATGACAAAAAATTTGGCTTTATTTCTCTTAAGAGAAAGATGATAAGTCAATGTAAATGTAATGATGGTGATTGACTCACAGTGTATTTATGTTTCTTTTTTAATTTGAAAATAAAATTAATTCTGTCAAATTGTTACACTTCATCATAAATTTGATGGATTGATTTTTTTTATAATCAAAAATTTGAGAAATGTGATTTGTTACTTAGTTCACTTTAACAGTGTTCTTTTTCTTTAAAAGTATAACTAGAAAAAATACAACAACTCAGAACTTATGATCTGTTAACTTATAAAGAACAAAAATTAAAATTATATATTGCTTTAATAATAATCATACAATCTTTGACATCTTTCTAAACAAATAATTATTAATTCTTTTTGCCACAACTAGCCATAAATTCAATGTTCAGTACTTCATTACATTGATCTTTTTCCACTTATATATTTTGTTTTAAATAAAAGCAATATCTATATGTTAAAAATAGCTATGCAACTATTGGATGACTTCTTGCTTTACTTTAGATTTGAATTATAGGGAAATAATCCTAATATTTAGTAAAAGAAATATTAAAATCTTTATCTCATTATTCCTCATTATGCTATGAAGCCTTATAATTACTATTAGTAGTTATTTAATATAAATAATTGTAATGAAATTTTGATTATTATTTTCTCTTAAAAAGTTTATTGCAAATCAAACTTAACAATTCAACTAAATAACTATATGAATGACAATTTACTTATATAAAATCAGTTATCACTTGATTCAACATTTTTTTTATTTTTGAATTTGTTTTTATTTCTCGTCTCCATTTGACTTAATACTTTTCTATATGAGTTAATCTTGATTTCTCTCTTTTTAGATTCTATTATCTTATTTCTTTCTGAGTTCTCATGCTCTTTCTCTCTCTCTTTTTTTTTTTTTACATAAGCTTATTGCTGAATTTGTCTTTTCATTCACAAATACTTCATAAACATTAGATAACAATATAAAATGATGAAAGATAAGCTGATGAACTCATTACTTATATTTACAAATAGTGAAAATCTAAGGGACCCTTATTAGAAAAGATCAATATGAAAAAATGAGATTATGGGTAAATATGATAAAGATAATGATTATGATAACAGATATAGAGATTATTTTAAAATTGATGATAAAGATATAGAGATATTGCTGGCTGATATTGGGAAGAATTCAATGAAAAAATTAAAAGATATCTTTATATGTAAAAGCATATATGTTTAAAAATGAAGATTATTCAAACTGTAGTATTAGGATCTTCTATGGAACTGAAAACTGAACATTGGTAGGGAATAATATTGATGCTTTTGAACTGTGATTATGATAAAAATTATTAAAACATCATGGAAAGCAAAGAAAACATGAAAATGAGTACTCAGTCATATTAGTTCTAAACTTTTACTTAAAGGCAAATTTCAGATTTAATTTATTTTTGTATAGATATTATTATGAAGTAATCTAATTAATTAGAAAAGTGTAAAATACTTGGAGAAATTGATGATTGAAATAAGATGATGACTAGCAGTGATTTGGATGGATTTCTACATTAATAAATATGCTATTAAGGTGTTTGAAATTCAAAATTATTGATAGGTTATGTTGGAAAAAATGCCATTCCTATGATATCTAGGAATCAACATTAACTAGAAGAAAGTGAATAATAATAGTTAGAAACTGTATTGGGAGCCTTCACCAATGCTTATTACTCAATTCAAAGTCTCCATAAATGCTGAATGTGAAAAAAAAAGCATCAATGTGTAATAAGGATCATTGTGTAGCAATAATTAATATGGCTTAGCCACTCACATAAGCTTGAGTAGTCTAAGAATAGATAATAATGCCAAACAAATTTCCAGATAAGTTTCTGATTTGTTGCTTGATTTCTATAATGGTTGCAACATTTTTTATAAATCTTTGGAATATGTTTTGTGTGTAAGCATAATGATTTATTTTTAATTAAGATTTGTTTTTTTAAAACTTAATATTTTAACATTAAATTAACTTTTATTTTATTTTAGATTTATATACAGCCTGGTTCCAATTCTAGCAAAGGAGAAGAAGTTAAGACATGTAAGTAAGAAATTTATTTGAAGGGAGTGAGTTTCCTAAAAAAAAATTTATTCAAAATTTTTAATTTTAAATAGGTATTTATTTTTTTTAAAAAAATAAGGGAATAAAATTATTTTTATATTGATTGATGAAGCATTTCATCTATATTATTACATATTATTTATCTGTGATAATTCACCCACATTATTAAATCATATTCAGCTTAAAGTTACAAGAAAAAGTGAAGACATTATTGATTAAAAAAATTGACATATTCTTTACTATAGAGATACAAGCATTGGAAGCACAAGTTGAGCGAGATTAATTAATGGAAGAATAATATTGCTGAGATTAGTAGTATATTAGATGGAGTGATAAATTTAGTTATTCAACTTGATGGAAGATATTGAATGCAGATAATTCAGATTTATAAACATTAATTAGTTTTGATTGTGATAAAAAAATAGGATATTTTTTATAAATATATAAAATGATTTTGATCTGACTAAATAACATTTTAAAATTATCATGGGAGATTTTAATGCTAGAATTGGTAAATGATTGAAAAGTGAAAGAGGCCACAATTTTGTGAAGTTGTCAGTGAAAAGAAATATATTATGATTTTTTTTTTTAGAAAAATGCAGAACAGAAAAAAAATGGACGTGAAAACATCCGAATAAAGATTCAGCAGAATCGAATCATATTTTGTCTAATAGAAAACATGTATTTTAAGCTTGCAGTATTCTAAATATTTTAATACAGTAAATGTTCATTGATTAGTAAGATGTAAGATACAAATCGGTGCAAAACTAGAGA
This sequence comes from Epiperipatus broadwayi, assembly GCA_028023455.1. NCBI lineage: Eukaryota > Metazoa > Onychophora > Udeonychophora > Euonychophora > Peripatidae > Epiperipatus > Epiperipatus broadwayi. The sequence continues at coordinate 12,395,494 of JAQFVV010000018.1, forward strand.
AATAAAAATTATTAAAAATACACTATTGATAGTAGATATTTTAATGAATTTAAATTAAAATGTGTTAACATTTTAAAATATTAACAGACTTTGAGGATGATTACCAATGAAAATTGTAGAAGAGAATAAAAGTTTTAAATATGTAAAACATCATTTTGGGCATTGGAAGAAAAGTTATTTCAACGTTGAAATTGTTATTGTAAAGAGGAATAATATTATGAAATGTGAGGAAATATTCTAAAAAGAATTATACAGTAATAAAGAACAAAAAATTCAAAATAACCACTACAATTATTACTTCTTCTGAATTGCAAATCATTTTAAATGAAAAGCTATGACATGCAATTAAATCTATGAAGAAGGAAAAAGCATTAGAAACAATAGAATTCTCATTTATATTTTAAAAGAAACAAGTGAAGAAATAGAAAAATTATTGATAAAATTATATATTAAATTTGTGAATGATAAAGATACCAGATGATTAAAATAAATGCCATACTAGTATTGTTATTTAAGAAAAATGATGAAAAATATATTATAAATTACTGACCTGTCAGTCTTGTATCATTTCTTTGCAGTGTTTTATCAAGATAATTATAATCTGTTTGCAGTGAATGTTGGATTCAATCTAAACAAAAATAATAAACTGGATTGAAAAATGGTTTTAGTATTGTAGATCATATTCAAGTATTTAGAGACTTATAGAAAAGAAAAATAAATATGAATTGCTATTATGCTTTGGATTTGTAGATTATGATAAGATATTTTCTAAAAGTATTTCCACAATGATTTATACTATGGACCATCAAGATTTTGATCCTGATTATATTGTATTCTGAATAATATTTATTAATCTGCAATATCAGTGATTAGATTACATTGTAATACAAAGAAAATTAACATTGATAAGAATATATGACAGTGGTTCCATATCTTCAAAACTTTTTCTAGTAGTTTTGAAGAAATATTTTGTGTATTAAAATGAGAAGCTAAGGGAATAAAAATAACTCTGATTATTTAAGTTATCTAGATTTTTTAGATGATATGATTGTTTTTGAAAATGAATGCTTCAGAGCTTTCAAGAAATGTTGCAAGTGTTATCAGTTTAAAATAAAGTAGGAATAATGATAAATATTAAAAAGATTAAAGTAATGTCAATGGATTTTCTAAGAACATAATGAAGATTGATACTTGTCTTGCGTTGTTAGCCGAGAGGTATCGCAGCCGCCATGCAAGCAAGTAGTTGGTTGCAGACAGTTTTGGGTTCGCGTCCCGGCCGATGCTATGACATATGAAAAAAAAAAAAGATTGATACTCATAAAAGAAATTAACAATTTCAAATACTTTGGTCACATTATTATAATACATATGGAAACATGATAGATGATATTAAACATGGAATTAAATTTGCACTTTTGGTAGAAACTATTTAACATTAAAAAGAAATATACCTATATGTTTGAAAAGGGAAGGTTTTTTAATCAGTGTCTTTTATCAGTTTTTACTGATAAACCTGGGGCTTTGATTGTTAAGAGAAGAACAATTCATAAATGTCAGTCCATTTTACAAAACTTGGAGAAATGTATGTTGGGAGTAAAAAGAAGGGAACAAAAGTGGAATTCTTGGATGAGAGAACAAACTGATATTATTGATATCAGTGAAAGAATTAAGAGACGGAAAGGTAATTGAACTGGATGTATTGATAGAAGAGATGATAATAATTATGTGGATGGAGTCTTAAACTGAATCCCAAGAGATTGTAAGAGTCTTGAAAGAGATCACATGTGAAGTGAATAGATGAAATAATGAAGTTTGTTGATGTGATATAAAGAAGAGAGGCTATGAAATGGTGAAACTGAATTAAACTTGGAGAGAAAATAATAATGTTGATGTTTTTCTAAAGTTGTTTATACACTTGTAATACCTACATTCTAAATAGATAGTATTATTCATCTGTCAAATGGAATCTTTAGTAAGTCAGACCAGATATTTTACCCAATTTTCCTATTTCATGCTTATATTTTGAGAATTTGTAACAATTTACTGTAGTAATATGAATACCGAACCCCACCGCTTGATGGCTTCGTTTTTCACAAATGCACATCAATATACCGTTTTAGCGACCTTAGTTTACAGCTGACACTACAATAGATGTTTTTTGAGCCATAACAGGCCGCCTGAGGGTGATGTATTCTACGATTACATAACGAAATACTACGCCCATTGCATTGCGACAGTATTCGTCAAGTGAGCGCTCCTGAACTTTTGCTACGGTCTGATTTAATGGTGGCTGTATTTGAAAGAGCCGAAACTCTGCAAAAATTCATTGTTGGAAATTTTTTAGAAAGCGTAGTGGAATTAGTATTCCATATTAAGAATTGTCATGTCATCACACGAGCTTCCCTACACTTTTGAACTGCACACAATTTGAAAAGGTTCTTGTTGTCAGCAGAGTTGTTTCCAATTTTGTGCGCAAATGCCTGTTTATGTGTGAATCCATGCGAGAACTGTAAGGGAAGTTGGTTTGAAGGCTCCAAAATCCCGTTACTTACAGCTTTGAGGCTTTCCTGTTATTTTATTTGCGTGTTACTTTTCTTACAGCTTTGAGGCTTCCCTATTATTTTATTTGCGTGTTACTTTTGGCTTTTTTTTTTTATGCCCCTGAAAATGGTGGTTTTTTTTTTTTGTTATTTGTTTTAGTTCACAACTTGTTCAAAGTTTCATTTATTTTTGATTCAATAAATTATTTTATGGGAAGCTGTTGTTTTTTGTTGTTGTTCACATGATTAGAAAGTAGGTAGATAATATTTGATGTTTCATTAACAGTTAATTAAAGTAGGTAATATTTTATTATATCAAAATAAAAAAAGCGTTTAAGAGTTTATTCAAAAGCCCCCCCCCCCAAAAAAAATATACATATATAATATAATAATAAAGAACTGTGCGATAACATAATAAAATGTTCAAAAAGAAAATCCAAAAAAGAAATTGATAATTAAAAATCAAAACAAATCTTCCTCGCTACCCTACCCACCTCCCCCAGCTTAAAAAAAATGTGTTCTTTAAAAATGAACTGTTTATGTCTTTTTTAAAATTAAAGGCCCAAAAATTAAGGAAGAACTTTTTGCTATCATATAATATAGTTTTCTGTAGCATAAAGATTTGAAACAAAAAAATAGGAAAGCCTTGTAATAAATTAACCAAAAAAAAAAAGACGACAATTCAAAATCAAAACAACCATTCTCCCCTAAAAAACCAAGTGTTTATTCAAAAGTACTGAATTGTTAAATGTCTTTCAGCAAATCAAAACATCAACCTAAAAAGGAGATAGGTTCAAAGCAAATAACCAACCTCCCCCCTCCACCATCTAAAAACAGCAAAGTGTTTGTTACTGTATTTTTGTGTAAACAAACCGACAGAGTGTTAATCGATAATTTCAAAGCAAACCAACACCCCTCTAACACCATCTAAAAACAAAGTGTTTGTTTCTTAAAAAAACGAACCAAAAAAAAAAAAAACCGGGTGAAAAAAAAAAAACTTTGGTTTACCATAAGTAATATTATGTAAAGAAACTGACAGGCAGTTAGTCGATAATTTAAAAACAAACTAACACCCCTAGACCATCTAAAAACAAAGTATTTGTTTATTAAAAAACGAAAAAAAAAACCTGGGTGGAATAAAAAAAAACTTTGGTGGTTTACTATAATATTATGTAAACCAAACAGATGGGCCGATTAAGAAAAAAAATTAAAAACCGGTTGTAAAAAAAAAAAAAATCTTTTTACTGTAATATTATGTAAACAAACAGGCGGCCCGTGAATCGGTATATTGATGTGCATTGGGCGAAAAAGTACGCCATCAAATGGTAAGGTTTAGTATTCATACTATTACCCAATTTTCTTTTTTGAAATTATTTATTCTCGCCATTTCTACAGTTTTAATACTTTCATGTCTTTTTAAATACACAATCCAAATGTTTTCAAGTTTTTAATTTTTCACAAAAACAATCTTTTTACTTATTTTAGCATTTGTATGTTTTTATCCATATTCTTATTTTCATTCATATCCAAATGTACATCTTATTTCAAATAAGCAAATTTACATTGTATTTTTTTTTTTACCACATTGTATTAATATAATTTAACAAAAAAACAATAACCATTTAAGCCTAAGAAAAAATAGAAACATCTATTTCAGTAATTCATTAGGATAGAGTAGTAATGCTAAAAATACTGTTTAGTTTGAATCTGAAGAATAGTTATTGAAATATTATTATAGTTTCTCTTTGCTTTTATTTTCTTTATCATTAAGTAATTATGGTTATTATTTTTAAAAATTATTTTCTCTTTAAATTGTGTCAAAAATATTCTTAGAATCTAAGACAGATATCTGCTGAAGCAAGCAATGGGAATACTCAAGTCAGTTTTATGGAATACTAATATATTGATGAAAAAAATTATATCTAATTCTGTTTTTGCATGATAGATTAGTTCCCAAAATTACATATAAAAAAAATCTTGTAAAAAACAAACAAACTTACATATGGAAAATTAGAAGATTGGATTCAGACCTAAAAAATCAGTAGAAATAATGAAATAAACCATATGAAAAATCTGCTATCAAATTTTATTTTATAAACATTGCACATAAATAAAAATGAATTATAGGAACATAAATTTTATTTGAAAAAAAAAAAAAAAATGTAAAGAATTAACTAACATAAAAATTGGACCGAATATCATGTAAACCAAAATGCTTTTCCTGTAGACTTTGCTCCTTCAGTGGTTGCAAGATTATTTAAAATTTGAATTTTAGTATCCAAAGAAATTGCTTGCCACTTTTTTTTTTTATATGAGGTCTTCTGAAAAATATTTCAGCTAATTAACAAAACATAGATTTGAAAATCTGCATGCAATATATAACTTACCATGTATTAAATTTTGACAAAATTAATAAATTGAATCTTGCTTTAATTTTTATTAAATTTTTTTAACCTCAACATGATACTTTTTTATTTAAAAACTTAAATGTCAAAAATGGCAAAATGCAAACAAAACATCAACACCAAAGTGATTTTTTTTTTTGAAACATCAAAAATGTTAAAATGCAGACAAGAAAATGCAAAGAAAATATATTTTTTTAAAAAATAATGGAAAATAAAGTGATGAAAAAAAAATTTTTTTTTTATCCAAAGGAGATGATAATAACACACATAAATTGTTTTTTTTTAGGTTTTTGATTGATCATATTATTTTAAAACAACTCTTGTGAAAATAGAATTATTTTTTTAAAATTGTGCTAAATTGAAATCATTTAAAAAAAAGTTCATATGAAAACAGAATTAGGTATATGATACTCTTGTTCAAAGTACATTATTATATGGGCAGAAATGTGGGACATTGGTAAAGGAAAATAAGCAGAGAGATTGTCAGCAGTAGAAGTGGATTAGTTGAGGAGATCAGCAGAAAAAATCAAATTGGATAAAAGGACACAAATCAAGAGATCAAAAAAAATAGTTGAAAAAAAATATAATAACAGCAATTGAAGAAAAGAAATTAAGATTTTGTAATCCTGTTAAAACAGGGATGAGGATGCTCTGGCCCATGGGTCAAATCCAGCCATCAAAAGCTGTTGATCTATCTATGTTTATAAAATGACTGTATTAAATTTCTATTTAAACAAGCGTAGTAAAAATATTGAATTAAGAATTAAATAAAATAAAATATTCATTATTTTCTCAACTACATCATTTTCTCTCTTCAACTTTTATTATAGTTCTAGTTCATTCTATCAGAGGTATAGTATTCCAACAACTTATGTATATTGTGTGGTTTATCTGATTATAGTTTAATCTACAACATTGAGGCATTTGTTTGATTTTATAATAAATTTCACAGTTTTAGCAAAAATAAAACTGTTTTATTATTATTATTTTATTTTGCATTTAATTTTTTCTATTAGGATAACTATGCTGACTAAGATAAGGGAAATTGAGGCAGAAAATTGTGCACTTCAAATATAATGGACCATCGCATATTTTTTTCATATAGAACTAGTAAATTGATATGCCTGATATATCTGGAAAGTATTTCAGTTAATAAAGAAGATAATATTAAGAGGAAATTATTTATTAAAATATTCCTTTACAACAAAATTGTTAGAGAAGAAAGAAACATTAAAATAGAAAACTTGAAAAGGAGTTTCATTAAGTGGCTAACATGTTTTATAAAAATACAAACAAGTCAAAAAATTCTATGAAAACAAGTTACATTTTTTTTTTTTTAAAAAAAAAAAAGAAAATTCGAACCATTTTCTGAAGGGAAGTTTTTAAAAAACTGCATCCTAGCTGCCATGAAATTAATCTGCTCAGAATAGAGAAAGAAATTTGAAAATATAAATATATCATGAAGAACAGTTACAAGATGAATTGAAAAATTGTCATTAAATGTGGAGCACATGGTAAAAAAATTACGACCCTAATACAGCCTACCAAATGAAATGTTGCTCACCCCTGTGTTAGAAGAGTGAGTAAAAGCAATATCAGGAATGATGTTTGTTTTGGAATTGATGGGAAAAGACCCGACGTACAACATAAGAAAGAATGGTCAATCAAAAACCCAGATATTTATAGATAGAGAGGTATGGAGATGGAAAATGTGGTAGATTTTTGATTGAGATCTTCATCAGTGAGAAAATTCTGAAGAAGAAATAGAAAAAGAAGAAAAGTGGTTTTTCTTTGGAGAAAGTAATTTTTCTAAAAAAAACAAAAAACAAAGGAAAATATTCCATAGTGTTAAAAGAATTTTTGAAATGAGACTGAAATTTAACATTTTATTTATAATAGTCAATATTATAATAATAGGTTTTTTTAAATTGTATTAATAAAGAACGATTATTTACAGAATATGATAAGTGCTATATATTTTTATATTATGTTTTATCAGGCATATATTAATATCTGCATGTATGGGTGCATTTATATATTTAAGACAAAAATGTAAATAGAAAAAAAATATTTTATATGTTGTTCATCAGAGTGAATACTGATAAACATTTAAGAATGTCTTGCTAAAATTATCAAAAACCTCTACCTAGATTTTAATTTTTCTTCTCAATTTTTAACATTTTAATAATTATTTTTTGTTTTATATATCTTCTTTCAATTTGCATTATTATTTATATAATCTCTCCAAAAGTTTATTGTAAACTTTGTAAGGTTTTAATTACCTTAATCGAATCTGTTTTAAATTAATACTTCTAGTGCTGCTGCTTTCTGAATTTTTGTACATTAAGTTTTGAATTAATAAAAGTATTAATTACTTTTGAGTAACTTCAAAATATTAACATGATATGCATTGAAATTTTTTTGTCAGATTTAGCTACCTTTTTTTTTAAATTTTTTAAAAAAGACAATGTAGCCACAATCCAAAGTCTAAACAGATTATTAAAAAATTGATTAGAAAATTTTCATTTGAAATTTTTTTTATAAAGTCAAAACATAAAATTTATAATGGTGAGAAAGACACTTATTGTTTCACTTTGTGGATTATAGTAGAATTTCTAAAGTTTTTTAAAAAAACCAACAAAACAAATGATATTGGAGGTGTTATTACATTTTGTTCAATAATTAAACTTTAATTTTGCAAATTATAATGAATTTATACTATAGAACAGGGATGGTCAAACTTTTAGACATTGGGGGAAGTTTTTTTTGTGAAAGTGTACCTGAGGGTGACTATATTTTTTTCAGGGCTTCGAACCAGAAACCAGAAAAAAAAACCCGTTATTTTAGCTGAAACGGAAAAAAAATAATGGTTTCGAAGTCCTGGTATTTTTAAAATGTACGTACGAATTGGTGTTGTTGTTTTTTTTTAAAGGGCTTTTTAGGTATTCATAAATATTTGTGATGTTTTTAGAAAATATGGACTGATTTTATTATGACTATTATTAAATTACTTCAGCTCCCTCTGGTATTACAATTTGTCCCTGTCACTTTATAAAATATTTATTAAATTACAATTTTTAATTATCTATAAATAATTATTTTCTAGAGCTGGTCCTGAATTTTTTTTAGAAATTCAAGGAAAAAAAAGAAAATTATTGTTTTAGAATTGTATTAAAATAAATTAGATGCAAATTTTACAAAAAATAAATAAATTATAAAGTTAAAAAATAATGTATATTTTTATATTTTGATGATACTTTGCTATAGAGAAAAAAAATACATAGCAACAATAAAAGTAATATTTTACCAAGTTCTCTATTTCTGTGCTTTGGAAAATTCCCACATTTTCTCTGCTAACAGTCTTTACAATAATTAGACAAAGTTTGTTTCTTGCTTTGACACCTATTATCTTTCATAGATAGAAATCCTGTTTTTTTTTTTTTTTTTTAATCTCATTGGAGATTATTACTCACTAGATGAAGTGTTTTAAAAAGTTCACAACTTCTTTGTTTTAAAATCAGTTCATTAAAATCCTTGTTTCTCTAGGACAAATTATTTCCATTTCTTCTCAGGAAAATGACAATAAAATATTTCTTAGAATTTTAGCTCTAGCGTTACACAAAAATAATTTATATCTTTTCAGCTTCTTCTAACCGGGGTTTATTTTTGAGATTGACAATAACAATAGGTGTTATTTTAAATTTAACTATTTTTAAATGAGAATAATTTTGAATTTTTTATTTTTTATATTTAAATCAGTTCTGAATTTATCACTATAATTAATCAACATTCACGTCAGCTTTGCGATCAACTTTCAGAGACCTTGTGGATGATGTCTTGACCATGCCTGTAATAGAAAATGAATCAACTTTTCAGTTTGTAGATAAATGATAAATTGCTTTCTTAGTATGGATTTTGGTTTTTTACATGAGAATTAATGTTTCTAAATATTTTAAAATAGTATCAAAAATTCACATAGGAAAACTTTCTAGATTTTAATTTTTTTATTTTTAATTTTTGCTTTGTCTCATTTTTTTTTAATTTTGTATACATCAATATTCTTTTTTTATTTATTTAGATAATTTGGATGATAATGGTTTTGCCTTCATCAGAAAGTGTATTCAAGTTTTAGAGAGTAAAGGTTGGTATTATTATCATTATAGACTTATTATCTTTATATATTAACATTATGATTATATATTTGAATATCTCCAGCCTTCCCTATTTTCCATTTTCTTTATATGTAAATAGTTAGAGAGATGAATTTTTGAGGAAAGCATTGTTTTGTTTTGGGTCTATGTAAAGTATGTGAACAATGAAACTGAGCAAACTATCTTCTTTTTATTTATCTTCATCTATGGATCAAGAAAAATTGTTTTATGAAATGAAATTATGCTAGAACTGGGATTACTGCAAATATATTTTTTCAAATAAACAGTGACTTTAGTAATTCTGTGATCAAAACATATTTCTTAATTTAGAATAAAGAGGAAATGAAGATATTTTCTTATGCAAACATTGGGTTTCTAATATAAATAATAATAATAAAACTTTTGTTTGTGCATTCAATATTATGCAATACAATACTTCTATTGCATTTTTCAATTAAAAATTATATACATACACAATAAGTTATCTATAAATAATCCACATGACCAATTATTTATAAAAAATTAAATTTTAATTATATTTATTTTATTGATATTTATGTTGATTTTATTATTTTACATGTATCCTAAACATTCAATTTTAATTGTTTATTTCTAAATTTAACCCACTTATAATGCCACATATATAATTTATACCTTTATACATGTGTGCAATTTTTATATTATAATTATCAAAAATTTTGTCATATCAATTAAATTATAACAATATATATATATATATCAATATCTTTAAATTATTATTTTTGTTTTTTAAATTGTTTTTCTTTTGAGTGAAGTATGAAGTTAAGATCTTGCATAGTTTATGAAACAATGGAGTCTTGTTGGTTTTTCTGTATTTTACTTAAACTTTTTAGAAATTAATAAGAATCGGAGTTTAGTGTTACTAATTTATATTTGCTCCATAGTTTATTGTACTTTATAAATGTAAAAGAGATACTTTGGGTCTTTTTAATGTGAGTGTGCACATACATCTGATGTGACAATTTAATTCATGGAATGCATCTTTAAAAATTATACATATGGAATTGTATACTAGTGTATACTATCATCTTCAAAGTACCCACTTTATATATCTGTATGTAGAATCAGGCCTGCTATTGAGAACCTCTTTCATCTTTTGTTGGATATCAGTTGTAATAGAAAATCTTCACTCCTTCAGTGCAATTTTTAATTTGAAAACAACAATCATGAAGAGATAATTCAGGTGAGCAGGCAGGATGATCTAATTGGGTAATCATTCTTTTGATCAGAAAGTCCTTCATTGTGAATGCACTTTATCTTGATATGTTGTTATGATGAGTGATTTATTTGTCAGGCCATAATTTAGTTCTATTTCTTTGAATAAAATCTTATATTCTCTTCAGCATTTCTAAATAACATTGTTGATTGTTTTCCTCTGTTTAATAAATTCTTGGTATATTATTTCTTCCTGATTGAAGAAACACACCAGCATGGTCTTAAATTGTGAGCATGACATTGCTTTTTTTTTTTTAGGATGCAGTGAATCTGGAGATTTTTAGAACATGCTTTGACATTTTGTAGCTGGGTCATAATTGAAGCATTAAGCTTTGGCCTTTATAATTGTTCTTGGAAACATACCCATTTGAAGAAAGATTAGTTACACTTTTAAGCTAATGCTGCCTTCTTCAGAAGTCTTTCTTATCCTAGTTCTTTAATTGAAATTAGTCTATTTCTCAAATAATCTGCAAATTTTCAGCTATTAATATCATGTGCAATCATCTTTCAAACCATATTGCATCTCACATTCTGTTAATATTAATGTGAGTTATTATAATTTTTGGATTCTCTCTTCTGAGATCATTTATTACATCTCATCCATCTTTGAATCACTTGCGCTACTTGAACACTTGACTTTTTCATAGCATATTTACCATATACCGCTATCAACAACTATTAAATTTCAATATTTCATTTTCTGATATTTACACAAAATTTGATTGCTAAAATACTTCTCAAAATTTCAATAAGTCATTTTTTATACAAAAAATGCAATAACAATTTTTAATGCCTTCCCAATAACTAATTAACAGTTGGCTTTATTAGTTTGAAATTTATGCTCGTATTAGTACAAACATGAATGCTCATGTGATTTTGACACAATTAATCACAGGTGACACTGTGCAACCATTCTGGGAATTAAATTGTCACATCTTGAAAACATCTTTGACATTAATAACATTAAAACCTAGTCAGATTGGAAAATTATGACTTTAAGAACTGAAAAAAAAAACCTAGCTAAGTAAGGAAATTTAATGCATTACAGCCTTACAGATAATCATTGTTTTATCTTATTCCTTTACCTCTAGCAATATTTAAAAAAAGTATGTTCTCCATAAAAGTAAACTTTTGTTAATATTTTTTTAACTGTGATTAAACAACTACTTGAAAAAATATCTAATAAAAAGACTAATTCACCCATAGTCTCATTATTACCAGAATCACAATAGTTCTCTAACACACCATAATCTTGACAAGATTTAATGAGATTTTATCTAAACATTGATAGTCTACTTCTGTAGGAAAGATTCTTTGACTGCTGAATGGCTGATTAAGAGGATTGATGCATATATATATATACATCCCTAAAATTTCTTTAAATTAAACAGTACAAAATAAAAAGATATTTTATGGCAAGAAGAAAATAAATCAGGTTGGTACAAGACTTTAAAAAGATTGTAGTTCACTGCACATACATAGAAAAATTTCTACAGAAATGAACAGTGAAATTTTGATGAAATTTCATTCATATTCTTTAGAGCTAATATGTCTTTTGAGAGCATCCACATCTTAATACCATTTTATCTACTTCTATTCATGTGCAACAATCTTGTTTTTTTAGAATTATAATTAATGTTCATTCTTACTTTAAAAATATGAATATAGATCTTTGCCTATGGCTTCTAATGTACATTTTGATTCAATCAGGTCTTTTTATTTAGATAAGTCTGCCTTGCTCTCAAATGCCATATGTCATATGTAACCAGTGACAGACAACTTCATATCACTATTACTAAAAATTACCAATAATGATATTTTATTGTCTAGTTAGTTTTGTCTTCTTTTGAAAGAGAACTTAATATAGATATACATGATATTTTCAAAATTTTTAAGTTTTATCAGTACGTTCCTCATCTTAATTTTATCACATCTTAACCATCCACCAGAGCAGAAGGTCTGATTACCTTCTTTCATTGTACTTGCATTTCATGAATAATGGTTGCTTGTCGAGTGAATTCGATGTATCAATACCTGAATCCCCATGCCCATACCAATAGTTCGCTAACTTTATCTACATCATTCTCATGTAAGTTGGGGACAAGTTTTTATTCATTTTTTAACATCTTGTGAAAATGTGCACTCCAGATTTTTATGTGTTATAGTTTTTATCAGAGCATTCCTTATTTTAATTTCATTATATTGAAATCATCCACTAGCCTAGATAGACAGATTAACCTCCCTCACTATGCATGCATTTTGTGAACAATTGTCACTCTTCAGGTGAGTTAGAGATATTAATACCTAAATGTTTATGCCCATATTGATAATTTCTTAATTTACATATGACATAAGTTTTTATAAAAGGCAAGGTATTCAAGCTTTTATTTGTTTAATGAAACATATGTTCTGAATTATTAAGTGCTTCGCTTTTCTAATGAATCTTGAACACGTAATACTGTAATTTTTGTTTGGTGCTGATGAAAAGCATTGATAATCAACTGTTGTGATAATTGTTTTAATTCTGTCTGCCATTTGATTTTTTTGAATCTTAAAATTTTTTCCTCCAAAATTGATAAATCATGCATACATAAAGCCAAACTGAAAGGTATATGATTTTTTGCTGAAAAGTGAAATGTGTAAGATTTTTGAAATTCAATGTTGATTATTATGTATGAATGCATTTTTTTAAAAAAAAATTTATTGATTATCTATGTATTCTTAATTATTTATTTTAACCTCTTTCACCAAAATGTTTGCATTATATTCATTTTATATTCATGATATATTTTAAAATAATATATAACTGTTTATTACAGGCCTTGAAGATCAAGGTTTATATAGGATAGCAGGTGTAAATTCTAAAGTCAACAAATTAATACAGTTATGCTTAGGTAAGCTAATTATTTAATTTTATAAATGTTTTTAAATAATTTAAAATAGGCAAAATCAATAAGCTCATATTGCTGATCATTGCAATATTTTTTTTAAAATCAGAATTATTGTAAAACTCAGTGCATACGATTGTCATCTTTTTTTCTTGAGTTTCTTTTCTGTTTTATCTCATAAAGTTTTTTTTAAAGTAATTTATAACTCTTGAATGAAAAAAAATCTGAAAATTCTTTTGTGTCAAGTTGATATACCATCTTTGAACAAATCCTTGAGAAATTTTTAAAGAAACTCTTACTTGTTTTGATCAGTGAGTTGAATAAATATGTGAGGAAGGCCTAAAAATAACGGAATTTTATAATAAAAAAATGTTATAAATTTAATCTTCTTTAAAGTATTATCCATTTAATATAATACACCAGTCTAAACATGTTTTTCACTTTTTGAAGTAGTCGAGGAACACTTACAAAGTAAAACCTTTTAATGCCTGCATTTTTTTTCAGCATTTTTTCATTCAAGAGAATAAAAAGACATTACACTATTAGAGACCAAGTGCATATAACTGATAGATAACCTGGATCATATTGAATTTAACTAAAGATTGTTTTACACTCAAGACTGATCATGGAGGAATTATCATGGTGAAGCTTGCACATCTCACTTTACCATAAAACGGACATCTACATTTTACTGCACAAAGCAAACATTTCAGAACTTGTAGATAAAACGTCTGACCATTAAAAATTAATTTTGAGGGAAAAAATGCTGTTTGTGTCAACTTCACTTGCCATTTGTGTTTTCCACAGAACAGCTTTCTTATAATTTGTTTCAAGCACTACACCTGTTTTTCCTGCCATTTTATCTAAAAGAAAACCAGATTTCACATTATTTGACTTTTCCACCATTACAAAAATTCCCCAAATACATGAAACACACTTTTTTAAAAAAAAAAGTTCTACATTATACCACGATTTCACACAGTAATGTAATTTGGCAGATTGATGCAAACGGGTCAGCACAAGAGGTATATAACAGTGGAAAAATGTATGACAATAGGCGCATTGTTATTTTTAGGTCCCCGCTCATATATTTGTTTTCTTATTTATGTAAAATATTATTTGCTTACATAAAGAGTGTGAAATATGATAAACTTGTAATAAAAATTAAAAAAGAAATTAATATCATTTTTATAACATTATATCTGTTTGATATAAAGATTCAAAACTCAATAAAAATTATAAATTTATTGAATGTATACTGTACCGGACACTCCATTTTTTATCACTGAGAAAGTAGATTATTGGTTTTTATGCTGGGTTTGGAAAAAGATAAGGGGGATTTAGATATAAAGGCTGTAGAGTCGACAAAGATTATGTTGTAGAAATGGGATGGAGCAGAATATGGGAAAACTTAGACTGGGGAATGTAAAATTAAGTAGCTAATAAGTTTTTCTTGGTATAATTGCTGAGAGATTCTTGACTTCGTTTAAGAAGAAGCTATAGTATAGTATAGAAAATTTGATTTACGGTGATCAAAAAGTTAATGTTGATGAATATAAATGCTGCCAGCTAGATACAGGGATAGACAGAGATCTTAAACATTGTTCTGACTATTGAGGGACAGGACACAGAAACAAATGTCAGCCAAAACAAATATAATTATTAATCATTTTTAAGTTTTATTAAATTCAAAAAATATTAGTCAAACAAAATATAAAAGTTTGACTTAAATTTTCACTTATTTGTCTGAGAGTGCATGAGAGTATTGTGGCATTAAACACTTCAGCAGATAATTTTTCTTTCTCGCCTAACTTATAGGGAATTATAATGATCTTTCTGCTTTCAATTTATCTATTCTTCAATTTCTATTTTCCTTTTTTTAGAGATTTAGATATTTTAAGAAAGACGATCTTGTATGGAAGTCAAAGAACAGCATGGAGCAAGCTTTCCTTAACCTGAAACAAAAAAAAAAAACTTCGGGACAAAACAAGGATGTCATATGCTCTGTAAAAACTCATAAGAGATCGCGTTACAATACAGCCCTTAAGGTTAACTCCATAGAAGCAAAGAGAAAAGATTATAACTTTTTAATCTTTAATATAATAAAAAGGGAATCTCCAAATCTAGCCAAAAGATCTACGGTTTTCAGGAAATGCAAACACACATTAAACTAAAGTAAATTAAATAAAATCGGGAACAGGTGAGATAAAAAGAAAACTACTATTATCTTCCAAAACTTTTAACAACAACAAATAATAATAAAAAAATTGAGCGTAAAATATTAATTCACAGTGCACTCTCCGACAAAGCAATAAAAATAAAATATTAATTTAAATATCTACAATTTATCAGTTTTTTTAAAAAATACATCTAATAAAAAATATTTATAAATTACTAATTATATAAAATTCCTACTTATAGGCCTATCATATGTTCATATTCTTTTCTTTGAATATAAAGTTTAGAGATTTAAACTGTGGTTAAAATACAAAATGTTCAGTTACCCTCCAGGCTTCAGTTTTACTGTCTGATTGAGTCCAGCACATTACTGTGATTTTTGATCTCCATTAATCTGGTCGGGAAGCACAAAGGCAATCTTCAGGATCAGTTTCGAACTAGGTTTTTAGGGCATGTTTATAATGGCACAATTTTGAGCTCCGGGGTTTATCTTAGAAGGGTATTAGCATGGCATACTTTTAATACAGTTCTTTAAGGCTGGTAGTTCCTGCATTATGAATAGATAGTAGCAATTTTTAGCATGAAGCATAGTTTCTTTAACAGTTAATAATCAGCAATTAGTAATTAGCAATTCAATCTTCTCTTAGTGGTGTTGACTTCTTAATTCACAGCAAAATAATTTTTGTATTCACCAACTTCACTTTGCAATTAGCAAATATCATACCAGCAGTCAGCAATTAGCAAAAATAATTTATATATCTGCAGTCCACAATTAGAAAATATAAAATAATGTGTTGGCAGTCTGCAATTACCATATATAAAATGTATCTGCAGTCAAAGATTAGCAAATATAAAATTATAAGGTATATCTGTCTCAATCAAAAATACAGAGCTTTTATAGACTATTGTTATCTTCTGTCAGATCTTAAAGTCTTATGGAGCTAGTCTTCATCTCCTGCCAAATCTTAATTAAAAGTTTAAACTAGGGTTAGTCTCTTATGTTTTCATTTTTTTTAAATACCACTTTTAAAATTAGAAAATGAATTTTTGCTTTTAAAATAGATTAAAACAAACAAGAAAAAAAAACTTAATGAAAACTCTTAAATTAAAATATTTTTATGATTCCCATTTCAAGTACATGTGTTATGGCACTTACTCTTAATAAAAAAAAAAAATACAAATTTTTAAATGCAATTTTCTCTTTCCTTTTAAAATCTTTATAAATATACATTTTAGTTTTGATTTTAGAAGGGATGATTTTTGAAGTGGTGAGAATATTCAGTTCAACTACGCTATCAAGCCTCGGGAAAATTATTTTATTTTATTTTTATATTTAAACGGTTAATACCCCCCCCCCCAGAAACCTTGCTGAACTCTTGCTCTGTTCTCTGTCTAGCGAGATCAAGATAATTTTTGATTCCCCCTCCCCCCCTACAACTACTAAACTCTCCCATAACTATTTCTTGAGAATCTATCCTATTTGTGGTCAGATATCATCTATTTTAATCTTGTTGTTATCTTCTGCAAAATCTTCCATTTTCCAGGAGTTAATGGTTTTAGTTATTTCATCCATTGGACATTTATGAGTATTTCTCATAGAATAAGAAGCAGCATCTCCTGTCATTTCTACTACATATACTTAAAGATCCTTTTGCTTAGCAAAACCACATTTCTTCGAAGTGTCTCACTGTATTATTGATAGCATCAACAATAGTAAATGGAATAATCCATCTTCTACAGTCTTTTTGAATTCTTGCTCTGTAAGTAGCTTCCATTTCTGTTTCAAACTCATATTCCATAATCTTTTTCCTGATCCTTTTCTTTGTTTCAAATTCATGTTCAAAAGGAACAGTCACTTTAATCAACTTTTCTTGTGGAGACTTCTTTACATTATTGTCTATCTTTAACTTATCCCTTTCTTCTATCTCTTGATATACTTTCTGTAAACTCCCCCTCCCCACTATCTATCTGTATCCAACTCCTGCACATCTCGTCTTTATTTCCATCTTATCTGTCCTAATGCTATCTTGTTTTAACTCATCTCTAATTTCTTTCACATCTTTTATCATCTTAACTTATTTCTCTACTTCCTGAATTTTTTCTGTCAAATTTTTTTCTATAGTTTCTATGGCCTCCTGATTTTTTTTTATTCTTTCCATTATTTTTTGTCTCATTTCTTTCATTTCGCCTTCAAGTCTTTCCACATTGCCTGCTGACTTTGTTTCATTTCTTGTTGGTTTTGTTCTACTTTCTGTAATTCTTGTTGCATTAAACTATTTTCTTTCATTACCTTCGTTATCATCTGTTTTTTTATTTGACTACTTGTGGTTTTTGAAAGAAATAGGGCTTTCTTCCTCAAATACTTCCCTATCATTTTCTTCACTGAATTCCATTTTCAAAAACTAGATTTAACCTCTATATTTCTATATTTTATTTTCAGCTTTGAATTTTTTTTACCTAAAAAAAAAAATAAAACTACTTAATATTTATCATTCTTTCTTATGTTCAAAAAAATTTTTTTTTAGAAATCAAAAAAAAAAAAAAACGCTATTTGATTATTTATTGATTGATTCATTTTAAAATATGAATCCCTACTCCAAATTGCTCCATTAATATATACCCCTACTAGCATAAACATCTTAACACTAAATTTTGCCTCCCTACCCCTGAAATATTCCTCAACTGTCCTAACAAAATCTTACATGGGTTTTATAGCTGACAGTGCTAAAATCTTTCTATCCATTGGACTGGATACCACTTTTTTTTATGACCGAGGATGCCACTAGACAAATGTCGACCTAGAAAATTTGATGATGTCAGCTAGACACAGGGAGAAACAGAGATCTTAAACATTGTTCAGACAATTGAGGGATAGGGCACAGAAACGAACATCAGCCAAAACAAATATAATTTATTAATAATTTTTAATTTTTATTAAATTCAAAAAAATATTAGTCAAACAAAATATAAAAGTTTATCCCCTTATTTGTTTGAGAATGCATGAGAGTATTGTGGCATTAAATACTTCGGCAGATAATTCTGCTTTCTCACCTAATTTATAGGGGTTTTTTGAAGGGAGAATTAAGATATAAACCTTCACCACCACCTCCAATCATTTTCATGATGCAAACTTATAAAAATTTGTTATATTTACTATTTGTAGAAAAATTTGTTATTTTTAAAACCTTTTATTTTTATGATCATTTTATTACTGATTTTATTTTAGATAGGAGAAAAACAGATAAAGTTAATTTAGATGATGAATTAGAATGGGAGATCAAAACCATTACCAGTGCTCTGAAACATTATTTCAGGTAAATTATTCTAATGTTTTTATTTTTTTAAAATAAACATACAATATGATTTTTAATTTTTTTTGTACACTATTGTTATATTTCTGCTTTAAACCATTAAAATAGGCATGGGGAACATTTTTATAAATTATTGACTTAAAAATTAGCTTGCTATATTTGATAAAAAATTTAATTAATGTCTTTAATCACTAAGGGTAGACAACCTTTTTAACTGGCAGGCTAATATATCCAGGCCCAATTATAATTTGTTTAAAGAAAACAAATAAAGTATAACAATAAATTCAAAAGTTTATTTATTCTGAATAACAATAATATTAGTAGATAATATTAGTAAATCAACTGTCTATTTTCTAGCTGAACATAGGATCAATCTAGATAACCTAACAATCATATTTCTGTACATAATTAATATATAAATGTCTCTTTACAACTGTACTTCTGTAAGCACTTCACTACTTACACACATCTCTTAGGATAATGTAATTAATCTATGACTAGAGCTCTTCTCTATTGCTAATACTAATTTACTTTACTCTTAAGAGTTTTTTAAGTCTGCTTTCAGCATTTGCTCTTTTCTGTCTCTCTTCATATTACTACTTCTCTAGACATTACTGACTGAACCGGACGGAAGAATGCCATTTGAAATTCTGCAGGAATATTATTTATCAACTTTGGTAATTTGCATAAGGTTAGACTTTATTGACATGCAAATTAGCCTGTTGTTTCTTGCAGTAAACTAATATTCTTTTGTGCTTATTATTTTTGGAGGGTACTAACACTGCCTATGCTGACCAGCTTTTATATATACATATATATAGTTAGTATATTACACAGGCCAATTTTCAACTTTCTCTTTTTAAATAAAGGCTATAAGTAACATCATTATTATTAATGACTTCCATATTTAATGTTAATTTTTCACTTTGTCTCATAGCTATCTTTGAGACATATTTTTATTTTCAAATTTCTCTTTATGCTTTGGACTAGTTAATTCTATGACAGCTAGTATGCAGTCTTTTATAAACTCTTTTTCAGAAAATGGTTTTGAAATTTCTGTTTTTTTTTTTTTAAATAACTTGCTTTCACAGAATTTTCTGGCTTGTTTGTATTTTTTATGAAACTTGTCAGCTACTTGATGCAACTTCTTTTCAAGTTTTATATTCTAATATTTTTTTCTTTCCCAATAATTTTGTTGTAATCAGAATGTTTTGATAAATAATCTCTCTTAATAGTGTGTTTTTTATTAACTGATATAATTTCCAGATATAGCAGGCACATTGATTTACTATTTCTTTCTTTAAAAAAATATGTTGATCCATTTCTTTTAAAATGTGTGAATTTCTGTGACAATTTTTTTTCTCTTAGTCAGTGCAGTAAACCTATTTTTTTAAAAAAATTAATATATAATAATAATAATACATGACTTAATGAAAACATCCACAGAAAAAGTAGTTTTTTTAAAAAATATTTAGCTCTATTACTGTTTAGCATGCTTTTGATAATATGGATATGATATACATTTTATAGCAAAAGCATGCTAGACAGTGTTATATCCGCACTTACGACTGTGCCAATGTTATAACTGCAAGTCATACTGTGCAGTCAGCAAATAACGTTTGCTAATGTTCTCCAACGAATGCCTTGCTCTGCAATGAATGCTTCTACTCTGCAACTAATGCTCTGCTCTGCAATGAATGCTTCTACTCTGCAACTAATGCTCTGCTCTGCAACGAATGCTTCTACTCTGCAGCTAATGCTCTCAATATCTCCGCTGCGGTCTCTTTCAGTTACACCCATGAACTACATTTCCACTGGGCGCTGATCATTAACCGCCAGCACTGATGCGAGATATCTCTACTTAAATACTGCTTACTCAGTACTGCTTGACTGCTCTCTACTGCTCTCTATGTTACACTGCTAGATGTTACCCAGTCTTCTTATCGCTCTCTGACAACTGCAACTCAATCAATGCACTGACCAATAAGGTAATATCTCTTATCTAGAAACATTTGTAATTAGCAAATATTTCTAGGAATTGTCGATCGCCATTACATCAATGCACTAATTAAATTCCTCAGCTATCAGAGCGCGATCTAAAAACAGCCTTATGAATAAATTCTAGTTTTTCTGGAGTGCACAAACATGTCTGCCATTTTACAAAACACTACAGACAGTAATAGGGCTGAATTTTTTTTTTTAAAAATTACCTTTTCTGTGGAAAGAGTTGGGTATTTCATTAGCTTAGAAAAGAAGAAAATTATTTATAGTTGAATTACAAAATAATAATAATAATAATACAATGAAGTAAAATTCGAGTTTAATTTTTGTTAGTTGTATGTTCATCTGCATAAATCACTATAAAAACAAAATGCTTTCAGCATCATAGATAAAATTTGTAGTCAGATTGATCACACACTATATATAATTTGTTGGAATATTGCACCTCTGGTAGGTTGAAGTAGAACTATTATGAAAGTTGAAGAGAGAAAAAGATTTAGTTGAAAAAAATGAATATTTTATTTTACTTAAAATTTTAATTCATATTTGCACTGTGTACATGTTTAAATAGAAGTTTTATACAGGCCAATTTTATATATGTTTTTGAATGTGTTCAGGGGTTGCATTGAAAACTTTTAAGGGCCAGAGATTCCTCGTCCCTGCACCAAAATATCACAATAGTAGTAAAAATTTATACTAGGTGCACTATAGTGTGGAAAAATTCTTTGCTATTGTTTTAACATCTTGTATAAGCATTAAAAAGGAAGAACATGGGATGTTTTATTGATTTAATATCAACTTAGCCAAAGGATAGAGGGGTCTGTGGTACTGCCAAAGATACAAAAATATATAATTGCTGAACTGGATTTAAATCTGTATGATACAGACAAATTAGATTGGATTGACAACATTATTGTGTTTTCACATTAGACTAATAGCTTTATATTTAACCAAAAGGTAAAAGATGGATACTGGAGGAGTGGCATTATATCAAAAGGTCTAGGTGTACTGTTCTCAGATCCAAGCTTCTCATTGTTGAAAGCCATACATTAGAAATTAGTTCCAAGGATATTTAATGGGAAGGCACTGAATAGGAATTAAAATACCTGATCTTCTTGCATTTATTGTTTACTTAAATTTTCACTAGATGGCATTATTGTGTGGAATATTTTACTGCAAGTTGTGTAAGGAAGACATAGAAAATATTAGGCTAATTGATTATATCAGATTATATAGGAAGCATTCGCCAGTAGCTGTACAGCTAAACATTACGGGTGCCTTCGACTCGATAAAAGTAAATAAACTCCTAGAAATTATCAACGATCACCAAATTCCTAAACCTATTATACAAATAATAGAGAACCTACTATGTAATAGGGAGATCTCAATTTCACTAGATGGCAAACTATCACAGTCTTTTGAATCTGACATCTCTATTCCGCAGGGCTCACCACTAAGCGCCCTGCTGTTCACAGCATACATTGATCTCCTCTTAAAGCTAATTGAAAACCAGCTACCTGGCATATACTTACCAAGACTAGGCAAAAGTATTAACACAATAGCTTATATGGATGATGTGCTAATCTTTCTGCCATCTCCCAAGCATCTCACTCATCTCTTCTCTATGTTACAGCAGTTTGTAAAAAAACTCAGGGCTTCATATTAACCCGGCAAAATCAGCAGTCTAGCGGATCAGAACTGGTCAAAAACTCAACACAAAATTCACTGATAATCCACAGGGGTCTTGGGATTATCAATCTCCAAATCAATAACTGAATTGTCAAGAGAAACCCAGAAAGACATAATAACATTTATGAACAGGCTTACTAATCAGCTAGCAAAAGTCTATCTTTCACTGGAAGGAAAGGTTTCGCTGCTGAACATGAAGATCATGGCAAAAATAAATTACTTCTTGCCGATCATCAAAGTAACCAGCTCCTATGTAAACAAAATCAATACTTCAATACCTTAGCAGCTAGATTGTTCTGGGGAAAGAAAGTGGCATCAATTAGCATTAAAAAGACGCGGCAACAAAGGAAATATGGCGGGATGTCTTTTCACTCGATTCAGGCAATACAATTTCAAAAAGCCTTTAACTTAGTGTATACTTTAATCAAATCATTTGGATACCAGACAATTATGCAGACAGTAATTCCTACAGATAGACCACCATTCCACTAAATATTTCTTGGATGTAATACTTGACCTAATTAAAAAGCATAAAGATATAAACGACAGCACATTTAACAACAAGATCACTATCTGGGAGGCCTATGCAATAATAAACACACCAGTCAACCTCTTTCAAGGGAAACTAGGCCTCTCAAACCAGAAAATAATGACTATGTTTAAATATTAATACCTGGAACCAAAGTACCTCCATTTTCATCATCAAAATAAACTTACAATCAGTAAGTACAAATTGGTTCCTGGCTACCAAACGTGAGATTTCTAAGATTGACCCTTGCTGCCTTCTCTGTCATCAAAGTGATGAGTCATTTGAGCATCTAATACATACTTGTTCAGGCCTTTGGATTTCTAAAAGATAGATCTATCAAAGTGGCAAAATTGACTTATTTAATACATCACTAAAGAACTCTCTTAAAACCAAAACTTTTGCTATAATTAGACTCTCCATATACCTCATATACACATTTTGGACAATTGGTTGTAAAAAAATATTCAACAACTCTGACTTTCAAGAAGAAAATTATTTGAAGGCCAAACTAATAAAACTGAGAAAGAGATGGACTGCTTGCTCCAAGAACAATACATGAGGATACGTGGAACCTATTCAAGATTAGCGACCAATGACTAAACAACTTCGCAAAATAATTACACTACTTCACAAGATTAAATTAAATATCTAAAAGTACTCCATTATAATTATAATATGTACAAAATGTTAAAAATATCCTACTAACCCTAAATAAATAAGTTTTTGAAACTAAAAAAAAAAAAATTAGGCATCTGTTGATTCAATGTAAATGCTTGAAAGCAGAAAGGGTACAAATAATGAAGTTATGGAAGACTAAATATAAAAAAAGTGATTATACAGAAAGTGGCTTATTGGTTTTTATGCTGGGTTTGGGAACAGATAAGGGGATTTAGATATGAAGGCTATGGTGTTGAAAGATTATGTTGTGGAAATAGATGGAACAGGATATGGGGAAACTTAGGGTGGGGAATAGAAAGGGAAGGTAAAACGGCTAACGTCTCTGGGCATAGTTGCTGAGAGATTCCTGACTTTGTATAAGGAGAAGTCACAGTGAATCACATCACTAATAATTCTATTTTATAATGAATATTATATTTCAAAACTTCTTTATTATATTTTAATCTTAATGTCTCTTAATTGTTTCAATATTGACACTTTTGATAGTTATTCTCAGTTGAAATTAAAAAATGATATATATATATTACTATTGAATATATTTCTTTTTTTTTTGGCAGCTATTCAACAAATATTATAAATTTATTAATAGAGTATGAATTGGAATGTTATTAATAATAGTTATATCAAAAGAATAAAAACTGATAAAGAAGAGATAAACTGTATAGAATCTGCAATTGTATAAGTGTGAAACTTTTATCACAATTTGTGAAGCTGCATCTTTGTTTTTAAAATCAATACTTTGATACTCATATGATTGTCCAGATTATAATGAGACCTTTAGTTAGCTATTAGCTAACAATAGCCACATAATACTATCTGAAAGAAAAATTCTAAGACAATTTGACTTGAAAAATAATTTCCAAATTCGTCTAGCCTGAATTCATATTTCTTATGGCAGCCTTTTTATACCAGAAAAGCTTCCTGGGTAAAACCTAGATTTCCTCACTTACTAGAGAACATGAGCAAAAAATACTTTTTACATAAATATTTATTTAAAGATTTATTCTGTCATAATTTATTATCTATTATAATTCCAAAAAATTTAAAAGGGAAAAATATAAATAATAAATTAAGCACCAATTGGAAGGAATATTATAAATATATAATACATATATTTAATTAATTTATTTTAAAAAATATATAAGATATGTTTGGATTTTTATTTCATTTTTTATAACTTTTAATTCAAAAAACCTCTTTCTCTTTTCTTGATTCTATCATAAAATTATGTAAATTTGCTATGATTGTGATGAAATTGTTCATCAAAAAGCATGCTAAGCAGTAATAAAATAAATTTACATAAAGTTTATCTGTGTAAATATTTAAAACATATAATTTTATAACTTTTAAGAATAAGGCATAAACTAAAATTACAGTTTTTTTTTTTTGTATTTACATTGCAAATTTGTGGTCCTTAATTATTGCCTCAGTATATTTCTTTTATATAAAATTTATAAAATTCTTGATATATATCATCTTTACAATTAACAAAATTACAATTTAAAAAAATAATAATAATATTTATGTTTTACTACTGTACCTGAGACATTCATATTTTACATAGATATATAATATGCAGATAAGAAAAGTATGATAACATGTGATAGATTGGTACTTTTTTTTTTTATAAAAAAAATTTGCTAATGCTAAAAAAATTGTACAACCTGGAGAATAAAATAATGTATAAAAACTTGGAAACCTCTGAAATAATTTTATCCTCTGAAACATTTGCTACTTATTTAGTGGTATTAGGTGTGAGAGGATTTTTAAGTACATAAAATTTACTTAATAAGTAAAGTAGAACTTTTTTAGCCACATAATTTAGTTCCAAACTTTGAGTGTGAATTTTAAAATTTATCGTTAGTTACAAACTGCATGCAATATATATTTTCAATATACCTGTTTACGATAGAATGACAGCCTGTGATGCAAGTCTATCTAAAGTGTATACACATTAGATAGAGTATCAACAAAAATTATATAAAAAAAAAAAAATTATAATTAATGTTTGTTTAAAGGTTTGTGATAATGACATTTTCAGCATTAATTATTTATTGTATTGTTTCTATCATCAAATATTAAAAATATATCTAGAAAAATTTAAAACTTTATTTAAACTTCCCAAACACTTCAATTATTAGTAATACCAAATAAATTCGTATTTAACATAACATTTCTAATGGTATTCTCCTCTTTTTTTCGGGTGTTATTGGTCTGACCAATGATAGTGCCAGCATGAGAATTAAATCTAGATCTTTTAATTCTTGAAATATTGAATTTTAAAATAATGCTGTGCTTAAGACAATAGTCAATAGAAATTTCATATACTTATCAATGAGGTTTCTCTACTCTTTTCTTAAGAACAAAGTTAATTAGTGACTTTCAGACCTGATATACAATCATACTGTGTTGACTTATGGTGTTATTTGTTATAAAGATGTGAGCAGCTTCTTTGAATTTTCTTCTTTGTTCTTTTTTTACTCTGTGTAATATTGTTTGAATTTTTTCAATAGAATGTATGTTTACTTTGGATATGCCTGCTTTCTCTTTTTTTAATCATCAATTTGTGTCCTTTCGATCACTTTTCAATAGGGTAGCTAGTCTCACATTCTGCTACATTCACACAGTATTTCATAGATTCTTTTTTTTTTTT
The DNA here is from genome assembly GCA_028023455.1 of Epiperipatus broadwayi. Classification (NCBI taxonomy): domain Eukaryota; kingdom Metazoa; phylum Onychophora; class Udeonychophora; order Euonychophora; family Peripatidae; genus Epiperipatus; species Epiperipatus broadwayi. Next base: position 12,421,771 of record JAQFVV010000018.1, read on the forward strand.
TTTTTGAGCACTTTAAGTTTTGTAGATGTTAGAATTCCTCTTATTGTGTTGTGGCTTTAGAATGATGTCTGATGTTATAATCACTGCAGATTTTTTTTAGTTTGTCTTATATTCCTGATATCTATGGATACACTACAATACCAATAATGCTTTTTTTTTTTGATGTTTCTTTTTGTTGTCTATTTAAGGTTTCTTAATGGTGACTGTTTTATAGCCATTCACGAGAGCTTGTTAAATGAATAAATATTTTTATCCAAAATATGCTTGTTTGTGTGCTGTTTATAATAAAATAGAACATGTATGTGCTTGTAAAGTCATTCATTTTGTCAAATAAAGTAATTGACATCAGCTTTACATTAATAATATTCAATTAATTTTTGAATTGTGGTTGAAAGATGCTGTAGAAGAGTTTTTCTAAAACAGCAATTTTAAGCTTATACTCTTATGTTTCATTGATTATTTTTTCCAGAATCTAGTTTACATAATATATAATGAATCTTAGTTTTATATTGGTTTGATAGAGGGCACTTCAGTGCTCTATAGTTATGATAGGAAGACAGAAAATATTAGGCATTTGTTAATTGAATATAAATACCTGCCAGCAGAAAGGGTACAAATAATGAAGTTGGGGGAATAAATATAAACAAAATTATTATACGGAAATGTTGGGTTTGAGGAAAGATAAGGGGGATTTAGATATAAAGACCATAGAGTTGACAATGATTATGTTGTGGAAATGGGATGGAGCAGGATAGGGAAGAATATGGGAAAATCATAGTTGGGGAAGGTAAGATGGCTAACGGGTTTCTCTGGGCATTGTAGCTGAGAGATTCCTGACTCCGATAAAGGAGAACCACAGTGCATTACATAACATCATATGTGCTTATTTGCATATATTAATATTTAAACTTTCTATATTTGTAGAAGTTTTCCAGAACCTTTAATGACATTCAAGTTACATTATGAATTCATTGCTGCAGCAAGTAAGTGCATTTTATGATGTCATTTTATTTTAAAACCAGATTGTATGTATCTGGCACATGTAAAACCGGGGGTGGGGGGGGGTAATGGATTGCTTTAATAAAATTTTTTAAAGACTTTATGTAAATTAAACAAAAGATTATAATATTATACAAATAAAAGTGAAAATTGTACACTGGTCTGAAAAGCTGTCATTTTGACTTCAATTATATGTTAAAATACAGACCGAATCTATAATATTTAATTACTAATATATACTTAAGCTAGATGTAATATATATTATATTTGTATTTAAATATTACAGATTCAGTCTGTATTCTACCCATCCCTCTTCTGTATATCTAAATGGTCTTAAGGTCCTAAATATGAGGGGCCAGGTAACTTACGGTCAACATAAGTATGACAACAAAATTGGCAAACAAGGGCTTTGAACATGCCATCATCAGATTTTCAATGTTATGGATTAATGAAGAGTTGGAAAGTGGAGAAGATTGAAGCTTATCTATTGAAGTTTTGAAGATTTGCTATCTTAATATAAACCAAGAGCAGCCATATTTTTAGACATTGGGGACTACTCTTTTGATGAAAGTGTACCGGAGGGTGACTACGTTTTTTTTCAGAGTTTCAAACCAGAAATGAGTTATTTTTACCAGAACTGGAAAAAATAATGGATTGAAGTTCTAGTTTTTTTACAATGTACTTAGGAATTGGTGTTTTTTTTTTTTATAAGGGCTTTTTAGGAATTCACAAATATTGGTGGTGTTTTTACAAGATACAAACTGATAGTCGAAGATATTATATTATGACTACTATTAAATTACTTCAGTTCTCTCTAGTATTATAATTTGTCCATGTCACTTTATAAAATATTTATTAAATTACAATTATTAAATTACCTATAAATAATTATTTTCTAGAGCTGGGGTCCTGAATTTTAAAAAAAAAATTCAAGAAAAAAAAAAAATTGTTTTAGAATTGTAAATAATAGTAATTTTTTATTTTGATGATACTTAGCATTGCATAGTTTCGGAAAGTTTGTCAAAATTTGTCTTGGATGAACTTAAACTAATTTTTAAACATGATTGCAAATGTAAATCTGATAATTGTGGCTTATGTTTAGTTTTTATTGCATTCATGTAGGAAAATGCTGATTTGCACAAATATGTTGAACCAAATAATGCATTGAAATATGCAGCAACTCTCCAAATATTTGTATATTTATCCCTGCTTATTAATGTCCAGAAGCTCTCATTTGAAGCCATTGATTTTAAATGTATATCACATTTAATATTTACTATTTCTTCTTTGAGGCCAACTGAATTTGTATGAACAAATTCATTTAATTTCATAGCACTTGATGAAATATGGAAAGTTTTATGCTAGAGTAACCAGAAGAGATCAGCGACAAAATACATAGGTGAGAGAACAAATAGGTATCACTGACTTTATTGAAAGAATTAAATGCTTAAAATGGAGCTGGGCAGGAATATACTATTAAAAGAAATGATAATGGATGGAAAAATGGACTGAAGTTTTAAATTGGATTCCAAGAGATTGTAAAAGGCATAGAAAGAGATAGCATGTGAAATGAGTAGATGTAATGGGGAAGATAGCTGGTATGAGGTGAAGAAGAGATACTGTGCATCAAAACAACTGAATTAGACTTGGAGAGATCTTTATCCTGCAATGGGTCAATAATGGTTCAAAATAGTGATAATATTTTATGACAAACTTTTTTGAAAGATGCCAGACATAACAACTATGGCAATAAATTTTCAACCAACAATAAAGTACCAAAAAGATATTTGGGGTTGATTTAATTTATATAATAGATATGTATTAAAGAGCTCTGCTAATTTGCTCTAACAAGCTTTATTGATAAATGCCAGCTAAACAAAGCATTTATCAATAAAGCTTGTTAGAGCAAATTAGCAGAGCTCTATTTTTTATTTACAGCATGTGATATATGACTTTGAATGATTTTTGTTGATACAAATAGTGATTGTAAATTTACGTTAGATAACAAAAAAATTATTAAGTGAAAAATTCTCAGTAATGAATGATGTAGTTTTTCAAAAGGTAGTAAATATTTACCAAAACAAATTTTGATGTGTGTATTGCATGTTCTAATAGAGGTAAGTATATTCATATCAAGTTAAGAAAAAAATATTTTTTTTCAGATAACATGCTTTCATATACAATTCATACATTATTGCTATAACAGTATAATTGAATTGCATGCAGTCTTTATAATAAAAATTTTACTTTTTCTTCTTTTCAAATTTCAATAATGCAACTACAGTAAGTGGTTTTTAAAAACTTGCTTTATGAGCATGTTCTATTTTAAAGTTATTTATAAAGTGATATTTGTAGTTTTTATCTGTATCCATAACACTGCATTACATTTTTTATTTTATTTAATAAGATAAAAAGAAAAAAGGCTTTTAGGTAGTTGTAACTTACGTCACATGTGGCCACTGGGTGACGCTGCAGCATCATCAACCGGTAAGAAGCCTGCAAGTGATAAAAAATTTTTTAAAAAAATGCTGAAATGTTCGAATGAACAAAAAATAAAAATAAAAACACTGAAATCATTGATGTAACAAAAAACAAAAACACTGAAATCATGGAAGGAACAAAAAATAAAAACACTGAAACATCGTTGGAACAAATACCCCCCCCCCCAATGAAGAATTTCTAACCAAAATTAGCTAAAATGAATTTAAAAAAGGTTTTAAAAAATGCTGAAATCATCTAAGGAACAAAAAATAAAAGCACTGATATCATCGACAAGAAAAGGTTATGAAATTTGAATTACAACAGGAACAGTAAAACTATGTCTAAAAAATGAATAATGGCAGATGGGTCTTCATTAAAAAGGCATGCAAATTAACAAAACAGAATTTAATCAATATTTGGCTTTCAAAATATCCATCTACGTTTCTAAAGCATCGATTACATAAACTAAAAAGAACATTACACAACAGATTCTTTTTATGAAATTAATTATATTCTGTTTTCAAATAAGTTTAACGTAAAAATGACCTCCCCCCCCCCCAAATGAAGAATTCCTAAACCAAAAGTAGTTAAAATGGACAAAGTACAATGAATAAATCGCACAAATAATACAAATTTAAAAAAAAAAAACAAGAAAAGGTTATAAAATTTGAATTACAACTGGAACAGTAAAACTATAACATAAATGTCTAAAAAAGTAATGAAGCCTCATTAACTGATAATGGCGGATGGCATCGTTTTCAAAAAATATACTAAATTTCATCACTGTTTAATTAAAGAAATAAAAGACTTTCAACATTTTCAAATATGCCTTTTGCCATCATATTTCAAAGCAAGGATTTATGTATGCTAAAAAGCAATAAGAACATTACACCAGAGAGGTTCTAATTGTCTCCCAAAAAGTTATCAAATTAATTTTTCTCTGCTTTTGAATTATGAAAAAGCATCAAAAATAAGTACTTTTCAAAAAGATTCTAGTAGTGATTAATATACATTAAGGTATACCTATATTTAAAAGCAATAAAAAGTGTACACGGGAACTTATATATATTAAGGTATACCTATATTTAAAAGCAATAAAAATGTACACGGGAACTTATATTTATCAAATTAATTATATTCTGCTTTGAAATTATGGAAAAGCATTTAAATATTTTAAAAATAGATTTAAAGAAATCTTTAAGAAAAATTCTTACCCATTTTTTTTAAGAGTGACTTGTAGCAGGTTTTTTTAGTCTTCTTGGAGCACGTAAGTAATAACGTTCAAATTTTCCCGCCTCATGGAGAAGCTTTTTTTCAAACAGATTTCATTCAGCATACTTAAGTAATAACAACAGATTTAGTAACGGTCCTTATTTGGTTTAAAAAAATAAAACAAAGATAGTACAAATTAACAGCAGGCTTTTTTAAAGAATTAAATCCGTACACATTTATCAATTTAAGATTTAAAAAGAGAATCTACTTGCAGTTCTATACATTACACGTCACAGTTTAATTCCAGAAAAAAAAAATAGACAAAAAGAAAGTTGAAATTTTTAGACTTCGATGCAAAATTATTATTGGTAATAACAAATTAACTAAACAAAAAATAAAAATAATCTCAACAACTTCTATTAGTAAGGACATATCCGCAACTTATACATATATATAATGCAAATACGTATAATTATTTTAGCGTGCCTTAAAAATAGATAGCGTCTATTTGCATATCTATACAACCCAGTTTTCAAATTTAGTATTTCAAATATACTATTTAGGGACTAAATTAATTAGTAACCTAGTTTAAGATTATCACCTGCGTCTCAACATATAAATCTAAGAAGGATAAAGCATATTTGCAGGCTAATTACAAATAAAACATTAAAATATGCTTTGAGAATATCTCTGTGGCTAGTTCATATGATGTACAAGTTACATATATAAATAGGGTAGTTATAATTTATAACTAGAGTTAAGCAAACTACCATTTTAACTAGCGAACGACTGACTATTAGCATATTAGTACACAAAATTAATCAGTAAAATAATGATAACCTGATCTCGAAACAGCGAGTGAGAAAAATAATAATTCAACTATGTAATATTTATTATAGCGAAGATTTGAAATTATCTTCGCAGATCGATAAGCTTCGAGTTATTTGTCATATTAAATACATATAATATTAAAATGATAAAATTATAGAATAAATTGAATACATTAGAAATATGCATAAAAGACCACAGAAAATTATACATTTAATTTAAAATAGATTATTAGAGTTTTACAGCACAAGTTTTACAATCAGACAAGATTTAAATATTAACATTTAACAGTTTTCTTTGCAGATTTATTGTTGACAATGCTATAAAATTCTGCGAATTGTTATTAATATTTTATATTTATAAAATCAAGTTCAAGCTATTTTAGGACTATTGCGTGAATTAGGTTACTAATTAATTTAGTCCCTAAATAGTATATTTGAAATACTAAATTTGAGAACTGGTTGTATAGATATGCAAATAGATGCTATCTATTTTTAAGGCACGCTAAAATAATTTTACGTATTTGCGTTATATATATGTATAAATTGTGGATGTGTCCTTACTAATAGTTGTTGAGATTTTTTTTTATTTTTATTTAGTTAATTTGTTACTACCAATAATAATTTTGCATCGAAGTCTAAAAATTTCAACTTTGTTTTTGTCTATTTTTTTTTTCTGGAACTAAACTGTGACGTGTAATGTATAGAACTGCAAGTAGATTGTCTTTTTAAATCTTTAATTGATAAATGTGTACAGATTTAATTCTGTAAAAAAGCCTGCTGTTAATTTGTACTATCTTTGTTTTATTTTTCTAAACCAAATAAGGACCGTTACTAAATCTGTTGATATTACTTAAGTGTGCAGAATGAAATCTGTTTGAAAAAAAGCTTCTCCAAAAGGCGGGAAAATTTGAACGTTATTACTTGTGTGCTCCAAGAAGACTAAAAAAACCTGCTACAAGTCAGCATTGAAAAAAATTGGGTAATAATTTTTCTTGAAGATTTCTTTAAATCTATTTTTAAAATATTTAAATGCTTTTCCATAATTTCAAAGCAGAATATAATTAATTTAATAAATATAAGTTCCCGTGTACATTTTTTATTGATTTTAAATATAGGTATACCTTAATATATATAAGTTCCCGTGCACATTTTTTATTGCTTTTAAATATAGGTATACCTTAATATATATAAGTTCCAGTGTACATTTTTTATTGCTTTTAAATGTAGGTATACCTTAATATATATTAATCACTACTAGAATCTTTTTGAAAAGTACTTATTTTTGATGCTTTTTCATAATTTGAAAGCAGAGAAAAATTAATTTGATAACTTTTTGGGAGACAATTAGAATCTCTCTGGTGTAATGTACTTATTGCTTTTTAGCATACATAAATCCTTGCTTTGAAATATGATGGCAAAAGGCATATTTGAAAATGTTGAAAGTCTTTTATTTTTTTAATTAAACAGTGATGAAATTTAGTATATTTTTTGAAAACGATGCCATCTGCCACTATCAGTTAATGAGGCTTCATTACTTTTTTAGATATTTCCGTTATAGTTTTACTGTTCCAGTTGTAATTCAAATTTCATAATCTTTTCTTTTTTTTAATTTGTATTATTTGTGCGATTTATTCATTGTACTTTGTCCATTTTAGCTACTTTTGGTTTAGGAATTTTTCATTGGGGGGGGGGTCATTTTTGCGTTAGACTTATTTGAAAGCAGAATATAATTAATTTCATAAATAGAATCTGTTGTGTAATGTTCTTTTTAGTTTATGTAATCTATGCTTTGGAATCGCAGATGGATATTTTGAAAGCTAAATATTGATTAAATTCTGGTTTGTTAATTTGTGCACCTTTTTAATGAAGACCCATCCGCCATTATTCATTTTTTAGACATAGTTTTACTGTTCCTGTTGTAATTCAAATTTCATAACCTTTTCTTGTTGATTGTTTCAGTGTTTTTATTTTTATTTTTTGTTCCTTGGATGATTTCAGCATTTTTAAAAAAAATTTTTTAAATTCAATTTAGCTAATTTTGTTTAGAAAGTCTTTGTGGGGGAGGTCATTATTTGTTCCATCGATGTTTCAGTGTTTTTATTTTTTGTTACATCAATGATTTCAGTGTTTTTATTTTTATTTTTTGTTCATTCAATGATTTCAGCATTTAAAAAAATTTTTTTTTATCACTTGCAGGCTTTTTACCGGTTGTTGGTGGTACTGCAGCATCACCCAGTGGCCACATGTGGCATAAGTTACAACTACCAAATTTATTTTTAAAAAATATCCCCCCCCCTCTTTTTTTTAAAACACTGTGAAATGCAAAATATATTAAAATACTGTACAAATGTTTTCTGTCTGAATTGTTAAAATAAAATTTATTTAAATTGTAATATAGTCACATATATTACCTATTTATTAATGTTGGTAATTGCTTTAGGATAGCTTTGTTTATGAATTGTGTGATAATTTATCATATGGCCAGTTATCCTGGAGTCACAGTTCACTAGATAAAATGATAGATTGAGCTTAAATATTCCATTCATTTGACCAAACTAAATTTTTTTTAAATTCTTGGAATCGATCCAGAAAGCTTAATATTTTAAGTCTGTCCTTCTCACAACCAGGATAAAGTCCTCGGGGCGAATTCACAAATACTATGTGGCCTAGAAGTAAATTTTGAATTTTTCCATTGCACTCAGGTATTTGACCACTTAATCATTAGTTATGTGCTACAATATTATTCGTAAACACTAAAGCAATTCAAAGAACTCTCTGCACTTGACCACTGTTGTCTATTTCACATTGTCTCTTATAACTAGCCATGTAAACATGAGTAATTATTTTGTCAAGCAAATTTGATGATCTAGGTAATTGCTTTAATGTGTTGATTTTATAAATTGTTATTGCATTTTAAAGTAGTTTTTTCCCATTTATATTCTGTCCTTTTATTTATATTATTAAATTTAAAATGTATTCTATTGTGTCAGTTGTTTTTTTTTTACTCTTTATATTTTGTTTTACTTTTCAATAATTCTAAATATCTTCTTTTTAATGATCATTTTTTAATTTTTAGTTTTCTTTTTTTCCCCATTTCTCATAATATTTTCTTTATAATCTTTTAGATCTTGCCCCATTTTTTTTATAAATATCACATTTTATTGTTTTATTTTTCACCTATACCTAGGATATTTAATATTAAATTAAGCAAATAAAATTGAGATGGTTGGAGGAGCAAAAGAAATAAAATGGCATAGGAGCATTTGTAACTTTGATAATATTATTAATGTACCCCCCAACCACACAGACACACACTATTGTCTTCTAAAATTTTTTTTATTTAAACTCAAGACTTCATGCTTCACAATCATAAAGTTAGAGTAAGTAACATGAACTAATTAAAGTTTTTGTTTTTATTATAAGTACATTTAAATTAAAGGAAATTTGAGTACAGTTTTTTGCTTAAAATGAAATGGAATATGTGAATTGACAGAAAAGAGCACAGAAATAACAAAGAAATAGAAAAAGAAATGTACTGATTCAAATTTAAAATGACATTTATTACTAATATTACATAAAGATTAAATAACTTGAATGACACTATTAATACATAATAAAGTAAGAAGAAGTATTCTCAACAAAGATTAATGAGAAATAGGAGTATGAAATCAATACATTTTCTGGATTTTTGTGAAAGAAGAAATATTACTGGAAAAATATGAGAGAGATCTTATTTCTGTAGTGATTTAATATTAGTAACAATTTATTTATTTTTTTCAAGTGGGCATTGTATAAAATACTTATCTCCAATTCTAATGGTCTAGTAAATAAATAACTCCCTTTCTTATAGACAAAATATTATTAGTTTGTATATTAAAAATAGTTTTCCAAAACATAAATATAATGATCCATCAAATTTTTATGGAATCTTAAATTCATATACAATAAAAATAAATAAATATAATGTATTAAATATGTAAGTGATTTAAAATAAAATTATAAAAACACACACACAAGAATATCCTTAAATTAATATAATTATTTTATTTAGTAATACAATAGGATTCCAATTTATATTTTTAATTATATTTGTTGTTTTTTTAAATGTGCAATTTTTCTATTTTGTCTTTCAAAGAATTTATTCAACAATTCTATTTAAAGGGTTAAGGGTTTTATCATAATGACATAATTATCCCAGTTATATTTGTTGTATATAGGGTGGTTTTTTGGACACATTTATTATATGGAAGTGAGACTTGAATATCATATCAACATAATATAAAAGCACTGGTAAAATTTTATTTGAAAATGTTTTATAATTTACTGAAAACGTAATGGCAAAATCAGAAAATAAATCAATATGATCCATTTGCTGTTAATGTGTTATTATTGAATTCATTGTAAAGACATATCTTCAGTGGTTTGAGCTTTGCTTTAAAAAAAGTATGATATGGTGAACCCAGGCATGGATTATGGTGGAAGAGAAAGACTTATTTATATTTTGAATATTATCTTAAAGACACTGCAAAGAGGTGCAATATTTATTGCTTTTATTGGGAAGATTTGGATGAGAATGGAATGCAATAGAAAGCTATGATTAAGCAAAATATTGAGGTCTTTCAATGAGAAAAGTTTGTGGAAAAAGTTAAAATACAGCATCAGAAGATGATAATTAGACAGAATAAAGATCTAGCATGTACTGTTTGTTGCTCACAATTTGGTTTATATAATCATCATATACTCATCTTAACTTTTTGTTCTTTGTCTTTTTTTTTTTTTTGTCTTTTGGCTTTCAAATGATCATATTCTTTTATGAGAGGTTGCTAATGATGATCATGATGAGTAAATTATAATTTTAATTTCTTTTAGTGATTAGAAAATAAAATATTAACTACCGTTTAAGATATTTTTATGAAGAAAGCATAACAAGATTAGTAAAAAAAAAATTTAACAATATAAAAAAAATACAAATATTCATTATGTGTTATCAATAATAGTTATTACAGTATTTAATATATATCATATTTAAGTTTCCAACAAATTAGTTTTTTAAAGATGTGAAATATTGTTGAATTTAATTGTACATGTCTTTCTAATTAAATAAAATTGTTACTCCAATAAGGCTAGGGAATTAAAGATGTTGAAATTTAAACTAATTAATTCACTTCAACTAAAGTTATATATTGTATAAATTTTATTTTTTCATGTTGTATTACAATTATTTTATTTACTATAGAATTCCAATTTAGATTTTTAATTATATTTGTTTCTTTTTTAAATGTAAATTTTAAAAAATAAATTACAAATTTGTTTACATAAAATGATCATATTATTTTTTAATATTTGCATATGCTTTTTTTTTCTTCTATAAAATAAAATATCTTTAAAATTTATAAGCAAATATATTTCATTTTTATTTTATATAAATATTAGTTTTTCCTTTTTTTCTCACAGTTGCTTTATTTTTGTAAAAATTACATTTATTTTTAAATTATATTGTGAACTATTATTTAAGGACATCTTCTAATTGTTATAAGTTTATTAAATAGATAGTTTATTATTATTATTATTATTATCATCATCATCATCATCATCATCATCATCCTCCTTCTATTATTTCTATTTCAAGATAAATGGAGCATCTTACCTTCAAGTCTTTTTTTTTTAATTTTTATGCATACATTTCTAATTTGTAATAAGTTTTTATAAACTGGTTTTTTTAAGCTATCAAAATATTCTTTTTATTTAAGTAAAAAAATGTTCTCATCTAATCACTGAGGGTGCATGGGAATCCTGAACTACTGTGGGTCAATCAATTTTTTGTCCTAAGCAATTTAATGGATTAATACAATTATAAACTAAGCTAAATATTACTTGATCCCTAGCTTGATTTATCACTTTGCTATTCAACACCATATTGTCTAACATGCAACTAGGTATATGTTTGTCATTATTAATATTTATCATATTGGTCAGTGTTTTTAAAAGACAAGTAAATCTAAGCATAACAGTTCCATTCAATTTTTATTTTTAACTTTCGTGACTGGGCTTTTAACCAGAAATCTTTAGTTTCTTAGTTTAGCACTCACATCATTTTGAGCTAATCTCCTCAAAGCTTAGATATATTAGTCATGGATGTCTAAAGATGATTTACAAGATTTCTTGATGTATAGAAAAAAGTAGTAATAAGAAATTTTGATGATGATTGATTTTATTATAAAAAGATGGGAAATTAGATTAAAGAAATGTTATTACAAATAGAGTTTAGTAGAAGAAAAATATTAGCAATATTTAAATTATTACAAAAGCAAACAATATAATTCTTAAATTTTGCTTGGTACCTGTTTATTAGAGTATAACAAAACCAAAACTAAAGATTCAAGTTATGAATGTAATAATTCTTTTTATAAAGATAAATCTACAATAAGTATATAGCATTTCACTCATGATTGTTTGATATTTGCATCAATTTTAGTTATTCTGTGAATTTTTACTTTTCAATCAAAAAAAATGTTGAGAACAATTTATTGATGAATATTAAATGGTTAATTTGATTGGCTATCTAGTATAAAATTCTGAAATTGCTTGAACATTTTTCACTTAGCTGAAAAATCTTCTAGGCTTAATTTGAATCCAGGGTAATAAGTATGACAGGTTAATGCACTGACCTTTCAAGTTAGACAAATTTTTGAACCAAGCAAGAAATGAGAACTCTTAAAACTATAGTATGGGCAATTGCAACAATTACTGCTGTAAAAGATTGGACACTTTCAGAATAGTTTTTGTTATTTTGCTGTGATGTGTTAGAAGTTAAGGATCTTGCCATATTATTTTGTGATAGATTATATGTTGACACAATATTCTTTTTTTTTTTAAAAAAACATATAGCATAATAAAACAGATAGAGAAATGCACAGCATAATAATAAAAGAAAACCTAGGGGCACTTTGATTATATTAGTATTGAGTTGGTTACCATATGATGATAAATAGGATGAATAAAATGAATGACAAAAAATTAAAAATAAAAATTATAGACAATATGAATAAGAGATGCTAGAAAGATTTAGATAATTACAAGGAGTTTATATATCAGAAGAAAGCACATCATGAAACTTTTTATAAGATTGATTTATATATCAATGAGATAAAAACCAATTAGAATGTTAAATTCAAATGTGAAGACATATGTTGAGCCGTTCTTTTAGATGTGTAAATTTTGAACTATTGTTTTTGTTCTGATGATTTAAAAGAACTTTGGTTTTTTTAATAAATTGATTAATGCTTTTTATTTTGATTTTATAGTTCTAATAAAATATAGTTTCTAAAATTTTTAATGTTATAATATCTTTGACAGAGCAAGAAAGTCGAACATTACGGGTAAATGATATTCATTCATTAGTTCATCGGCTTCCAAAGTTGCACTTTGACATGTTGCAAATCCTTATACAACATCTATGCAAGTAAGTAAATCGTTAAGTAATTGAGAATGATAAAATGCATTTGACTATTGGGATTTTTTGTTCAAAATTTTTTGATAAGTTTAATCACATTGTGTGAGGTTCTTATTAAATAGCCACTGTACATTGCTTGGTGGCACTGTTTCTATGTAAAAATGTTTTAATATAACGTTTCCGGGCCGGGATAAAACAAAACACTTTTTCTTTTTATTTAAAAATGCACGTTATTCTTCTAATAATAAATGAAATGTTTGAACAAAAATTAAAAAAAAAAAAAACTTGATTAACAAACTAATCTGCCTGAATTAAATGAAATTTCATTCAATTAAGTTGCAGCACGTAATGTTGGAATGTGCAGGGGGAACGGGATGGGACAATGGTTTTGCCGATCCGAAGGATCGTCCAAAAGATGCATTACTCTGATCAAACCAAGTTTATGATTTCCAAAACAACATGCAACCTCAGACAAGTTTATGTTATTCTTAGCATTCTACATTAAACATCAAAAACAAAAAAAACACTTTTCTTTGTTGTTGTTTTTTTGTAATTTTGTTTAAACATTTAATTTACTATTATAAGAATAATGTACATTTTTAAATCAAAATACTTGATTAGCAAACTAATCAGCTTGAATTAAATTAAATTCCATTAAATTAAATTTCAGCACAATAACGCTGGAATGTAAGGGGGGGGCAATGGTTTTGCCGGTCCCCGCGATATACAGTGGCTCTTTAACAAATAAATGATTATATGTTTTTCAATCTGAGAAAGGTTTTTTTTGTTTATATATTTACCATGCAATTTGTCACAGTGTGCAAATGATTTTGGTATATGTTCATGAAAGGGTTGCTTGTAAATAAACAATATGCCCATTTTCGTTTACATATAATCATTTGGATTCACTTTTTTTTTTTTTTCATTTTGAAGTAATTATTTTTTTGAGCAAATTATATGAGAAATTAAAATTAAATAATTTTTTATACATTTGATTTTATAGGAATTACTGAAAAAGTATTATTTTAATTTAAATGGTGATTTAAAAAATAAACCATAATATTAAAATAATTGTTTGTTCTATTGCAAGTCTAATAAATGCTTGAAATCAATTTTCTGCATTTGTTTTTAAAAAAATTTTGAAGTTTTAATTCTGAGGAGCATTATTGTTGGTCTGCTTCTCTTCACTCCAAAATGTGACCATAGCATTATGAGCATATTTTTTGTTCAGTACTCATTTTTAAGCTATAATTAATAATAACTAGATGTCTACAAGTCATTATGGATGGATAACTTGATCAACCTAATTTTGATTTGGAGAAATTTTCAATGTTCAATTAGTTTAGACTCATATCTCAGATCATTATCATGCTTTGAATAAATTAATTGCTCCACTATGAATTTTTTCTAAATATCTAAGCATTTATTTAATCAGTCAACACTAAATAACAGTTCAGCTATACTATTAAAGTTGGGAGGAGGGAAGAATTAATTATCTTCTTAAATTTGTTATCCAAGTTAATGATTCATATAGTTTTAAGACTTTGTACCTAAGTCAAATTAATTGATGGCTATATATATCTGATAAGGTTGGTGAACATATATATATATATCTAATTATAGATCACTTTGACTTGTTGTAAAAAGATTTTAATATTATCAATAAATTGTACATTTTGGGTGTATTGGTTTACTTACGCTTTCATATTTTGACTTTAGAGTAGATAAATGTCATTATTGTGATGAAAAATTCACCAAAGATACTTCAGAATTAAGTAAGTGTAGGCTTTTCCTGAAAATAAATGATTTAGAAATTTTTAATTTTTGTAGAAAGTTTGTATTAATATATAAAAGTGAATATATTATTTCTACAAATAAATTTTTGTACTAAATTTGTTTATATAGTTTTAAAAGATTTAAGTAGCAGTAATTTTTTTCTATATTTTTACAAATTTAGAAAGCCAAATACAATGGAGTTTCAATATCTGCTAAATTTTTTTTTCCATGCTCCCTCATCTTCATTGAACATTGTGTATAATAGCTGTTCCAATAAGGAATGAAAGCTTGGTTGAAATTAAGTAAATTTTTATTTATTTTTAATTGTCTATTTCAATTTTGATTAAGATTGATTATTTAAAATATTTACTATATACATTCATTTATTCACATTCACTCAAAAAATCTTTTTTAAAAAAAAAAAAGAATAGGAAAGTGTTAGATTATTATTGCAATTAAACATGCTTTAAATGATATATATATATTTAATACATTTTTTTCCTCAGCAGAAATGCTTCTCATTGGGTAGCAAATTATGTCTCCCACTAATTTTTTGTTGTTTTTAAGACTATAACTTCAGAATTCATATAGTTATCCCTGCTTATCATTAATTATTTCAAATTTTCAATTAAACTCTTCAAATTTTAAGTTTTCTGATGCATTTTAAGAACATTTTATAAATTTTTTCTGCCATTACCAATCATTACTTTTTTCTTGTATAGCTAGAAAAAAAAGTATTTTTTAAATTTGATAAAACTTTTTGTTTTATATTTTATTACACAAAATATTGTAACATTTCATTAAAAAGTAAAAAGTGAATTGTAAAATGTCTTTATGTAATGCAAATAAATATTACTAATAAATGTGATCATGTATGATGCTTTGAGACAAAAAATGGCTGCTGCTGTATAATAAAATTTATTAACTTTACAAGTTTTAATGTTTTATTTTTTGTTTATTTACATTTTTTTTATTTGTTTACATTTTTTTGGATAGCATATAATTGAAATAATATATATCGATACAGCATATATTGTAGCTTTACCTTTTCAAATTTATACAAATTTATATATTTACTAATAAGTTTTAATGAAAATACTACTAAAACTTAATCACATATACAAGTATTATATTTTTTCAATAGATGTTGCTGTAGAAGTTTTCAATGAAATATGAGTCAAGGTAATCTATTGTAGAAAAATCTAAGATCCACAAATACATAGAAGATATAATTTGAATGATCGCTTGACCTTTTGCTAAAAGTGATGTTTTTCACTTAAACCTGTCTCTGCCATAGACAGATGATTTAAAAGCATGAACCCAGCAAGGCTGACTAAGGGTAAAATACAATGATGGGAAATAAGATATTTATTTTGAGGAAATCCAGAAATATGAATATTTAATTTAGATACTCTGTTAAATGGGAAATGGAATTATAAAGACAGATTGGAAATTAGAGATGAGAAGAAAAAAAATTAGAATTGAACTGATTAAAAAATTATCATTCTTTCATATAACAAATGAATTATATAAAATATTTTGCAAAGGAATGATGGTAGCTGATTCAACATTTGGGAAATGACCACTCTATATTGACAAAGGGACTATGAATAATTTTAGATAGAATTCAGAAAGAAGTTAGAAATGCATTTGATGGGAATTGTAGACAGAGTGCGCTTCTTTTTTAATGGAAGAAAATAAAAACAAAATAAAAATATTTGGATGATTATAATATATAAAGGAAAATAGATTAGTATTAATAATATGTGGAGAAATCAAAAAATATGATGATCTAGAAATAAATTAATTAGATAGTTTATTTCTCTGTATAAAAAATGCAACAAATGTTTTATAGACTATGTTACAGAAGCATAATAATATGGATTGGAAAAAGAGGATAGATTTAATTGGTTAGAGAAAAAGAAATAATGCTAAGAAAAGTGAATATAATTAAAAAAATACTTCATAGAAGTATTAAAGAATAATATATATATATATATTCTAACCATGCCGTTTTGCATCTCACTTCCGGGCAATATCATGTAAAATAAAAATGGGTTAGCTCAGTTAATAATTACATTCGGTTAAATGCAAATAATTAATAAATAAAATATTCTGCATTAATATTAAATGTTCCACTAGCTCAAATTCAAAATAAGAATAAGGTTCAGTTTATAAAATAAATTAATAAATATTTATTATTTCATGAGACTTGGAAGTAAAATACAGCTGACAAGAAAGATTACATTGAGCCAATATCCCACAGGATACTACCTCAATGGCATAAGAACACTATCCCCCTATTACTATCTCAAATAATAAACTTATAGTATTCTTACAACTTTAATAAATCCTACTCATTAAGATTAAACTAATAATTAAATCTTAATCTTTTATTTACTATAATTTAACTCAATAAAATATCAGGTTCATAAAATTATTCTAAGATAATCAAATCACGGTAGTAAAACATGATAAGGGATTTTTATGTCATACTCTACTACACTTATCTAATAATAGTAATAATAATAAATAATAATATTCTTTATTGTATGAACTAATTCTGTATATCTTTTTCTTCACTATAATTTTATTACTATAATGAAATACTATAATATAATCTTTTATCTCCATATAATAATGTAAGAAAAATGTGGTAGCATTTATAATCTGACAAATAAAGGTGTGTGGTAATGGATAGCATATAATTCAATGTACCATTATGATAACTAATTTATGACCATAAGACAATGTAAAAATATGATTACCTAAGTACACCTGGGTCTCGTTTTACGCGATAGATAGGTTCCTCAGAAAACACGCGTAAACGAAATCGCGCAAAAATAGACGTAACTTACATTGAAAAAGGGGGGATGCGGTCTGTGATTTTACAAAATTCGCGTAAAAGCAAAGCACCAATGTAAAATTACTTTAAAATTCGCGCAAAAAAAAAAAAAAAATAAGGAAATAAAATATGACTAATAAAAAATTTCAAATTTGAAAAAAATTGATACAAGACAAACTTTTTTTAACTATAATATTTAATTTTATTCAAAATAATATATTTTTATGCATAATTTACAGTACAGTAATTTACATTTTTTTATACACGTTTTAATTATTATCGCTATTTGCCCAAAAACACGATCGTTTGCAAACTAGTAAAAAATCAGATTCTCATGTGATGTGATGTGATGTATTTGGCTTCTCCTTAAACGAAGTCAAGAATATCTCGGCAATTATTCTCACAAGAGGAAATACAACTAGCGCCAAGTTCACTCTCATGTTGTGTTAATGGTTTTCTGTTGACGACGACGACGATGATTTTAATAATTGTTTATGAACTTAGACTTATGATAATTAAAACTAACAACTAAAAATTAAATTCTTATTTTTGTCTTTAATTTTCAATTCCGTTTAAAAACCAAATTTTGTTGTATATCACCTTAATTTCAAATCGCCCATAAGTAATTTTTAAATTGTTAATTACAATTAAAAATCAGATTTTAATTTTTAATTGTGCCCACTACTATTACTGACCTTTTAAAAATAAACTTGTGGACACTAAATGATTAATAATTGATTACATTCTTTTTTAAAAATCAAAAACAGAATGTGATTTAAAATGCAAAATTAACACGCACAATGTTTGAACAAATTTACATTATAATCTTGTAAAATTTAATGTGTGTATACATAAAATGTGGAAATCATGATATTAATTTCATTACTGCATAAAATCTTACTATTATAAAGCACTGAAAATATTGAAATTACTAAGATGAAAGTAGAATTCCAATAATGTGCTATTACTTTCAATATAACGTAAGTGCGCGAAATTTATTATTTAAAGTAATAGCGCATTAGCGGAGGTCGACTTCCGGCGAAACACGAATCACTTAACTTCAAAATCGTGTTAAATAAGTCCGCGTAAAAAGAGACCCAGGTGTAAATAAATTCCAGGAAAATATTTAAAATTCTTAAAATAATAATTTATTTCTGTGCAAAAAATTATATGTTTGATTCTACTATTCTGGATGTATCATGCGTTTGAATGGAAAAGAAACAGTCTTAACACACAAATTTTTGAAAAACAAATTTTAACAAAATTTTATTATAACAATAAAATAAAATAAACAATTTATTTACAGTATTTACATTGGATATCCTCAGTTCTACATTTTTATTAATTAGTTATTAAAACAATCAGGAGTTTATTTAAGTCTTCATTCCGATTTAAAATAAAACAATACAATTTTCTTTATCTTTTTGAGATCAATCTTATGATAAAATTACATTTTATTATACTAATTTTAATATATCGTATCTTGAAATATTATTTCGCTATGCTTCCTTTTAAGAATATCCATTGAAACATAGTACGGAAAAACAAAATAAGAATACTAATCGAGAGCATGGATATTTTTTACTAGACAATTTCATTTTGCAATGTCAAAAGATATCATATAAAAAAAAAAAATCTACTGATAATTTATTACTAAATTGTGTGAATATCGTTCACTACACAATAACTATTAAATATAATACATATCCCATTTAATATTACTCTAATACTATATAGTTGTAATTACTGATATATTTCCTATTATTTAATAAATATAAATTGTACCTATGCTTATTGTTTATATCGTTTTTACTTTATAACATTGTATTTTAAAAATATACAGTACTTATTTTAAAATGAAATAAAATATTTAAAATTATCTAATATTTCAAAAGCAACTTTGCTTTACATATTTTATTCCTAAAGTTTATTTTATTTTCCAAATATAAAATCTAAACATATTTTATGATTCTTTTCCTTTTGGATCTGTTGGATTTTCAATTCCAATTTGCACAAACTATACTTCTTCTTACAAGTAAATGAACTTATCTCATTCAAACGATAGCATATCTTGAACTCTAAATTATCTATTATTTCTTTTAAAATATACCATACTGTACGATGTAGTTACATTGGAAATCTAGATAGCGAATAGATGAGTAGGCAAGGGAAGCAAAACCAGAGTATAACTCATAGCACATATCATAGAAAAATACCACAGCACAATGTATCTATAAGAAATAGAGGCATGACCTATTCTGTCTAATGTTCTCCAATACTATCAATGATGTTAAAGCTATTCCTTCAGCTTTTTTAAAACATCAATACTTAAAGAAAAATAGACACTGTCCAAAATAAATATATCAGTCACAGGGCATTGTTAACTGTGCTGTATATCCACTAAGATTATAAAATACTATACATATTCCCTTATTACATCCTACCATAACATCTCTTGGGTTCATGTTCATAATACTACAGCCAAGTCACTACTTTATCATTTCTTGAAAGATTTATCAAATCTTACATCAACAAAAACTAACTTGCATATTCAAAATAATAAACAAAATTCTATTCTAATTAGAGCAATCTTATTAATCCACAAGAAAAGTCTGTTTTACTTTCTTATTTTATATTCTAAAACATATACAAACTTGTAATATGAATCCTTGGAATATCTAATATGAAAGTTTTTAAAAGAATCACATAAATATTTATCATCATGTTGTGTTATATTACTAGTATAAAATTATAGTATGCATATTCCCAAAATAAATCCTAATCTCATAATTTTAGAGTGTTGTACAAATGCGTTTGCATATAATTTAACATTTATACTTTCATACATTATAATTCATAGGCAATCTGCAAAAAACAAAAACAAAAATATACATCATAAAAATATATCAATATTCATTAACTATTACCAAGTGATATTGACTTGTTATCACCCATGCAGTCTTCTTTTCCCATCAATTAGATACAACATAGCATACATGAAAATACAATCCATACTTTTACTTAAATTGTTCCTATTTAAATTATTAAATTATTCTACTATAAGATTATAATATTATCAATAAATTAATATTCATGTTCTTACTCTTATAAAAATAATATTATATTTTAAAAAATAAATGAGTTAAGACTATATTTACTTAATCTTCAGCTGAACGATATTTTCTTTATAGAGTTCAAAAATGTTTTTATTTTCTCAAGAGTTTTTTTTTAAAATGTTTTCTTCAAGAGTAATTCTACAACCCCCCCCGTTGCTATGACAACGAACAAGACAAAATGTTTCTGGCGGTAAGTGTTTACTCCTTCCGGTACGAAAACCTCAGATTTTTAAAAAAATAATAATAATAATAAAAAATAATAGACGTCTTTTAAAATCTTGACAAATTAAATAAAGTAATCATCAATCCATCCTGGAAAAGTTATAGAATAATAGTTTATGGTTTCTATAGTCCAGAATGATGATTATTAAAACCATAAAATCATAACAGTTAAAATAATTCATTGAAGCTTCTATTCTAGAATATTCTATGTCGACCTGGTGATGCATCATTTCCTTTTGGTTTAGCTTGAACTATCTGGATAAATTATTTGCACATTATAAAATATTTTCATAATTCCATATTTTATTTACTCCTGTATTCCTTTTCTTTGCTAGGTTTCTTCTTTAAGAAAATTTATTACCATTTATTATCTACTTTCAGTGGTTTCCTTATTATCTTAAATTCAGTTTTTTTAAACAATTTTATAAGCATATAACCCTATATTCCTCAGGTTTTAATAACATAAGCTTTCGTAAATATTTTCCATCATTCTTTACTTAAGATAATTTCTTGAAAAATATTTATAATGTTTTCCTTCAAAAAGGATAAAACATTTATTCTATAGCATTGTTTCCATAAATTATTATATAATATACTTGTCATGTTACTTATTAATCTTGGACAAGCTTTTCTTGCTGTTATATGAAATAATGCGTACTTTACTTTTAGTCGGCAAATAGCTTTCCTATTAAGCTTCTTGTACAATGTCCGTAATAATAATTTATTCACTGGAATAGTCCTCTGTGTTAATATTATTACTATTATATTTACAATTATTATATCCATCTTTACAATTTCCATTAAATCCGTTTTACTTATCAGCATTTTCATATTTTTTATTGCGAAGTAGATCAAGTTTCCAATGAATACTCCTGATAACGGGACTTTAAAATTAGCAAGGCATATTAAAAATGAAGTTATTAAATATATTTTTATATTACACGCTCTTTGCAAATACTTTATAATAAATATCCTATTAGTTTTGCAAATAAATTGTATGAGAGCACTAAAAATTGACTAAAATAATAAAATTTAAAATTACTATCTTCTCGATAGCTTCTACACTTGGTCACTAATACATTTGATCACCTTAATAACCCCTGATACCTCCCCGTGCAATCAGTATTTATATCCTAGAAAATACATCATCCTATTGGTTGATTTTTACTTTTCATTTGATACCAAATTTGCATAATGTTACAGTCTTACACAATTAAATTTCAAAATAAAAAATATGACATATTATAACTTTAAAATATTATTTAAAAAATATTAATTCTAAATCAATTATTACTTTACTAAATATTCATTAAACATTTAAAATGACTTTAAAAACAATATTTAATAAATTTATCCCACCTTTAATATTTAATTTATCTATTTTATTTTAAAACAAAATATTTAACTTTTATTAACTGTATCCGTTTTTATTACACTATTTAAACATTTATAACATCTAACTTAATATTTGCTTTTATGATAGGTAATAATTATATCCAATTCTATAATGCAATCTTTTAAAATACTTTGAACTTGACTAATCTAAATACTAGCAAGCAAGTGTGTATAACCATATATTATACAAATCACATGACTAATATAACTGAGACAGACCATCCGATTTTTTGTCTGGGAATAAATAATATATTGCAATATTTGTTGTATTAAATAAAATAATACAAAATTTGGAAGAATAATTTAAAAAATATAGAACTAAATATAACTTTCACTACTATAAAACTTACTTTTAAAAATATATGATATTAATTATAATTATTAAATATAATTTATAAAAATAAATATAACATTTATTTAACTATAAGTTTAAGACTATTAAAATTGAACTTTTTAAACATACTTTTAAATATTTATAGCTGAGTTATTTATTATGGCCAGCTTTTACAACCATATATAACAATATTTTTAGCTTTATTTAACTGTTCTTAAGTGATTTAGCATAATTTTATGCATTACGTAATTTCATTTAGCTTTAAATTGTACTTTAAGATACCATTAACAAAATATAACTAACACATCAAGAGAATATTCTAAAATTTTAATTTTTTTTTTGTAATTTACTGTGGTGAGCTGATTCTGACCTATAGAAAAGGGCACAATATATATATATAAAATATGAAAGAATTTATGAAAACATTAGAGGAATCTTATTGTTAGATGGTGGAATGATAATGAGCTAGATACCAAAGGAAGGAGTCAGAAATAAAATAGGATTTGTTTGTGTATTTGTGATTTATTGTGAGATGAAAGAAAGAATATTATTTATTTTTAGAGTGTAGCTTGTTGAAGGAAGTTCTGAAAAAATTTTATGTAGACTGAAAGAAACATAAAGGTTAAGCATGCAAAAAAGATAGAGATTTGTGTTTTTGTTTAGGTTTTTATGGGAAAAAAAGGGAAATATGAGAAAGGATAGAAGAAAATAAAAAAAAGTATCTCTGTGGAAAGAATGATTTGGTGATTGTAGATTAAAATAAAGTAATAGGATGATGATGAAATGTTAATAGAAAGGGATAACTTTTTTTGTGGTATATAGCATTTTTAAAGGATGGAAATATTTGACTTAGCTTAAAAGTCTCTGGTCATATGAACTATGCATAGGAATTTTTAACCTTACATGCCACCACTATTAGCTAGAGAAATTGGCCTATTTAAGTTAGATATAAAAAAGATCATAAATTTTTTTTTAGCACGATATACTTCTTAAATAGCTAAACGGCATGATAATTTGGACATAATGTATGTACAAGAATCCAGTATATTCAACTGGCGTTACATCATTATTGGAAGAACAATATATCAGCAGTGCTTTTTCTGGCAATTGCAAAAATAGAACAGATTTAATTTTAACGAAAATAACATACACCTTCCTTTTATTATTATTTTATCGATCCATGGCAAGGTGAAACTCTTTCCAAGTTTAATCCAATTTCTCCAATCCTAGTCTTTCCACAATTCACCAGAAATCTTCCTTATTTCATCCATCTATCTCACATGTATTCTCTTTTTAGGTCTTTTACAATCTCTTCGAAACCAAATTAAAACAACTCAAATATCCATTTTTTTATAATCTTTTCTAGCAATGTTATACAGCCAAGTTGGCTTCATTTAAATTTTTTAATTCTTTTAATTACGTCATTGATATTTGTTTCTTCTCTTATGGCATTTTGTTTTTAATCTTTTTTTGTTACTCCCAATATTCATTTCTCCTTCATTGAGTTGTTTAAAGTTTTTGTATTGCTCTTCTGTTAAGTATCCAAGTCTTAGATTTATTAATGAGAACTAGTAAAACACATTTATTAGAAATCTTTTTCAAACACATAGGCATATTATTAAGTTATTTCTATCAAAAGCACTCCAAGTTTAATTTTATAATTAATTTCATCCATTATGTTTCCATCTGTATTAGTAATCTGACCAAGATATTTGTAATTGTTAATTTTTTCTAATTTATGATTAGCAACCTTTATTTTTTTTTTCTGAGAAAATCTCTTGGATGTTACTTTAGCATTCCTAGCATTTGTCTTTAGTCCTATTTTTATACTTTTATCCAATAACTCTTGCAACATTTCCTAAATCTCTGAAGCATTATTTGCAAAAATACTCTCATCATCAGCAAAATCTAGTTAACTTAAATAATCTCCATTTACTTTACCTTCTTAACTTACATTTTAATCCTCAAAATGTCTTGTAAAACTATTGTTTAACATTTTGGAAGATATGGCACCTGGCTGTTGTGCATGTTTCTCAATGTTAATCTTCTTCATTTACCACATAATCATAGCACTGCTATTGCAATTTGATAAATATTTTTCAGAATAGAATGATTTCCCAGGTCTATATGTTGATGATCCAGTGTTTTAACCACATTTACAATGCTTGTAATGACAACTTATATTTATTAGTTCTTTCTATAGCTTCTTTTAATACCTGGATGTGATACACTGTGCTAAAACATCTTTTGAATCCAGCTTATTCTTTTGGTTGGTTTGAATCCAAGATCCGTTGTAGATAAGTTGTAATTACTTAGGTAAATATTTTGTATAGGACTGAAAGAAGACTGATAGTTCTGCAATTTTTAATATTTTTCTTATCTTTTTTAAATATCAATATTACTAATGCATTCTTCCAATCATTTGGTACATTTTTATCATTTATATATTTGGTATATAACTTTGCTAACAATTTTTCTATTTCTTTTAAAATATTAATAATGATTCCATCATTTCATGGAGTTTTCCCCTTTTTCATAGATTTAATTGCATGTTCCACTTCTTCTTTTAAAATGTTGGTCAATTTAGAAGATGTAATAACTGCAGAAATACTTTGTTTTTTTGTTCATTATTACTATATAATTTTTTATCAAATACTTATATACATTTTATGATATCATCTATCTTTTTAGCAGTAGTTCTATCTTTTTTTTTTTATTGCTAAAGTAAGATGTTGTTTTACATTTCTAACACTTTTTTTTTATATCAATTAATATTTAATAAACTAGATAAAGCTTATTACATTAATTATTGTACATTATTTAGACAAATTGAATTGTTCATTGATTTATATGAGACCGTAGATCTCTATAACTGGCTGAAATTGCACAATGCTTGTGGCATGGTGAGCCTTTGCAGGATTTCAGCAGAAAAGAATCTTATTCCATGTTTCATCAAATAACTGCGAGATGGCCATGATTTTATCATGGTCTTTGAATTTTTTAACTTGTGCTATATATGCCTGCTGGGGATTGAGTGAGCTATTCTTAAAAATAGACTTAAACCTGGTCAACCATAATGCAAACAACTTAAACCTGGTCAACCATAATGCAAACAAGAGAAAAATACTTAGTCTTATGATGGCAAGTTCTCTAGTGTTAAAAGCAGCTTTCAGTGTGAGTGTTGTTCCAATATCCATGGTGACTTTTGAGCTTATTAGACTTTTAATAGTGCTAAAATAAGAGCATGTGTAGAACAGGTGTCGCAAAGTTTCTTCAGCTGATGTGCAATGTCAACACTGGGCATCAATGCTCCAGAAACCTCTCTTCCAGACCAAAAAATGTTTGGTGGGCAGGACCATAAGGTTCATCTTAATGACAAAATCAATGAATTTTGGCTCTATGTATAGTGATTTTAGTTTTCGGAATAATTGCCTGTTGTTAAGGCCAGTTTCACTTGGAAACACTGTTAGGGCTTTGTGAATCAAATGGTAGACCTCCCAGTAATTTCTTTTATTGTAGCTGGAGGGTTGGGATAGGTTTATTAGATCTTTAGCATAGTTTCAAATTTCAAAAATCCATTTGCTTGGAATTGGAGGGGAGGGGTGTCTGTTGGCTCAATTGGAAGAGGGAAATTTCTATCTCCTTGATCAATGAACATGGTTCTCAGGGTATTGAAGGCTCTTTACGCATAGGAAGTGGCAACTGAGTGGAGACCCATTCCGTTGTTTTCCTTAGGCATTTGCATTTTTGCAATGCTGATTTCCACCACTTTACCTCTCTATAGAAGTCTGGAACATATGGCTTTGATTTTATTATTGAAGGCTATGGTAGGTTTGATTATTGGCAGGTAGCAGTATGATTCTAGGTAAGATGAGCATGTTTAACAGTGTGGTTTTGGAGGGAAGGGTGAGCTTAATCAGTGAGAGAGAGTTGACAGTTTTTGGGGATTTTATCAATCAACTTCTGCTGTATGTCTCTCCTCATTTGAGTGAATGATTTGTATAGAGAAAACCCCATAAAATCTTGTGGTTTTGATGTAAATGGTGATGATATGGTGGAGCCGTTATATATTTTTCATGCTGATGAGTTCGAAAGGTTGACTTGGAGATTTAATTGTGTTTGATATTTGTCAATTATTTGAATAAGGGCTGGAAGAAACTTCTTGTTAGGTAGAAATATTGTTATGTCACGTATGAAATATGGTATCACTTTTTTGAGTGAAGGTACAAAGATACCCGGTAAATGCTTTTCAATTTCAAGAAGAAGGGGATTACTGTAGGAAATAAAACATTGTGTGCTTAAGGGGGAACCTTGCGGGATCGAAAGACGAGGCCTAAAGGCTGTGGTAATCCTTCCATCCAGTGAGGTAAAAATAGAGCGGTTCAGCAATAGATTGGCAATAATTCTGACATAGACCTCTTGAATTCCATAGTCATGGAGAGTTTGGGGTAATACTGTTGGAAACACGGAGTCAAAGGCAGATCTAAAGTCGAGTTTTATAGCAATTTGAGTGGATCTCCTATATCACTTGGCATGTTCTGAGAGAAGTAAGAAATGACGAACGGCATCACTGGTGGAAGATCCCTTTCTGGCAAATTGATATGGACTAATGAAGAAGTAGAGTTGTTCCTGGATGCGATCTTTAATTATTGCCTCAATGACTTTAATTACAAGGGGAGCCATGGAGATCGATCTAATGTTTTCTAGAGAGGAAGGATTTATTTTCGTTTTAGAAAAGGGATCAGTGAAATTGGATATAATTCAGGGTTGTTTTGGAATTTACCAACGAGCACATCAATCATTCCACACACAATTGGAGCAGTAAAATTACTGAGGTGTAATTAGACAAACCTTGGAATGGCATATAGGCCAGGATGTGAACTCTCAGGTCGCTCCTTTAGTTTAAGTATAACATCATTTTAGGTAATGTTATGGTGCATTATGTCTAGAGTGTTGGTCAATGGCTTTGCTATTTGAAAACTTTTGTTCTGAAGTTTATCCTTAAAATGGCTGTGGATTTTCTGTAACATTTCTGATCCTCCAAAATTTTGGGAGTCTACATTAATCATAGTGGGTGTGGTAGAGGATCCAATGGCCCATCTTATGTAGCTGCGGGTCCAATTGTACTGTTCGTCTAGAAAGACTCTGGCTCTCTAGTTGGCAATAAATTGTGCGAAGGTTTTCTGGTTTTGTAGATATTGCTTTTTTAGTTCGAGGATTTGTTGAATAGAAATTTGGTTATTGGCAGTATTGTTAAGTTTGTCAGCAATCTGATCTAACTTCTTTAAGAGGAGTTTAGGACCTTTTGTTTTTCTATAAAAGAGCTCAGTATTCCTATAAAGGCTGACCATGCTTGGAGGGGGGTGTGTGTTAGTATTTTAATTTTGTTAAACATTATATATGTTTCTGAAAAAAAAAAACCACTCAGAGATGGTTTCTTTGTTAAGCATGTGGATGGTAGTAGTGTGGTCAGTCTGAATTGGCCTGGATGGATTGACCTATAGTCTTAGAATGGTTGCAAGGTGGTCGGAAAAAGGTACAATTTGTAACACTGCTTGCAAGTCATGATGAAGTTGTGGAGAATAAAACAGGAGATCAATTAAAGACTTTCTTTGTTGGGTGTAAAAGGAAAAGGCATCTGGAGGGAAGAAGTCTCTGCCGCAAAGTAACAGACTATTATGGAGGTGAAGAAATTTTAAATTGTATTTATCATATTCCATATTGAAATCTCCAAATAAGATAATGGGAGAGCTATTGCCCACGAGTATTAAATTGATTGTGTTAACTATTGAGTACATTTTATCAGAGTCATGACTTGTGTATATATAAACTAGATTGATGGGATTATTTGCCACTGTGATGGTGAAGATAATGATTTCTTTACTGTTATGCAATATTTTAAAGTTATTAAAAGAAAGGTTCTTGCTAATCAGGAGGGCCACTCCAGAAGAAGCAGAACTTTCTGGGGTGTATTGAAATAGTCCAATGGGTGTATTGAAATAGTCCATATTGGCTTAATATTTGAGTTATTTTGTAATTTGATTGAGTGTGAAGTTTTGTTTCAGAGAAACAAACTATATCCAGCTTAACTTTTTCTAACCACCCTTTGATGGCATAGGCTCTATTCAGGGAGTTAAGCCCCCTAACATTAATCCCTCCGATCTTAAGCTGCATATTTAAGAAGTAAATTAAAGGAATTATTATTCTGTTGTTTTCTCTGCATTGTAAATTTTCTCAAGGACACAGATTTGTTCATCGTTCTCAATATCTTGATGAACCTCATTTGAGTTTTCAACACTATTTTTTACCTGTGGGATTGATTGGGTTGGTTTGGATAACCATGACTTTTTGTTTTGCATGTTGTTAAGTGTATGATCACTTTGACCATCAGATGACATTGTGGCTTCAGTTATAAGTGAGTCGTGAGTTAGTTCATGATCCATTAATTTATATCTTATCTTTTTTCCTTTTTGAATTTAAAATTTTAGTTGTTTTTTCATTACTTCCAAGATTTTCAATATCTGAGTCGGCGGCTGATACATTGGTCTCTTCAGTCATTGAGCTAGAGGAATCCTTTGTTTTCCTTTTCATGTACTTACTACTTGGGAGATCTTGGGTTAGGGGTCTTAAAGAATTTGTTGTTCCTCATGATCTTGTGTTTTCAATTCACATAAGGGAGATCTAGTTTTGTTGGGCATGGCCTCAGTTACCGCTTCCCCATGTGAACTCTTTAATGGTTGTGTGTCAACTTTTGGTGGACTAGAAACATCTTCTATATAGTTTTTAAGGGTTTTGTTTGATGTTTGTTGAAGATTGTTGTCAGGTGTTACTATTTGCATATATCTTCATTTGAATGTTGTTCTGTTGTGACTAGTTTTATGGCGAAGGGTGGAGTAAGATTAGATGGCTTTTCTATTGTTGGACATCTGTGATTTTTAGTTTTTTTGACTGCCTGATTCACAAAATTTATTGAGACAGGTTCTGACAAGATGGGACCTGTCTCCACATACAGAACATTGAGGTTTAACTCCCCTGATTGAAATAAAAATAGGACAGCCTGGCTTTTCAAGAATAGGTGGAATATCTAATAATGTGGAGTCATGGTGTAATTTGAAGGTGAAAGCTGCAGTGTTGGAAGGCAGTTCTATTCCAGCCCTTTTTTCAGTGAGATAATTAAAATGAGTGACAATGCCAACTCTGTTGAGAAGTTTTTGCAAGTCAGTTCCTGTGAAATTATAATAGCAATTCCTGGCTAAACCATGAGTGACAATGCCAACTCTGTTGAGAAGTTTTTGCAAGTCAGTTCCTGTGAAATTATAATAGCAATTCCTGGCTAAACCATGTGCAATTTTCTTTCTGTCCATGTCTATTTTTTATTAAAAATTTCCCATCAAGTGTTAATTGACTTCTATTATAAAGCTCTTTTTGCATGAGGTTATAAAATTCTACCACAAAGTATCTGTCATTGGGGTGGTGGTAAATTTTTTTAATGGCATCAGTGAGATTATTTTCTTTAATGTTCTGAAAAAATTTATCTGTGGGAAAAGGGAAAAGTTGGCACTGTTTATTAGTGGTAATAATAAATAAATAGTTATTACTGTGATACCTGAAGAAAGAATTAAATAATGTTGGTGGTATTCTGGAGTTGAATTGGTCACTTATTTCTTGGTAGATGTCTGTATTAGGAGTTAAATTGGGTTCCTCTAAATTGGAGTTATTTAGGTTGCTTGTGTTTTTATTGTATTCATCTTCTTCATAATCAAAAAAGAGTTAATCTCTGTTGAATTATTTTTGCTTTGATCATGTTGATTTATTTTGTTATTTGAATATGCTAAACAAAACTTTCATTATTTTCTGTATTATTATTGTTTTTTCTGGAGTTTATTTGTAATTTTGAAGTTTCAGAGTACTTGGCCTGTTCCTTTGCTGTGTTTTGATGATTATAAAAGCTTTGATTGGGATTTAATTCAGGAAAATCTAATATAGCATGGTTTTGCTGAGATTTTGAAAAAACCTGCTAAGTTCTGTTTACTTTTTTGTTTACAATTTTTTTCTTGCAATTGATTGTTTAGATCAGTCAATTCTTTTTCATTAATACTTTGATGCAATGAAAAATTGGGGTTAATATTACATTTAGAAAGATTTTCAATATTTGTTTTATTTTCTTATATAATTTTCTGTGCAAATGCACAATTATATTTTCTTCTATCATTATTAATTCTTTTTGATATCATTTTACAAAATTAAATATTGAATTCTTAATGGATCATTTTTTTAAAAAAATGTTATTTTTTTTTACTTATTTTCTTGTTCAGTAAAAAATTCATTGCTTCTTTTGTATATCAACTGTCTTTGTTGCAATTCTTAAGAGATTATCAGTTATCTTCTTATTGATTATTTTAAAATGATTTACAAATTCTAACTTAAATTCATTTTAGCATTTCTGTTAAATAGAAATATTAGTCATTAAAACTGTTTTCTTAATAATTTTTGTCTCTTCTATATCCATTAAAACATTACATTCTTGAAATATGTATTTTCTGGAATCAAAGTATAATCCAATTCATCTGTATCTTCATTTGGATGCTTCCATGTTCATTTATGTTTAGCATTTTTGTTAAAGAAAGAATTTATAATAGGTAGTTTTTCTGTAGTTGTAAATACTAAATAAAATGTTGTTATGAAATAGCAACCTGGATTCACAGTCAGAGAATTTTTAGCATCAGCTGCATTCGATCATCAACTATTATTTTAACTACTGATTTTGCAGTCTTTTGGAAATTAGAGCCAAAATTTACATTTGTTTATATAATTACAAATATCTCCAAGGAAAAAAAAATATTCACACACACATTCATCCTGCCTCTAAGGAAATTCAATTGCTATTTCAGTTATAAACTATCCAGCAACTAAGAAGAGAAAGACCTTAATGTTTCTTGATCTTAAATTCAGAGGTAAAAGGCCATTTAACTCTTCATGTTTTCTGATAGATGGAATTGAATTTATGCTATTTTCCATTTGGTGGTTACTTTTATATTGCCTTGAATATATAGATGAAAATAAAAAATGAGTACAGATCAACACAAATTCAATTATGTTCTATCAGAAGAAAGCTAATTTTCTAGAAAATAATCATAGATATTTCTGTGCACTGCTATTTAGTATTCATTAATTTTAGTTAGAGCTAAGACTTTTTCTCCTAGAGTTGAAAGAGAGATGGTATAGTATAAACTAATATTTTTATTTAAGAATAATAATATGTGTTGTGCCAATAATTTTTATAAACTTATAATAAATTGCCAA
Organism: Epiperipatus broadwayi; assembly: GCA_028023455.1. Taxonomy (NCBI): domain Eukaryota; kingdom Metazoa; phylum Onychophora; class Udeonychophora; order Euonychophora; family Peripatidae; genus Epiperipatus; species Epiperipatus broadwayi. Next base: position 12,453,737 of record JAQFVV010000018.1, read on the forward strand.
AATAATAAAATCTCAAATAATAGAATATTTAAGGTAACCACATATTTAGTTTTGAGATTTCTTTGTTATGTGTTGAATTTATGGTTTCAATAATAGATAATGTATATATGCACATGTACATCTAAGATATGATGTGTAAAAACACAATTGAATGATTTTGATAATTTGAGTTTAGAATATATTCACATGTAGACAAAATGTTAATGAAAGAATGTTTGTAAAAATGTTAATTGATAAAGGATAATAAAGTTAAATAATTTGTTTGCAAAGAGTTATAAGTAATAATATTTGATAATATATGTTAAAGGATTTTTTAGATAAAGTTGTAATTTTTAACTGCTACAAATATAAAAAAATAAAGAATTTTGTTTTTAGAAATGTATTATGCTTGCATATGTCACATACAGACTTGATATGTGTTATATCTATGCATTTAGTCTCATTATGTCTTCCTTAAATATATTAAAAATAAAACTGTTTAGATAATGGAAAAAAATAAAAATAAGTTTTTCCAATCAACCAAGTCTTCTTCATTTTGAACTTAATATATACATAAAATAAAACTTTTATATGCATTCATTTTTTTTTTTTTTAATGTGTAGTGAGACATTTAGCTTTTATTGCCATATTAACAAAGATAATATATACACATACATGTATATTTGAGTTGAGCAAACAGTAAACTGTTTTTATACTTTTTTTGTAGTAATTTCAGTATTTTTAGATTTTAATTAAGTAGATAACAAATCTGTTTACTTTTTTATATCCATATACTCAAAAGACTATTTAAAAGAGGAAGCGGGGATAATTTAATTAAAAAAATATATGTATGTTTGTTTATTTATATTAGTCTAGCATAGTTTTAAAAAAAAATCAAGTCCGATGTCACATGACCTAATTTAATAAGCTTGTATTTACAAATTTTATATATAGAGCTTGCAAAATAAGCTCTTAACAAGCTTTGCAGAATATCCCCACACCATTTTCTGCTACTGGTGTCGTCAGTGAGGTGCTAGGATATTCAAGCCTTAAATTAAAAATACCAAGACCTGCCCAATTCCATATGGCTATTTAAGTTAGATAGCTGGATTGGAAGACATATGGATGTCTGAAAATTTTAGATTTTGTACTTAATACATTAGATAAAGTGTGTGGGCTTGTCCTGGTATTTTTAATCTAATGCTTGAACACCTCACTGACGATGCCAATAGTAGAAACCGGTCTGGGGTTGGGGATATTCTACAAAGCTTATTAAGAGCTTATTTTGCAAGCTCTATATATAACAATAGTCTAGTATGTATATGAACATAGTAAATTGTTTAGTATAAATGGAAGTAAATTCCTATAAGAATGTAAATATAACAGACTTTAAACAAAAGAATGAAAAGCAGTACATCTTATAAAAACTGCAGAAAGATGGTTATTTAATTTGTTGTGGGTTATAAGAGTGGAGAGCTATTTTTATGAAGTCAATTTTCAATCAATTTTAGAAACAGAATATAGTTATATAATATCAGCAGAACCAAATTATTTATTTAATTTCATGTCTGTTAATCATGTCTTGAAGAATAGCTTAAGTATATTGCTAAGGTTTTCTAAACTCTCTTTCTGGACAATATGATTTATGGTAAGCATATAGATAGCTATCTCCACCTGCTGAAGATTGATAGAGATATTTACTGAAAACTATTTAGCCGTAAGATATTAAAACTAGGCACTCATTCTTGCTTCGATTAATAGTCTAGTAAATAATTAATATTATTGTGGGAAATCCAAATTAAATTTATATTCTAATTGAAAAGAAGAAAGAATACTCCCAAATGCATATGCAAGCCAAAAGGAATCCTAAAATATGAACGTTTCATTCACTTATTTAAAAAAGCAAACTTTTATAATTCTTATAACTTTTTCATAGACAGTGATGTGCATACATTTGTGAGAATATGAACTTTTATAGCTCTTAATCCTTCAAATTCTATATTTTAATGAGATGTGATTTATTCTCTATTTAAAGTTAACTATCTGGTGCATTAATTCATTTCCAGGTAATTATTTATAATTTTTCAAATTATTTCGATCTTACTCCATTAATCTATTTATATTTATTTATTATCTATATGATTCATCTTGGAACTTACATTCCAAAAACTGGACATGTCATGAGAAAATAATTATTTTCCAGACATTTTAATTAATTATTGATAATAATATTTGAAATATAGGTATACGTTTTTAGTAATATTTTAAGGATTTTAATTATTAAATCTTTCATATATAATTTCATGTTTATGTTGTTAATAGCAAACTATTATATTTATACTTGTTATATTAATGTAAGTTTGTGTACTCCAGAAAAAGAAGAAAATATATTAGAGAAATATATTTAGATTGCTAATTGATAAGCGGTAAATTTAATTAAATAATTTACATTAATTGCAATAAGAATATTGATTCATAAATTTCAATAAATATTTGTTGATTACAAATATTTCTTGATGAGGGACTAATTAATTAATGGAATAGACTATAAATTACCTTGTATAGAAATGAAATCCTAAGACACCAATTAATTAATTAATAGACCTAAAAACATTACCGTATATGGAAAAAAGTAATTAATTGTGTGAGTAATTAAAAACTATAGAGTAAACAACAAAGTGCATGGTTTTTTCTCTCAGTTCATTTTCCAGTTTATGTTGGTGAGAGATGTAAGTGACAGTAGTTTCAGTGAGTGTGCAGCGAACAGATCCAAAGAGTTTGGGAAAGTGAAGCTGGAGGAAACCATCTGAATAATAGTTAGATATGAAGAGTTGATTTTCCAACAGATTTCCAGTGAATTTACCAAGCAGATTGTTGCCTAGAGATGGAAGTGATTGCAGCTAAAAGAAGCTCATAGTGATGGTCATAGTGTTCTATGATGAAACCAGATGTATTCGCATGTAGCTGAACTGGACTGGGGCCAAAGTGTTGGGAAAACGAGGCCAATGGAAACTGTCTTGACAGCATCCAGTCTTAAAGTTCATCGGGGGAAATGAACCGAAGAAAACTATATAGATTGCATTGTGTGTGTATTAATATCTTATCAGGGGAAGTTAACTAAAGTGAACTATACATGTGCATAGTATGTTATGTGTGTATCAATACCTCATCGGGGAAAGTTAACCATAGGGAACTATATATATATATTTGTGTTGCGAGTGTAGTAGACTGTTCGCTATTCTTATTATGTATTATTTTGTTTATTTAATTTGTTTGTTTGTTTTTTTTTGTTAAAATTTTTTTTTTTTCTTGCTTCATACTTTTTATTATTTATTTTGTCACTGTAATCTCATTATACATTCTCACTGAGACTGCACTGAAGTGTAAAAAAAACATACTTTTACAAACGAGTATTTTTTCAATTACTTACTTGTAACAAGATCGTCATCTGAATTAATACGTAGAATTACAAATGTATTATTTTCATTATATAATTAACAGGTCAAAAGGGAACCTAAACATTTATAATCGTTTCTCAACTATTAACAACAGTTATATGCTATCACATTTCATTACAATATAGAACACTGTGTATAAAATTGTTAGATAACATAGACTTTTAAATGCATAAAAATGTGCGTGTATGTACATATATTTAGGAATTTATCTCTTTGACTATATATCATGTTATTTGTGCTATTTAATTTGCTTTATATACATATATGATAGTTTGTTATTTATTTACAAGGTTATTCAAATGAGTAACAATTAACTTTGCCTTTATAAATCAGATTTTAAACTGGTTTAAGTGAGGCTATATGGGCATATTTGATAATATAAATTTTATGTATGCTGATGTTAGGTTGTTTAAATGCTTATATACAGCTTGTAATCAAATAAAAGTATTTTTCACTTTTGTTGTTGTGTCACACATTTGATACTAGATGATACTGTGTTAAACATCACAGCTCATTCAAGTTAGGAGTTTATTTCTCAAACTATATTTTATATGTATGTAGATGTAAAAATGTATATTTGTGTACATGTGTATGATACATATTTCTAATGTATACATGTTTGTATTAATATTTAGGAATACATATATTAATAAGTTTTTATTTTTATCAGTGCAATCCTATTACAACCATCTATCAGCTTAGAAGTCAGACCAATCTCCACACTATAGATACATCTGAAACATACACTTTTTTAAGTAAGTCATGCAGCGCAGATTACAATTTAATTTCATACACACATTATTTATAGAGGTATTTAAAGTTAACTTCATATATATATAAATAGATTTTAAACTTCTATTCGATCACATATGATCCAAAACATGTGAAAAAGGCAAATGATCCCCAACTATCTTTTTCACGTTTTGGATTATGTATTTTGGTAATGTGTGATTCAATAGAAATTTAAAAACCATTTATATGTATATATGAACTTAACTTGTGACATGTGCTATATGACACTTGAAAAATTGTATGTTTTATATATATATCTGTAATGTGGGAGGTGGGTGTGATTTCTGGGATGATGGATAATTATGCTAGGATTGAGCTAAAGGTGAATAATGCAGCGATAAAAGCAAAAACTTACAGTGCATATTATTATGCAATGATTATACACCTCGAAATACAATCATTTTTAAAGTGGATACAAACTTGTCTCTATCTTGGGGATATTGAAAGTGGATAGAAACTTGTCTCTATCTTGCCTGAGAGTGATGTAGTGAGAGTTCAAGTTTACATATTTGTACATATATGCTCTCATAGGTCTTTTAATTGATTTTTATTTTTTATGGTAGTTATTGAAAGGGGAAAAATGAGATATCAGACTCTTTTACAGATTTATTTACAACTAATATTTATCAGCTTAAGTATGTTTAAAATAATTTATTCAGACTTAAATCACAGTAAATTTCTATGTAAATGGGCAAGATAGTTTGAAAATTGAAATTCATCCTATCATTCAAACAGCCACTTAATAGATATCAGCTAGTCATCCAATTACTTTAATAATCAACAATTTTGAATTGTAATGTATATTAATATTACACTCAGTATATAATATATATGCAGTGTCTCTATATTTATGCTTTTATATATATAAATGTATTTTTTTATTTAGTGTTGCAGCAAAAGCAGACAAGAATTTGATGACTGTATCAAATTTAGGTGTATGTTTTGGTCCAACATTATTAAGGCCAGAAGAAGAAACTATGGCAGCTATTATGGACATTAAATTTTGCAATATTGTTGTAGAAATTCTCATTGAGAATTTTGATAAGGTATTGATTGTTAATTGTGTGTGACGATTTATATTGAAATAATACTTTAATAGGTTAGTTTTTTTTTTTTGATTAGTATATTGAGGATGTAAAAATAAAAAACGAAATAATATTTCATAATATATATAAAACTATAATACATAAATTTTTGTTATTCACTAGCTGCAAGATTTAGACTTATAAAAAAGCATTTATATATATAAATGCAGAAATATATTGCAAAGGTTCCTACGGCTGGATCCAGGGTCTTTGGATAGGATGCTGTGACTAACGTGCAGTGTAGTAACTAACCAATGATCATATCCACCTCCAATGGGCTAGTTCTTACTTTACTAATTAAATTTAGATAGAATTTAGGCTAATTCATCCATACCTCATCCCTCTTTCAGATTCCATTTCACCTCAATATTCAAATCCAGGGAGAATGTGACTTTCAGCTCTCTTCAGGGGTGAATTTATTTAATGTAGCAACTAAATTTTTATCGGCTTAAGATATATCAACCCCTATTGTTATGTTATATATTATCACAATGTATATGTGTGCATATATATATACTTAGTTAAGTAAATTGATGAGTTAGTGTATGAACAAGTTTGAGAAACTAGATACCAATTTGATTTAAAACACATTAACAAATTTTATTAATAACAGATAACAATTGGAATTCTATTCACATAGCAAAATATGTGCTTATATGTGTCCCATATGCATCGCTACCATTTCAATAAGTAAATTATTCATTATACCAACCAATGACCCTGGTAGATATGCATTAATAGATACTTTCTGTTCACAATGTCAATAAGATTAGCTAAGATACAAAAATAAAATAAAATAAAAAATATTATTTCATAGTCAAAATGGAAAGGAATAAAAATCCTTATGCTGCTCTTCCACATAATAATAATAAAAAAAATAATAATAATTATTTACAACAGCTATATAATCAAATGTCCAGCGTTGGTGGCCTAGTGGTTAGCATAGTTGCTGGCCCGGATTCGCTTCTTGGTCAATGCATTAGATATATGAAAAAAAAAATTTATACATAAAAAGCTTTTTTCAGCACCTGTTTTGGTACCCTTTTCAAATGTTACTAATCTATTTAGCGTTAACGAATCACCTGACAAAGCCACCTAGTGTCCAATAATGTGATTAAAACAAACAATAACAATGTAAATAATCAAAACCCTCATATATAAACTCAATAATTACAATACAATTGATTATTTCATAACAATATGTTAAATAATATTACATGCATTTATCAACTTATATAATTTTCCATTCATTTTTAGTCGACCAATTTTTAACCAAATTTGATTAATTGTATGAATATTTATAAGACTTCTACAAATTTGGTTAATAATTGGTTGTTTAATATATTTATAAGACTTCTACAAATTTGGTTAATAATTGGTTGTTTAAAAATGAATGGAAAATTATATAAGTTGATATATACAATTGTATCTGTTGAAGGTTTTAGCTTTCACGTTATTACAATATTATCTGTTTACGCTTAATAAATATGATATATTTACATTTGTTAATATCATTTCATTAGATTTAAAAAATTGCTTTGTAGTAAATCGAAAGATTTCATGTTGTTTATTTATATATAATATTTAGTGAATTAAATGTGAAGGTATTTAAGCTTCACACTCTTAGTTCTAAATGCTTGAGTCTGGCTTATTTATATATAAATTGAGGCATAGATTAAGATGGGTCCCATCTTTTTCTTATAGTTCTGACTTGTGTTTGAGAATTGAGAGGTCCATGTGATGTCATTATTCCATCTTATTGGCTGTCACATAAGCATGTTTAAGGTGTATCTGTTGAAGGTTTTAGCTTTCACGTTATTACAATATTATCTGTTTACGCTTAATAAATTTGATATATTTACATTTGTTAATATCATTTCATTAGATTTAAAAAAAATTGCTTCATAGTAAATCGAAAGATTTCGCGTTGTTTATTTATATATAATATTTAGTGAATTAAATGTGAAGGTATTTAAGCTTCACACTCTTAGTTCAAAATGCTTGAGTCTGGCTTATTTATATATAAATTGAGGCATAGATGAAGATGGGTCCCATCTTTTTCTTATAGTTCTGACTTGTGTTTGAGAATTGAGAGGTCCATGTGATGTCATTATTCCATCTTATTGGCTGTCACGTAAGCATGTTTAAGGCGTATCTGTTGAAGTTTTAGCTTTCATGTTATTACAATATTATCTGTTTACGCTTAATAAATTTGATATATTTACATTTGTTAATATCATTTCATTAGATAAAAAAAATTGCTTCATGGTAAATCGAAAGATTTCACGTTGTTTATTTATATAGAATATTTAGTGAATTAAAATGTGAAGGTATTTAAGCTTCACGCTCTTAGTTCAAAATGCTTGAGTCTGGCTTATTTATATATAAATTGAGGCATAGATTAAGATGGATCCCATCTATTTCTTATAGTTCTGACTTGTGTTTGAGAATTGAGAGGTCCATGTGATGTCATTATTCCATCTTATTGGCTGTCGCGTAAGCATTTTTAAGGCGTATCTGTTGAAGGTTTTAGCTTTCACGTTATTACAATATTATCTGTTTACACTTAATAAATTTGATATATTTCCAAGAGTTATCAGATGAAAGTAGGATTAAAAGTAAATGTTAAAAAAAAAAAACCAATGTTTAATTGATTTTCTCAAATGAAGAAACTATAGATTGATAATGATGAGTTAGAAGATTTTAACAATTGCAAATATCTTGGTCAGATTTTTACTACAGATGGAATATAATGGATGAAATTAATCATAGAATTAAACTTGTTTGGAGCACTTTTGGTAGAAATAATTTAATATTAAAAGGAAATATGCCTATGTGTTTGAAAAAGAAGATTTTTAATAAATTTGTGACTTCGATACTTAATAGAAGGGTAATAAAGAAACTTCAGACCACTGAATGAAGAATGGAGAGTTGTAAGTTAGGAGTATTAAGAAATCGACAATGAAATACATGAATGAAAGAACAAGTAGGTGTTACTGACATTATTGAAAGGATTAAGAAACTGAAATGAAGTTGGGCTAGGCATATTGTTAGAAGAGATGATAATCTTAAACTGGATTCAAAGAGATTGTAAAAGATCTAGAAAGAGACGTGTGAGATGGATGGATGAAGCAAGGGTGTTTGTTGGAGTTATGTGAAGAAGAGAGACTAAAGATTGAAGAAAATGGATTAAACTTGGAGAGATCTTCATACTGCAGTAGATCCATAATAGTTAAAAATGATGATTTAAATAAGTGTGTTATTATTCTAAGAATCATTGACATGATGTCAATCAATACATGATCTTATTCTAAATACTGATATTAAAACAAGAAACTTTTGTAGATTTTGATCATGTGTAAACCTTGCATATTTTTCTGAAACATTTAGATATTCTAGTTTTTTGCATACTGTCTCTCTATACATCCTTGTGAAACATAAATGAAAATATGATTTAAATTCATAATCATTCTAGATTTATTACTTAGATTGAGAAATATAGTTTGATATGGATTTATTAATGCTAATAAATAATTTAAATTATCACTTTGTGAGTCTTATAAAAGTAAAAATCGATTGATAGTCATTTTATTAAATATAATGTCTCAATTTATTGCTTATATTGAATATATAATATTTTTTGAGAATGGAAAAAAGAATTATATATACAGAGAATTATTTGGTTACTAATATTTAGATAAATTATTTGTTATTATTATTTATTAAGTATTGTGAGAATTCAGCTTTTATTGTCAAGTAGGAATGCATTGTTTTTAGATTATTTTATCCAGAAGTAATTCATATGACTCTTGATTTGATGAGGTATAATGAATGGACTATGATGTTTTGGTCAGGTTAATCATTGAATTTTGTGAAGGATTAGCATAAAGTCTGAGTAAGTATATTGTAAAGAAAATCTTGAAATTTTTTTAATGATAGATTCAGGAGCTATTCTGGAAACATTTTCTGATTATACTCATCAGGTGATGCCCAAATTGTGATAATGATGATTATTATAATTAAGTCATTTCTGAAGTTTAGAGAAACTTATAATTATTTTATCATTGTTATGCTTATCTGACATTATGAACATTGATACTAGCCTATTTAAAAGTATAGTCTTAATATTCTCATATATCCACTGATTATTATAATATATTCTGATGCAGTCATTTATATCACAAATAATATTTTATGCTGCAATACTAATATTAGTCAACTGTTGATGGTGTTACTAAAGAAGAAGATAATAAAAATGTTAAATTTTATAGGAAATGGTTTTGCAACTTATTCTACTTGAAATAAGTTGTACAATGTATTCTATTTAGTGTTGATTTGTTTCTGAAAATTTATTATTAAAATTTTATAACTGTTAAGATGCTTTTTTGACTATCTCTATGCAGTTACACATATATATTGTAAAATAAACTTTATTATTGAAATTTGTAAAATATATGTAGACAGTACATTGTTGTTTTTCTCAGAATGGATCACTGTAGAAAATTTGTCTGTCAAAATAAAATGAATAGCAAAAAATATGCAAATTAGCGAAAGTATTAAAAAGTGAACTGAGTCAATTGAAAGTGAGCATATGAGTTGAAAAGATTTGTTAAGGTGAGAATGAAATTTTCTGGAAAGAAGAAAAAGGCAGGACTAAGTTAAAGCCATATTTTCGTTTCTAAATACTTTAAAAGTGAAGATTGTCAATTGAGCAAAATGACAGACTGAAGTGAAATAAGACATCATCTTTCAATTATCTGTAATGGAAAATAACTATGAGTCAAAGATATTTAAATTATGGACTCTAATGTTTAAGAAGAGTTAAGGAAACTACTTATCAGACTGTAATATATATTTGCTGTATTTGAAAATAAAGTATTCCCACACACAAACTTGTTAGTAATTCCTATCCCAAAGTTAAGAGACAACTATTATTATTTTATTTACCATTTACTAATATTATTATTATTATTATTATTATTATTATTATTATTATTATTATTATTATTATTATTATTATTATTATTATTATTATTATTATTATTATTATTATTATTATTATTATTATTATTATTATTATTATTATTATTATTATTATTATTATTATTATTATTATTATTATTATTATTATTATTATTATTATTATTATTATTATTATTATTATTATTATTATTATTATTATTATTATTATTATTATTATTTTTATTATTATTATTATTATTATTATTATTATTATTATTATTATTATTATTATTATTAATAATAATAATAATAATAATAATAATAATAATAATAATAATAATAATAATAATAATAATAATAATAATAATAATAATAATAATATATTATTATTATTATTATTATTATTATTATTATTATTACAACTATTATTATTTTATTTACCATTTACATTATTATTATTATTATTATTATTATTATCATCATCATCATCATCATCATCATCAGCAGCAGCAGCGTGGATAAATAAACTTGTTGAGTTATAATAGGTATTTTTAGTTATTATTTTATTTTGATGCTGACACAACTGATAATATTAAGAATACCCCATGTACACAGCAGAGTTGGGCAGTTGACAATTGAATCTATTTTTGTGAAAGCAGTGATAGTAGAATGGCATGTTTAATCTGTGAGTGAACACAAGAGAATTGCCAAGTATAATGATGGCACTACTGACTTATTGTCATTGGGAGTTTGATATAAATAATCCAACAGCATTGAACATATATGTTAAACATATTGAGCATTACATATGTATTACTAATATTGAAGACTATAAATTTAAAGATTTCACCCTTCTGTTTTTGCCAGTAGTGACTGGCTGCAGATAGTGAAACCATTGTGTGATCAAAAGATTCCAGAAGATATACTATATAAAGAGTTAATGAAAATTCTAATTGTTTATTTTCAATCATTGTTGTTGAAATGGGTGGCCTGCTTATGCTTTAGAATGAAGAAGAAATTACCATGTAAATGCCTCCATGAATATAACTTGACATTGAGAACATTGGCTAAAAAAAATAGATTTATGGCTGATCTGAATGATATGTTATTAGACCAATTGCTGTATGGGGTGTCAGATCACAATTTTAGAAAAAGTTTTGTCAAGCAAATGGATTTGATATATAAGACACTTATTGTGAAATGCATAGTACATGAGATGGTGAGAAAATGAATTCCAAGTTGTAAAAAGTGAATTGAAAAACCTGACAAATGTAAATAAAACAAATAGTTAAGACGTGTAGAAAAGTTTCATTGAATGACCTGATGTGTTATTGTTGTGGAGTAAAAGAGTACACAAAAAAGTTCTGCAAGTTTTAAATGGAAAAATGTCACATTTACGGCATCAAAAGTCATTTAGCTAGTGTCTGTAGAAAGTTAATATAAAAGATAAACCAAGTTCGGACTTTAAATTAGGGGGAAGTGGAGCTTGGAAAAACATAAATATACTGATAAATGATACAGATAATGGCTACATTACACTTGATGTATCATAACAATAAAATGCCAGCAGAGTTTTTGTTACAGTGAATGCATTGTACACATTTAATTAAACTTACCAATTCAAAAATGAACAAAAAGTGTTTTGGTGGAAGAAAACTCTAATGGAAACTTAGGAACATTTATAATGGTCAAGTCTATATGGGTTAGAGATCTGTTAAAAAAAAGATATGCATTCCTGTTACAGTCATAGAAGTTGTATCTGAGGTTATCAAAGTTATCATGTTTGAAAATGGATTGCATGACAAGAGGCATACAAACCACCTACATACTCATCGATGTAAAGAATTAAATGAAATTGATAGTAAATGTGCACCATCAAATCCTAAATCAGAATCTCGGATAAGCGAAGCATGTGGGGAGACCCCCTTAATTTTGCAATCCAAAGAGCTGTCTACTGATAAGGGTATTGAAGTCAATAACAGATCAAGTGAGGATGTTGTAGATATAAGTGATGATAAATTAAGGTCAGCAGAGCTGGCTATGGAGCATGATGAAAGAAGACCTGTACTCCTAGGCATCAGAGAAATCACCGAAGACATGAAAAGTTTAAAGATTATTTTTTTAAAGTGAAAGGAAAGTGGATTTTTGGTACACACACACATGTATATTATAAAATAAAGTTTATTATTGAAATTTGTAAAATACCTATAGGCAGTAGTATATTATTATTGTTTTATCTGCAAATGGAGCACTAGATAATTGGCCTATCAAAAGAAAATGAATAGCAAGTTATGCTAATTAACAAAACTATTAAAAGATGGAGTCAGTTACAAGCAAGCGTGTGAGTTGAAAAGAACTAGAGTTGAGAATAATGTTTTCTTGAAAGGAGAAAAAGGAGTACTAATTTAAAGTCATATTTTCATTTCTAAATACCTTGAAAGTAAAGATTTTCAGTTAGGCAAAATGTCAGACTGAAGTGAAATAGCACATTATCGGTTAGTTATCTTTAATAGAAAATAACTGTATCAAAGATACTTAAGTTATGGACTTTCATGTATAAGAGTTAATTAAAGGTCAGAAATATATATTTACAGTGTGCAAAATTTGAGATAAGAAAAAAAACTAGTATGAAAAGGAAAAAGACACTACAGTCAGCTTCTTAAAATTTAAATCATCCAACCTCTTACTGCTAGTGACGTTATTAAAATGTTTCACCCCAATATGACTGAGTAGAATGTGTGCAAACTATTCTCTGTGAGAATGGTCTGAAATGTGTCTGAGTTTTCAAACCTGCCCTCCAAAGATGAACTGTCATTGAATTGCTGCTGATTTATTCGCTACATGATGGAAAGACTTTTAAACCAAACAAGACTTTAAAAAAAAAAACTTTAAACCTGGGAAAGAAATGCTGCTGTTACAAATGAACAATCAATGACTGATTAAATGTGCACAATCATCTTAAATAAACAGGTAACTATATCCAAGACCCGAGAGTATTCTCAATTTTCCTTTTTAATGTGCACAATCATCTTAAATAAACAGGTAACTATATCCAAGACCCGAGAGTATTCTCAATTTTCCTTTTTAAAATGCTATAGCTATATATAAACGCCATTATATTATAATATTCTTAATTAATGTGTTGTACTCTAAATTGTCTTTTTCTTTTGTATTGTATAACTTACCTGATCTGTCTATCATCTTGGGTACTTGTTTTATATATTTTTTTATTATTTTTGTTTTTACTTATGTAATGCCATGCCCAAATAATTTCTAACTGGGCTAGCCCTCTTCCAAATAGTAGGGTGTCATTAAGAGTAGCCACCATAATGTGCGGATTTTCAGAATAGAATTGCTAATACTTCTCTCCTCATATTTAATAAACTGCCAGCTCGGAAATTATCCAAACCCTATTATATAATAACTTACTTTAATAACAAATGCATGTTATATTGATTCCAATATGTCCATGTTTTGTGATGTTAGTTATGTTTTATAATAATTTATTGATGATTACATTAGCTCACATATGTTAATGATTTCAGTTATAAAATAATAACTTACCAGTAAATACGCATTTGGTGTTTTGCTTAGTTAATTATCAATGCGACTGTGCCATGAATAGCTGGGTGGCGGATATAATATTTATAAATTGCATTAAAATAATATGTCAATTAAATACCCCTTTATTGCTTTAGATAAGATTTACTTGTTATATTAAACCAGATCATAATGTTATTTGAGGGCGTAAACAAAAGTTTCAAATTATTAAATGTAGACATTGGGAAAGGATTCATTAATTTAGAAGCGTGAGTTTAAAGTAAAAGTTATTAAAGTATAGTTATGTTATAGATGTGTGTTATAATTTAGATATGTGATATTTTCTCCAAGTCTTGGAACTAACGGATGCATAGTCAATACTGATATCCCCTTGTTTCCCAGTAAGCGAACATTGATATGTCAAAGTCCCTTATACCCGATTATGCTTATGTGACCATTTTCAAAGGGACATTCGGCAAGAAGCCAGTCCTTCATCCTTTTCATATATTCTCCTTTGGCTTCGCAGTTTCAAAATACTGCACTTCAAGTTTTTCATATTACATTTCTATGAGTACCACACATCCCTCTAAGTCATGTCTGTTTCATTTGCTTATGACACCATCATCCCACTCTTTGCTCTTTTGATAATGCGGCCTTAGAATAATTATATCTATACTATAAATTAAATGTAGTTCTTTGAAAGATAAATTAAATGTAGTTCCAAATTGTTACAAATAATATTGGTATATCTGTGACCGAAATTATCATTTGTAATTTAAAACCTCATCTTGCGATTGACCTCAATAATCACGTAGACATGATATTATATAACGTCTGTACTTGCTAATACTCAGATGGTCAGATAGATAGCATGTAAATAATGATTCGGGGCAAATTGTAAATAATAATGATCTCGGTAAATAAACATCGATTCTCTGTGCTATAATTATATTGTTTTATAATTAAAATTGAATGTTTTATTTTACGTCTGCCATCCTATGTCTATTAATTTCAATTTATCCTAATCATATCTCACCTCAATAATAATAGTGTTCAGGTTTAAAATAGAGTAGTTATAAATATTAGTAATGATCAAATTAGACCCACTATAATGTGTTAGATATAGTCTCTTGTATCTCCCTGACTCCCATGGCCTAAAGAGAATTTTGCTAATGTCAGATGCGTTGTCGTGTAGTTTGCATTGTGGAGCTGGTTAAGCCAGCCAGGTTCGAACTCAGTGCTGCTAGTAGTTGCCCCTACCTATGGTACTGTTCTTCAGCCTTGGTGAGATTTTGCAATATGTTAGTGATGCATACGAATCCTGACTTACAATATTTATTAAACTAATAATCATTTTATTTTTGATTCTTTATTCAACATCTAGTGTTTTTTAACTTATACTATGAGGGAGATTGATTTAATTTTTTTCTTTACACACACATATATATATTATAACACTTGTGTTACATGGCACAGAATAACAGTGTGTGTGCACAAATATATATAAAGTGGATAGGAAAAGTAGAAATAAACACAGTCAAAAAATTTTATAGATATTTTCTACATTTCCTGGAATAAAATAATCATAGTAAAAGATTAAACAATTTTGGATTTGAAATAAAATTTTATTATAAATTAAACATTTAAAAAAGTCTAAATAAATATTAATATTGTATTCTGATGTTGAAATTAAAAAACAAACATGTTTTAAGATAAAATGTTTACTGATAGTTGTAAATTTTTTTATTATCTATCTTTGAAATCTCTTAATTAATATTTGTATACATTCTACTATATATTTTGAAAACTTTATACATCATACTTTGATAAAATTTCAAAGGATTAAAGTGAATTGAAATCAACTTTTTTCAATCAAGAGAGACAAAAAAAAACATTTTTAATTAATGTTTTTCTCACCCCAGCTGTCAATATAAAAAGAGTTAATAAAAAGATTAGTTTTAATTTGGTTAGTAATTTTTTTGAGAAGCAGTTGGCAGAATTGGATCATTGGTTTCCAGAGTTATACAAGAGTTACCATGAAATTATAAGAAGGCCAAAAAAGGATGGCAAAGTCCAGCAGCTGCTCTATGATTTACTAATAATAATGAGTTTTGATTCACATGAAGCCAGATTCACTTTCTGTGTTTACTAGCCTGCTACAAATGTGTTCTAGAAGAC
This sequence comes from Epiperipatus broadwayi, assembly GCA_028023455.1. Classification (NCBI taxonomy): domain Eukaryota; kingdom Metazoa; phylum Onychophora; class Udeonychophora; order Euonychophora; family Peripatidae; genus Epiperipatus; species Epiperipatus broadwayi. The sequence goes on from JAQFVV010000018.1 coordinate 12,469,731, forward strand.
AGTTTGCTTACATGAAGTTTATGTGGAACGAAATAAATGCCAACATATCTGAATTATACTTTTCCTGATGTGACTATAAACCAATCTCGCTAAGACCAGTTTACCAAGAAAACCTCAGTGTGCTGAAGAAGCAATTATATGTATGCTGATATATCTATATGCAGAAAAGCACAAACAAACATTTATATAAAGTTCAGCTGGTAAATAGTGATAGATATATGGAGAGTGATATTTTAAAATAATTTCTTTGGTATAAAATGACATTTTAAAAGTTATAAATATATATAAAACAATATCGTTTAAATTGTTTATTATTAAAATAAAGAAGATACATTTTAAATTTAAAGATGTTGATAATTAATCAATAATTATCTGATAAAAATTGACTTTAGTTTTAAAAAGAAAAAGAAATAATCAGGAAAACCAATCTTTTTAGATTAATTTAAAGATGTGTAATTGATTAATTGAGTGACCTGTCAAAAATTAACTATTTTTTTTAAGAAAAGAAAACTTTTTATGAAAGTGTATAATAACTAGTGCAAATTATTATATATATACAAATGTATATGTGACTTATGTATATTTTTCAAATGGAATTAATTATGGAAGATATTTTTAATAATTATATTATTTTGATAAATTCAAAAATGATAAATGAATTTCATTTATTATATGTTAATCAATTACTGTACTGCACCTATGAGCACAGATAATATCTATATTTTTAAATAAACCTATATTGAGGTATTTGTATCAATCAGTTAAGTGGTAACTTAAAAAGTTTTTATTTTATGACAATTCTATATCTTCAGAAATTATGCCACATGTCTGTGTGTGTATATATCAATGCTTGTCAGATAGACACATATAGATAAATTTTAATCAATTATTTCATATATATGATGATGGTAATATATTCATCTGTGTGCAAATACCAGTGCAGGTCAGATATACATGTATAGGTAAATTTTAATCATATATTGTTTTTTTATATAGCTTAATATTTTTATAATTATGTTATGACAGTTCAAATATGTTTATGAATTATTAAGTCACATGCCTGTGTGCTGGCTGGGTGTTAAGTTCATTGAAACATATACATAAACCACAGTATAATAACAAATTTTGTGTATTAATCATGTAAATCACAATGTGATAGTTTTTATTGTATGTTAATCAAAATCAGAAGGCTTATATGTGTAGCCATATTCTATAGACCTTAATATCATTTTTATTGTTAATACACTTGTATTCAATTGTTAAAATTATTCCATTGAACTTAATTCTAAATATTTTTAGCATATTATGTATTGCATCATCTATGCTGATTAGATTTTAAGTCTATTGGAACATATATGTAAACCACAATAAAGTAACTTGAATTTTGTATATTAATCATATAAATCATAATGTGATAGTTTTTTATTGTATGTTAATCAAAATTAGAAGGCTTATATGTGTAACCATATTCTATAGAGTAGATCTTAATATCATTTTTTATTGTTATTAATAAACTTGTATTCACTTGTTAAAATTATTCCATTGAACTTAATTCTAAATATTTTTAGGATATTATGTATTGCATCATCTCTTGATCACAGTAATATTTATAGAGCTTATGTTCTCTGAGCTAGATTCGAGCATTACTGTGTGATATATGGAAGGTGTATATTAGTGTTTGTGGGCATCCAGTATGATAATATTCCCATCAATCATCATGATCATCATCATGGTTGGCGCAAAGAGAATATTCTTTAAAGCCCATGTTCTACATTTTATTTTAGTTTTGTGTTATTAGAAATTAAGTTTACTGATGGTATTCTCAATACAGCTGTTACAGAATATAAAACACATACTACCCTGGTGACTTTGTTATCGTCAGTCCACCAATTTGAAATTGTCTATTGCTTGATAAATTTTCTTTAGGATTTACACAGTTCAGACAATTTTCAGAAATATCAAAAATATATTTTATACCCAGACATAACATTAATGGATAATCTCAAGTTAGAAATTTTTGAGTGGCTTAATTTGAAAGATATGGAAATGCAATTAATCTATTTTCAATCCAGTTCTATATGGAAACAGAAATCTGTTGACTTGAGGAATGAGTTAGAACAATGGAAAATTATCAGTTATTGGATATATGTAAAAAGAATGCTGAAGAGGAATTATTGACTGCCTGGAATGCTATTCCTGAAACATTTAATTTTTAAAAAAAATTAGTAATTGCTATATTATCAATTTTTTTCTCTACATATGCATGAGAATCATTGTTTTCAGAAGTAAATTTAATTAAAGACAGTTTGTGAAATAGAATGATAGATTAATCTAGTTTAGCATGTACATTATTAAAAATGACAAAATATGAACCAGATATAAAATATTTGGCATCCAATGTACAACAGCAAAAATCTCATTAAATAATATCATAAATATTGATTTTATATGTTTATTTCCAAAATTTTGTTTTAATCACTATTAATTTTTTACTATTACATTTTATTCAACTTGTGCTCTTCTAAACAAATATCATTCACTTGTATTTAGCTTATTTAGAAATTTTGTTTAATTATTATTGTTATTATTATTATTTTGTTTTATAAACTTTTAAAAAATTGCAATAATTAAGTTGTTTATATTTTGATTTAATAACTGTATGGCATGCCAATCATTCAATAAATATTTTTTGGAAATGTTTGGCACGAACATGTAAAAACACCACTGTTTTTGTATATACATTGTAGTACTAAGTATAATAAATAACTCATTACAATTGTGAAAGCCTATATTTCAATTAATTCTTGCTGTGAATAAAAGAGAACAATTATTAGGAACTTTCAAAATTATAAGTTCTCATTTTCATTTCTGTGTTAGATTCTCATTTTCTGTAATATTGTTAACCATTGTTATACTATATGTAATGTATGTAAACCATGTGTAATGTATGTAAATTATTGTTTTACTTGTGTACAATGCATTTTGGATGAAAGACATCATGATGTCAAACTATTGGGATTCTTTGATTATCTCTTTCCAATATAAGTTATATGGATAATATCATAAAATCTAAAATCAGACATAATTACAGTAGTCTCTCATGTATACACAGTTTAATAACCATAGTTTGGAAAAAAGTATTAATTGAAAAAAAAAATTGTTTGTTTAAATTCATAAATTTTATGCATGCTTGACTATAATAAATGAAATCATGATTCATTTATCATTCTGCTCTTTTCTCTTTTGACCCACACGATAGCCATTTAATCACATGGTTACTGATAAAGTGAAAACTTTTTTAAATATTGCTATACTGATCCAGAGGATTATTGAACAAAAGTTTGTTTAAATTTCCTCCAAATTATAAAAGAAATGGCAGTGCTAAGGCAAGGGTGCATAATAATTACTATTGAGGTTAAGTGAGATGTATAATATACACATTCATTTATCCACAACTTTTGTATAATTTGACATTAATTCTGAGCTTATTGTTATGTGACTGAAGAATAAGCATATTTTATAATTTATTTACTAAAATTTTTATAGTATTATAATAAAATTCTAAATGAATAAAATCTCTGATGAATTTTATCAAGTTTTTACTTTTCTATAGAGTTTGACTTTTTTTTTTGTTGAATATTACAATTTGTTGTCCCAAATAGACCTTTTTAGATTAATTTAATTAAATAATTATCTTTGTTAGGATTTTACCCATGAGAAATGTTATAACATAAATTATGGTTATTTGATCAATATCATCAAACTGTAGTAAAGAAGGATTTACAAATTTTTATAAATTCTCATTTATGGAAAAAAGGAGGGAAAAGAAAAAAGTATAAGCAAATATAGTCATATATGTATTGTAACGGGCACATACGCCGTTACATTATTTATTTTAAAAATTAGACATTATTATTTAAAGTATTTTTGATAAGAATTTATATTTCATAAATCTCTGCGTCTTCATGAGCTAGTGGCATTGGGCTGATGGTCGGAATAAAATATATGTTTAAAAGTTGGATCTTTAACAGCGCGTATCTGCCTACTCTATAAATTTTCTAGGTTCAAGTAGCCTAGTGGCGCTCTGTAGTGTAGATACGGTAAGACTCATGATCTACAGAAATCCCGATCGTTATAGTATTCTTTCATCTAGACTTGAATATAATACATATCTTAATCTGTTCTTTCTCAATTTATTACTGCACTATTTGTTCGTAGCTGCATCTTGCTATTTTTATGTTATTTTTGTTGCTATTCTAATACTTATAGTTTAAAATTTAATTGTATCATCGATATGGGTATATATTTTAAAAAGTAAAGTGTATAGGATTCAGTGTTATCCATAATTTCAAATATCCATGTAACTACATGGATTCAAATGCACCAGATACATATACTACTGTATAAGGGGAAAAAAACAAAACAATATGTGGACAAGAATGCACATATGCCTAAATGATATGCTTTTATAAACAATAGGATATTGTACTGTAGTAGTTCACGTGATACTCCCGTGTTTAAGATTCATATTGAGATATTTCATAAAAAAAATTTTAAGATTAGTGTTGATATCTCAAACTAGCAAATAATTTTTTTAAATTAGTTAGATCTAGTGACTATATATTATTGGTTAGTTATAAAGTAACTAAGCTATTTTTAATTAGAAAATAAAAACTGAGGTTAATCAGAGTTGATCAGATGAGTGATGGCTGATTGCAAAAGAAAAACTATTGTATTAGTATCAGCTATGTCATATTATAATTGTTTTTCTTTTATAATAACCCATCATCATTCATCTGATTAACTTTGATTTCTCAGAGTTTTTATCTTCCAACTAAAATTGTTTACTTACCTATTTACCAATTAGCTATGGGTCAGTTATCTAAAAAATTATTTGCTAGACTGAGACCATGGCCATTTTTACTTTTGTTTATGATTATTTTATTTTATTGAGAAGAATTATTGTTTTCAGTTTTATTGAATAATATTGTTTTGACATAGTAGTAACTTCTGTGGCAGATAAAATATTGTTTTTTTTTATTTGTAATATATTATAAATTTTTATTTGCATGAAATCTTCTGATCTATGTTTTATTTTTCATGAATGATTGCATTAAATGAGAATAAGTTGAAATTTATTTAAGCTTTTCACTGCTGTAACAAATTTTGTAATCACTAATCTGAAAGAGGATAATAATAAAACTGAACTTACATTGATTTTTTTTTCTTTTCATGTGAGGATTTATAAGATTCAATAATAATTCAAGATTTATGGCATCAATGAGGACAGTTTGCATAACAGTAATATTTATTTAGCTGGAATGCTTCAATGATTTTGATAGGAAATTGTGAATTTGCTGAATTATATATTATGCAAAAAAACTTTTTTTATTAAGTTGATATTTATTTTTAATTTTTTTTTTTCAATTTAAAATTTTTTACATTATTTTTAAACTTATTACTGTTTTTTTTTTTAATAGATATTTTTTAGTGTTCCTGATGGAACTGATATTTTAAAGAAGGAAGTTCCTATGCAGATTTCTAAACCTGCCAAGCCACCCAACACTAGTGCCCCTCCCACACCAAATTTAAATGCCAATTTTACTCCCAATCATCCTTCATCAGGCAGTGCTCCTGCAACTCCCAGTATTCAGGTAGTCCATCCTCAGTCAACCAATGTTGCTCCAAATAATGGGGTAAACCAGTCTGCCTATCGTTCCAGACCACAGCGACCAGTAGCAGTATTCACTCCCACTGGTAATATATATTAAATATGATGTACATATATACAATAAAACTTGTTTAATTCAAATTAAAAAAAGAAAAAGTTCATATTAACAAATTAATGAATTACCCAGAACTTATTAAACTCAAAACAAACAAACAAAAAAAATGCTGAAAAAATTAAAGTCAAACCAAAATTAATTTAATCATCATCATAATAATTATCTGTTTATTATTTTATTTAAAGGAATATTCTCATTAATTTTGGCATTCTTTTTTGTCCATTAATTAATTTTAATAATTAATTAAACTAATTTCATAGGTATCCTTGAAGTAATTTATATTTTGCAATAAACTTTTATGTTTTAACAAAGTATAGTCTATTTTAGTGGTCTTCAACCATTGGTTCGCGGACCGGTGCTGGGACGCAGAAGTTTTTTATCGGTTCGCGGTAGACTAACAGGAAAGTTTGTAATAACAAAATAATGAGTTTAAACTTTTAATTAATATAAACAATTTTTATTTATTTTTTCCTCTCATTTTTACCCAATTAAATAAAAAGAAACAGAACGAAAACAAAATCTAATCAATCATACATAAATTAATTTGTTTTTTTAGTTATCACAGATGTTTATGGGGGGAGGGGATAGAATTAATTATTACTTTTCTAAAAAAATTTAAAATTAAAAAAAAAAAAGTTTTTTATTATACAAACTCCATATATATATAACTTCATCTAAGGCTAAGCAGTTTACATCTTTAAGAAAATTTATCTATAGACTTCTGCCAGTCCGCGAAACCTTATTCTTATTTTTGCCGGTCCACGAAACCTTATCCTTATTTTTACCGGTCAGCAGGTGTGAAAAGGTTGAAGACCACTGGTCTATTTTATCAATGGATAATTAAGCTGAAGTTTTTAATTTAATTCCTAGGAATCATTTACCAACTTTTCACATTTATTAAAAGGAATTTCAAAGATTAGTAAGTAGTGTTATTATCATGTGAAGCTTTATTTTTTTTTTTTTTTAAATATTGTAAATTTGTTCTCTCTTGTAAATTGTTTTAAGTGAAATAAATAAATTGAAAAGTTAAAATAAGTATTATTATAACAATAAAATTGTGCCAACATACATATAACATAAAGCTATATAAATGATAATAGTGCTTTGGAGAAAGTATATTTCTCATAATCATAGCTATGATTATGAGAAATATACTTTAGAAAGCACTATTATCATTTATCTAGCTTTATGTTATATGTATGTTGGCACAGTTTTATTATTATAATTTGATAAATGTAAAGTAGAAATCTATGATTTATTACTTAATAAGGCAGAAACTTAAAAAAAAAAAATGAAGATCTATAATTTAAAAGTTATGAGTAAATAATTGTTTAAAAAATAAGTAATTATAATTTTTTGTTAATAAAGATTTTCCTTAAAATAGAAATAAAAAATTATTTTAAAAAACATTTGTTTTACTAGTTACAATTGGTAGAGAAAACAATATAAATTTAACTAAAAATAATTTAATTTTTCTAATCCATCAGTATCTGCTGCATTAAGAACACTCCTCTTTTTTCACTGTTATGCATATTGTCTTTTTTAAACAAAAGGTTTTCTCTTAAAATATTATAAAGTTTTCAATATGTTTTCACATTTTTTATATATAAAATTATAATAAATAATTTAAAACATTAATGCATTATCTAATACATTCAAACTAAAATTCTTTTAATTGTTATGTGATTATAAAAAATTAACAGTAAAAACAAAGGCCTATAAATAAAGCTTTTAGTTTCAGAGAAACCTTATCAGAGGCTGACATGTTGTCTCAGTATTTTATACCGTCTAACACCCCATAAATAAATACTGCTGATTACTAAATTTTGAGTAATAGTGTTGGGAAGATATATTTTATGGTCATATTTATTTATTTTTGAAACTAAAAGTTGTAATTCTGGGCCTTTATATTTCTCTATTAGATAAAATAACAATAGAGCACAGTGCTTTCAGTCATATACCCATAAATCTAATTATTATAAAAAATGCAATTGAATTATATATAAAGTTTTTTATAATTTTGTAAAGATATTAATGGATAAGATTTTATGTGAAAAAAAATATTTTTTTTTGACTTCTTTGAGGTATTGATTGAATTTTTTCGATTTTCTGGAATACAATACAGATAATGAAATTGATAATCATAATTGAAGTCAAGATCAGATGTTAAAAGAAAATTTATGTCAAAAAACAAAATTAATATGATTAAAGATAGCTAAACATTTTAATGTGACTATATAAAAAAAAAGGTCTAGACTACCCTTTATTATTTAAATATTAATTTATTTTAAATATTATGTACTGTTTGATCAAAATAAATATTCTAACCAAACAAAATTAGGCTGATAAAGTTATGATTCTTAAAAAAATGTTTTTGGAAAGTTAAAACACAATTTGAGAAAATATATACAGTTACTTAATTGTATGTCATCTGATCAAGGATAGCTGAAAAGAAATTTAAGAAAGTTAATTAATCTGATAAATATATAGAAAGTCAAAAATTTTGTGTAATTTACAACTTTTAATTTTTACCAGAAAAAAATATTTTAATAGTATGAGAAATAATTGGTATTCTACAGTTTTCAATGTAGTGATTGAATTATTTTAAATATCTATCCCTGAATATTTCAATCTAAATAGTAAATTGAAAACATTTTATATTATTCACATTTGAATTAAATAAGTTGTACTGTATTTTATTATAAATACTTTTTATTCTTTTTACAGTAATGTATTTTATTTAAGACTTATTATTATTATTTGATTGGAATTATATATGTATAAAAATTTGGTTGCCATTGAATTGTGATAGATGAGCTTTAGGTATTAACTCATCTGATGTGGAGATGATAGCTTTAAAATTGTAATCTTATGTGACCACATCTCATTTTAACTTTTCGATAATTGACTGGTGGTATAGGAGCTTATTGATGTTATAAATCATATTTTACTCTTGATATGGTATCTTGTTTCATCTTAGTTATATTATTCATATTGTAAAAATATTTTTGGGATGTACAAACTATTATAAATGTTCATTTTTTAATTTTTATTATTCCATTTATATCCTCTTTATTCTTGGAATATTTTTTTTTCTTTATTAATTAAATCAAAGGTTAATCATTTTGATGCCTCATTTTTATTATATCCATTTCTTCTTTAATAATTTATTATTAAAACGTATTTTTAGTTTAACAAAATAAAATTATTTTAAATAAATTGATAAATGATAATAGAAAAGTGAGATTAGAAAATATGAATGACATTTATATAGTAAATTGTTGGAATTATAAAAAAGATAATATGTTTCATATGTAGGAATAACACAAAATAATGCTTTTATGTAAGTAGCTGACTAAAAAATACAAAATAACAAAGTAATCCCCTCTCAGTTAATTTATCATTCTTGGAAAATATCAGGGATCTTAAGAAACCAGATTTGTTATAAAACAATTGTAGGAATATTGTCATTTCATAAAAGTATTTGAGGCCTTTTTCATTTTTATGATTTATTTGCACCTCAAATGCTTTTATGAAATGACAATATTGCTGCAATTTCCAATTGTTTTATAACAAGTCTAGATTCTTAAGATCTCTGATATTTTCAAGAATGGCAAATTAACTGAGAGGGATTATAGTCATCTATTTACATAAAAGCATTATAGTAAATCAATATAGCACTAAAAATGCAATAAAATACTACACATCTTTAGCTTTGCGGTTATTGCATTTTTAGTGCTATATTGATTTACTATAATAATCCAACATGCAAAATTTTAAAAAACTAAATTCGTAATAAAAGCATTATCTAATTTTTTTTTTTTTTACATGTTATTTTTTTACTTTTTAGTTATATTTACACATCATTTTTAAAAAATGATTAAAACTACAAAAAAATCTAATAAAAATTGAAATAATAAGACTTGAAACAAAAAAATACGCTCTAATAAACGAATTCTAAATTGAAATATCACGTGATCATCTACTATATAAAATATATATTGGCTTTTTAATTAATTAAGTAAATGAATATTAATAAAATTTTATTCTACAAATATGTTTTCATCATTTGTATATATATTTGTAATTAATTTAATAATGAAATCAATATTAACAAAATTTTATTCTATAAATGTAATATTTCTATTGGTTCAGTTGTTAAGGAGTTTTTTAAGGATGTGACATCTAAACAGAAATGGATTGTTTTCATTGTTAATTCAAAAATGTGGACATACCAATGGAAACACATTAAGGGAAGTTAATAAAATCATTTAGGTTGAACCAATATTTAAAAATAGAAATTCAAATATCTATACAAGAATATATACATTTTAATTTTGAAGTAAAAAAATGGTAGAAATAGTTGAAGAGTATTACAGTAAAGGTTGGTTAAAGAATATTAACACATTTAAAAAGAAAGTCCAGATTTAAATAAAAATAATAAAAATTTAATAAGTAAGCATTTATAGTAAAAATAAAAAAAAGGTTGTTTTCTCTTAGCGTGTTGAAACCGCTTGAGGGCGTACTTTCTATGTAAACAAACAGAATAATAATGTTATCGGGCCATTGTGTTTTTTTTTTTTTCAACTTTATAGTGTTTTTTTTGATTTACAATAAAATCATAAATAATGAAATTTATCTAAAAGAAATAAAAAATAAATTGGATAAACTTTTTTTTTTTTTAATTTTTTTTTTTCTAAAATGAAGTTTGTAATTTTAACAAGAATAAAAACAATATTGTGGCAATGCAAATCAAATTTTAACATGAAGAAAAATAAATAATTTCTCCAAAACAAAAACATCGTGGCAACACAAGAATAAAAAGAAATAATTTTCCCAAAACAACATCGTGGCCACGCAAATATAATTTGTAATTTTAATAAGGATAAAAAGAAAGAATTTATTCAAAACAACATTGTGGCCAAAAATAAAACCGGTATTTTCGATTGGTCTCGCGATTTATCTCATGCAAACGTGAATTTTAGCATGATTTCGTAAAAATCACACTTACCTCTCCCCTTTGACAATTGATTAAAGTGTCACCCTTGTCTAGAGAAACGGGGCAAAGTTTTCACAATTTTTATTACCTCATACTACATTATTGGATTTTAAAAATAATGACTTGGGCATGCGAATTTGAAGACTTTTGTCAGTCACAATTACAGACACCCTCACAAAATACTGCAGCGAAATTTAAAATGCGATTGTTCGTATAAATTGCAAATGGCGTGTCCTACTGTAGCATAGAAATAAGCACCGCAGATAAGTAAATGGACTATTTTTATCCTTAACCATCGGAATAGAACATTATATAGCGGTGCGGCCACTTTAACAGCATATTTCTGTGCATTTGCATAGAAATTATGGCCTCAAGCAGTTTCAACACGCTAAGAGAAAACAACCAAAAAAAAAAAAAAAAAGTAAATGTATAAGTAAAGGCAAAATATTTTATTAAATTAGTAGCTAATTAGAATTTTTGTTTTTAAAGAAATACGAAGAAGATATATAAAAAAAGGAATATAATTTGATGTTTTAGATTATTTTGTTAAGATCAGAATATGTACTTAAGAAATAACCAAACTTAAAAAAAAATTGAAAGAAGCAGGATAAAGACATTGAATTGGGAGAAAAAAGTATTTTGATTTTAGAAAATAAACATTTATATAGAAATTTTTTGTTATTATACTTATTATCTTTTGTAAACATAAATTATAACTATAAGTGGATTTATTAAAGATAGGAGAATTATTATTGTTATGTACTATAAACAGTATGTATTTTAAAATAGTTTATAAATCTGCATGTCTTTATAGAAATAGACCTTGAAAATGACCATAGAATATCATTCAAACATACGTGGGAATATATTGAACGATGATCACTGATTATATAAATTAAAATAAATGCACTTTCACTATTGCAGCAAACCGGCCCTTCAAGAGAAGTCTAATACAGAAGGTGGATAAGACCAACAACACCTATAACCACATTTCCAGGCTAAGAACTCTTTGGCTGCTAAATTCAAATCCTTGCCATCCAAAGCATTTTTATTTGTGACTAGGTAAAACCCCAACTAATCATAAGTTATAATCAGCATGCCTAGATGACAGGTATACAATTTAGCACTTGATATATCCAAGCTAGCTCTTTTATTTAATTGTGGGAACACAAGCTTTGACACCCTGCTTAATGCTTATATTTAACTATAAATTGTGTATTAGTGGTGCAATTATAAAAAAGAACTGACCAAACAGTAATTAGCAAACAAACTATTTATTTAAACGCACTTCAATTAAAAGGTATGATAATAAAGAGTATTGTAATAAAAGAGCATTATAAATTTATTTAAACATATTTCTAGTTAAAATATATGATAATAAAGAATATTATGACTAAAGAACATTATAAGTTTAAACATACACATATTAAAATATATTATAATAAGAATTCAATAATTAATTTAAAGCTTTTTACATATTAAAAATACATTATGAGAAAAATTAAATATGCACACACATATTAAGGTTTAATTCTATGTAATAACTTATGGGAGATACTTAAAGATTGCTATGGCTATTAGAGTTTAACAAAGTTTTTTCTTCGAACATGATTCAGTTTTATAAATGGGAATAATAAAGTTCATAGTTACCTAGGATTTTTGGCGGATTGTGCTTTACATTTCGAGGGACATGACCCTTACTTTCTCCTGCTATATTGACCACCAACCAGTTGGATTTTGGACTCCATTAATAGTTTTTCTCCTTGCTGACTTTCCACATTTACTGAGATATTTTTTGAATGTTCAGATCATAAGATGGGCATGATTTCTAGATGGAGAACTTTTGCTGTGTAGAGTACCAGGACTGAAAACTGGCTGCATGCTTCAATGACTGTCTAGCACTGCATGATGCTAGGTAGTTCTTCGGTAAATATGAATACACATGCTCGTATGCTGAAGATGTCAACGGTCTTCACTGTCTTCTCTTCTTTGGAAACTTTTACACGGTAGCAATAACAAATATGATAGTACTATAATGTTAATTTTAATAATTAATAATCTTAATAATTATGAATGGATTTATCTGTCCTTTTATATATTTCCTCCTCATTGTTTTTTTAGTTATCACTCCGATCTGATTTAATTAGTTTACAATTTTATTAATCAATTTTCCATTACGCTTTAATCTGCATTTTTGCTTAGGTTAATCTAGTATTCTGATAGGATACAGTCTTGAAACCTTTTTTGTTTTTTCACTTAATGTAATTAGAGTTAATATTCCCTTTCTTCTATCTTTATCAGTCAAGCAATCTTTAAGTGGATTTAAGTTTATAAGCTTTCTTTTCACATTTTAATTCAATTTTTATTTTTACATTTTTTTTCTTCTAAATTTATAAAAAGAGAGAGTTGTTTTCATTTCTCACTTAGAAGTAAACCCCCCCCTTCTAATTGCTCTTTAAATACTAAACTTTTATTATTGTTTTTTCTAAATAGGATGACGCAATGCTCTATCTTTTGGTGAGTCCATTTCTAAAAAAAAAAACTTGAAACTTTTTGGTCTAATATCTCATTTATTAAAACTTTACTTATTTCTTTTGTAAAATTTAATTCATCATTTACAAATAAATAATTCCACAATATTTTTATTTAAAAAATTTTTCATTTTAGAATCTTAAACTAACCATAATTTTTCTTAAAAAGTTGCAAAACATGTAATCTATTCGCTAGCAGTACAATATAATGATAAATGCAGGAAATAATTTGATTCATAAATAAAACAAAGTTTGTAAAGTCAAACAATATGTGGAAAATTATGTATACATTGGAATTAATGGGTCAATTTTGAAAGAAGAAAAAAAGAATATTTATTAGATGGTCATTTTGATAAAAATATTTTTAATAATACTTCAGTAACAATAAAAAATTTCTATTATTAGCATATGTGTACTAGCTGTTTGTGGAGCCACCATTTATATACTAAAAATGGTATTTGTAAAGTATTCACTGTACAGCCTTTGGTGGTGCTGTTTCTAGTTAAAAACAGAGCGATATAACATTACCGGGCCGCTAGATTTTTTTTCTCTCTAATATATCGTATTTTGACATATGGCTGTAATTTTTTTCTTTTTAATATATTGTTTTTTTGTTTTTTTTTTTAGACATAATTATTTTTTTTTGTTTTCATTTGATAAATTTAAAACTATAATGGACACTTTTATTTTTTTTTTGGATCTCAAAAGTACATAATGTTTGACATAAGCCTTTTTTTTTTTTTGGATTTCCATTTTAAATTTCTGTTTTTTGACAGACGTCTTTTTTTTTTTGATTTGGATTCGATACATTTCAAAGTATAAGGGACAGTTTTAACTTTTTTTGGAATATCTCAAATATACACAATTTGGTTTACATACGACTTTCTTTTTTTTGCCTTTTAATATACTGGTTTTTTTTTTTACACAGGCGTCTTTTTTTTTGTTATTTAAAATTAGAATCGACACTTTCTTTTTGAATTTGTTAAAAATGCGGGTTGCTGTTTATTGATTTAGCAAAAAAGTCAAAGCTGTCCAACAAACTCCGCCTCAGATGTTCATATTTGCTTATAAACGAAAAGAATTATTTTTTATTTTGACTAATATATCGATCAAGAGAGTCGATTCTCTTCCAGCCAAAAGAAGCATAAAATTGTTGATTGATTTGAGAAGAATACGAAACTGTCCAACCAACTCCGCCACACTTGGCTGTAAAGCCCTACCCTTTGAACACTGACATTCTGGATGTTAATTAATTGACTTACAGATCAAAATAATCACAAACAAAACACAGATTCTTTTAAATCAAATAAATTTTATTTACCACGTATGACTAAACCAAATCAACTGCGTCATCTTTTTCTCGCTTTTTTCGGACATTCCCCAAATGCAATAATGTGGTAGCCATTTTGTTCTTCTTTTGTTACTCTCGTCTGAGTCGCAACAGAAATGGTACTTTTTCGCCAACAACTACAATCGTCTGACAGAGACGTTGACATCCTTTTTTTGGGTTCCAAATAACAACAAACCCCCCAAAAAAACAAGCTCGGACAAATCTAAAGAATACGCTGATAGTTACTAGTAGGCCAAAAGATCTCAGTTGGGAAGTACAGAAAATCATAAACATCAACAAACAAACAGTTGGAAACCATTCCAGTGCATACACTCTCAGTTTAAATTCGAGCCAGAATACAAATTTGCTCCCTATACATGGGAATTAACTCCGTGATGAAAAAGCGGCAAACTAGACGATCATCTAGTGTTGCTAGTTTAGACGTAGGGTTAGGAGCGCGGAAGAATTGGCCGCTGATTCTAACCACTACATCTATTGTCTCTTGTTAAGTGGCTAATACGATCGCTAGTTGTGTATTAGCTGTAAACTTCGGCCGCGAAAGCGGTATTATTCTGTGTTTTTACACAGAAACAGTGCCACCGCAGGCTGTACAGTGAATACTTTATAAATACCCTAAAAATAAACAAGAATAAAAACTATGAAAGATAATCTAATTTACTTATAAAACAAATCTGAAAATAATATCTTTAGCAAACAAATTGATTGAAAAACATTTTAATAAGTATAATCACTGCAAACATTTGATGAGAAAATTTTATTAATGATAATGGCAAATAGCTTAAATGAAGGCAAAACAAATATTGTCAATAATCTGCTAAATGGAAACATTATCTAAGAAATTAGATTATCGATACAGGTATATTTGCTTTGATGACATTTTTTAAAAATATTTTTTAATAATTATTTTAGTTCCTCAAAGAAATTAATTTCATGTTTTCAGATATATAAAACTTTTATTTTTATTTTTTAATGTTTGCATTGAAAATGTTTATTTTTCAATCATTACTTGCTTGTTAAAGATATTTTCAATTATATTTTAAAAATAAATTATATTTTTATGTTTTCAAATAAGTATTATTTTCATTATTTTTGTATGTGTGTGTTTTTAATTTTTTTCTACAAAAAAAAAAAAAAAAATTAACATTGATTAATGTATTTTTTCTACTTTGGTAAATGGATTGTGATTACATACATTCAACTGGCAGCAAATTTACTATAATGTACTATTCATTGAGATCTCAGAGCAAAATATTGAAGAAGCTATTATAATTGTCTTCGAAATGTTGCAACACCACAGCCAGCATAACTTTTTACTGTATTATTGTTTTCACTGAGACAAACTAATAGCAATGTCTTTGAACTATTGTTATGCCATGCTTAGGGAAGAGTGACGATTTCTTAATACTATATCGATTTAATTCAAAAATTGCTTCCACTAGTTTTATATATGTGACAAAGATATGCTAGTGTAAGAAAACATGATTAGTGCATAGCATATAAATGTTAATTTTGTTATTTTTATATAAAGCAATTAAGAAAATCTTTTAAAATATTGTAAATATGAAAATATTATATATATATAAAGTGTAATTATTAAGAAAATATTTCCTTATTTGTATGCTATTGAATTTAGGCAGGACTTGATATCACTGGCTGGCTATATTTAGAATGTGATGAGTAACATTATAAAGAGTAGGATGAAATATATCAGAATGACGATGTTTTGAGATATTTTTACAGGTGATTTTAAAATTATTGAATAAAGGAATTAGGCTTGAGTATAATGGAGAGTGTCATATAAAGAAATATAAAAAAGGGGAGGGAATTTAAACTTAAGCATAATGGAGAGTGTGGTATAAGGAAATAGAAAAAATGGGAAGGGAATTTAAACCTAGATAGTAGCATATGTAATATTTGTTAAATTAGACTTGTTGAAAATAGTATGCTGAACAACAAGCAATAGCACTAATAATGATAATGCTATTATTTGATAAACTTATCTTTTACAAAAGGAAGTTTTTGGAACTAGAGATCTTTCTTTTCTGAAAATAATTTAAAATAATATGTGAATATCCAAAAATTTTAATCATAATGATGTATCCATTATTGATATCTCAACTAATTGGCTCAAAATTGATTATGTATTTTATTTATTTATTTATTGTGACTATGGAAGATATTTATGGGCATAATTATTAAATTGAGGATGTCCTAACTATAAAAGGCCATTCAGTTGGAAAATCACATCCTGGTTGAAAGCTTAGTCTTGTGATACATTTTTTAAAAATAATGTTTATTTGTGGCTAAATAATGTTCTTCACTAGAAAGATAGAAAAATTCTGTTTTCTATGATATTGTATTATGATGTTCAGTCATTAGAATAATTTGTTCATTGAACTTTGTAATAAAAAAGAAAACATATATGTACAAATATTTTTTATTCATGAAATATTTATTTAAAGTCAGATATGGTATACCTATGTACAATATACTATATAATTTGTTTTTTTAATATTACTGTTATTTATTTTTTACTTTTTATATTTTATTTTATATTAGCAGTATTCGAAGGTAATCAACTCAGCTCAAGCAGCAGCAGTTCAGAATCCATCAGTTCTCGTTCTTCTGGTCAGAATCATTCCTATTCTTCTCCACAAACAAGTAAGAAAAAACATCACTCCCACAGTTCTGGACACAGCTTCTTCCGTACGTCTTTCGTTACTAACAGAGCTTGCAAATTTGCCTGAATAATGGTGTTGTTTGCATGTGCTAGTTATTGTTAGCTTTTTGTTTTTTATTCCTTCTTTTTAACAATTCTGCTGATTTTACATAATTAACATATTTCATTATTCCATTCTCCTATGAAAACCTATCAGATTATAAAATATTGTTATTGCTATCAGAAATCTTAAGTTAACAGCATTGTTGTTATTTGTACATTTGACTGATTCATGTTTCTTTGTGTGCATATAAAATACATTTTTATTTAAAAATAGTTATGGGAAGAATTTAATTTACAATATTTAATAATAAAACTTTTACCTTTTGTAAAACTTAAACTAGTAAATGATATTATTATTTTTTGTTTTTTTTAGCAGTTATTTTACAATTTCTATTTAGTATTGCTGACTTTTTAACTAGCTGTAGAGGAATTGTTTTTAATAAAATAAAAATAGTCTTTAAATTATAATTATTTTGTTGCTGTACTTTTTCAGCAGTCAATTGATTAAAAGAAATGCATTAGTTTATTTTAAAGTACTTAATAATTTTTTTATTTTATTAAATAAAATAGACAATGAATGAAGTAGCGTAATGTATGAATTTGGCAGTAAGAATTAAATTCGTTGTAGCTTATTGCAAAAGTTGCCACTTTTTCTGATTAGATAATTAGATAGTACTTAAATGGAATATAAATATGATTCATTTTTCAATTTTTTATATTCTCATTGATTTAAAGTCATTAGTTTTTTAGATTTAGCACAATAGTAGAGAGATGGATCTTATGAACTAATTGTTTCTGAATTTGATTCTTATCTTAATGAGGTAAAAACAAAGAAAAACAATTGTGGTCATTCAAGTAGAACTATTGTATTCAGTCTCCCACTTAAATCTCAACTTAAAAAATGTGAGTTAATTTAAATATCTTAGTAGCTAAGATAGATTTACTTGTTGAGATAAATTGCAGATTCTGCTGAGCTGCTGTTGCATTTAATATGTTAAAGGATAGAATATTTTAGCTTAGTGATATATTTACTGAAACTAAAGTAATAGTATGTAGAAAGTTATTTATATGATTTATAATATAAAATGGAGATTTGAGCCATCTATTGACTTAACTTAAAAGTATTAGAAAAATTTCCTTTAAAGATGGTCTATAAAATTCTAAAAATATTATAGACCAATCTTTATGTTCTTCAGCTTGCAAAATATGATAATATAAGGTAGAGACAACTAACAAGTTACAGTCTATGCACTAATTTTTTTTTGCATGAATTCAGATGCATCATATAATCATATCTTTTGCATTATTATTCAATTTTTGTATAAAATAGGGTAATATAGATAAATAATATTTAGAAAAAGTTTGGAAGTTCAAAACTTATTTACTTTAATGAGACTTCTGAGTCTGTTGTGCACTTACCAGTCTTTTAATAGTTGGAGTTAAGTTGTTAATGAAAGCAGCAAAGCTGTTTTCAAATTTGCATTAGTTATTCATGATCATTTCATTGTTTGACAATTTCATGAATGCAAATGCTTGCTTACATCTACAGTTTCCAGAACTAAAAAATTTTGACCAAAATTATATCAATCATTTTGAAACAACTTGTATTCATAACACATTCCTTAAAAGAATTAAATGCTTCAGTAATATCACAGTCCTGAAGATTCAAATTAATAATTTTAATCTTTAATAATTGTTAAAATTTAGTATACATGTTTGATTCTTTTAATGAACATTATCAGTTTTTTTGTGAATATGATTGGAATAATATTTATTTTTTAATGCAACTATTATACTAATTTATGATCTGTAAACAATCCGCTCTTGTAAGTGCTCATGTAATGTGAACTTCTCTAGTATTCTGACTTCTTACTATAATATAATCTAATAAATGTCATTGTTTTGAATGTGATTACATCCATGTTTTTTATAGCTTTTTTTTTTTTTGCTTAAACAAAATGTGATTGTCAAATCATGTGTTGTGCATAAATTTTGTAATAACATACCATTTGAATTCACAACACCAATAACTTTATTTCAACTAATTTTTGACTAATGTCTATTATTTGTACCAACATATGCATTAAAGTTTCCAAGAAGAAAGAAATTGATCTTTTAATAATATTGCCATAATAATGCCATGCGACAATGAGTAAAAGCTTTCATTCTCTGAATCTAAGATTGGAGCATAGGCACTAATAGAATGAACAGTTGTATCATTATGCAAATGAGTTTTAATACCATTAGTATTTCACTGATACAATAAGGAATTCCAACAATAGAATTAAATGTTACAGCAAATCCAACAGCATGCATTCCTCTTTTACTGACTGATCTGCTTTTCCAAAAAAAATAATTTTTTATCCATCCATCTGCTCTATTAAACCTCCTCTGAGACACTTAATTTCACTAAGAGCAGCTATATCAATCTTAAATCTTGACAGAAATTTTTAGCCTCCAGTGCAGTCTTCTATTTTTGTCTTGGAGAATTTGTAGAAAGTAAAATTTGCACATTCCATGTATCTATCACTGGCTACTGTTTTAACACTAACTACTACTGATATTATTATTACTATGATTATTATTTCTATTGTTGAAATGAGTTAATCCAGTAAGCATTACATCTTAGCCAGACTGTGAAAAAGGCCATTTTTAGATCTCATTTTCTATGCCTTTCTACTTCTAGGGTACATAGGGGGGATTCATAATAGAGCTGCTTAAACATACGATATTTGCCAGACAAAAATCGTTTATTTAATAAAATACTATTTTAAAATATTTTATTTTATGGATTATTACTTCTATTCACAAATGTCTACTACTAATAATAAACATTTAAAAATAAATTAAGTTAAATATTTTATTTAATTAAAAGGAAAAAATATGAATCGGCAGAATTGAAATGTACTACTGAACTTTGTTATTAATACGTTTTTAGACCTTTTCTCTTTCTTTTAGGATTTGATTTAAAAAAAAAAAAAAATTCCAACTAATAATTTGCATGCCTTTTCTTTCAATATATATATGTACATATTCTTACCTATAAACCTATTATGCATATATGAATAAGAATTTAAACTTACATGTGTTGTATATTAATGTATGCATGTTATCATGTGTGAATGTCATGTATTAAGTATGTTTGCATATTTAAATATTATGTTTATCTTTGTTCAGTTTTTGAATTAAATATAATAGATGTCTATATTATATATTTATGTGTATGTGCATGTCATATATATATATTGTCCATATATACATATAATGTGATAATGTTGTTTATGTATAAATGTAATAATAAGTAATAATTTTATTCACTTAGTATTTTACAAATTAAGATTTTTACTTTTATTTTAAATTAAATTTTGTGCAAGCTCCATATGTGTTTTGTATATGCATTTTATGGAATGACTATGAATATTAACTATGTGTATATACATATATGCTGGAACAAAATATATTAAGAGGATGTCAAGTTTTGTAAATTATCTTCAGGCAGAAAAATAAATACTTTTATTTTTACACAGGCATGCACATATATATAAATAATATTATCATTACTTTTTATTCCCATCTTTTACCGAAATTTACACAATTGAAGAAAAACAATCAATCACTTGCTGGATATATGTTTTTGTAAATAATTGAGCTCATTGCAATGCTCACTTTGATATAAAGTTTGAACATAAATTTTTATCTAGAAAGATCATGAAAATTTCAATAGAGGGTGTAATATTAATATTATTTATTTGTTTGTGTGGTGTTTAATTAATTATTTACATTATTTAAATATTTATTTGAAAGCAAATTAGTTAAAAAATGAATTTAATTAAAAATTGCCTTGTGGATTAACATTTGGCTGATACAAGGAATCTTTATGTATATTAAAAATAAATTTACATTCAGACTTGAATGTCAGATTATGTGTTATAAGTGGATTCAAATAGAATTTGTGTTGAAATGTTTGGGGAACTCTTAACTCATTTCAAAGACTATTGATGACTTTGGTTCTTGACAGAAACATATTAATTATTTTTTTCATCAAATGATGCTTGAAAGATTGT
This sequence comes from Epiperipatus broadwayi, assembly GCA_028023455.1. Lineage (NCBI taxonomy): Eukaryota > Metazoa > Onychophora > Udeonychophora > Euonychophora > Peripatidae > Epiperipatus > Epiperipatus broadwayi. The sequence goes on from JAQFVV010000018.1 coordinate 12,491,184, forward strand.
AGAAATTTCTGTAAAGGATGTTCGTAAAAAATAATAATAATTATGTATTTGTGTAGTGTTTAATTTATTACTTATGTATAATATATACATTAATTATATAGAAGTTGGACAAATGATCTTATATATAAAATTTATTAATATAGTACAAAGCCCTGCTTGCATCTAGAATTAGTTTTATTTGATATGGAATTATGCAAAATTTAATTAATGTCTAGAGGAGTATCAAGATATTTTCTGTGGAGAAAAGTCTCACTAAGATGATTGGGAAGTTTGGGGTACATTGTGTTCTAGTATTTTCAAATAAATATTTGATTGCTTGGATTGTATAATTATAGTGAAGATAATCTTGTAGTCTTGACATCATGTTTGTATCATAGGATGAATTCTGTCTCCCAAAATATTCAAACTGACAGTAGATGTGATACATCCATACAGTGTAATAGTTGAATTAAGAACAAACCATAATAAGTTCTATAAATTATGATAGGTTTACCAGAAAACATTTTGATCATCAGATTTAAACTCGGTCCTTGATTAAAAAAAGTTTTAATATTGGTCAAAATATATAACAACATGCTATCAATGATTTGTTGCCTAGTTCTTATGCTTATTATACTATCTCTTTGTATCATAACATTTATCTCTTAAAATAGTGGTTTTGAAATGACATCTCAGCCATATAAATATTTTGTTTTTGAAACTCATGGTGGATTGTTTTTGATAGACATTGGAATGTTAATAAATTTGTTGTTGTCAATAGTAATTTTTTGTCATTTGTACTTTTTTTTATTATCTACAATTCTTCATTATATTAATCAATCTCATAAACATTGATTTCTAGGTATTTGATTTTAGCAGATTTTATCCTATCTTTATTGAACGCAACCATTTTTGGAATCATTGATATTGAAATGCTAAAGTGATCAATAGTTTTTGCTATTGATGCTACATCTGCTTAGGAACTAATAATATGATACTTTTTAAGTTTAGATCAGTCCAGATTTTTTTTTCATAGATTTATGGAATTACTATCACTTTTCTGTTAGATATTCTTTATTATTATTATTTTTTTTTGTTTTTTGCAAAAAATAAAATAAAAAGTAGGTCATTTATTTTCATATCTAGTTGGTATATAATTTATGTGCATGAAATAGTATTCCTATGGACAATATATGTATGCCTTATATATATATTAGTTGTGTTTATATATGTATGCCAATATAGTGTATATATCTGTACATCCATCTAGCAGATATTATGTATTTATGTAATACTTGTATTTTTTATAATGATTATAATTTATGGTAACTTTAAGAAACAATCATGTAAAATAATTGCAGCCATTTGGAAAAGTATCATAAATTATAATACATCTTTGGCCCATGAAAATCTTTTCATCAATATATTTATAAGTTTTATTAATGTATGTTAAATTTTCTAACCTAAGGCAGTTTAAGGCAACTAGCAATAGGGTATATGACTATGTGATAATAAATACTTAGTCATCATTGATGTAATTTGCTATTGCTTGTCTTCCACTTAACATAATTTATTCTAATATTACAAATTTGGAACTACACACAAAATTAATGAAGCTTCTAACATTATTTAGAAACATTTCTGTAGAGTAAATTAAGTTAGTATTGTAATCATTAATAATAGTGAGTGATACATGATAAAATTTGTTTTAATGCTCTTTCTAAAATTTGAAAAACAAATCTTTAAATTGAAATTGAAGAAAGAAAAAACCCCTTCAAAACTGACTACAACAATTTGGATAAACTTGAACATTTCCCTCTTGTTTAAAAAATAAATACAATGGAAAATCAATTTATATTTTTGAAATGAAAAACATTTTGTTATTTTAAAAAAGTGTAAGAGACTTGTAAAGATATTATGATCAATTACTTATGAAGTAATTTGATATTCAAGAATCAAAATGATGGAATGAGCATAAAAAATTATATTCCAATGACTGACTACAGAGATTTTTTTTTTACTTTTTTGAACTTGTTCTAGAAACCTCTTATTTGAGTCCACCAATAAACTAAACTATTCAGAGTTATAAATAATGTAATAAATAATTTATTTTATTGTACTACAAGTAAGTATATTCTTTTATTTTATTTTATTACCTACATTATTAGTAGTGTATTATTATTTTTTTTAGTGTTATAATGGATCATTCATCTCAATTCCACCAAATTGCAACTTTCCATCAGCACACAATTTTTTAAATATTTTGGATTTTTAAATATTTTGATTATTACTGTTCATAACCACATACACATTATATATATATATATATACATTGAAACAGACACATTGTTTCACATATATATATATATTTAAGATTTCTTTCCCTCCCCAGCTAAAGCAGTTTAAATTAAAAATAAAACTGACATGGTTCAGTAAATAAAAATTTAAATAAAGAAGCAAGTGACAGTGAATTAAAGTCACTTTTCCCAACTGCATTATAAAAACAAATAATAATAATAATAAAAAAAGGTAAAATGAAAATATAAAAGAAGCAAATATGAACAGGAATTAGATATACCTTTATAATACACAGATTAAAAATGCTTCTATGTAAAAATTAAATTGAATGAATGTGTTTCTACTTCAAATATACACCTATATCAAAGATGAGTTAAACAAATGAATAACTCAAATCTACACACATGAATTTGAGAATTAATCTTTTAATATAAATGAATGACTTGAACTTACATCCATAGATTTGGATTAAAGATGAATTAAATGAATAAATGATTTAAATCTACACATCTGAATTAGAGAATTAATATTTTAATATAAATGAATGACTTGAACCTACATCCATACGCTTGGATTAAAGATGAATTAAATAAATAAATGATTTAGATCTACAAATCTGAATTAGAGAATTAACATTTTAATATAAGTGAATGACTTGAATTTAAACCCAGATACTTGGAACAAAGATGAATGATTTGAATTTATATCCACATACCTGGATCAAAGTTGAATGACTTGAATTTATATCCACATACCTGGATCAAAGATGAATGACTTGAATTCATATCCACATACCTGGATCAAAGTTGAATGACTTGAATTTATATCCACATACCTGGATCAAAGATGAATGACTTGAATTTATATCCACATACCTGGATCACAGATGGACGACCGAGATTTACATCCACATGTCACAATCAAGGATGAATATTTTGTACAGAACTTACAGTTGAAGGACTTACTGCACCAGTCATCGACAATTATGAAAAGAATGATCAAATGTAAATCAAACTGGCCTAGGAATATATGTGCATGTATGAACTGATAATCCAAAGATGAACTGTCAATAACTTTTGTTGTCAAATAAATAAATCATTGTTATCTAAAACTAATCTATCTAGTCAGTTTCATTTTACATCACTCATCATTTATTGCATTTGTTCACAAGAATCTCATACCTCCTGAGCTATGTTCGGCATAACCAGATCTGAATAAGTAAGTAAGATTGTAGTAAGCTGGAACTCTAGTGAGGCCGTTTGGGAAACCAAACGAACAAATTTTCTAGATGTTTCCAGTCTCTTGAACGCTAGCAGGAAATATTGCTGTAGGGTGGTAAGATAAACATTGGGTAATGCCAATCTTTGTTTCCATCCTGCAATATGCTCATTAGGAAATAGTTACAACTGATAACATAGGTTGTACGGGGGTCCGGTTACAATATATATATATATGTTATATAAACATGTAATCAATATGAAATTGCCTTAATATAGATATATACATTTACATATGTTTTGTAATGTATATGTATTATATATTCACTGTAAATATAATATATAATAACTGCAGTATGTTTGAGCATGTTTTTTTTTTTTTTAGCTTTAAACATTTCTTAAAGACTTGTCATTATTAGTTTTAAAAAAAATTGATTTTACTCGCAATTGTTGTTTTTAGGGATACTCATGTAAACAAAATATATAACTTAAAGCTGTGGAATTTATTCTATTGGGACTTTTCACATTACTTTAGTGTTCATTTATTTGTACTTGTGAATTATAATCGATCTAATTTTACTCTTTTATAATTTGTAGAAAGCAGTATTTTTAAAGTTTAATCAATGAATTGTATTATTTTAATGCCTTTTATCACATTCTAGATATTGTGTCTTTAGATGAAGAATATATTTTTTAGAGTAATGAATTTAAAACAAAATTGAAGATATTTAATCTATCTTCTTTTAATCACAGTACAATAGTGATATTTATTCTGCTATTTTAAAAGATGGAATTTAACCTTTTCACTGATGATTTTAGGTATTGGCCCTCTACTTAAACTGATTCTTTTAGTTATTGGCCCTCTACTTAAATCTGAGAACAATGTGATTGGTCTGTGTCATTTGCAATCAGTTCTTTTGTTAAAATATTAATCTAAAATACACAGAATTTTTTTAATTCAGCTTCTAAAAATTGAATAATTTTAGATTCAAATTGGTTAAATGTAAAAAAAATAAAAATAATGTTAATAACTGTCGAAAAATATAAGAAAAATGTGTAAAAAATAGGTAGCAGTAAAACAAAAGAATTATAACTCAACCAATGATTGTGCCGTTATTCAGATCAACAGCGGTCGAGTAATTCTCTTTTTATTTCCAGTTTGCTTATTTCTCTTGTAAAATTTAAAATTTTCCAAATCAAACTTTATATTTCCATAAAGTAACATCAAATCTTATTTATGAATGTAAAAAAGATAGATGTTATTATTTACTTCACTTAACGTACACAGCTCGTTGTCGTGTCTGAATCTTCATTTAGAAACACGCCTAGGAATTTCCTGATTACGTTATGTAGCAATAATATTTTTTGTTACGGATGTTTCTCCAAATGTATTTTTCTTCTAATATTTAAAATTTTCCGAGTCAAACTTTATGTTTTGATAGAGAACTATATTTTATTATTTGTGAACATAAAAAATTGCAATAAATGTAATTATTACAACAAAATCATTACGAATGTGTATAACATGAATTGTCTTTGTTAGTGTTGCTCGTTTGTCAATCTGTCATTTAGAAACACGCCTAGAAGATTTGGTAGTATCCAATCAGAGAACAAAGACAGAGGGGTGTAACAAGTAGGCTGTCAAAATTATTGATTTTTTTGAAAAAGTATAACGCTATATGCGGATGTTTTTAGAACTAAAATTGAAAGCATGAATTTCCTATCAAATAAGTCTAAAATGAAGAAATTGCGACCAAAATTGACCAAGAGATGGCGCATGCAAACATTAAACGCATCACATCGCGTCGCATAAAGACAAAAATTTTTCAAAAGACGTGGCGTCTCCGTAACTCTCAGTTAAAAGGTTAAGTAATCTAATTATAGCCCACTTAACAAGTACACCTGGGTTCTCTTTTTATATGGGATAGATACTTCCACAGAAAGCCTGCATAAAAAAAATCGCACAAAAATAGACTTTACTTACCTTGAAAAATTTGGGATACATTCTGTAATTTTCAAAAATTGCATAAAACCACAGCAACAACATAAAATTACTTTAAAATTTGCATAAAAAAAATAAGGAAATAAAAGTATGACAAAAAAAAGTTTCAAATATTTGCAAAAAATTGATACAAAACAAAGTTTTTTTTACTTTTTTATTAACTATGTAATTTTATTCAAAACAATATGTTTTTATGTGTAATTTATTGTATCATACATATTTTAATCATTATCACTATTTGATAATATGCAGGTTCGTTTGTGAACTGGTGAGAAATCAGATTCGTCACAAGAGGAAACACATATAGCTGAATTAGCACCAGTTTCAGTCTTGTGCTGTGTTAATGGTTTTCTGGTGACAATGTAATCTGTGATTAATTAGACAATGATTTTATTAATTGTTTATGAAGCTTGCGATATCCAAATGTACAACTATTTAGCTGCCATTGGAATTTAAGAGCTCGTTCATAATTCGTGTCATTAACAAGAAAATGATTTTCCAATTGATTAGGAAGTTGATTTTCTTGAATCATTTTTGCTGTGAAACGAACAGGTTCCACTTCAGTTTCATTGTTTTTTTCTAAATCTTCTACAGATCTAAATTTATCGCCAAACTTTTTTCCAACAGGCATTTAAAGTATGTAAAATTTAATGCGAGTATATAAAACGGGGAAATTGCGATTGTAAGTGAAATATGAACTTCTTTATTGCATAAAAGAAAACTGCATAAAAAGATATTAAGAAGAAACATGAATCACATAACTTCAAAATCGCATTTAAAAAATTCACATAAAAAGAGACCCAGGTGTATTTAGGTCTTCTGTGTTCCCAGGAGGGGGGGGGTAACAATACCAACTGGGTAGCATTAATAAATTATTAAATAAACTCCATTCAAATTAAACTTAACAAACAAGTTTATTCACCTGTTAAAAGAAAATATATATAAATAAAAGAATAAATAGTTCTTAGAAATTACTTTCTAATCTCTACACTCCATAATAAACTTGTGGTTTGGCAATTTACATATTCTGTCATGTATCACAAATTTAACTAGTCTTTATTTTTAGATGTTACCATTTATTGGGTTTCTCATTCAATCCTAACAATAGACAAAGGAGAGCCTGGAACAAACTTATTGTCTAACAGCCATATATACACACATTGTAAATTTAATCTCATTAGTATACACACATTGTAGATTTATTCTCATTAGCATATATTAATATTAATGGCATTCACATGTGTCTGAGAAAAATGTAAAATTTTCTAGGGTGTTAAATAATAACTAGAGAAATATTCATGCACTCTTGATTCTGATTATGAAAATTTACTAGTAAACTTTATTTACAATGTCAACATATAAATGCAAAGACATACACTTCTCTCTCACTCTAGAAAATAATTCTATTAGTTACAAATGGTTTTCTATGTACTCTTCACTGTATCAATAGTCTTATTGGACCTTTTTCCTTTTGTTCAGTTTTTTGTTGCTATTTTTTAGGAGATAATAAATCCTCCACAGGCATGTTTGCGGATTATTAGCTGCAGCTAAGTTTATTATCTCTATCTGATTATCAGTGAGTGTTTAATCATTTGAGCAGTTGAAATGATGGTACACTCCTTTTCTTTCACAAAAGTGTTTACTCTGTCATTTTCTTATTTTATTTGGGTGTTAACTGAATTTGATATCTCTATCTTGTGAGTCTGTAAATGATTTACTGTGCCTCTTTACTTGCTTTCTATTATCCAATTGAATTAATCTCACTTGTCTAGACCAGTGATCCGCAACCTTTTAGATATTGTGGACCACTAACATAATTTTTGGAGGTACGAATTAATACGAGCATTGAGTATGATATACATATTAATAATTTTAGTTTTAACATAATAATATATAATAGTAACATATATTAAAAATTAGTGTGACATTTGCTGCTCTTGGTTTAAAATTATTTTACCAACCCTTGGCTCCAATGATGTGCCTGGTATTTCAAATCTTACATATTAAGCCTGCATTCTGCCCATCCCTCATCTATGTATTTAAATGGATACTGTTCTATACATGAGGGGTCAGAGTGACTTGAGGTCAACATGGGCATGGCAATAATATTGGCATCAGCATGGGATTTGGGAATTCTATCATCAGATTTTAATGGTATGGATGGTTGAAGAGTTGGAGGTTGGAGTGGGTTGAAGCCTGTCCATTAAAGTGTAAGGATTTGCTATCTTAATATAAACTGACCACTGATTATTTATATGTATGGGAGATAGTAGTCTGGACCAACTGATGAGTGCTGGTTTGGCACAAAATACGTATATTGGTGATTATTTATTTTTTCTGCATGTGTGTGGTTATGTGTATCAGTAGTATGAGATAGTGTGGATAGTGAAGGGGCTTGAAAGTCTGAGTTCAAATCCTTTATATTTAATATAACTTTTGTGTTTTTTTTTATAATTATTTGTTTTCATTTTGAGTTATATGAAAGTAAAAGTAAGTTTGTATTTATATGTTTTATAATTTGTAAAAGAATTATGTTTTATTTTGTTTTTTGTTAATATAATGTTCATTTTATTTTATAAAAATGAATGTATAAATACATATTTGTTATGTTTTATATGTGTAATTTTTAAATTCGTATCTACAAAAATTATGTAAGATTAATGCCGAATAGTATTCTCTTCTTTAAAAATTTTTGAGTTTTAGTTCATCCAATTACCAAGGGTACGCTGTAGTCAAATTTGATGCCTAATCAATTGTACAGATTTCGGTATTCTTATTTTAATTTTTCTATGCCACTGACCGAGTAGGAGTTAATTTAACGCCTTGAAATAGATGTTTTGCAAGTCACAGTAATATTTTGTAACAAATCAATTTGCAATATAATGTTCTTGTTCTATTTTACATATAATAATGCAGCTTTAACAAAAAATATTTTATATTTAAAAATTTTATTAAATGAGGTTAGCGAATTTAAATAATATCTGCTGACCACTGGTCTAGACAACACTTTTAATATTATTTCCAGAAACCATTTTTTAAAAAATAAATGTCACATATCCTTACAAATTCTTTGACTTTAAAATTTTCACAGTCTATAAGGTTTTCTCCAGTCATTTTATTAATTGGTAATAATACTGAAACGTACTTTATAGAAATTTCCAGTATTAACATTTCTGCTGTGATCATCTTTGTTGATGTACAAGGTGTGAAATGTTGAGAAAACATAGCATTGATTCATTGATATCCTTATGAGTAGTTTTGTTTAACGTTGATTTGAGCTGTTGGGTTGCTTTTTCTGCTAGACCATTCATTTCAGGGTGGTATGGAAGTGTTAAAACTTGACATATTCTCTTGTCAAATAAAAAATCTTTAAACTGTTGTACATAAAATCAGTTCCATTATCAGTCAAAATAGTTTCAGTTATCTATGATTTGCAAAATTTTCCTTTAACATTCTTATAGTACACTCCACACTGCTATTTTTATTAGTTTATACTCTGTCAAATTGGAATATATGAGTCTATGACAATAAAAATGTTTAGCCATTCATGGAAACAGCATGATCTTTGTGTAGTCTTTGTCAGAATTGTATATGCTTTGGCCAGGATTCCAACTTTTTCAAAGGCAGAAGACCACCACACAATTAACTTTGCTAACTTTTTATCCTGACTACTACTGGGTGTCTATTATGAAATAATCCAAGTCTTTTGCTTTTGGTCTTTCATTGTTATAACCATATGGTTAATCATGAGTATGTCACTATGTACTCAGACAGACTTTAGTGTACATTTCAAATTGGTCTCATTAGATAACTGGGACAACTTTTGGCCATCCGTCCAGAGTCAATTTTAATTCATTTGAGAACAATCTATTTATTCATCATTTTCATTGAATCTATATAATTTATCTCTGCAAGTATATCTTCGAACTCACATATATCTGTTAAAAGTGATGGAGCATCTGCATGACTAATTTCTTTACCTGGCTTAAAGAATAGTTTATAGTCATAAGCAGCTATTGTACACTGGCTCACATGATCAGGTTTTTTTTTTTACAGTTTCCAAAAATTCCTAACAATTGTTGATTATATATGCATGTGGGAGATGATGATCCAGGCCAATTGATGGGGGCTGGTTCAGCATGAAATACGTATATTGGAGATTATTGATTTTATTCACATATATATGGTCACATGTATTGGTTATATTGGATGGAGTGGATGACTGTAGGGAGTTTTGAAAGTCTGGGTTCAAATCCCCATTAATTAAACAATTAAATCTAAAATCATTATGGCTATCAAAATCTTTTTATGGCAATAATGAAAGAACTATTTATAAAAAAATATAATTATATTTAAGTAAAATAAATATTAGTCTGTTAAACATCAATGTACCAATGAGAAATACTGATAAAGAAATTGAAATTACATTAGTTGTTAGATAGAACAGAAAAATGTAGAAGAATATGAATATTCTTCTGATTATATAGAAAGACAAGTTATATTTTTTTCAAATCATACTGTCCATGGAATTTTTATTTAATTTTCCTACAAAATCACTAACTACAAGTAATTTTGTATATAAAAATAAAGATAATTTTGGCCATCCATTATTATCATCATAAGTATAGTTTTGAAAAAATTGCCCAGGTTCAAATTTAAATAAAAACTTGAGCTCAAATTTATATAAATAAGGAATTCAGATCATGCTTAATTTGACACAAGAATAGAATGCGCTACTAGATCATGCTATTTGTAATTGAAAAATCAAAATAAAATATAAATGGTTATAATTCTTTGGTCTTTTTGTTGTTGTTATTATTATAATTACCAACAAAAAGTCATTGCAACATCAATCTCATTTAAATGATTGGGTATTTTGGATATTTTCTGTAAAACATAAACTGCATAAAATAATATTAATAAATCCTTTTTTATCTAAAACTGGAATAATTCATACTTCATAGTTCTCTTTTTTAGGGTATAATGACTTTAAAAATTTAAAAAAAAAAATTTTTTTTTTTTTTTTTGCTGTTAAATACTATTGCTCATCTTTTTTATTCTTATATTTACATTCTTCCATCAGGACCACAATAAGAGCGAGGGATCTTGTAAATTTTTTTAAATTACAAACAAATTTAGGATTTTTCTTTCAGATAGTTAGTTCTAAGCAATTTACCAGCCATCTAATTATTTATCAGTAAATAGTATCTAGCTTTTTATTATTTTTGTTAGAGTGTAAAATGGGGACACTGAATGTCCTTTTTTTCGCCATTTCTTTTTGGAGGGGTATTGAAGAGCAAGTCTCTTGCTATCCAATTGGTTATTTTAAAACTTTTATTTTTTTTATTTCCACATTGAAAGTTGAATACTTTATTTTTAAAGCTGTTCTAAGATATATATTGTAACCTCTTCAATCTACACCTATACCATCTTATACACATATAAATGCCCAGGCGCCAATTCTATACAAGATAGAATAAAATTTATAAATTTAGATTGCATCTCTAATTATGGATAAGACTCTTGGGTTATAGGGTTTCGTGGTCATCTAGAATGCAAATGGGATGAGACAAGCATTTATAAACAATAATTATATAATGTTTATTTAATTATATTATAAGTATTTACTTAAGTTATCAAAAGAAAGCAATTCGTTGATTAAATCAAGAATCATGATATGTTCATTTCTCCCACCATCCAAGTACATGCCAGACCAATCACTTGCCACTCTTCTAATATGTTTGGGTATCACTATAACAATAATTAATCTACAGACATTTGATTTAGATTGCACAGCTATACCAATGTTTATTTAAATGATGAAATAATCTCAGGGCTCTATTATATGAATAATAAGTCAATCCTATTATAAGATGATAATTAAGTAATGAGTAACTATTGTGAAACTGACAATTCTTACAATGAAATAAAGGATAGACAATGATAGAGATCGGGTGCATTTTTATCACATATCATTATCTATTTTAAACAAGGTAAAATCTATATCTTGGCATTATACAATGTTTGGATCAATTAATTCAGTGTTATTTAGATAGATTGCATATAATATTAAACTGACAAGTATTATAATTATATTGAACATATATGTGTGTGGAAATGGTCAATCAAGCATACATGGCAAAATAATTCAGAAGGAATCTTACTTCTACAAACATTTATTACAAGACACATTCTTTTACAAACACATCGATGATGATTTAACATTAATTTCGCATTGACTACAATCTTGACTAAATAACATTTAATTTACATAAATCCTATACACTTAATATTTGGAGGCTCTTCCTCTTATCTGTTATTTCAACATCATTTACAAGTCTATTTATTAAACTATTAACAATACAAAATAATTATATCTTTACGTACCAATGTTTATATCATTTATTCTCATTCTGTGCTTTCAATAAACTGAGAAAAACGGTATCAAATAATCGACTAATGCCATTGAAATTATTTCCGAATGTCCATTGAGCTGATATTTTAAGTCAGCTCATATATATATATATAAGCTCACATATTTATAATTTGTCATAAATATTTTTGAAGTTAAATAGTTTGTAAAATGAAAAAAAAAAAATTAATTAACAAATGGTTTTGATTTAATGGAAAGGGTAAAAAGTTTGAACTTTTATTTTGAAATAAACAAATAAAATTGAATATAATTTATTAAAAAAAAAAAAAATGTTAAAAGTGTTTAATTAAAAGGGAGAAAAATTCGAGAGATAAAAGGGTGGGGAAAAGAAAAACAAAATTAGATTCTTGGTAGTAATTATACTCTATTGTTGAAACTTTCACAAAGTAAAAATATTTGGTTAGTAATTGCTATTACGCTAATTAAAAAAAAAAGATAAGAAAGAGTGGAGATAAGATCGCTTTTAGGAGTTAGTTGAGTTGACTTGACTTTAGAGACCAGCAAGGACAATAAAGAAAGCAGCTGTGTTTCGAACAATAAAAATTATTATTATTGAAATTTAATTTTGCGGACTCTTGTCAAATGTATAGCGGCTAAAGTTATCACAACCTTCCCCTTTGGGGAATTGACCGCCACTCCATCTGAATGAAGCTATCGAGAGAGTTATAGAATGGAAGAAACGGATATTGCTAGCCGGACAACCAAAGGAACACTCATGGAATTCGCATGTACAAGGACAAAGGCACGACCAATGGAATGTAAAACCTATGAAAATCAGGCCACTCCGCTCTGATCGATCAGGGTAATTATAAACTTTTAATTAATGAGAACTCTAAGTAAAGCGTAATAGAACTTTATCTTTAATTTAATTTTCATTTATTATGTTTATTACGAATGTTTCAACAATAGAGGGGGGAAATAAATTTGTTTAATATTGTAATCGATTAATGTTAACTTTCGTTCAATATTCTTTATGAAATATTGGAATAACTGTATTTTAAATTATTTAATATCTATTCGATCTAGAGAGTAACAACAGGGTGGGGGTATAAAAGTGCGTCGCCAAGTAACAGAGAACCTTGGGGCGTTACTCATTTGTTAGTAGAAAATAAGGAAAGAATTGAAAGTATAAGAAAACGAAAGACACTTATACGTTCATTGTAAGATTTTTGCAATTTATTTATTTACCAAAGAAAGTGGAGTTTAAAAATAAACTTCAGGAAAGATTAAAAATACTATAAGTCGTCTTATATACACGTCTGCTAGAATTCGCAGTATTAGTGTAGGCGCGAGTAAATCTATGGTAAATATTTGGGAAGCATAATTAGAAAGTAAACAGAGGGAAAATCAGAAATTGTAAGTCAGTTCTTTCTGGATCGGATAGAATTATAAGGTTATTAATAATAAATAGTAGTAAAGAAATTAAAAGTTTTTTTTTTGTCCAACGTATTTTTGAATTCTCGAATTATTTATAATAATTAGTTAGTGTTCTTAAAGGAAAACCCCTGGGAGATTATAATCAAAGTTTATAATCAGTGAATCGTCGTTCGAAAATAAATAAAGACCAGGTTTATGTAAAGTTACGTGACCAGGTTCCAAGAGAGAAATCCTTGGTGGCGCCCTCGACGACGATTCTAATAACTAAAATTCAGTTAGTAGGGAAAGAAAGAAAGTTGTCGTGTCACACCATAAATTTATACTTACTATATAAAATTAAGTAATAATTTTATTAAAATTTTGTAATCCAATATTACATTCATACTGGGAGGGTGAATTCCCTATAATAATAACAAATGAAATAATGATAATGTGAGTGATATGATTTGACAAGCTACTTAGAACTTATAATTCCAGCGATGGTCTCCATATCTCTAAGTTTATCATATCTCGAATGTGTGCGCATTTATAAATTCACAATCATAACTCATTTATTAATTATATTTTCTATCGATTTACTTGCGGAATGAATAAACCTCACAATACGGATGGTACAATGAGCTAATCATTAAATTATTAATCCAACTTCAAGTATATTACAGAAATCACTAAAACATCTGAAATAACTAACATATACTGCGTGACGATAATTATGTGGAATGAAGAGGGAGAGCTAAATACTAACAAATAAATATTCACATACCGGCGCGTGAGGGTTAACAAGACTCCAAATATCAACTTAATTCATCAACATAGTAACTACCAACCTTTCTGACACAAATGGTGCGGAACCCAGCCAACTTATATATAAATGGGACATCTACCACTTCACCTTAAGGAATATAATTATCGCATCATATACTATCAAATAAGAAAATATACCACCATCCACGGCTCAATAGCTAAGTAATTAAAGGGAGCGTTAATCAATCCAAATAGCATGATTATCCCTTCAATTGCCACTTCATTCAAAGGTATCTAATGCTTCATATAAGACAAATCTATAAACAGATAAACTCTTAAATTTTCACACTCTTTAACGGATAGCACCAACCTAAACCGATAGAAAAACAAATAAGCATAAATCTAACTCTTATAAAATAGCTTATGACAGCAACACACACGCGAACATATAATCATGTATGGAATATTTTCAAAATCACATCAGACAATAAAATGTTATATTAGCATTAATTAAATTATAAATGAATCTAATACCTATGAAAAATTATGAATGTCGTCTTTCAAATTAACGTAAATACTATAAAGTAAGCCTGACCATTCAGTAATATTGTCATAAATATTTCCATGTGTCTATTTATCATTACCAACTAATGAATAATGATAAAGCACTCAATTTGCACTAATAATATGAGCACAGGAATATAACATTTTTACATAATACAATAAAAGAAAATATTACCAGTTTGGTATAATTTATACCAAAATCTCCGAGACGTTCTAGAGGAGATTAGACAAATAAATACATAATAATAATAACTCAAATTAATATCAATCTAAACATAAAAGAAAATCTACCTATCTATCACATGCAATAGGAAGAAATACATTTCAAACCTTCTATCAATAAAATAAAAGTTTCCCTTTTTTTTTATTTTTCACACTTGAAATTTTAAAAGTAAAAACGTACACATAGCTCAAGATGAAAATGATGAATAAACAAACATTAAAACATATAAACATTACTCCTGCAGGATAAAGATGAATTTAGCAAAACAGCAATAATCTCCAATGTTCTTAGGGCTTCCTAATGGACATTACAAGCAGCTTTTGCACGTATTTGAATCAATTTATTTGTCATAAAATCTCCGAAGCTCAGCAAAATCATCCAAATAATGTTTATGAGTCACGCTATTTTCAACTTTGTTCCGTCTAAAATTACCATCACTTAATAAAGTTTAATAAATGATTAAGATCAGGGTTATTTGGTCATCCATGCTTATACACATTTCTTATAAATAATTATCAAATATCATTAAGTCATGCATTCTATCACTCATTTATAGGTGTGAATGATAAGGTAATTTGGTATACATAGCTAGTCTAATAATATAAAGTATTAGAATGAATAATTTCTCTGTTTCAGCCTTATTTTACACAATAAAAATAGAAAACTTATTAAATGAGAGTCAATAAAATATTTCATTAGACAGTTCAGCACAACTTTTCCAATTATTATCATTATTGTTAATTTACGTACTTCTAGTATCACTATTCATTATAAGTAAGTTACAGCAAAATTGTATTAGTAATTTTTTTTAAAAATATCCATGCATTTTGAATAAAATCAAATTCAAATTGTTAGTCGATAAAAGCTGGAGCTGGTGTACCTTTAAAAGTTTAGCCTTCCATATTGAACAATCCTATCCTGTGTCCTTCACAATTACACATTGTCATTTATGCTTGAATAGTATGAGAGGTTTTTTTTTTAGTAAAGGGAATAGTAGAGAATTTAATGAAAATATTAGGTTCACTTGTTTTATTACATAAATTATCTCAACTTTATTTTTAAAGTATTTCACCTCTAAAACTTTTTCTGAAGTTCACTGTCTACTTAGCCACGCGTCCTTTTTTTTATAGTTATAATGGGACCAACAATATGCACAGATTTATTACTTGTAAAAAAGAAATGTTAGGAATAGAGTAATGAAAAAAAAAAAAATTAAATTACAAATACTAACTAATAATAAATAAAATAAATAACTTTTACATTTTCAAATGAAAGATTTTATGCAATAAAAAAAATCATATTAGCTGATGGTGTGTGTGTGTACATCTGTCTGTCCATTAATCCAGAAGTCTATTAATGACAGCTATTATGGCAAAATAAATAATGTTATTGCAAGATGGATATTCTGAGTGATAGTTAGAAATATGAATGAGGTGTGGAATGATGTGAATGGGCCTGCACCCACATATACAAGTTAGATCTTGGAATGGCAGTAAACAATAGATTAGAAAATTAGTGAATAAGCACTCATCAGGGCCTTACAAACAAATAATACATATTCCCTAGTTTAGCTTTCATACCAACAACTCCTGACACAATCCATTCCCCTCTCCCACTATTAGATATACATAAAAAAAAATTTAATGATTGGTACACTCCAACTAACATCCCAAGAACTTTTCAATCGAATTATATATTGAGTTATATGACGATTCATTTTTTTTATTAGGTAACCCTGACCACTATTGGCACAATGTGAACTTCCCACATTCCTTCATGGTGCAATTCTGGAAACTCACAATATATAAAAGATTTATTTTTATTACAGAAAGCTGATTAATTAATCTATGTGACTAATGATTAATGGAATTGTTGTCCCTATTAATATGGACAGCATAAAGTTAGAAAAGTATTTTATTCTTGAATAGTTTAAAATATTTATTTTTATGAAGCTAATGTAAACATTTAAAACATTACATACTACATCCAAAAATTGTAATGGAAAACCATTATAAAATTTATGAGGTAAAAAATTTAGAAGTTAGGCAAAGTTCTATTACTTCTTAATTACTCATGGTATGAAATCATAGACAATTTATTATTTAGATAATGAATTTTTTAGAAATTCTAAATAATAAATATTTGCTTTTTGAGATAGCCTCATTAATGATGTCATTTCAGATAATAAATCATAACTTTTTATGAAGCAAATAAAGAAGTTCCTAGTTCTTATCATCATTACTTTCTACATTATCTCAATCTGCTCATTATGACATTTGTTACCATTGTAAAATGATCATTTTGAAGAATCTAGATCATCTGCATTTTATTTGATGATTAGCATTTGTTGACAGATTAAGACTGTGTATAGTAAGTCTCATTAAAAAAAGAAAAAGGTTTGACATACTTATCAGAATCTTTATATTCGATATTATTTTTTGTGAAGAGGAAATTGCAAAATTATTATCAGAAATAATAATAATTCATAATCAATAAAAATTAATCCCTATTAATATAGATTATGACTAGAAATTAAGTGAAAAGAATGACCTTTGGTGTTTATCAAAATTTTACAGTTAATCATATCATTCTGAATTATCATTTGCTTTATTAGTCTTTCTATATTTTGAAATCAGTACATTAAGTCAATCCAATTGCATTATTTAATAAACTGGCTTATTGTTTAATATTTGATATGAAGTTCCAGCATTTTAAAAGCTTTTCCCAAATCTGGAACATTATTTTCTAAAATCTTTTACATTTGGTTATTTAGTAATAAACAGCAAGTTATTACAGTTATTTAAAACATTATTATAATAATGCTCACCAAGGTTTAAATATTTATCAAAGTCCTCTGTTATTGGTATGTTTAAATATTTTTAAAACCAAAAACCATGCATAATTGATTTTAGATTATAAATATAAGTTAACAATCATTAGGGATCACCCAATACACATATGCTAAAAACTAATAAACACTTTCGAGGAATACAGTTATTACAGATTAGAACATAGCGTTATATAAATAAATTACTCATTAAATATAAATTAAATATTCAAAGATATTTTTAAGCTAAAAGTTTCTGGATAGATTTCCATCTGAGATAAAGTCACAAATTAAAAGGGGGGGGGGTCTGGTCTGTTTGATCAGCCCAGTGACCCAATTACTGGCTTTTCAAGTAAGTAACTATAAAGTCAGTAAAAAATGTTTACAGATTTTTGACAAATAAATTCTAAATTTAATAAGAAAATAATTTTAAATTTAGAAATGAATATTAGATGCTACAATTTAAGGAAAATTTATTTATTTCAGAATTTGCATTTTTAATAATAAGTTTTTATTTGAAATGCATTTTTGTTTTTCACAAATTTTGATTAGATTTAATCTTAAGTAAATTGATATTCTAGTATTTTAAACTTTTATTATAATTTTTTTTGTTAACATCATTTGAAAATTTTTCATATATTGCTTTTAATCCGATTTTTATAATTTTTGGTTCTTAATTTTTGTTTTAAATAAGCATAATTGTTAATTTCTATCTTTAGAATCAACTGGTTTATATTTATAATTAGTAATATTTTATTAAATAGTGATTTGCATTTATTTATTATGTTGCATAGTTTTTAATTTTAATTAAACATTTTTATGCTAATTTCCTGATTTTTT
Organism: Epiperipatus broadwayi; assembly: GCA_028023455.1. Lineage (NCBI taxonomy): Eukaryota > Metazoa > Onychophora > Udeonychophora > Euonychophora > Peripatidae > Epiperipatus > Epiperipatus broadwayi. Next base: position 12,509,688 of record JAQFVV010000018.1, read on the forward strand.
TTCTTTTTTGTATTTTTTTAAATAGGTAATAAATTAGGCTTTCATTATTCAAGGCCAGATCACATGTAAGTGCGTTCTTTGTGTGTATGTGTATGTCTGTATGCTTGTTTATATATAAGAGAAATGTTAAATAATTTGGTTGTCATCTGATTCTTCGTGTCAGTCGCTAGAGGCACGATTTCTAATCAAAAACACATTAATATAACGTTTCCGGGCCAGCGATTCTCTATTAATATTGATTTTTTTTTTGTTTTTTTTTTGTTTGTTTGTTTGTTTACAAAGTTTACTTTCTTTCGTTTCTGAATTATTTTTCCCAAATAATATTTTTGACGATGGTATAATAATAGTTGTTTTTTTTTGGATTGCCGAAATTTAAGAGAGAACGGGTCTTTTTTGGTGTGTGTTCAAATAGTAATTTGTGTTTTTTTTTTTTAAATAGTATTACTGTTTTTGTAAAATTGGATTGCCGAAATTTAAGAGAGAACGGGTTTTTTTTGGATGGATCTTTAAATAATAATTGACGTTACTTTGATAGGTTTCCATTTGATTGCCGAGAACAATTAGTGGGAGGGGTGTTTTTGTGTACGATTAAATAATAATTTACGTTACTTTGATAGGTTTACGTTTGATTGCCGACAACAATTATCGGGAGAAGTGTTTTTTTTTTTCGCGCGTGTGTGTGTATGTTTAAATAAAAATTAAAACCGTTACTTTTATCGGTTTACATTTGATTAACGACCGATATGACTTCCTTTCGTTTATAAATTATGATTTTTGTTTCTACGAATAAATATTTTTGACAATGGGACAATAATAGTTGTTGTTTGTTTAATTTTTATTGACAAAAGGTTGTTTTTCGGTGTAGTTTCAAATAGTAATTTGGGTTACGTTTAAATAATAAGTTACCGTCTTACTTTGATTGGTTTACATTTGTTTGACACTAATTATTGGGAGGGGTGTTTTTTTGTGTGTACGGTTGTAGACAACAATTATTGGGTGAAGGGGTGGGTTAACCGTTTAAACAATAGTAGTTTTAAGTTGCGGTCTTACTTTGATTGGTTTACATTTGATTGCCGATACTAATTATTGGGAGGGGTGTTTTTTTGTATGTACGATTGTAGACAACAATTATTGGGGAAAAGGGTGTAACCGTTTAAAGAATAGTAGTTTACGTTACTTTTAGTGGTGGTGTACATTTGATTGCTGACAATAATTAGTGAGAGGGGTGGGTGTTTTTGGATGATGATTAAATACTAATTTACCTTCCTTTTTATTTTACATTTGATTGCCGACAGCAATTATTTGGAGAAAGGGTTTTTTTTGTGTGTGTGTATGTTTAAATCAAAATTGAAGTTACTTTTATTTATTACATTTGATTGACAACCGATTGACTTTTTTTTCGTTTATAAATTATTGTTTTGGTTTCCCAAAAACCTAATATTTTTGACAATGGGACAATAATAGTTCTTAATTTGATTATTATTGACAAGAAAGGATCTTTTTTGGTGTACGTTTAAATAGTAATTTGGGTTGTGTTTAAATAGTAATACTGTTTTTAAAAATTTAAGTGACAAAATTAAAGAAACAACGGGGTTTTTTTTTATTTTTTTATGGATCTTTAAATAATAATTTTCGTTACTTTAATTTGTTTACATTTGATTGACAACAATTAGTGGGAGGGGTGTTTTTGTGTATTTTTAAATAATAATTTACATTTTTTGGTTAACAACAATTATTGTGTGTGTATGTTATGTTACTTTATTTATCAATTTGGTTAATAATATTTACTGGTAGACATTTCAATATCATTAATGGCATGCTGTACGGTCAACTCGTCACGGCTCCGGTAATGCAGCAAACGTAAAGACTTGACGAACGGCATTTGAAATCCCTCAAACCAGCTGCCTTTTCGAAGTGCACATTTCTTTCGGCAAGAACGAGACTTACAAATGAAAGTCCAAAGATCTTTATGGACCTCAAGTCTCATACATTCGCCGCACAAACATCTTTTTTTTTTTCAGCAGGATGTTTTTCTGCTGTAGAAATGTTACAGCACTGGCGGCTTCCGTGTCTGGCAATTCCCATCTTTTCATATTTTCTGTTTTCGAATTTGCCATACTTTTTGTCTCGGAAAATTTCTCGCTGAAACGTGACTCAAAGCGTGATCTTTAAAATATTACCCTAACCCACCGTAATCGAAAATTTAGGAGGAATATAAATTTATGAGGAACAATCACGATACTGTTAAAATTGTTAAAATGTAACAGTACATCAATTCGTCTTAAAAAAAAAAAGGTACCAATGAAAATTTAAATAATTTTGACACGATCAAATTAATACACCCTCGTACGATATTGTTACATCAAATACATAACACAGCATTACGATATAGTGCGTGACACAAACAACTACGGTATTTTCCTCTGCTTTTAGCATCGGAAAAAGCCACACCGTTAGCCGCTAAGCCGAGTTAACATTCTTTCTAGATTTTATCGTAGAAAGAAGACTTAACTCCGAGTTAACAGTCTACCTTTTAGCATAGAAAGAAGACTTAACTCCGAGTTAACAATCTTTCTAGGATTTATTTTAGAAAGAATGCTTAAAGGCTTGGGTGCGGCCGCGGAAACAGCATATTTCTAGAAATTTAGCTAGAAATCCCGCCTCTAGCGGCTGACACGAAGGATCAAATGACAACCAATAATTTTTTATATATAATAAATTTCTATTTTATAAATATATTTATAATATCTAAAGGAAAATATTTCAAGATTAGAGTTTATGGTTTTAAAACTTTTGATGTCAAACATCTATATTGCACAGTGTAAATAGATACACTTAATTTTATATAACTTTTTAATTTATGAAAATCTAGTTTATTCTAAAAATTTTAAATTTGCAACTCAAGCAATGTCACATACATACATTCATATATAGACTTTGTAGGGAAGTAGCTTTAGGGATTCTAAGTGATCTTGTATTAATGAACATTGTAGTTGAATAATGAGAACATCATCATTAATATCTTCCACTAAATCTAAAATTTAATTTTTCTCAAGTTTTTAATTGTTGAATATTTAGAATCATCGCTCTCATTATTAATGGAACACATTCTTTTGTATCTGTTTTTTTGCTGTTGATGTTTTTGTAAAAAAAATAAAACATAATTTAAAAAGTATGTTTTTTTTTTTTTTTTAAAAAAAAATATAAATAAAATATTTATATAACTTCAGTTAAAATTAAAGCAGTTTTATATTAATAAAAAGTTATATACCCACATATCAGCATGCAAAGTCTACATTTTTTGTTTGGTTACTTATTTATGCCTAATATATTAATAACCAATCAAAAATATATTAAAAATTATAGTGATATAAAAATTCTGGATTCAACAAATATGCAGAATTTATTATTTATAAACAAAGAGCTTTGCTAATTGCTCACCAAGCTTTGAGATAATTGCTTAGCAAGAAAAACATTTAAAACATCTCCATCTGAAAAACATTCCCTGACCAATGGTTTCATGCTTTTGGCACTCCTCAGAGAAGCACTAGGGTTGCTTCAGATACTAGATCTAAAAACATCAACCCAAAGCCAGCATTTATCTAAGAGTTGTCTATTGAGTAGACAAATCTGAAGTTTTCAGACACCTAAATGTCTTCAAGGCCAGCAACACCTGAAAAAGGGGGAGAATAATATCTCCCAAAACATTGTGCATAAACTACCCAGTATGCTATTACTAACAGTTGAGTGTATTTGGAATAATTAAATAAAGTTAAATTTTTCTAAAAACATTCAATACACATATTAGATGACGGAAATAGTCCAATATAAAAATACAATTAAAACACCATCATCACAAACCTTCAGGAAAACAAAAACATTTTTTTGTTCAATAAATGTCTGGAAACTTAATTCTCAACAATTTTTTTTTAAAAGTCTTTTCCTTTCAGGCGATCCAATAATAGAGTAGAATTAATCATAAAATGTTTTTATTTAATTCCCTTATAGAAAAAAAAAAAACATTTTGTGATATTTTTATATAATTAATTTAATAAACTAATTTTTTTTAATAAAAGAAATAGTTATTGAATGTATATAATTTTTAAAAAAATGTAAAACACTAGTATGTAGATTATATTTTAATACTGAATTTAGTTTAACTTTATTGGCTGCCAATTAAATTATAAACAAATTCAAATGAGAATGTCTCTTTCTCCCTTAATATTTATCCTAAAAAAATATGGACAATAAGATGAAATGGATTCATTTGTGATATAGATTACTTGGATATTGTATTGATATAGATAGTGCTTTGATGTTTTTCTGATTTTATTTTAATTAGGAGATAATAAAAAATTAATAGAAAACAGGAATAAATCATTTTTGAGAATGTAAATAAACATTATTGTATAAATAATTTTTAAAATTTACATAGATTGTAATAGGCTATTATTTAAGATAATGGGAGTTAAGTTCTACATTAGTAGTTAAACAGTTGCAGTGAGAAATATTAGAAGATAGCTCCATTCATCCTAGATATTATTTGCTGCTAGCCTATATAAATAATATAACTAATCATTTCCTTTAACTAAAGATATGAAAAGAAACTTATGAAGAATTACCAGACTTTAAGTTTATAGCCATGATTTTTATTAAAGCATTCTCGGAAATCTTTACTATTTCAATTGTAAATTCTTGTTAAATTTATCTTCGAGTCAAGGGAAAAATATAAAATATTATAAACATAATAAACCAATTGAAAGGAACAGTCAAATCATGAAAACTAAATAATTTGTTTAAAGAGATTAAACTTTAACACTTTCAAAATAAATTTGCCATAGTCATTATTAAGATTTTGAGATAAGAAATATTATAATATTAACTAAAATCCTGCAGATATTACATTTTAATATGTGAGTCATTGTTTTATAATAAGTATTTATAATTGTCAAAATATTTTAATCTATTCATTTATATATAACTTGAGATGCTGTGTATTTTTTTTTAAGACCAATTGTTCTGAATGTTAATCTGTCATATTGATTAGAAGATATAAAAGAAGGACACACTTTTACAGCAATATTCTAAATAATTAAATTAATTAATACTTTAATTTAATTCACATTTATCATATAAATAGCAAACTCATATCTATTATTCATTTAATTAACTTAGTCATTCAGTATAATAAATACAGGGATTTGAGCATTTGATCATTGTTTTTTCAATAAAATGGGTGGTTGAATTGTTGGAAGGATGAGAAGATTGAAGCTTGTCCATTAAAGTTTAAGGAATTGTTATCTTAATATAAGCCTAGCACTGGTTGTATATTATGATCTGGCCCAACTGATGAGTGCTGGTTCAGCACGAAATATGTATATTGTGGATCATTTATCTTCTTAATATGTGTGATCATGTGTATCGGTTATTTGAGATGGAATGGAGGATGAATATAAACTGAAAATCCTAAGTTTAAATTTCTCTTTTAACTATAGTAAACATTCAGTATACTGAATGAATAAGCTAATTACTTATTGCTTTGGAAATAGGTTATATTATAGTATAAGTCCAGTCCATTCCCCTTTTATTAATATAAATGGATATGTAATGGTCTGATAATATGAGGGGTTGGCTTGACATAATGTCTACATGGGTGTGACTACAATATCAAATAAAAGGGTTTAAGCATTTCATTGTTAGTTTTTCAGTGAAATGGACAGTTGAATTGTTAAAAGGGTGAGAAGATTGAAGTTTGTCCATTAAAGTTTCAAGAATTGCTATCTTAATATAAGTTGAGCACTGATTGTATATATGTGTGGGAGATTATGATCTTGCCTAACTGATGAGTGCTGATTTTTTATGAAATACATATATTGGGGATCATTTATCTTTTTTGCATGTATGTAGTCATGTGTATCAGTTGTTTGAGATGGAGCGAAGGATGAATATAGACTGAAAATCCTAATTTCAAGTCCCTCTTTAAAGTAAATTTATTTTGTTAAGTGTGGAGTCTTTCTTCTTTGTTACAAAGTTTTAAATTATTTATTTTCTTTCTATGATCTTTATTCTATCATCTTTTTCTGAGCTAAGTAATGAAATCAGAGAATGCTTGTATAGAAAAAGGGTGATGTTCAAAAACAAATGTATTTTTCCCCTGAATCACTTAATTATTACTATAAATATTGTTGACTATACAAATATATGTATTTGTATGTGATAGTGCTGCGTTGTTAAATATGACAAGTTAACTTGGTGCATAAATTAGTAATATTGTCTGCAGCTAAAATAAGGTCATTTAAACACTTAGCTGTTATTCTATTCATTTACAAATACATAAAGCTAATGCTAAGCTATTATAGCATTTAAGCCTACTAAAATGATAAAGCTTTTCCCAAAAACTCTCCAAAGAGGAATAATGAAGGAAAAGGCTTTATCAATTGCTGAGTAATAATAATGACTGTTTTAAGTTCTTCTTCCTCCTTTTATCTTTCTGATAAAAGTAGTTAGACTCTCCCTTTTAATTAATAATATAAGCAATAATTGAATTAGTTATATGCTATCTGTATGAAAAAAATCCTAGTTTTTTTTTGTAATCTGGAAAAAAAAAAAATCAAAATTTCACATCTAATTTGTATTTAAACTTTAACCCATGGACATCAAAAATGAATGCTCTAATCATTCCATGAAGTTTTTCATATATATATATTACATATTTAAAATTTTTTTTAGAATCAGATATTGTTTTATATATTATTACTTAACACAACTTTTTTTATGATCACTTTTTTTTTCCAGGAAGCACTGTTTTTTTTTTTCATCATCATTATACTCCTTTATTCATTTATTTCTTAATTTCAAATGTGCTGCATAATTCATCAATAGTATTCTAAGTTTCATTTAGGAAAAGAATGAATCAATAATAATTATGCAAAAATTTATACTACATTTAAATTGTATTATGTACCCAATAAACACTTATTTTTATCAGTGTGTCTCTTCAAAGCATTTCAACTGCCTAGTAATAGTTCTTAATTGAATTTGTATTTTATTGTTCTATTTTTATATAATTTTAATTATTTAAATGTAGTTTATTTTGTATATATTAATAATTTTTTTTTGCATGCATGTTTTTCTAAAATATTTTGCTTATCTGTTGTACCAACCTTTGTATCTGTTCCTATTTATAGACTTTCTAAGAAAAGACAGTCAGTTGACTCCATCATGTTCTCATCGTATGTTGGGTTTTTTTGACTAATATATATATGTATTGTGTTGTTGCTTTTAGCACTATGTTGTTTTAATGCTTTATGTTATCATTTTGTTAAACATTTTGTTTCTTGCTGCTTACTAGTAAAATTATGCCTTTTTAACTTTTTGATTAACATCTTTTGCTTTTTTTATTGCCACTGTTCATGCTTTAATGTTATCAACTTTTTTTGCATTAATATTCCTTTTATAGTACAAAGAAATTTGTTTTTCTTTTTTTGATCGCATGCTAAAAATGTTAGTTTTGCAGAATTACATCATTTACGTTAAAAATTGGAAGAATATTATTTATTGAAAAGGCAGTTATGTTGTATTGCTTTGACTAATAGCCAGGACCTAATGATTTATTAATCATTGTTTATTTAATTAAACTTTCTTAAAAGTTGTAAATCATTATTTAAAAAGTTTACACATAAATCAACATACTTATTCAAAAAAAATTTATTTGAATATGAATGTTATTAAATTTTTTGAATAAGAAATTTAAAATGTTTTTAGCATAAATAATAAAGCTTAGATAAAATGCTCTCTACAACTTCTCTTCTAAATCTCTGGAATAGTTTGACGCAAATCCTAAAACTTCTTGAAATGAAATTCAATAAGATTGTATAATTAAAACTTTAAAACTGTTTTTCTTTGTGTTATAGTTATTTAAAAATTGTATGCATAAACATATATGTAAGCAATCATTTTTTTATTCCGATAGGTATCCACAGTCTACCAGTTCCAGTATCACTTCTCTAGCACCTTTACCACAGCCACCACCTGTTCGGTAATCTTTTTTTTCCCTTGAAGTTTATTATTCTTATTTTATTTTTACACCCAAAATCATTTTTTGTTACACTTCTCCACTTAAGAATTTTTATTATGTAGTCTTTTTTTTTCTTAAATAAAACATTCAATTATTTATTAAAATATTCAATATTAATTTTTAGAATAACTGATTCAATCTTTCTTGAGATTCTTTTAATAGGGCGAGAGTGGAATAAGTGAACTATTACTAAATAAGCTGATTTTAATCTTTACGTTATATTAAATCTATTAGATATACTTTTGATTAGATTGAGGGAAGTGGGATGGTGGATTAATTTCTGATTTTAAAAATGTTCTATCAGATTCAAATAAAATATTCACGAAATGAATCAACCCATTTGACATGAGCACTTGTTTTACATCTTTCTGATAGAGATCATATTCATGTAGTTATTGCTATAATGTAGTTGGTAGCATTGAGTTGTCCATGATATCATTAGTTTTGATATCATAGTTATGACTGTCTTGCATTTAACAGTTCCATAAAAAGTCATTGTATAATAAAGTAAAAGCCTCTTTAATACCCTTCTACAGAGTAGCAATATGAAAGAAGATTAGACAACTATTAATTGCTGAGAATCTATTTGCAAATTAGTATTTTTGGTGCAATTAGGTAGAGGGAAAGATAAGAATTAAACAGTATTAAAAAGTTCCTAAGTACAAGTGAGAATAAAGCATTCACTTTTAGAAATGTAGCAAGATTTGCTTTATTTATAATGGGAAATGTTTTTAACTTTCCATATTTTTATTCATAGCCTTTTATTTATTAAGCATTGATTTAATCATAAGACATTAAAGATAGTAGGTTATATGCTTATATTAATACATCCGTCTAGCATCCACCGAGTAAATTAATGCTTGTATGATTAGCTGTGTATAAGCATAAAAGTTCATCAGAATAAATACAGGATTTAAAAACTGTAATCCATTTTAATCTAGGTGTTGAATGTAAGTTGAGTTGTTTTGCTTTATGATTGTATTTCGTGAAATTTGTTATTGCGAGTGTGTTATTTTATTTGCATTATAAATATTATAGGGTGACCATGTATGTATTCACATCTCATAATGAGACAAATTACATTGAAACACGCCTAAACGTCATGACAGATTATAAACTCACTGAAATTATAAACGCACTGTAACATATTTATATGTATGTGTTTGTTCAAAGTTTCATATTTTTCCAAAATAATTTATTAAAGATTACATTATTGCATTAAAGGTTATTTGGTACATATTTTGTTCAAAGTGTTTTCTCATTCCTTCATTTGGTTTTCCCAAATTTGAGTCTGTTTTCTCTTTTTCGGAGCATCTTGCTATTGGTTGGGCCATGGAGAGGATAAATCCAGCATGTCCCAAGTCATGGTAAAAATAACCTCAGGGGTATCAAGCTATCTCTTGTTCTTGTTTTTTTTATATTGTTCAGCATGAAGTTAATAGGATTAAAATTTTGATGATTAAATACTAGCTTACATCTAGTAATCCACAATAGATGATCAAGAATTAATGAGAGTCTAATTTTTGGGTAGGATCCTTTTCTGATACATTCTTTCAAATTAAATAATTTAGATTGATTTGCCTTGATCCGACTCATTCTTTATCTACTATTTTGTCATGATTTCGCTTACTAACTAATAAATGGTTTTAATAAAAACACAAAATTATTTTCTTATCATAATCAAATATGTTTATAAAATAAATTTAATGAGATCTTTGTGCTTGTTTTGAACAACATAATTTTTTGAAATTTGGTTTAAAAGATGCGAGGTATACCTTAAGTCTAAGCTGCATTCACTCTGTTTCGATACTTATTTTTTAAAAAAATATATGAAGAAAAAGCTCTTCCTATTAATTCCGTACTAGTAAACGGTAATAATAATTTAAGAGCTTTCTCAGAAAGTTGTTCATATTCTTTAATGTTTAACCAAAAATTAATTAGATTGTGTCATTTGAATTCTACTTGTAAAGTTCTGTCACATGATAATTCTATTAAATTTTCTTTGTCTTTTATTGATAATGATGTAGCTTTTTCTAAATTTTCTGCATAGAAGGGGTTTGAAGTCTAATTATCATTTGTGTTTTCGGGTTTTGGAAAATATTTCATGAAAGACGTTTTTAATCCTGTTAAATGTGCTATTATATTTTCTCGTATATCTTGAGACAGACTAACCTTATTTTCAAACAAAAAAATATGTATAGTTTCGAATACTTCCAGTTGATTGTTTTCGATACTTATATATATTACTGTTTCCAAAAATCTAATTTCTTAATCATACTTTTAATTTTATCATTAACATTAAAGATCATTATCGACTGTACATATAAACAACTTTACTGTATAATATTATTAATTAAATAATTTTTATGAATTATAGGGAAAAACGTTTCTATATTTTTATGATTTAATTTTTTTTTTATGTCCGCCATTATTGATTATTTTTCATGTACCACCAGTGGTACGCATACCACAGGTTGGGAAACACTGCTTTATTTAATAAAATAGAATTCTAGATTTAAGAAGCGCAGAAGTTTCTACTTTGTCTTAGAAAAAGCTATCTATGTCATCATTAGAAAAATCTTTTTATTAGTAGTTTATAAAAAAAGAAAATGAAAATATCAAATGAACATTTTATTATAGTTTTTTTTCCCCCATTATAAAGTTATATCAAGGGCAACTTAATTTTTCCATAAATATTGTATTTGAAGAATATAATATCTAATTTTAATAATAACAAACTAATCCCTTAGCATTCATAATTTATGATAAAACAAGGGCAGCTCTTTCTTTACTCTACTGCCATCTATACTGAGTAATCATTGATTTCCAAATAGAAGTGCATTTAAATTTCCAATTTTAGACTGACTTCTGATTTTTGTCTTCATCAGTCCAGACTTGGGGATTTAAAGTACATTAATATCAAATTTTAATTATTGTTTGCATTAAAATTAAAATGGATAATTTTTTTATTAATGAATTTTAGTTTTTTGTTTATTAATTTTATGTACTAAGCATATATATATTTTTTCAGAAGAGTTCGGACATTATATACATGTAATGCTGAAAATGATTCAGAATTATCATTTGAACCAAATCAAATTATTACAAATGGTAAATAATTTATATATCTATTTCATTTTAATTAATTTTTTAAATACTATGTTTTTCAGCTTAAATTGTTTTAAAATTACCCATTCAGATAGGTGCAATATGTTGGCTGGAGAATTGATCTAACTTTGTGCTGATTTTGTTCATTTTGGATTATGCTGCTTTTGCATATTAAAATCATTATATGCTAATTATGTAGATATTTTTGTAAATTTACAATTTTTAAAATGTAAATTATCATGTCTGTTACAATATAAGCAATGACTAATTTATATTCGTGTTATAAGATCTTATTTTCTAATTTACTTTATGTAGTTCTTTAAAAGATATATTTTGATAGTTAATTTTGATAGTTATCAGACTTTTTTTTTCCAAGATCATAAATGAAATATTTAATTGTAATCCTATCTCTCTATTCATCCTTTTTCATGTCATGTATTTTATATTTCAATTGATTGTTAAATCTTTTATATATATTTTTTTATACTTTTTATAGGATTCACATTTTTCCACCATTTTTTTTCTGCCATTTTGTTCTAATTACTAATTAAGGTTACTTTTTTACTGTTTTGCTTCTTTCATAGTTTAGAGACTATTGCTACATCTTTTAAGTTTCTTTGGATAATTACTATCTTTCATGTGAATTTACTTAGCCAGTCAACTTATTTTTATTTGTATTTATTTTTCTATTCTAATAAATGTGATTTTTATTTCGTAATATCTTTTTTCAATTTTTCTATGTCCTATTTTTCTTATTGTCAATCCTTCGTATTTTTTAAAAGATGAGTTGAATTCGACCATTTAAATTGTGATCCAAATCTATAGCAGAAATTCTTTCTTCTCACCCAATCTTTTTCCATGAGTAAACTTTTTTTTTAAATGATTTATGAATTAATGTTAATTGTAGATGTTTTCATTTCTCTCACTTTTTATTTCAACAACAAGAGTTAACACAAAAATAGAATAATATAGTAGTGAAAAAGACAGCTGCTGTATAATAAATTGAGAGAAAGAACACATTTCATTTTATATATAAACTCAAATTTAAAATGTGCCACTCCACATACAACTTATATCTTTTATGTTGTTATTGCTAAGTTTGTACGCCATTTTAAACAATTTTTTTATTTAATAATATGCAGCTGAAATATAGCAAGTATAAAAGCTTTTACAGTGATTGCAATCACTGAATGTATGAGATGACAAAATGGATCTCAGATAATTCATGACAATTATTCATACTAGCAATGATATGATATGATATGGATGGTTGAAATAAGAAAGTGTGCAGGGATGATGTGGAGAAGAGAGGCTAGAAATCGGAGAAGATGGATTGAACTTGGAGAGACCTTTATCCTGAAGTGGATTGATAATGCTTGACAATGATGATGATGTGCACAGATGGTCCATACTTTCCCTCACTTAAGAAAATAATCCTTAAATCTTTCAGGCCTTCTGCAATTTGTTGCAAGTTGAAGTACAGATCTCTCTTCATCATGATTGGCAATTATAATCTATTTGATTTGATAGTCTTGATGATAAATCATCATTCTCCCAGTTCTACAATATTATCGCCTGAACAGTTATTTACTTCATCAGACTATCACTGGATGTTTCTACATTTTAATATGCTGAGAAAGTATCTTCACATTCTTCACTTAAACTAGATTTTGTTTTTGTATTGGCTACTGTAAGTTTGCTATTTATTTCATTTGACATATCGCACATGCAAATGTAAGTGATTAATATGTCTCCTCATAAGTCATCTATTGTCTAACTTGATGATTCTAATTACATTAGATACTATTTTGACTATAACATCAGACATCCACTTTCTTTTTAAAATGTCTCTAATTCATACAATTTCAGCTATTTTAAATTTTCTGAAGTTTACTTGGAATTCTTGTCATCTGAATTTTTTTTTCTAGTTACTTTGTTCGCTGCCAATAGCTTTGACAAATGTGACAATTTTGCTGCAATAAAAATTCCTGTGTTTTCATAGTAGACACACTAGAATTCAAATATTGGTAAAACATAGCTTTTACCAACATTTTTCTTAATATATCTAGTTGACATTTTCTTGAGTATAGACTTTAAACATTGCACAATCTTCTCAGCATTTTCATTGGATTCTGGGTGATAGAGGGGATTTAAAATTTGGCATATTCCTTTGTCTTCCAAATACTTGATAAACTCAGTGGAGATAAATAAAGTTCCATTGTTTGATACAAGAGTTTCTGGATACCTGTGGATAGTGAAAACTTCATGGAAGGCTTTTTATACTTCAGTGCTAACATTTGTCATGAGTTTATACTCACCCCAATGAAAATAAGATCTACTGCAATTATAAACAGATATTCATTCATAGGACTAGTGTGATATATATGGATCCTTTGCCAAGGTTTTTTAACTTCCCCATGATAGCATTGTTTTTCTAGGTAAATCCACTAAAGACTGGCATTCAATATCATTTTTTGACTGTTTGATCGATTTTAAAATTCCATTTCCCAACATTATTTACATGCTTATTGGCCCAGATCCCCTCCTGTCGATTTGCAATGCTTTTGCCAATCCTCTTTTTTTTCATTTTGTCAATATGAATTCTACGGGTTTGAACCAGTTTTTGCCCAACAAAGAGCTTATTTTTTCCTCTTTATTATAAATATAGCACTATAGGTCTATCATTGCATTTTACTAGTACTATCACTTTACCACATATGACTATTTTGTTTCCATTTACATCTGTGGCTAATAAGTACATAATATATTTATTTTTCTGTAGGATAATCCCACATCATTGTCAACTTTCATCTTTATTTTCATTTTGCAAATAGTCACATCTAGTGTAATACAGCCATTACTCATGTCCTTTATCATTCTAACATCTTCTTTTCTCTTCAATCCACCTCCCCTGATTTAAAGTTTACTCATAGTTTAGCTTTTAAACTGTTATCTTTTTGACAACAGATATGCATTTTATTTTCTGTCATATCTTTCCATTGAAAGCAACATTGCATTTTTTTAGAATGTCTTTGAGATAATCTTTATATAGACATTCTATCTCTCCCATGAAAAGTGCTCAAGTTCACCATAAAACATACTTTTATGGGATCTTGCATTATTCATTCATTTTAAATGTCCAGTCCAATGAAGATGTGATTTTATAATAATACACTCCAACATGTTGGAAAATATGTAGATTAGTTTTATAATCTTGCCATTATGTGTTTAAAATTTTACAGAGCATGCTTCCATACAATAAAATAGGTTAAATAACAGCTCTGTATACAGCTAATATAGTTGCAGTAATTCTCCTGTCATTAAATATTATTATCTTTTAATTTATTAAAAGCAACAACAGCAAATTGGAGTCTGTGATAGATCTCAATATCTATGTCCATCTTTCTACTTTAAAGCTACTGAGGTGGTTAAACTGGTTTATATTGGCAATTTGATAACTATCCAAGCTAAAAGTTGCTGAAGATTTTTTTTCTTTTATTGGCTGATAAAAAATTTGGTTTTTTTTTTATAACATTAATTAATTATTCAAAGTTTTTATATTTGCTTTGAAAACATTAACTACATTCTGTAAATTGTAACCATTCATCTATGATTGGAAGCAAGTTATTCAACAAAATTCTTGAAAATATCTCTGCTGTAATGGATAATAATGATATTCCCCAATAATACTGAAATCTTGACTGTTACTTTCGTTTTTAAAAATTGGAACCATAAAAGCATCCTTAAAATCAGGTGGCATCACTTCATGAATTCATATATTCATAAAAAAAAAATTCAATATTTTTGAAGCTAATATATTACTTCCACATTTTAAAACTTCTCTGGATATTTCATTAGGACCTGTAGCCTTTTCATTTTTAAGATTACAAATTTAAATGAGTAGATAAAATAGTTATATCATTAAAAAGTTATCATTTTATCTTTTGTATCATTATTCTTAAGATGATAGAATACTTCTTTCCACTTATTCAAAATATCAGTCTTCATATAAGAGAGTGTTATTGATGGATTTAATAGGATTGTGACAATTTTTCAAATCTATATATTGCTATCAGTGCATCAAAAAAGATCTAGAGTGATCACAATTAGCAAATGTCTGACTTTTTTGCATTTTTAATTCATCTACCATGTTAAGTCTTCTTGTCAATCATTGAACTTCTGCCTCCACATTTAATTTACTATTTTGCTAAGCAGGAGATGATACATATTTTCGTTAATCAAATCACAAAAAAACATTGGCCTGCAATAAAAATTTTTTTTTTTTAACAGTAAAAACTGAAAGAGATGAATTTTACTAATTTTGTTGTGTTTATTTTGGCAATAATGCAAAATGTTATTTTGTTAGCATGTAAAATTTTTGATAGCTTAGTATTGATTGAATTTGATATATTATATATAAATATTAGTAGCAATGTGCAACTTATTTTTTCATTTGTAAACAATAAGATGGTTTGTATGTTACTTTTACTTATGTTTAAGCCTGCAAAAATGAAGGGGTAAATGCCTACTTTAAACCAGTGATGCTAATAACACATTTAAATTACTAGCCGTACTTGAAATAAAAATTATAGAATTATTTTTACATAGTTTTATTAAGAATATAGCAAAGAATATTTAAGAAAAAAAAAGTGCCTGTAGCACATACATGTATACATACAAGAAAGATATTTTTTAATAAAGCAAAAAATGAATAAATCAGAAAATATTAAATTGCCATACCTATAATTAAACATATGGCTGAGTATGCTTCAAAATGCTTGTTAGAGGGATATTAAATGCCTGCGATTTAATAAAGAGCTCCTATAAGTATGAAACAGTTTCTCTTTTCTTATTTCATTCTTAGGTTTTGCTCTTTAAGTACAAAATTATGCATGCAGAAAAGAAGATATATCATTCAATCAGAAGAATTTAGCAAAGCAAAGTAAAAAATAAATGAGTTGAAAGCTTACATTACACTTGTAGAAATGTATGTTTGAATTGCTGTCACCCATTTCCCTTTCCTGTAGAATTTGTGTATTCTTGAAGTTCTTAAATGCTCTTTGGAGGACTTTGCAGACACTATCTTGTTTTTTAAATGCTTATAATAAACATTTCATGAATAAAGATTTAAATATGATTTTTATATTCACGATAATGCATACATGGGTACAAATAAAGTAAAAGGCACATAGAATGCAAACTTATTGCCTCATACCTTAAGCACATCTGATAGGTAATCCACCATTTCTAATCGAATAAGATAAGGTTTCAGTTTAAAGCAGTTCTGTTTGTACAAATGGTTTGAAAGTAGCATCTCACTTGTTATTTACATCCAAGTTTCCATCATGCTCTTCTCATAAGTTTTATAATTGTGTTATAAAGGAAGATGCATGAGATCATCTCAGCATTACATCTTACAACTGTAGATATTTAAAACAACAATTGCCCACAACTAGCCATGGAATGAAGAGATTGACAGGTTCAGAGTCTGGTCATCAATTTCCATTAAAAATAACTTGTTTTCTATTTTTCTACAAAATCATGTTGGCCAGTTTAATAAGATCACAGAAAAACATGCATGATTTTTTTATTTTTTTATGAACCCAAGAATAGATTTTCTACTATCCATTACACACTTCTCACAAGAATGTTATGCTTCTGTAATATGACAATCCTGAAGATTCAAATTCGCAAATTTAGTGTTTAGTAGCTCTTGAAATTAGTAGATTCTTCTAAAGAATAAATGCCATTTTTATTTTGAATATTCTTGGAATTAATATTTATTTTTTTAATGCAATTATTATTTTAATCCTGGGACATATTAATGTATGATATGTTCAACAAATTGCTCTTGTGTTTGTGTTATGTGAACTTTTCTTAAATTTTGACTCCTAACCATAATGAAATCTATTAAATGCCATTGTTTTGAGCATAAATGTATCCATATTTCATTGTAGTGATTTTTCTGCCTACACAAGCTATTTGGGATAGTCAGTTCAAGTCTTGTACAAAAATTTCAATAAGAACAAACTATTTGAATTTGCAGCATGAATACCATAATTTCACTAACTGTATTAATGGTACTGCTATAATAATGCTATCCAACAAGGAATAAAAGTGTTACTTCTTTTAATATTCTGAATCTAAGGTTAGAGCATAAACACTAATAAATGTGAACTAGAATTATTGTGCAAGGCTAGTTTTAATATCGTAGCCTTTCATTAACTATTTCAACAATAAAAGGTATTCAATTGATTTCACAGCAAATTCAATTTCATGCATTCTCATTTCATTGACTCACTTGGCTTTCCAAAAAAATTTTGTATCCATCCATCTGTTCTGTTAAACATTCTTCCTCTAGGAGATAAGTATCATCAAGACAACTATATCAATCAATCTTGACAACATTTTAGCCACCAGAATAGTTATCTATCTGGACTTGAAGAGTTTATATCGAGTAAAGTTTGCATATTCCATGTATCTATATTTAGAAAAAAAGTGGATTTTTAATATTTATTTTTAGTATACTTCCTACTTTATCACTAGTACTGATTTTATTATTTCTATTGTTATTATTTCTACCACTGTAGTGAATAATCCATTAGGTATGATAACCTAACTGAGACTGTGTAAGATAGACAATTTTTAGATCACTTTTTTTATGCCCTTCCATTTCTGTGATAGGAAGGGAACTTCTTTTAAATAGTGCTGCCTAAATATACAATCTTTGTCAGATAAAACCCTATCTCACTGAAATTTAGTTCCAAACTAACTTATTAGTGATTGTACTGCCTCAAGCAAAGTCTTTGCCATTGCTTTCTTAATTCTTGAAAATTTGAGCTAAAAAGAAAAAGATTATTGGAATCAGAAATGCTATGTGTATAGTTAAAGGATAGAAATGTTTCACAAACACACAATCCCATTGTCACAATTAGTATAATGAGATGTTCTATAACATATAAGTCTCACAATGACCAGGCCTTAAGAGTCACTTTGTGACCGAAGTAGGAGATAGATACAGAAAGACTTTATATCAGAAATAATACCTAGCCTTTGATAAACCATAATTTTTTCCTCCAAGATAGCAGGAGTTTTTAGTTGGGCATTGTTTATTTGTTATTCACAGTTTGCCTTCATATCTAAAAGTCATTCCATTGTCATCTCTGGAGACAGCAACCTGAGCATACATATATATAATCGTAAAGTTTGTATTAAAAAATTACCATATCCTATAATGCTTTTATTAATATTCTTTGGGAAAAAAGCATCAAATAATCTGAAAGTCTTTAGTGGTGGATATATTTATAAATTATTTATTCTGTTTTGCCATAATTTTAAATTAGTTGAGGTATGTAATTAAGATGCTAAATCACAACCTAAATAATATACAACATACGCAAAATTAACCATTTATCAGAAAATCGTTTTTATTCATTTCTTTGTAAAATAAATTATGACATTCTTTTCATTCAGGTAACAGATCCATCTTTAAAAAATTCTGAATACATTTCTTTTCCTGATGCACTTATTGTTCAAAATGCGTTATATTTAAATTAGATGATAGGGAGGCCATAGGAATATTATAACATCACTTTTATGTTGCTCAAAACTGCTTGAGCGTAATGATTGTAAGAATTAAAGAAAATGTAATTTGGCGTGAATGTTTATAAATCTATTTCCTCAAAATAATGTAATTGTCCAAATTAATACCTTTTCACCACCATTCAACACTGTTAAGAAAGACATTGTGGTTGATAAGCTTATTTGAAATTACCAAGATTATTATTTGGGAAAAGCATTATAACTTGACTACATGGTATATAATTAGTCATCATCTATTCAGTTCTTATATTCATAGCACCATTGGTTTTGCATCACAACATTCACAATGGAAATTGGATTTGAAATGGCAATCAAGACATTTCTGTTTATGGACTCTTAATGGACAATTTTTTTTTTTTTATTGGAGTGTTCAGAAATATGTTGATATCTGAAATGGAGTGTTTGTAATTGGAGTCTTACAAAATGTTGATAATTTCTCAATAAGTAATAACTTCAAACTGTAATTGCTCCTATTAGATTTTCTTTCATTTTGAGTGAATACCTTCATCATCATTGCAGTTGTCATTATTAAATAGTTTAGCAGTTTTACATGTTAATGCTGCGGTTAATTATGCATTAGTAGTCGATCTTTAAAACATCAAACAAGTTAATTTTTTTTTTTTTTTATAGATTTATGAAACTGTTGTTAAATTTTTTTGATCTGCTCATAAAAAAAATTGTTAAATATGAATTTCATTTTTCTATTATATCAAAAGTATATTACTGATAGAGCTTATGTTTTCATTATTTTGTTCATCTCCTATCAATTCTTATTTTTGCTTGTAGACAATTGGTAGTTATAGTAAAATAAATGAATAGGCTTATATTTATTTAAAATGAAAATAAGTTTTTTTTCTCTTGAAGTTTTATATATCTCTTTGCACATAACTTATGCATTGCATATCTCTAGATAATGTCTTAAAGTCACAAGATTCTGAGAAATATTAACATCAAGCAGCTTTATTATCACTTTATTGAAATGCTCTGCAAAGCAAAAATAAATAAATTATTGATTAACTAGTCATTTAAGTACTCAAAACATTACAAAATAGTAAAATAAAATAAAAACAATCAAAAATCAAAAAATTATAATGAGGAAGAGTTAGGCTATAATGGTGTCTGATGAATAGTAATTGTTAAGAAAATGAACCTATTATTTAATTATGTCGTAATTTGACATTGACTCTTGTAATTTAAATGGCATTTCAGCTCATCCCCACCCCACAGGAAAATTTAAGAAAACATTACTATTCGGCCATAACAATTTCCAACTAGTAAGAGTTTGAGCATTTTTCATCTTTGTTTTATCACCAATTAAATATTAAATAATTATTTAATACCATTAACGGATAGTTAACTGAGTTGGAGAAAAATTGTAATTGCTGATTATGGGATTGTTTTCCATAGCCCAGATTTGAATTGCGTTATTCCTATGCTATAAGACTCTTAATACTCTTAATATATGTACTGTGTTTATAATTTATATATTTCTGTCCATATTCAGTTGTAAAAGAAGCACACCTTTCCCTCCTCATATTTAGTAATTAATATAAACTATCCGTGATATTTTTACAATTATTATTTTTTTTTTAAGTTGCTGATGATACCCATTTCACCACATAAACAACTGCCTTTTTACCCCTTTACCCCAAGCTCGTTTATTATGCCACTTGGGTTTTCCCCCACACAAGCCCTAAATCAGCATAAGTATATTGTACAGTGCATACAGATTTGATTAAAAAAGTATTGTATAGTAACTTATTTGCAATGATTATATATATAAATTAATTCATATTTCCATTTTTCTCTCGTCAATCAATTGCACACGCAAAAAAAAAGAAAAGAAAATTGATTTACATTGCTAGTTACAAAAATTTCCGATGCACACATGATATTTTATATTCTTCTCCAATTTTGATTTATTAATTTTTATCATTTTAAATTTAATTGATACTACAATATTTTTTTGTTTTGTTTGGAACACACATAAACTAAAATTATTTTAATAGCCAATACTCTCGAGCCGCCGCAATTCACCTTATGTAGTCCATATGTAATATATGTAATATACTCAGTCTTAAATTATTTGATTTTTAATTGATATGTATATTTTCTTTATAAAATGCTTTTTTTTTTTTTTACATGAATAATAATTATTTTAAATTTATACATAAATTGTATATTTATCTTTAGTATGTATAAATTGTATATTTAGATATATTATGCTAATATATTAATTTATTTGCTTTCAGTTCGGCCTTCTAAAGAACCTGGTTGGCTTGAGGGAACATTAAATGGGAAAACCGGTTTGATTCCAGAAAACTATGTTGAATCTCTGCCATAAACTGGTGATTTGTTCTTCCATCGGATTGATGTCAAGATTATTTTTTCCTTTTTTTTTTTTTTAAAATTTGGCCTGTAAAACATTATTCCGATTTTTGAATCCATGATTCGAAGGAATATGTACTGGAATATGCTGCCATCTGATGATAAAATTGAGAATGAAAAGTATTTTTATTTTTTAAAAAAATAATATGTTTAAAAAAAAAGAAAAGAAAAAAGCAACTAATGCTATGTATTATTTGGAACAATTTTAATTCATTGAGATAAGTAAATTAAAAAACTTTTAAGAAGAAAAAAAATTAACCCATGGGAAATATCTGTCTTTCACAATAGTGTATATGTTTATTTTGAGATAATCAAAACAGAAATATATATATAATTTTTAAAATTTGAGCAGTTTTATCTCAAGATATGCATTTTTGAATTACAGTAATATATTTATGCATGAAGAAACAAATTATAGAAAACATATCACAGACACTACGGAATTAGAATTATAAACGTACAGTGCTTAAAAAAAGTGATAGATTTGAGAAGTCAGTCGTCTTAATAGTGTGTAAAGTATTATACAGCTCATCTCTGTATTTCTAAAAAGTATTCGAGATTTGTTGTCAAGTTGTATTGGGAGATTTTTATGCTATATATTTTTAATATTTTTTTGTTTTTAATTACCAGGAAATCCTGAAGGACGTGTTGGATAGCTGTGCTTTACATTTTATGTTTAATGATTTTATCTTGTATTATATTGTAAAAGTTGATTGTGATACTTCTGAATACACCATATTGAAACAGATTATTAGAAAAAATTAAACGATTTTGAAATTATTTTCAAAGATTAAAATGTCGAATTAATTGACTTAATTAAAAAAAATGTCCAAGTCAACAGGCTGTAATCTGTTTGTTTTTGCAAGTAATGATTAAAATATTCTTGTTCTCGTGGTGATCTGCTTGAGAAAATGATAAATTTTCCTTCCATCACTATTATGTATATATGACAATTTAAACAAAAATACTTGTTTAATTACAATCCTTGAGTGGTAATTATAGTACTGTTTAAAATGGTAAGCATCTGCCAAAGTTAAATTTGGTAAACATTTGTAATAATAATAATAAAAAATAATGAGATGCATGTCTTTTCTTTTTTTTATGTGTTTATGTGCTACACATATTTAGACAAACTCATTGCTACTGTTTATATATAAAGTGTACTCTAGGGTCAGTACACGACAATATATTTTAAAGATAAAATAGATATCTCTTTACATTTTTTCTCCTTCATATATCTGGAGAGGACACTTTAATTATATATAAGCAGTTGCAATGAATTAATCTCAAAATATTACATAAAAATATTTAGCATTGTAAATTCATATTTATTATATTTAGACAAACAGGACTCAAAGGTATTTCACAATTCCATTAATTTGTTTATTGTTTAACAAGTTGTGTAAAGTAATACGAATAGTTGTACTCGGATATATATATATCCAGAAACATAAATCTGTCATATTTAAATATATATAAAAATTAAATACTGCATAACACTACACTAGTAATAATAAATAGAATACGAATTCATATAGCATTACAATACTAGCCGAAAAAAACTAAATTTTACTAAAATTCTTCCATAACCATGGTTTCATCTATTAAAAAATACACCTTTTCAAGTGAAAATTTTTAGTAAAGTTTCGTTTTTTGGGCTAGTATTGTAATGTTATATAATTCCAAAAATATAAACAAGGTTCACAGAAACTACACAAAACTAATATATTGTATCATTCAGAACTGAATCGTAATAATTTGGAAAAGTGAGGGAAGGTCTATTACTTCATCGGCAACAAATTAATATATCTTTTTTTTTTTTTTGAAGTTGAATAAAAATTTAATACTACAATAATTATAGAGAAAGTTATATTCAGCAACAGCAAAATAAACTAGTAGTTTTAAAATTCTTAATTTTAATAAATATGTTTAAATGCTATATACTTTTCAAAGTAGTAGCATATCTATGGCTGCTATGATTTTATCCCTTAATTCAAATTAATGTCTTTAATCAGGGAAAGGATTAAGAGTGTCCTCTTTTGGGATCTGAATTGCTGTAGAATTTTATTCTAGTTTGTTGCCACTATTTATTACCACAACCATCTGCTGATAAATCAAGATAAGACTTTTTAAATTCTAAAAAAAAAAAACCTTCAGAATTACAAATTTGTAAAAGTTTTTGTATAATTATTATATAGAATTCTTTATATATGTAAAGTTTTAAAATAAGAAATATTTCTGAATAGCTTATTTTGGATATTAATGACAGTAACAGCAATTTTTTTTTTTTTAAAAAAAAAAAAACATTAATTTTTAATAGAATAAAAATATTGTTTCATATTAGTAAAAAAAAATTATGAAGGAAAATATTGAATAGGACTGTGATTTGTCTATTATTAATATAATAAAATGGCAAATAATGTTTAGATGTTTCTTAAATTTTTACGATTATTATAATTTTTTAAATAAAGTGAAAAATATCACTTCTGTTTGTTACTTTCAAATTTCATTATTTTCAATTTAGAAGTGGAGGAAGAACAATAAAAGGTTTCATTTTGTTTTAATATATAATTTTAAAAATATTATTTCATGCTCAAAATGTAAATAAATATCAAAAGTATTTTTAATTAATATTGTAAAATATACATTGATGTGCTGAAAATTTTACTATGAATGGAGATCATATTTATTTAGGACTCTGACTATGGTATAATAAAAGTGCAGTTGATTTATATTGAAATAGATATACTTGAGCTGTGTTTGGGAATCAGTATTGCATTTTCATGTATTTATTTAAAAACAAAGATATGGATTAAATAATTAAAGTTTTGCGTAAAAGAAACAATAATAAACAAATTATGAGTTAGAAAATCACTGGAAAAGCTAATATTTATTTTATCATCACTTTGGTAGTTATGGGGGAAAACAAACAATTGCTGATAGACTTTTTTTGCAAAATTGCAATTTGAAAATGTGAACAGAAAATAAATCTTTGTATTTAGATAAGATTGGCAGGTAACTTTTGTATATTCAAATTTGGAAAAAGTTGTTTTAAATTGGGTCATTACCTTTGGGATAAAATGTAAAAGGAACAACATATTTAGAAAGTGAATCTTTTCTCAATATAATTAAAGTTTAGGTATTCAGATAACATAATGAAAGTTGGGCAATATTTTTTAATACTCTAGAATATAATTTTTTTTTAAAATGAACAATAGTTTCAATTTTTTTTAAGTACAATATGCAAATTACAATCTTTTAACTATTCTATGTTTCAGTTATTTTTCATCTAGATCTACTTATGATTTGAGACAAAAGTTATAATTTCATTTTACTTTTTCAACCTTTATTCTATAATAGAACTCAATGAATTTGAATTGATTTATTAAAAATCTAAATTTACAAATGAAAAAATATTAAAAAAAATAATATTTGGACCTTTCAAATATTAAATAATATGAACTACATTGAATTACATAATGATAATGGTTTTTGTTCTGTCAACTATATTAAAATCAAGAAGAAAATCTTTGTTGTTTGATCTTGGAATCTGAATGGAAAATTATAATCAAAAATACTGTTGTAAAATTAAAAATTGCATTTATAATTATTAAATTATTACCAAAGATCAGTACAACTTAATTTTCACAGGCTGTAAATATATATTTGCAATCACGTTTTTTTAAGCATATTGAAGCAGTTGTTTAATGTAAAATTTGAAAAATAAAAGATTTCAGAAAAGTGTAAACATGAAAGGATTTTATTATGAAAATATCTTGTAAAATTATAAATATTTATATTAAGTCCAGAAAACTGCTCTTTGTGTTTTTATCAGAACGATGAGGAAAACATTTCCAAGTTTATTTACTCCCTTAAGATCAGTGAATGGGTCAATCAAAAAGTGGAAGTGGTTTCTTTGAAATTTGTTTTTTGTGCTACTGACATTTTCAGTTTTTTTTTTAAACTAATGACTTAGTATCTGTTAATTGATGTTTTTAGTGGTAATTGAATTTTTTAAAAAAATCACGTTAAGAATGATTGAAAGAGAAGGGTTAAAAAAATTGCATTCACTGTCATCACAATACACAGTCAAAAGTGTGGCTACTTTTCAAGATTATTCATATTTTAAAATTTGATGCCTCACTCTTCCTTTTGAGGAAAATTTTATTTGACTTAATTAAAATTAAAAATTTAATTTGGATTACAATAGCCTTATTTTATTTGAATAAATTCTAAATTTTTATCTACATTAATGTTTTTATCTTTGCATTTTAAAATGTAGTGCTCGTAATTCCTTTTTTTTTGTTTTAAAATTAGGTTTTAATTTACTCTCAGAAAATGCAGGCAATATCTACATTTATTCACTTTTGGTGTATTCACATTTAAACATTATGGATGTTTTTTCATAAGTTTAGAAAATATTTATGATGTGTTCTCATAAGTTTAAAACATTTATGATATAATTTTAGAAAATGTACTACTCATAAGTAAATTTATAATACTGCTATCATATATAAATCACAATATATTTTTATAAAGTTCATTCATAATTTGTCAATTGAAAAACGTTTTATATTCAGTGAAAATATGATCAAAATATTTTTTAACTAAAAAAAGTATGTTAATAACTTTTTTTCCAAAGAATGTTAACAACTTTGTATCCCATTTCTAAAAAAAAAAAAATTCACATAATTTGCCATGTATACATTAAATTTTTATTTACTCATGTTAAAAAAAGTACAAATATTTATATGGAAAATTATGCATATACTTGACACACCAGGCAATTGTTTGTAGATTGTAAATAGACTATCATTGTTTGAATTTGGGTCTTCAAAATATTTTTTAATTAAAAAAAGCATGTTAATAACTTTTTCTCCAAAGAATGTTAACAACTTTGTATCCCATATCTAAAAAAAAAAAATTCACATAATTTGCCATGTATACATTAAATTTTTATTTACTCATGTTAAAAAAAATACAAATATTTATATGGAAAATTATGCATATACTTGACACACCAGGCAATTGTTTGTAGATTGTAAATAGACTATCATTGTTTAAGACCCAAATTCCTATAAAGATATTAATAACTATCTTCATATATGTACAGCATAATTTCATATTGCAAATACCCCCAGGATTGGATTTTCAGAAGAACTTAATATTTTGAATAATTTGTAAAAAAATATTTTAAATAAAAACTATTTATAAATATTTGTACGGTCATGTATTTTAATATTTTACAGATTTTTAGACATTCAGTTTACACAGATGTGTTAACCATTTTCATGCTGGGTCATTAATGTTTAGTATTCAACTGATAAGAAGATTGATTTTTTAATTTTACCTACAGTAAATAAATTTGCAATAAATAAGTAAATAAAAATTTTCCCAACAAAGTATTCTTGGATGACTTCATTTAGCTACTCTTATGCTTCTATAACCCCCAGTGAGAGCTGCTTTTATTTAGAACTATATCGATACATTATAAAGGATGTTCACATTTTGTTATTGGTTAACCTTTTATTATGTTTTGCTTGCTTTATTAAGTTGATTGTTTTTAAATAGATATCTATTGTTGAATATACAGTTTGATTTAAGCAATTTCATAAAAAGTAAAAAAATTAAAATTTTAGGAAGTTTCCAATAGTCCTGATTATAAACATAATTTAAAAATAGAATTGCTTAGAAAAAAAAAAAAAGAAATTTTAATCTATTTTGAAGAAATTGAGATTTAAAATGTATACAGTTTTAACTGGTGATTTCAATATGCCATATTCAACTTTTGTGAAAAAATGCCTCCATTGGATTAATGCCAGATTCATGAGTGCGGAAAGATTCTTTTCCACAAAACTTTCTTTTCTATACCAAAAAAACACTCCACACTAATAGATCTTTTCTGACTTTCATTTTTTGATCAACCCAACATTAATACCTGTAAGGTTTTCAGACTATCTAGCACTGACAATTAAAACTGAGTTAAACTTGCAAAGTCAAACAGTATTCAAACATAACATTGTTAGATTACTTCTAAAATCTATGATACCTGAAGCTGCCCTTTCAGAAATTTATTTAAAAATAAATAAACATTATGGAATTAAATCTTGTAGAATCATGGTTCACATTTATAAACATAATCAAATCTATCGTAAATTTTTATACTAGAAAAAGTAAACCCCCAACTAGATTGATAAAAGAATCGGATATGATACACCTTCAACTAAAAAATATTTCCTTTTTAACAACCTATGTTTTTAATCATAACTCAAACAAAAATACAAATTAAATCTTTGTTAATTATTGGGTCAATTACAAAGTCAAAAATATATGTGCAGATCCCCATAACTGATCAAAAAAATATATGCAATGGTGCCTTAGTTATAAACCAAAGGCAACAGTACCACCATCCATTTTGAAAGACTCAAATGTGATAACTGGAGAAAGCATGATCCCTTTTATATACTATCACTTTAAATCCAAATTTCAAACTTGTTCCTATTCCAAACTTGCCCCTTTTTTATTGGACATTTCTAATACTTATATAGTTTAATATTGGACTATATAATTTTTGTTTTGTTTTTATTAGCCATTGAATAGCAATCTTGGAAAATACATTTTATTTTTAGTCATTAGTAGAGTATTGGAAACATGGCACAGAAGGGAGATATAAATGACTGTTAGAATAAGGGGAGCTCGGTGTGGTGTGCACTGAGTATTCACATAAGCAAGAAGGTAGTGAATAAAAGCATTAAACCATAGTTTCAACAGTGAAAAAATAAAAGTATATGTAAATAGCCCAAGTGTGTAGCAAAGCAAGAAAAAAAGTAATTGAAAACAATACTGTACATGTGGACAAACTGGAGCAGGAAAACATGAGAGAAGTATGACTAAATGAACAGAAAGGGCAGAAGAAAGCCAGTGTGAAAGTGTAATGGAGCAGCAAAGTGAGGAGAAACGGAAAAAAAACCTGTGATGATGGAAAGGTTTTTTAAGTACTGTAAAACTCTACCTCAGCCAGATGTCAAAGGAAATAAAAGACATAAAAAACAAGATGTCTAATCAAATAAAGAAAGATCAGAGGAAATAGTACGAGATGTAGCTAAAAGGTTCTATGACTTAGGGAAGAAATGTCCTTAGAACAGAAATGAGGCATAGAGAAAAAATGTAGGGACTTCCAGAGTAATAACAATAGGAAGAGATCCAGACAAGGCAGCAGGTAATGAAAGCAGATTGTGAGGGAATACGATGAGAAATAGACAAAAGGGTCAAAGAAACATTAAAAAGTTACAGTGATGGGATAGAGAAATTAGAAATATGCATAGCAGGGAATAATCAAATAGGGAATCTGCCAGAAAGCCGAATTGTATGACAAATGATGAACCATGGGATATCAATACTATTAGAGAACAGAAAACAGTTGATAAGACGGAGATTAGAATAAGGAAGATGGAACGAAGGATGGAGGATCTAAGTACACTAGGCAATAAAAAATAATGGGATGTAACGTAAAAATAGTTGAGGGATATGAATGCTTTGTCCAAAGTACATAGGAACAAGATAGTTGGGAGGATGGAAAAGTATGACTTAGACAGCAAGAGGTTGGAGAAGTTAAGATAAGAGAAAGGGGTCAGTTGCATCAATTTAACAACCAATTCTTAAAAATTAGACCGTTTGAAAGGCAAACAGGAGAAGCTCTGTTGGAGCATATTAATAGCTTAGAAAAATACTTCAGCATTAACCAAATGATTGAGACAAATAAATTGGCCATTGCATGTAACTATCTGCAGGGCAGAGCCCAGTCATGATGGGAATCTGTTTTACCAATCAGTGACCTTTAATGGCTATAAAAAAGCCCTGCAAAGAAATCTCTGGAGTGAAGAGTGCCAGGAAACCATTGTATATCAGGTGATGCAGGAGAAATATAGGGCAAATGGGGGAGAGAACTTTCAAGTTTTTCAGAAGGCATTGAATGCATATCGCACATTGGAGGGCCAGATTATAAGGATAAACCACAACCTACCTTTTAGAATAGGGCAAATGCTTTTCATGGCCAACACAAAATCAATAAAGTCAGTGGCTAAACTACTAAGTGCAGTGGATATGAGCCAGCAGGATGATCCGCCTGATAGAACCTGCAAAAATATTGGCGTCAATGCTATGGGCTGGAGCAAAAACAAGTATACATATGAACACCCTTCTTGGTATAACTGCACATTCCAGGAACCCCAAGCCAATGCCAGATGACCCCATGGAAAAACTTGTATATAAAGGGGAAGGAAAGGAGGTCAGGCCATCTTTGCCTAGGCCTGTATGTAACAAAGATGTAAATTAAACTTTGACAATAAGTGAAGTTGGTTGGTCATGTTTGAGGGTCAGATGTGTGGACTTCAGTTTTCTGGGTTTGTGTATGTAGGTGTGTCTGCCCTGGGGTTAGAGATGGTAAGAATGCAGAGGTGTGGCTGGAGGTCTGTGTGGTTTGGAAGTTCTGTGATGCTATGGCAGGGTATACAGAGATGAAAATTCCTCTGTGATCTATTCTTCCATTGTAAAAGATGTAAGACTCAATAAAAATGGGTGCAGTGGATGGGTAGAGATGAAAATTTCCTCTGGGACAAATTCTTTGATAATGCAAAATACCCTATAGGTCTCAATAAGAATGAGCATGGGTGCATTTACTCGGATTTATATTTCAGTAGAGCTCTTGGTTAGAAAGACCTGCCCCTTTGTCTTAAGTTGTAGTCATTTCTTACTTTGCTTAGATGTCATAGAGTTCTAAATGAAGCAGGGATCTTTATGCCATGGTTTTGGGTCTCAGTGTTTCTGGCCTGTGGAAGGCAAGAGACCAATGCAATCTTGGCCTGGTGTGTCAATGCTTGGGAGATGGGGTTTGACACTCAGCTTTTGGACATCATGTCTTCTCACTAAAGATTCATGCAGATAAAAGGGGGTGGTTGAACATAAATGTTTTCTTTTTATATGTTTATTATTTTAGGTTATAAAAAGGAAAAATTTTGGGTAAAAATATGAAATTGAGTAAAGGATATTAAATGATAATCTCATTTGAGAGTGTGTTATTGTTCCGGGCACAATTTGTGCCAAGCACAAGATGGTATTAAAGAAGCTGTGACTTAAATACATAATGAAGCCATTAAAGGGGGGGGGGACTATCTACATAACTTGAAAATTAGACATAAAATAAGTGAGAGGGGTCTGTGGATATATCACATGCTTGCACACACAAGAATAAAGCCAATACTTAAGGCTTAGGATTTGATGTGATGGCATATTAACTATATGCTTACGATAATTTTTCTTTATTATTATTTTATTTCATTTTTTTTTAAAGAAATGCAAAGATGTTTATTTGTAATTTTTATTTATATATATATATTTTTTAAAGTACTTAATTAATGAGATTGTAAAAGATTAAATGTTCCAACATGTGTGTAATTTTTGAAATCAAAGTTTGATTAGTTATTTTTCTCTACAAACGCATTAAGCGGAGGGGGGGGGGTTATTCTACTAAATTTAAGAAAAGCTTTAAAGCATTTTTTTTTAGTAAATAAGCAATTTTGTTTTCTTTTACATTCTAAATTATTTCAGATAGACAAAAGAATTTGTTGAAACTTATGCTAATGCAGGTGGAGAGAAATATTTAGATTAATTAACAAAATGTATTTTTAACTTCAATTTGGTATAATCAGATTATAAGAAAATGTCATATTAAAAATTTTTTGTGTGTATTGAATCCGAACATGGTCTGAGTGGATACAGAAATTTAATTAAGAATAAACATTCTTCAGGTTACTTAGGTGATTGCACAGGAATGTTTCATGCATTGTCTGTTAAGAAAAAAAATTTCAAAATTAGCTAATTAAATGTTTCTCAGAGGGGTACCTGAATTGGGATTGTAATGAGTGGTCTATATAAGCTATTCACCAGGTGCTTGAGGCACTTGAACTTACAAAGAGACAGTCAGCCATTAAGTGAGTTATATATATGTATATTATGTAATGCTGGTGAAGAGCAAGTTTCAAGATGGATTTTGGACTAGAAAATTATTACTAGAGATGTGCAGAACTTCTTACTGGAGAATTTGTTATGTTGGAAAAGAAAAGTAAAAGAGAATTCTTATCAGAGTTGTATAATTGTTTCATACCTGGGAGTTCACAAATCAAGAAAATCCTACTACTAGTGTGGTGACCAGAGTGAAAACCATATGGCAGAAAGTTAAAGATGCCATAGCCAATTCACAGTAAATAGTGGATGATCACTGACCACAGAATAAATTAAATTAAGCTTTAAGATGCAACACATTTATATTCCTGTCCATGGGAATGGGGTAGAAACCCTATTCAGCACGAATGCCCAGCTCTGCTCCTGCTGTCAAAAATGTAGTCTCCCAAATCCAACCACCAAATGATAACGAAGATTGCTAAGTAGTGCTATGTTCAAGTAAAGTCCTTGCCACTCTAGATGAATGGATGAATAGCCTACTCAGACAGCCTAGAGAAGTATGAAGCTTAAACACTTTGTAGGCTACACTATTTTTACTGATTTAGTATTGATATTATTGTGTGATATATATATATCTTTCACCTACGTATTTCTTTACATAAAATGTAAATCATATTTAATGTATTATTTATTGTTTGTATAATGTATTCCTGTGCGAGGTTATAAGTTCTCAGACCACTCACTAATTTTTTTTTTTTTTTTATGTTTTGAAACTATGTTTTTTTTAATCAAAATGACTATTATTTGATAAAATTTCTTCTGCATTGGGGATTATTATTATTGTATTTATCTTTGATTGTAAGTGGTGGGTTTAATAAATATTTAGTTATTTTTAGAGTTGCCTTATGGCTTTGATGTTCTATTCGTTTGCTTTCTCTAACAACAAAATAATTACATAATTAAGTGAGTCTTTTGATTCACATTTCTTTAACTGGGGTAAAGGGAATGCTGAGCTTGCATATGTGATACCAATTTATTGGGATTTAAATCTTTGGTTATTAGGATATTTAATTTTATTAAATTTTTTTTTGTTTTTCTCTATTTCATATAATTACTGACCTTGCATATCCTTTCAGGAAGGGAATTTTTTTTTCTCTTTCTGGGAGTAATGCGAGGGGTTGTATTTAAAGCGAATCCTTCAAAGGTATGTAAGAGTCAATACATTTATAACCGTTCTTATGACTATGAGTGCGATCATAAAAGGTTTTAAAATTGCTCCTTATCCTGCCTGCTATGTCACCATATTTTTTTTCATGTTCAGTATGTGTGCATGCTCATCTCAACAGGGTTTGGATAAACTGGTACAATATATTTAACAAAATAATCTGTGGTGATCGTATTTATGCTTATATTTAATATGTCAAATCCTAGTGAACTTGTAGCTTGCTAAATCATGTGGAACATATTAGCCAAAGTTATAAAAAAGTCTCCAGTACTTCTATTGTGTCTGTCTATATATAAGTTTAAAGGGTCAGCTCAAAAACAACCCAGATTAGGATGATAATTGAGATTAGGGTTCAGCCTAATGCTGAATACTGATTTAATATGGTAAGAGAACTATGGCACTTAAGCAGGTGGGTCATTATTCATGGGCTTTATCATTGAATTCTCTGTGCCCTAATGGCTTGCTATGAGTATAAGAACATTAAAAGTTCAAGCAGTTGGATAAGCCTTTAATAAACAATCTGGATCATCATGTTCCAGTTCTAAAATATTGTTTTAATGAAACTAAATGTTTGAGCATGACCTTTGCCAGTACTCATAAGAAAACATCCAGCAAGTAATTAGCATGCCGTGTGTGTGGCTTGATTTCAATATAGCTTAGTATTTCAGAAATGTTTAAATTATCCCAGTAAAGTATTTAATTATAGATCAAATCTATAAATTATTTAGAATAAAGTTATATTTATTCATCACTTGCTCACAGTAATAGTTCATAGAGTTTTTACTTCCTGAGTTGGATTAGGGCATAATGTTTAGTTATAGAGATTAGGGCTTTATGTTGGTGACTGATATCCAGATAATTCTGGATACTGCAAAGGGAAAACCTTTAAAGTCCACACACTACTTATTTATTTTTTTTATTAGAAATTAAGTTTATAATTGACCAGTATAT
Organism: Epiperipatus broadwayi; assembly: GCA_028023455.1. Taxonomy (NCBI): domain Eukaryota; kingdom Metazoa; phylum Onychophora; class Udeonychophora; order Euonychophora; family Peripatidae; genus Epiperipatus; species Epiperipatus broadwayi. Next base: position 12,542,999 of record JAQFVV010000018.1, read on the forward strand.
TAAGATTACTACATGGCCAGAGCATTAATGATAATCAGCATGTGTCTATATCCCAGCATTATTTTTTTATATTCTGATAGGTTAGCACTTAAGTCTGTGCATCCACATTGTTTGTATAATCTGCCCTAAGTTTGACAGTGACTAGATAACTAGCCTGTTTATAATGCAACTTTTTCATGACTAATGGGCCCATTTCAAATCCTGCCATAATCTTGATTGTTGATTTTGTTGTCTATTGTTCATGATAATGAATAATTTAATTACTTTTGTTTAATGGTGGAAGAACTTATAGTTAGTTTTATTCTTTACTGATCTCTCATGCTCATTCCTTTATTTAATTTTGATTATTAAATGTGAGGATGATTTCTCATTTCCCCATATTATTCTTATTCTCCCCTGTTTACCCCTTCTTGTTTCAGACCATTACTATATATATATATATATATATATTAAGGTAAAAGTTTATCTGTTCCTATTAAGGTTTTTTATTTTTGTGAATGACTTACATAGTATTGAATGATTCTGATCTGATCTGGCATTCTGCTACAGTTTTAAATTAGGAACAGGTTTGTGAACAGAGACATGAACCTTTTAAATTTATTTTAGTTTCTTTTTCATAGCTCTTGTAGAAAATTTGCAGATTGTTTAGGTGACGGATTCTATCCTTTTCTAGGCAATTTTAATACAATCACAATAGTATTATTTTTCCATTGATAAATATTCTACAGTCAGAGTAGTAAAACAAAGGAATTTCAGGGATATTGATATGACTGATTCTCAGCATTAAAAAGAAATCTTGCATCTGTATAAACCTGTCATTACAAGGAAACTTTTCTAAAAATTTCCAGCAAAATAGACTCCTGGCTTTAGCTACATATATTTGTATTATAAATTTTTTAAAAACATTATTCATTATGGCTAAATTTTTGTAAGAATATCCATTATACCAATCATAAGTGTTCTAAACTATTTTGTATTTTTTTTTTCTTTTTTACATTGCACTCCTGGATACATTATTTTTATCTTATTTATAAATTACATAATTTCAAATTAATTAAAATGAAATAAAAAAAGAAAGAAATTCAATAACTTTTTCCATAAATAATTTTCTAATAAAATTTTGTTTCTCAAATTAAGATATTATCTTAGATAATAATTTTTTAAGGAATTCTTATTATTTTAAATTTACCTAAACAATTTGTCTGGTATGTATTATTTTTTACTAAATGCCTTTTTTTGCCTGGAAAAAGTATTCCTATAAAGTAAAAGATTTATTTATTTAATAAAGTTATAATTCTTTTTATAAACAAATGGTGAATGTTCTTAGCATACATACATATATGTGACATAACAAAAATTTATATGGACATCTATAAATGTTATACTATTAAAACAGACAATATAGAGTTACCATAAAAAAAAAAGAAATTTGAGAAAGAATGGATACAAAAAAATAAGAAAGGAACTATTAACTTAAGAAACCAATAAAAAAGTCCATGAAATGACAAGACAATGGAAACTAAATAGACAATATTTGAAATCAAATAATGTTTTATAGATACAAAATTAATCATCATAATAGAATCTTTTTGTTTTATTTTGCATAATTTTGTAAACGAGCTAATTATCTTGAGCTGCTCCATCTTTTTTTGATTTAATAATTTTGATATCTTTTAAAACATTAGTAACTCATTTTCCAAGATGTAATGTATTTAGTTTTAATTGTCAGACATAAATGTGGGCATACAAGTTTTAAATAGCCAATTGCAGGACAGAAACACTCATCAGCTTCCTAGAAATGAAGAATGAAAGAAAAGGTGTATTGAGTTTCATAATTATTGGAAGATGAAAATTTTTAGCACTTTTCCATTTATTTTTATTTTTTAATTAAAAACAGTAAAGTATTTATTTCTTAATCAGTGTGGTGTTATTGCTATGAACATAATCTGACCTATTGTTCAATTAATTTAAGCATTTTTATTTAACTTAAAATTCGGTTTGTTTGCTTTTTGTTTATCCATGTCAAATCTTGTAACTGATTTTTAACATACTAAATTCAAATAATTTTTTTCAAATTTTGTATATGTGTTAAGTATCAATGATAATGCAATATGACATTAAAATATTTCAGGATTGTCCAGTCTAGCAGTATCAGCAGACTGAATTTCAAAATGCACAGCATTGGTTTGGTTAGTTTTCAATATCGAACATTAGATGGCCATATATTCTTATTTTTCTCCTTTTACTTTCTTTGCATTTCTTCATATATATAATGCTTACAATAATCCCCTCATATACACTTTGATGCAAATTTTTTTTAATGATTTCTTTATTTTCCCGACAGTTTCGACTGTCCTGCAGTCTTCATCAGAGCTACAATATTGCATGATATAAATATATAACCATTACTTTGTATACATATAAAATATATATACATATGTCTATCAAAAATATATACATATGTAAATTTGTGAGGATAAGAGGGGAGTTATTAAGCAATATATATGGCCATATCATATATATTTAAAAAAGGTTCTCATCGAGTACTCATTAAAAGAGCAGTTACAGTTAATTAAACAATGAAAAACCAATAAAAAATGAAATGTTTATCTTCTCAATAATAGAAATTACTTTTTTAAAAACCTTGCCATCATAAAAAAAATTTTTGAAAACAATTTTTAATTCACGTGTACACCTGAGTCTCTTTTTACGCGGATTTAATGCGATTTTGAAGTTACGCGATTCACGGTTCTCTGGAAGTCGAACTCCGATAATGCGCTATTACTTTAAATAATAAATTTTGTGCACTTACATCATATTGAAAGTAATAGCACATTATTGGAATTCGACTTTCATCTTAGTAATTTAAATATTTTCAGTGCTTTATAATAGTAAGATTTTATGCAATAATGAAATTAAAATCATGATTTTCACATTTTATATATACACACATTAAATTTTACAAGATTATAACGTAAATTTGTTCAAACATTGTGCGTGTTAATTTTGCATTTTAAATCACATTCTGTTTTTGCTTTTTAAAAAAGAACGTAATCAATTATTAATCATTTAGTGTCTGCAAGTTTATTTTTAAAAGGTGAGTAATAGCAGTGGGCACAATTAAAATTGAAAATTAAAGACAAAAATAAGAATTTAATTTTTAGTTGTTAGATTAATTACTAATTACGTTGTCACCAGAAAACCATTAACACAACATGAGAGGGACGTTGGCGCTAGTTGTATTTCCGCTTGTGAAGAATCTGATTTTTTACCAGTTTGCAAATGAACCTGTTTATCGGCAAATAGCCATAATAATTAAAACATGTATAAAAAAATGTAAATTACTGTAAATTATGCATAAAAATATATTGTTTTGAATAAAATTAAATTTTATAGTTAAAAAAAGTTTGTCTTGTATCAATTTTTTTCAAATTTGAAATTTTTTATTAGTCATATTTTATTTCGTTATTTTTTTTTTGCGCGAATTTTAAAGTAATTTTACGTTGGTGCTTTGCTTTTACGTGATTTTTGAAAAATCGCAGTCCGTATCCCCCCTTTTTCATGGTAATTATGTCTATTTTAGTGCGATTTCGTTTGCATGTGTTTTCTGAGGAACCTATCTATCGCGTAAAACGAGACCCAGATGTATTTTATTTAAAAAATTAAAAATACTGTGATATTGTTTATATTTATTCTTTTTAAATTTGAATATGAATAGTTGCAAAAGAGTGTTGTGAGATATTCTCATGCTAAAAAAAATATATGTAACAAATATTTTATTAAAAAGACTTTAATTCGAGGAATAATGCATTAAAAACTAAAAAATAATTTTTTACTTCAACCACAATTTGGTTGGGTATATTAACTTGAAATAAAAGTGGGAGTATCTATAAATTAACTAATTCAATCACTGGTTTTAATTAATGATTAAATTAATCAATGGATGCCATGCTTTTTTATTTAAGTAATATTTGAATTAATTAATTTATGGACATTCCCTGCACATTTTATTTTGAGGTAAATATATTGACCTAAATTATGGTTAAATACATTTTTATTTTTAGTGTATTACTCTTCAAATTAAATAAAAACATTTTTTATATGTATTCTTTTCAGCTTTCAATATTAATTTTTTTGTGACCTTTGATTTGTGTTAGGATATTTCTACACTGTGGGACTTACTAATGGAGGTTCCTAGGGAAACTCACTGAGAACTAGCATTACTTTTCATTTTCTAAAATAATAATAATAAAAAATATCAAAAAAAATTTGAAAAAATAATTTAGTTTTAAAAATTAAATAAAATTTACATTTATGACACAAATATTTAATAAATTATAAAATCACTACATTTATTTATTTTTATATTAAAATATATAAAAGTGAGGTATTAAAGCATAGATTAGGAGCAGGTATTAATGTGTTATTTGCTTATTCAGACATTGCTATATTTCTAGCCTGGCATTAATTTCTAAGTGAAATTTGAATATTTTGTAGATATTTGATAATTGTTGAACAAATCCAGAATTTATTTCTGAATAGATGGCTTGTAGCCAAGCCAGTTGTAGTTATTTCAAAAACACAAATATCCTTATAATGTGATTTTTGCACTAGTGAAAAGAGAGTACTCTTATGATCACTGAATTCAATACTTTAATTGGAAATTATGAATTAATGTTTTTTTAGATATTACAGTATAAATAATATAATTTAAAAATAATCTAATTTTTTAAACTTATTTTATGTAGAGTGAGAAATCATATATTTTAAAACATAACAGCAGACAGATTATAAATATATAAAAATATTGCTATGCAATGAAACATAACTTCTTTGCTAAATTCATGAATCTCTGAGTCAATAAACCCAAAAAATGTTATCTTTCATATATCCTTTATCATTCTTTAATTTAACTTATAAGCCTAATAAAATTTCAGATTTATTTACATTTTATCTTCATTTTCTTAATATTATCTTTGTTCATTCAATAAAAATCATTATTGTTTAATTCCCAGCATAAACCCAAAAGTCATTTTTTATATATTCATTTAACTTATATCTTTTTTTATATATATATATAAATTCATTATTTGTATTATTTCATCTTGTGTCCACTTTTGTTAAGAAATGACCAATATTATCCACATTTTCCTTACATAATTTACAAAATATCTCATTCCCCTTCCCAAGTTTTCAACACCCATTTTCAAGGAAACAATATATTAATTTTCTTATAATTACTGTAACACTTTTTGATAATCTGCTTAGTTTTAAATTTAAGTAAACTTTTTATTTATATGTATGCTTTAATGTTTCTAACTCAGTCTTTTCCTTCTAATAATATTCTCCTGTTCTAATTTTTCCTATTGCAACAATTCTCATAATACATTTATCCTATTAATTCTTTTTAGTTATTTCAGATATGCTATTATCTTTCTGTTAATCTTATTACTTGTACTTCCTTAAAATCCTAAACATTATTTTAGTTATTATAATTATTAGCTATAAATTGCAATTTACAAAATATGCACAAATTGCTTTTTGAATCTCCCAGGTAAAAACTTAATCATATAATTTTTCCTTGAACTGTTTCATCAATTAATCCATATTCACATTCAAAGTGTGTCTTGCTATTTGTGTTTAAATTCTTTCTAGAATGTCTAATATCTACTTAATGACATTCAATGCATTATCTCAATAATTTTTGCTATGTTATACTAATTATAAGAAATGGTATTAATTTTTTTGATCCGATTTTTTCATATATCATTTATTAATTTCATCTCCCAGATACTTATCTTTTTTGTTAGCCCAAATTATTTTTTATTATAATATTTACTTTTTTCCTTCATGATTACATCTTTAAAAAAGCCACCATTTTTAACTTTTCTTTGTTTAATTCCTTTCTTTAACTACCTCTATATAGGTTTCCAGAGGTATTTTACGACTTCTTTATTTTGTACTAACAAAAATATATCATCATCACAAAGAAAAGATAATGTAAAATATACAATCTCTTATTATCTATAAATGACATTTTAATACTATCTAATGATAATTCTTCTACTGCCAATTCCATTTTTTAAAAAGTAGAAAAAAATATACGGTGCCATTTTTGACCAAATCTTCTACACTGTTTTTAACTCTAACAACATATATTAATCAGTGCAATAATTATTTTCATAATATTTATCCACAGTTTATTTTGATTTACTTCATTATAAATCTTCTCTATTTCTATGAAAGCCCTATACATTGTTTGCCTTTTTTAAAATTCATTTTTATCAATAGAGTGAGATTGTTGATAATCTGATGTCTATGTGAATTCTCCCAATAAATCATTTTCTTCCATCCATTTAATTATTTCTTTCAACCATCATATAAATAAATTATCTTATAGGTAACAAATTGTGATAATTGATTTACAATTAAAAGAAACAATCAAATGGTTTATTGCTTGGTAATTCACAAAAAATTCAAGCACTTGGAAGTGATGGATCTGAATTGTGGTTTTGGACCTCAGGCTTCAAAGTCTGCTATTTTATCACTGCACCAAACCATGCAAAGTAGTTACTTAAAACTTTTACATAAAAAAAACTCATTCTTGTTCATTATTTTACCAACATTCTTTTTGCTTTAATTATCAATTTTATTTTCCAATCATTCAAAATGATTTCTTTATAATCATCTTTATTTGCTTTCACATTTCTGTGGCATTTATTAGCATAATTTTGGACCTTTTTTCTAAGTATTAAATTTAATTCCCATTTCTTACATTTACACAAGACCTTAAAAGTACTTTAATGTCATTTGTTCTCTGTATTAAAACATTTGAACAAAAGTAGCTTTCAGTTCATTAACCTTTCTGTTGCATTCATCCCATTTTTTTTTGCCATTCTGTTTTTCAGCTTTTTTTTAATGCTTACTTAAATATTTTTTCTCACTTAAGTCTTAATTTGTTTTATGTTTCTTATGCAATTGATTGAAATTCTTTTATTGTTATTATTATTTTTGCTGCTAAATTCTATTTCCTCCTTGTTAACTAATGCATTTTCACTTTTCATTATGTTTCTATTTTTTTTATAGATTTTCAAATGTTTTTTTACTTCCTTTTTTACAATTGTATTAATCTCATTTTCTTTCTATAATTATTCAACTCAGACAATTTTCTTTTCTTGTTACTTTTAAACAATTTATTTTATTGATTCAATGAGATAGTATAAACAAAATGCATAGATTTGTTTTATCTTTATTCCATTTTTTCAAAATTTTATAGCATATTTATATATTTTGCATGGTTTAATTTTTTATTACATTTAATCTTATATTCATTTTTATCTGAAAAAAATATTTGCCATTTTTTCTACATCACACCAATATTTGCAGTTATTTCCAATAGAAATTTTTCATATTTTATTTCAAAATTATTCAATATCTACTTTTAAATAATTAATTTATTGATTCAATAAAATAATATATACAAAATATTTGAATTAATTTTTATATGTGTGACGGAAATAATTAAACAATGGTATGACTTTTTTTTAAAAAAAAAAAGCAAGATTTTATAATAAAACAAGATTAGTACATATTGATTCTACAAATGGGAATCCAGGTTATAGCTTTTAAACAAAAACATTTAAAAATATCTGGTATTTTTATTCTCTATAATTTATTGAATGCAAAATCAATATGTTGTATATTGTACAAAGGAAATAAATATAAAAGATAAGCTGATACATATGTAAACTAAGATGATAAACAAGAAAGATGAATGTTATCAGTTACAAGGAAAATCAAATAAAATGACATCGTATACATTAATAAAATCAGAAGGACACATAGACTAATACAAATAGAATAGTAAAAAATAAATATGTGTGATAATAATTGTGATGTTTGGTACCATTGTTTACTGTTCAAATCAAGCAGTCTGTAATGAACGTTGTGTATCCATTACCCAATCCGCTTGATGAATGCCTTAGCTCAGCAAACTGTTGTGATCATTGAATGTTCTTTTAAAAAAACAACAAACAAACAGGTGTGATAAGCAAAATTATATTTCAAGATAAGAATGTAAGATTAAGTTAGTTGTTTTGACTAACTACAAGTTCTTTAAGAGAAATGTGTAGACGTGAAACAAGAAAATCCAGTGTTTTAAAAATAAAATCCAGCAATTTATTCATGTACTTAAAATAAAATTATAATAATAAAAAAACTTATATAATAATACAAAAAGAAATAAACATTACTATGGTGATGTCAGAAGTTTTATCAGATTCAATGTAGCCTTAAAATTTTTGTGCAAAGTAATAATTTGATTTTATGTAATTTATGTTAAAGTAAAACTGATATCTCAAGAACTATATGGTAAGAAAAATAAAGATCATTATTTTAATGTTTGGAAACAAATTTTTAACTTATGTTATCAATTAACATAGTAAATGGAGACTTAGAAAGAGCTAATTGAAAAGATTAGATTATAAGGTATTTGTAGAATAAGATATTCAAAAATAGTGTTTTAGAATGGCATAAAGAACAAAATAGTATAAGAATATGGAGTTGACTATATATAGGACAAGAAAAAATTATTTGATAGTCTTAAGATTGTTTAAAATAAAAAAATTTATAATTAAATAGACTGCAATAAATTTTTATGTTCAGTACTGTTAGACCAATAATAATTATTTGATATTTATGGAGAATATAGATATTAGTAATACGTTATATTTTGATAGTGAGTTTAGTAACATTTTTATGTATTTTTCATTAATGTGTGTGTATGGGGGAGGGATTTAGTCTTTGTAACTTGGAACATGCTGATATTATGTAATGAGATATTAATCTACCTACAATCCTTTGGATGTTATTAATAATAATGACAACTGCTTTCTTGCTCCATATTGGTTTAGTGTTCAAAGATTTGAACCTATTGGTAAAGGTTTTAGACAGGAATGTAGTAATTTTTGAACAATACCCAAATAATTTCTTAAGGAGATTTTTGAATGGATAGACATATAAGTTCTGCTAAGAGACTTTATAGGTTTTTCTATTGATTCCATTAATCTCTTCTGCATTATTTTTATTATATAAAAAGTGTACCACGAAACCCAAAAAATGTGCAAAGGAGCACAGAAGACTGGTATTATTTTTTATCTGTGAAAATTCCCCAAGTTGAGAATTTTTGGTATTTGAAATTCAGGAAATATTCTTCAATATAACTTTTCAAGATGATGATATGGTCCAGCAGAAATAAACTATCAAGTTATTTATATAAAATATATATATATCTGATAATCTGATCAAAATAGCTTTTATATATATATATATAGACACACAAATACATAGAAGACAATCTCTGTTTTCAATACTAAGGAGGAATAGATTGATACTGACGAAAAAATAATGTTTCTTGTGGAAAACCGTGTGAATGAAATTATGGATGTTGAATCTAGGGAAAATAAGGTGAGCTTTTCTGCTCAAAAGAAAATTAACCAGAATATAAGGGAATTTTAGAGATGTGATACTTACTTAACATTTGAATAAGCTTGTGCAATGGAAGAGGCTTATAGACAGTTGCAATCACAATTGAGATTGCCCTCTTTTTTATATAACATGGTTAATTATCATTTTAAAATATATGATGAATGCTGAAGTTGAGGATTTGGGCAAATTAAGATTAAAAAAAGGATTAGAAAGAATATTTTATCATTAAAGGCAATGGAGTCATGAATATAATCTTATATCAGTGATGATAAACTCATGATCCTAGAGTTATCTACAAAACAATATTAAGGTACCCACTTGCATGTTCAGTAAGTCTAACAAAAGTTTTTAAAATTTTATTTATTTTTTGTTAAAATTATTTACAATTTAGTAAACTACTTATTAATAGATGTTAGTAGCAAATACAAAATGAATACTGCTGGCAAGTATATAAATATCCAGGAAATCCCCTTACAATATTATTGGGGAAATCATCTTGTGAAGAATCTTAAATTTTTAAAGAATTGTATTATTAAATAAAATGATTTCAGTCATTAGAATAATTATGTTTGTAATTTGAATTTTTTTATAGTTTTGATTATTTACTTTGTTATATTTTGAGTTGGTGAGATATTAAAGCTCTAATTCTTTATTTGTACTTTTTTATACATAGTTCTAGATATCAACGGCTAAAATGCATAAGCCAAAGGAAACAAATATTGCAAGACTTTATCATGAAGAATAGTTTATTAAATTTGGGGTAATTGGAAAACACTTTGCTATGTGTGTAAATGAAAATGTCATAATTGTAGGTACAATGCAAAACATTTTGAAAATATACACAAAAATATTGTTTCATTGATGTATGATGATAAAAAGGAGTATTTTTCACAAAAATTACAAAATTATAAACCTCAAAGTGATGCATTCAAATCGTTTCTTGTGTCTAAAAATAATATAACATCAACTAGTTTTCATTTGGAGCACTGTATTGCAAAACACTTTCTGAAGGAGAATTTTTGAAAGAAGTTTTTTTTTTCTGGAACGTAGCGATTCATTGCTGGCCGATTTTAAAGAAAAGAATTTTATTATAAAAAGAATTGCCAATTAGTCGCAATACAGTGAAAGATCAAATTTTGGTTATCGCCGGAAATATTTCAATCCAATTCATTTACGATTTTAAAAACTCTGAACTGTATTCGATTTTTTTGGATATTATTGGTCAGGCGCAACTATTGTTAGATTATTAATCTGAAAATTTTATGAGAGAAGAAATATTAAAAATAACAAATTTAATAGAAAATTACCGATATAAATATTACGAAGGCATACAAATTTACAAAAATTAACATTAATTTAAAAAAGATTATTTCTGTAATTACTGATAATACTCCAAACATAATAGGCAAAAATTTTGGATTTATTAAACAACCCAAACAGTTTATTGGCCATTTAATAGTTGAATTTCAATGTGTTATCAAGAAGTTCTACATGCAAAAAGAGGATTAAAATCATTGTCAAAAGTGATATTAGTTGTAGCAAATTTTGTAAATTTTATATCTGCACAAGTTCTAGATAAGCGTGAATTTACCAAATTATTATGCGAAATTGATTCCCAATATTTAGGACTTAATGTATAATAACGTTCAATGACTTAGCCGCAGGCCATTTCTAATTCGTAAGTCTGCTTGATGAAATAAACCTTTTTTTTTTTTTTAAAATGAAAAGGATACCAATTATCCAGAGCTGTCAAATCTGCTAAGGTTAAATGATTTAATGTTTTTATGTGATATAACAAAACATTTTAATGAACTTAATAAGAAACCTCAAGGGCATGGCCAAATTGCCTAAATTACGTGTGAAAGCATTAAATCGTTCATTTCAAAGTTGGATATATTTATAAATGATTTAAAGAAAACTATAAAATATTTCCCAAGTTTTCTTAAACATTTTAAAACTACAATGAGTTTTGATAGTAATATTGATATTAACGAGGGAGGATCCAATCAAAAACTATCTGTCAATTGTTGAAGAAATTCAAGAAGCTTTTTTCTGAAAGATTTAATCAATTTGAACAATTGTAACACAATTTATCTTCTTGATAAATTTGATTTGAAAAATTTTGAGTTAAGTTTCTTCAATTAGTTGAATATTCATAGTTTAGAAACAGAATTAGTAGAATTTTGTAATAGCTTTTAATGGAAACAAAAATATGAAGAATTAGTTATTAAAATACAAGCAAATGCTTACCAAGAGAGTTTTGATAAGTCTGCAGAAGAAAAGTTAAAAACATTATACTCCAAAAGTATAATTCTTTACCCAACACATTTATTTGCATAAAAAATTTAGCAAATGAATGTTTGGATTTATTTATTATTGCGAATAACTTTTTTCCTTAATGAATTATATATGAATTTTTTCTACAGTACAGGTTTTTTCATACCTGCACTCCAATATGTAATATATAGGGGGTTTGAACTCAGACTTTTACACGACCCCCAACTATCCACGTTATCTCATACTGCTGACACACATGTTGAAAGGATAAACAATCATCAATATAAGTATTTCGTGATAAACCAGCACTCGTCAGTTGGTCCAGATTATCATCTCCACACATATATATATATATAATCAATGGTAATGAATTATATAAAATTGATGGAAAGAAACCATTCGGAAAAGAAAATGATTGCCCCATATGTGAGCTTGAGAACAACAAATTATAATCTCGATATAAAAAAATTATCTCGTAAAAGCAACAGCAAAATTCATATTAATAAAATAAAACTAGCTTTGAATTTATATGTATTTAATAGATTCTAAGATCGAAAAAAACTGTTTTTATTTTTATTTTTAAATAACTTAGTTCATATATTTTATCTACAACTTTTAATTAAAATATTTTAAATTTTATTCTGATCTACCACTAAAAATGCTTCGCTATTACCATCTTAGATTGTGAAGCGGGGGATTAAGATGAACTTGTAAGAACTTTGGAACCACTTGTGTATCTTAGTAAAACTTATTTAAGGTAAAATTTATTTTCAGTACAATATCTTGCCATTTTTTATCTACAATAGAAGAGGAAATTTGAAGAGATTTATGGGTTCACAATTTACGTTTAAAATGGAAATAAATATATATTAACATATTTTCATCTATGATTAGTTCTGAATTTTTAAAAATAGATGAAAACATAAATCTTTTCAGTTTATACCTCTTCCTCAGTAGATATAGTTTCCAAATCAGTTATGTTGTTAATTTCCTTTAATGAATCTATTTCTGTTTAAGAATTATATTGAATATGGAATACCTTTACTTTTTAATATGAAGCAAATGTATCTCATCAAATTTATTGTTTTTTCATGATTGGTAGTTTATTGTAGACATCATGATATTTATAAATGTAAATCAAGTTTTGTAGGACTTAAACTAAGACTACCCATCTTAAAAATATAAATATCTGATAAGATTTTTTCCTGAAGTAACCAATTTTAGTAACATATTATTACTTCTATCATTTCTCAGAAGTTCTGGTGAATTTTAGAATTCTTATTTTAATTTTCAATATTTATGTCATTTATTTTTACATTCGTATTCTAATCTTTGCTTCTTAAAAAAAAAAATTCTAGCCTTTGCTATTATAAAACATATATATTATCATTATTACATTTTTCCTCTTCTGAAAAAAAAAACTTTTAGTTTAATATTCATTTCTTCATTCTAATAATATATTGCATAATTCAAATTATATCTAGAACAGGTGAATTATCCTTTGTATATATTTGATAAATATTTACATTAGCTCACTAACAAATTTTTTTTAATAATTTACCAATTTTATTTATTATAGTCATCAATTTTCACAATATATCTAAGTCTATACCCTAAAATCATTATCTTCTTTCCCTTTATTATGAAAATTTATATATCGAGTTCTCCCGATTTATATCTTTCAACTTGATTGAACCATTCAATAATGTTCTAATTTTATTTCAGATTATATGTTTCCTACACTTCACTTATAAATGTTTTCTGATATGCATTCTATATTCCTATTCTCTCCATTTATTTAGGTAATATACATTATCCAAGAACTATCATTCTCTTTTAAATATAGCTCACTATAACTATCACCACAAAGAATCTCTATTATTACTTGTTTCTTTAATTCAGATTTTTGCTCCCCTATTTCTTACACAATTGTATAACCAATTTTAATCATCTGTTTATAATTTTTTTATTCTTCCTTTCAAAGCATATTTATATTTAAAACTTTAATTTTCACAATAAAGTGTGAAAATTAGAGTTTTGAATATAGATATAAATTCCACTTTTTTTATACCTATGAAAGAAACAATTTTTTTTTTTTTGTATTCTTCTTCTCTGAAATATAATGGTTAAACAAAATATTCTTTGCCTATCTTTTGTATAATCTGTATCATAGTTTTTTCTAAAATTTTTGTTGTAAAATTCCCCCAAGTTTCTGAAATCATAATGCTTAACATTTCATTTCCTTTTTTTTTCTATATGTCATAGCATCGGCCAGGACGCGAACCCACACCCGTCTGCAACCAATTACTTGCTTGCAAGGCGGGTGCAATGACCTCTCGGCTAACAACGCTTGACATTTCATTTCCTTTTTCATGAAATTACCAACACAGTATTATTCTACCAACATAATTTGCTTATTATTAAAAGAACAAGTGGTTTTAACGGGCTTGCGTCCCTGCCGATGCTACGACACTTAAAAAAAAAAATTATATTTACTGTTTTAAAACAGTTTTAAAATTATTAATTCTTTATATTCTTCTGTTACTAATCCTGATAGATGTTGCAAATTCTTTATGTATTCATATATTTGTTTTAATATAACAAAAATATTTCCATGATGTATATAAATCTTTTTCTCTAAATTTTGTTTTAGTATCATCATTAATTTGCAATCAATATTGGTCTCTGCAGGATAGTTTCTCCAAATTCCATATTATGCCTGCAATGTTTTAAATTTTATTCACATGGTCTTTTTCTAGATTGTTTACAATCTTGGGATCTCCTTTAAGATTTCAATTTTCTATCTCTTATTATCTTCTTGGCAATATATCCAGTCCAATTCTATTAAAATTTCTTAATTCTTTCCAGTGATACCTATTTATTTTACCATCTGTGTATTTCATTTTTGATCTTTTATTACTCATAACATATATCCTTTCACACAATCATGGTTTGCTTTTGTATTAAGTATCAAAGTCTCGGATATATATATGTAAGAAATGATAAAACACATCTAAAAAAATTTTTTTTTTTTTCAAACATATAAGCACACTTCCTTTATAAACGAATTATTTCTACAAAAATCATTCCATCCAAATTTATTCTATGATTAATTTCATTCAGTATGCTTTCATCTGTATTAATAATCTGACCAAGATATTCGTAAACATTCATTTCTTCAAATTCGTAATCAATAATTTTCTTTTTCAGTAAAAATATATTGAACATTATTTTAGTCTTTTAGCATATTTACATAGATCTTACTTTCATTTGATAACTCTTGCAACATTTTCTAAAACCACAGCATCTGTAAAATCCAGATGATTTGAATATTATTCTCTTAGTTTCCCATTTTTTGTAAAACTATTGTAAAAAGTGGAATCACCTTACTTTCTTATCAATGTTAATCACCATTTAATCTAATCATTATTGTTATATTTTGACAAATACTACCAAGAATAACACAATATTGGGGATAAATATTTTGATGTTAAAAAGCTTTAATTATTGTGTAAATGCTTATAAAATCAAACAAATTTATAAATTCAAAACATAATGATATCTCATAGCACTTTTCTATAACTTCTTTCAATACTTGAATGTTACCATTGTGCTAAGGCCAATTTTAAATCCAGCTTGTTCTTTTGGTTAGAATCCAAAATTCACAGTAGATTGTATTTATTTTAGTAAAGATCTTGTATGAAACTGATAAAAAAAAACCCATAGATCTATAACTTTTAATATTTCTTTTATCATCTTTTAAAAATATCATTCATCTGATTCATTTTTATTATTCAGACATTTGGCAATAATTTTTCTATTTTTCCACCTTCTTCTTTTGAGATCATTATATTTCCATCATTACTGGGAGCTTTTTCATAGATTTAATTGCATGTCTCACTTCATTTAAAATACTGGGTAATACAGATGTAAAAGATATTTTGTTTTCTTGTTTTTTATTACCACATCATTTTTATAGAACTCTTCCATACATTACATGATGTCATTTCTTTTATAATAATATTTTCTATTGTTTCTTTTAATAAATTGTCTTGTTTTATACTTTTGAAACTTTAGACTCTTCTATACTTTTTCCCAATTAACAGTTATATATTATTTATTCTTTTGTTATATCTGATTACTTAAAAATATATTTAAATTTCTTCATTGCCTTGTCTCATAAAAAATTTATTGGTGAATTACTGTTTTTTGTTATTTATCTTTGCTGCAATTCTTAATAGAGTATCACTTATCTTCTTATTTCATGTTCTAATTTAAATTCATTGCAATGTTTCTGAAGATTAGAAATATCAATTGGTAATACTGTCTTTCTTTATAGTTTTCATCTAGTGTTGAATCTATTAAGAATGTTTAAAATCTGGAAATAATATTTTTTATTGGTCAAAAAAATCCAATTATGTTGTATTTTCATTTCTATGGTTCAATGTCCCATTTCATTTAGCAAAAAAAACCTTTGTAATATATAGATTATTGTAATTCCATAAGTCTGGATCTGCTACCATAGCCAAATTTACCCACATGAATTTCATCTTTTAATTGTTTATCAATCTCTAACATTAAAGTCTACCACAACAATTTTAAAATATTTTTGTTTGATCAAAAGTATTTTATATATCCATATAAAATACCTCTACTTCTTCAACACAATGAGAACTTGTTGGAGCATATCTTCACTTGACATCTATTAAATTGAATAACTTCTCATTCTGTCTGAGATACTATCAATCTCCATGATGTCATTTTTCTACTTATTACTTATATTAAATCCACTCTACTTGTGCTTCCAATATTTGTGCCATTATAGTAAAGTGCACATCCTTATTCTAAATCAACATCACATTTAATATTTAACTGTTCTTCCAATTCATGAATATTTCTTCACTTGAAAGTGATTTGCAATTGTGAGTAGCTTAATAAAAGTGCATCACCAAATGGCAATGTAAATCCACAATTAGGAAATTCTTAGCAACCTCTATACCTAGTCTTGTCTATTGACTTTACACTTTCCTGGTAATTAGAACCATAATTTAATTTTATCTGTCATGATTATAAATATCTAAAAACAATTCTCACCTGTACACACATATATTTTGCCTTCAAGAAAATTCAACTGATGTTTCAATTAAAAACTATTAGACAACTGAAAAGAAAAATCATAATGTTTCTTAGTCTTAAACATAAAGATAAAAGGCTGGCTGATTGATTGGTAAACAACTCTTCTATATTTGTTTGGCATATATATATAATCACATACTATAATAAGAAAAATATATGGAGTAATATTAGGAATTTGTGCTACTCAGATCTTTAACAGCAATCTCCATTTTTAAAGCTTTATTTTAGTATGCAGTATATTTTATTCTTATATTACCCATCTATTATTTATTTAATTTAGTTACATTTAATAATAAATTTTTACACTTTGTTTGTCTTCAACATATTACTTATTTTTTAATCTATATTTTTAAAATATCTAAGAAACATCTCATACTTTCATGTCCATCAATATTTTCTCCACAAATTCATAGTTGGCTCCTTATATCATCCAAATTGGTAAATCATCTTATTGCTCCAATACATCCCTTACACATCAAAAATCCATGTGTAAATAAAACATCAAAATGTCTTTGTAAAAAAAAAAAAATTAAGCTTGTTTAGAGCTAGTAGCAGGGTCTTTATATATTACATATTGGTAATACAAGCTATATAGGTCATGTGATATATGACTGATTTTTACTATTATAATTTATTATATCAAGAAAAATAGCATAACAAATGTGAGACGAATTTCATTAGGAGTAATCCTAATATTTAATTGAGAGAATAGAAAAATAAAACTGATTCCTATTTTTATAAAAAAATATACAAATTAAATAAGTAAAAAAGATATTCTTTATTATGTTAAAGAAAATGATCTACATAAATAAGTAAAAACAAATTATGAATTGAAAGACACAAAATTATTACTTATTCCTTCATTCTAAGTTTTTTTTTTAAAAAAGAAATATTTTGTCCATTTATTTCTAATTTTACCAATAGTAATTTTATTTTCAAATACACATAAAAGTGGATCATTTTTTTTATCATAACAATGAATATTATTAATAATTTCCAAATAAATGGTAATAAAGAGTTAGCAATGTTTTTCAGGATTTAGAAAATTATATATTTTAATGCTTTAAAATAAAAATTTGTTTGAGCTTTTCAACATCAATCATTGAAATAAAAAAAAAAGTTTTTGAATATAATTTTTTTCAGGAGTCTTGAAAGAATTTTCATCAAATTTTTATTTGGATTACACTTTTTAATTGATTTTTTTTATAAATTTAAATGATTGAGTATCAATATGAAAGATTCAATTAAAAACGAATTGAAAAAAGTTTGCCAAGATAAAAAAATTGGATGTCAGGAAATATAATAATTGTGAAGAAGTCAAAATGAAAAATGCAGTATTTTTAAATGCAAGTCTAAATGATGGTTTTGAGTATTTTTCAGATGATAATATTTACATTTTCTCTTTTGGTAATTTCTAATTTCATATTTAAACTGTTAAATGTAGAAGATTCTGCGATCATACTATAATTATAGAAAATGCACCATGAAAACAATATATGATTATATTATAAATTCCATCATAATTTTGAATTTGCACATTGTGAAAGGATTTTAGTTTGAAGTTTCCATTTCAAAAAAAGTGTGAAGTTTTGTAAGGTTCTGACAATAATGTTGTAAAAACATGTCAAATGAAAAGATGATAATGAACATCACATAGAAGTAAATAATTTGTTTCACAACAATCAATATTGCTGTTGTAAATTTATTATGTATGTGTATTATAATTAGACACCATCATTATAATAATAGGATCATATTATAAGTTTTATAATAAATTAGATCACATCATAATGACTAAAATTAATCTCAGTTTAATTATTTCTGTTTCAAATGTTAAGATCTGATATCTATTTGCATATTTTTAGGTTAGCCGCAGATTTCTAATAACCTTTTAGTTTCACTATTTAAAATCATCAATGAATTATTCTATTTTTTTTTTAATATTAGACCTTTATAGTAATAGAAAATACCATAGTGTGAATAAATAAATCATTCTTAATGTCTTTAAAATTTTGTCGCTTTTCTTTACTTCTGTCTAGTGAAAGTTTGATAAATCTTGTGCTTACTGGATCGATCTGGCTGATGAATGATACAAGAAAGAAAAAAACCGGTCAACATATTTTATTATCAATTTTAAAGCTAATTAGTTATTTGTTTTCACACTTAATTTTAATCCCAACTTTTCATTGTGTGCTTTAATATGCATGTTTTGAGAAATTTTTTATACATGTAAAGTATCATTATGTCTAAGGTTGTTTGATTTTTTTCATTTCTAATTTCACATTTAAGAAGTAAATATAAAATTAGAAAAGATTAATGCCATACTAGAACCACATGTAATGTATTATGATAAAAAAAAAAACAATATTTTCTATTGATCTTTTAATTACATTTGTATGTGTCCAATCAGACTTTGCTCAGTACATATGTAATAAAAAATTTAAATAAGGAGAATGATAGCATATAATCCTTTTTTTTTGATAAAGTGAAATCAATTTATTTCATTATAATTTATTTTAGCTTTAGTTTCTAATCCTATATAAAAATTCTAATGAATGTGTTGGTTTGATATACCCATATTAAAAGTATATTTCGTAATTTAAAACAGAGAACTGAATTCAATAAAACATATGTAGATTTTTTATATCTAAATTACTCATCATATTTCAGTAATAATGTATGCGACAATTTTTTATTTATTTACTAATGAATTCAACCTTTGTGAGACTCACAAACTCCGTCAATATAAGTTATGTGATTTTTTAAAAATAATCTGTAGACTGTGTACCTTTTTAGATTAATGTTCATAATTTTTTCTACATTATTAATTCTTTATTTTTCTAGACATTTTTGATGCAATAATTTAATAGCTTTGATTTTTGGCAAATTTAACCAAATTTTTCATTTTAAAGTACTTTATATATAAATCTTAATCTCTTTTAAAGTGTTTTTTGAGTAAATCTTGATCATATCTTTAATTATAGCCATTTTTTTTATGTCAATGACATTTATATAGTTTTTTTTTTGTATATTTTGACTAGCACTATTATTTTGGTTATAATTTATATATTGAAATTTTTCAGAAACGTTTTTGATGATCAACTAATTTTAGATGATTTTTTGTTTTTGAAAATGTTACGCCACTCTTATACAGAAAGAGGGTTATTGGTTTTTATGCTGGGTTTGGGAAAAGATAAGGGAGATTTAGATATAAAGGCCACATAGTTGACAAAGATTAGGTTATGGAAATGGATAGGGAGACTAACAGATTTTTTTGGGCATAGTTGCTGAGAGATTCTTGACTTCATATAAGAAGTCACAGTGCATCACATAGAGAGGAAGACACTGAATGTTTATATTTGTATATTAGTTATTATTATTTATTGCACAATGCAATAATAGATTCAAGAGTAAAAGTTTGCAGATCGAATGTTTATAATTTTTGTATAACTTTTTTTTTTATTTCAATTAAAAATATATTTTTGGTGATGTATTGGAAGTTAGTAAATATTATAAATTATTTGCAAGATATATGAGATTGGCTTATTTATGTCCTTTATTAAACTTTCAAGAATTTTATGAGCAAATATTAATCATGATTGTGATTAGAATTATCAACATAAAATCTTATATTGTAATTAAATATTTTATATATTATATTAAAAGTTTGCTTTTTAAAATCTTAAACCAACAATGGCTGTGAATTGGCATACATTTCAATTCTCAGTGACTAGAGATACATGGACAGTATTTATTTCTACATACGAATTTTATTGCATTTGTAAAAAGCTTTTATGTGTTTTAGTCAAATAATATTTGCAGTTAACCAATTGTGATGAGTAATAGATTGGGTGTTAACATTCACCATGAACAACATTGTCATATAATTTTTTGATGCAAATCATGGTTTTAAAGTATAAATAAAAGTTCTTTAAATAGCAACTGTGAGAGAAAGGTCCCTGAGTATGGCTCCAGTGAAGTTGTCATTTAATCTGGTTGGTTAACTACTAGTTTTGCTTTCTAGATGAGAACAGTTAGATAACTATCTGAATTGACAATCATAAGCTAATTTGAAGATCTTTATGTATCTGTAAAAGTTTTAAAATTGTACTCAGATTTATAGCAATGAATGAGTTAATATCCATATTAAGAGTCTTTTGGGGAGATTAATATCTAATCAGACAAATTTGATATTTTCTACATTTTATGCTCAATAAAGAAGTTTTTGCCACCAGTAAGATAATACTATGGTAACAAATCTTTTTGAGAAAATTTTCTCAAAAATAAGTTATTAATTAGTAATATATCTTTTTGTAGCTTTATTTATAACAATGGATTTCTACCTTCAGTATTATACATGGAAATAATATTTAGATCTCTGGACCTTAAGTAGCAGATAAATTAAAAGACATCAAATGCTTACATTGAATTGATCTTTCATATTTAGATATTTTGCAGAATTCATTTTACTGAATTTATCAAATAATTACATTTTATATTAAAATAATAACTTGATGTATTAGTTTTATAAAATGATAATGAATGTGATAGAGAAAAATTATTGTATTAATGGTATTTAATTCATAATGTGCATAAATAACATTTTTTACACATTGACAATAATATACTTAAATAATATAATTAAAATAGTACTATATATATATATATATAATTAAAAAAATATAACATTTGATTTAATAGCGCAAAGATATGTAATTTAAACAATAAGAATTTTTCATCCTAACACATGTGCTGTACTGTTTTTTAAATATCCAATGATGTCTTGTTGAGTATTGAGGAAACTCTCATATCAAGACATAAGATAGAGACTTTTGAAAAGAGAAACACCTTAACACTCTTATCTTTTCACAAGTCTCTATTTTGTGTTTTACTTTGAGAGTTTCCTCAATACTCAACAAAACATCATTGAGATATTATAATAAAAATAGTACTGCACATGCATTAGGATGAAAAATATCTGTTTTAAAATATATACATATATATAGATACACTAGACATTATATTGTGTATGTACAATATAAAGAATACATAAATTCATGTTTTATATATATAAAAAAAATTATAAATACAAATCACTAACATTTTTCTTCAAATTTGAAAGCATCCTTAGGAAATGGATTTTTTTTAAAAAACATAATGAAAGATGTATATTTTCTAATAACTGAAAATGGAGATTTGTTAATTTCAGGATATTCACATTTATAAATTTAAAATGACTTTTTAAAATCACTGTATGCACAGGTAAGCAAAATTATTTGAATATTTTAAAGTAAAAATTTTTTTGCGTTTTTATCTCATGTTACCAAAATTAAAGAAATCTTCTGGAATGTAATCATATTTAGCAGTCAGAAAGATTTTTATTTATACTATGCGTTTTCTTGAATCTTTAAAATTTTAAATATAGCCATCGCTTGATGACAATAACTATTTTTTAAGTAACGATAGTTTTAGTCATAGCATTGTATTTTCAAATGGCAGGTGATATTTCCATTTCACTAGTTAATAACTAATATTTTAAAATTAGGATATATGGTATTTGTACTTAAGTTTTGAAAGTATTGTTGATTTATTGTAACTATAAAATGTACTATAATAAGTGTAATAAAACAAGTCTTTTATTACTTTGTTTTATAATTATTCAATCATAACACCTTTACATGTTGAATAAAAATAAATTCTTATTTAAACCACCACTTAACATACATATAATCCGGTTTTGTTTCTAGTCTGATTTTTAAAAAAATCTAATAGCACACACGACTACCACATTATATATTCCAGTATTAATAAAATCTGTTCTTTTATTTCAAAAATCAAATTTTGTTTTTATATTATATATATATAGTTTACTTATTATAACAATTGCTAAGTTTCTACAACATAAAATAAATGCATATATAATACATTTTTATATACCCACAATATTTTATAAACACAACGCCATCTAGAGAAATTACTATATATTACTAATTTTTAAACAGCTCAAAATAATATACATGTATAGGCATGCAGTCATAAATGTACACATTTAATATATATATTTAAAACTTCCACTCCACCACAAATTCTTGAAACAAATAATTAAGTATGTCATACATTGCTCATGAAAAAAGAGATAACATTCAATTATTCCATATGTTTATGTATAATTTAAATGAGATACATTAATCTTTAACCTAGATTGAAAATTTATATCTGGACTAAGAATAATTTCTAATTTTGATTAATAGTAATCATCAATGTTTGTCTGAAGTAGTTGATACCATAGTTGTAAATACAGAGTTTCACAGTAAATTATAGTTAATTATATATGTATATGCTTAATACATGATAGTATTTATTGATTTTTATTGCATAAATCAAATTTCAAATTCTTGGAATAATTTAATAATGTAACCACATCGTATTAGAAGGCTAGAAATATCTCAAATCACACAATAGAAACATTTTTTTTTCTCTTTATAGGCATAACTAATCTAGTAGATTCAAATAGTTTATGCAAATCAGTTGATTATTTAGGTGAAAACAATATATTTTTTTTTACTTTACACGTATAATGCTATAAGATTAACGTAAGTGTCAAAATATAAATTGGTATGAAAGTGGAAAAGATTAATTCAAATTGCTTTTGGTGTTATTAAATTAACTGGAAAAACATTTATGTTAACTTTATTTTATGATACACAGACAATTTTGATATATTTTTATTAATACATGATTTATATATATTTATTTCCATTTCACCGTAATCATATGAGGGTAGCCATCTGAAACATATGTTGTGAAGTTGGTGAATTAATAATGGCATTTCATTTTGCCTATCTGGAAGATGTGATGCTGTTCAAATGGCTAATGAGATTTTTTTGGAGCATTATTTATTTCAGTATGAGGAAACAATGGAAAAAAAAAATCCAATGATTTTGCAAAGTGTGGATAAAAAAATGAAACAATAAACACCCAAAGCAAAAAATAATATTTATTTCAATTACTATACTGAATATACATATATAAATATACACAAAAGAAAAAATACAATGTAAAATATTATAATAAGACCTTTGTACAGTTGACTGCCAACTGAATACAAGAATAATGTTGAGGTAGAAGTATGTTTACCTAATAAATATTTTAGTTACAAGTAACTTGCTTAATTATTGTGTTTGCTTTGAATTAAAAGGTCTCAAAGGAAAGAATACCAATGTATGGTACAAAACGGATAAAAATGAAAAAAAGATTTATATTTTACATTAATTATAAGTAAATATTTAGAGGCATTTCACATACAAATGTCTGTTATGTGTATGTATACATTAAATGACATCAGATCTATTATCTTTCTAATCAGACCAGTAATCAATAATGGATACTAATGTAGAAGCTTTGTTCTCAACCCTTTAGAGTCTGTGGATTTTTTTTTCAAGTTTGTGACCCACATACAAATAGATACTTTTCTTGTTTAAAAACACAAGAAATAAAAATTTTCTTGATAAAATTTTTAAGAAATTACGTTTAATTGTAAAAATATTGCTATTTAAAAATGCAGCACCATAGAAAAAAAGCAGTCACTACTATAACTCAACCCATATAATATTTTGGTTAAATTTTAATGAAATGATTGTGTTGATATATATTACGAGAAAAACTTTTTTATAGTTTTGATTTATGTTTGCTATGTGCAGTAATATAGTGGTAAATTCAAAAGTTTCTGAATCAATTCTCAGTTTAATCTGCCATTTGGGTATTTGAATGCATCTTTCTCCTAAAAAGCTAATCATATAATTATTTTTATTTGAGATTTTTTTTAATTAATATTATATTTTAATTGTTGTTGACAATTTTTCTCAGCCTGAAAAATATTTGTTATAAATTCTTTATTTTACAAATAAGTTATTAACAAAATATGTCAAATATGATAGTAATAATCGTGCTTCTCATAAATTAAGATATATAAAAACAAGTAATTTATATCCAAAATAATTTTGTTTTGCAGATTAAAGATGGTTGCATAAATATTGTTTAAAAAGTATATAATTAGGTATTTGTGCAGATGTATTTATGTAACTTTTTTAATGAGTCCACCAATTATTTAATTGAATTATCAAATATGTGCTGTTAGGATAAATGGCTTTACATGTTCAACATTCATAATTTACTTTGTATATACCTGTCCATTGTTGCTACTTTCTTCAATATCCTATAAGTAAAATAAGATGGATTCATTATTTCTTTCTTATATACATCATGATCTATAATGATAACATCAAAGCTGTGATTTTGGACTTGCAGAATACTCTTAGCTGATGTTTAATTTAATTTTGTATTATGATATGCAATCTATGCTGGTAGAAATTCATTCAATATTAGGTATGCACCATATTATGTTTAAAAATGAGATTTTTAAAAAAAAAGTTCTGAATAAAATACTAATGCAGATTGTGGAAATAAGTTCAGAAAGTCATTAGGTGCTTTGTTTGGTATATACTACCTAGTACTGAAATTTAATTATAAATGATTAATTATATATGTATAATACATTTGATTAATACTTCAACACACTCAGTCCAAAGCACAAAATAACACATTTTGAAAGAAAAGTTCTTTTCTCTTAAAAAATTTATCTCGACCTTTGGATTGAGAGTATTTCATTCACTTAATAAACCAGTGTTGGGGTTTAATCTAGGGTATTATATAATATTAACTGCTGGGAAATATATCTATATATATATATTACATTATTATTAAATTTAACCAATTTTATTATTTTATGTTAAAAGATGAACCACAAAATCTTCCAGAACTAGTTTCTGAGTAAACCATTCTCATGAGCCATATTTAACTTCTCATTATTACTTGCCATTCTCTTTTTAATTAATATCAATTGACATCATTATTTAAATTAGGGAGTAGAGTTGTATTAGACCAGTTATGAAAAATCTGTAATCCAAGTCACATAATTTACAAGTCTGCATATGATAATCATTTATTTCATGATGAATTATTAAAATTTTGTATGTTTCATTTGTGCTCAACAATTCACTCATGCATTCCCCTAATTATAGTTTGGTAAGAAAGATTGATTTTTTAATTAAAAATTAATAAAAATTGATATTTTAAATTTTAATGTGATTTATAATTCCACCACTTAAGAACTAGTTACATTTTTGAGAAGCTAGCAACAATATTTACACATGTAAATACAGAACTTCTTTAGAATGTAAAGATCAGGTATTCTATTATGTAATTTGTTAATGAATTAAAGGGAACATATTACATTTTTATAGGTTCAAAGAAAATGTATAAAATTCTTCAAAATAAAAAATAAATTTATCCCAGAGTTGAAGAAAAGTGGATTATTAATGCCATAGATTTTAATTTAAAATTGAAAAGTAAAATCAGTTAATATAGTAATTATATACTCATGCTAATACTTTTAAAATCAAACTTAAAGTTGGGAAAAATCAATTCAGGATGATATCATATTTCATTTATCTACAGTAGCCACTCATAAAAAGTCTAAATAAGTTAATTACGCTGATGCATTAAATGACTGGAAATTAGAACAAAGTTCCGGATTTAGTAATTTCCAGACATAAAGAATCCAATTTTGATTTCTTTATAAACACAATTAACACTTGTGTTGAAACTGATAATAATCAAGATATGTAGTAATGAGTTGTTTTATGTAACTCTTTCTAAAGAATACTGCCTCCAAATAACATGTTTTAGTATAGAGGTGGGGAATCTTTTTTTCTGTCAGGGGCCATTTGGATATTTATAACATTCATGGGCCATACAAAATTATTGATTTAAAAATTAATCATATTTCTAATCATTAATGATGGCAATCTTTTCAATTAGCAGGCCAATTTCAACTTGACTTTTTAAAATTAGGACCATAATAATCTTTTTGTGAATTAAAAATAAAGTAACATCATTATTATTAATGACTCTTCCACATTAAATGACAATTTTCCCAATTTGTCTTACAAATATTCTTCATGATATTTTCAATTTTTTTACTATATTCTTGATAGATTAATTCTATAGCATGTAGAATGCAGACATTTATAATCTCCCCTACAAAAAATGGTTTCTAAATTTCTTTTCTTGTTTACAAAAATTTGCCTTCACAGAATTTTCTAACTTGTTTAGTTTTTTGAGATATATCTTTCACTTCAAGATTTCTATTTTAATATTTTGCTTTCACAATTTTGTTGTAATCAGAATGTTCAATGGTGTTCTTTATTAATTAAAATTATTTCCAGACATATCAGGAATATCGAATCAACTTTCTATAAAAAAAACAAAATGCTTCGATCCATTTCTATTGAAATACTTAATTTTCTGTGACAATTTTTTTATATTTTACTTGATGTAATAATAAAAAAATTAAATAAATGCAAAATAATAATGACAAAACAAAGTAAAATTTTAATTATATTTTTGCAAATATAGAATTAATATGTGAAAATCACTATAAAAGCTAACAAAATACCCTCTGCCACAACATTGTAGATTTAATCTGTAATTAGATAGATCATACAATGTAGATAAAATTTTATTGCGTTTTCTTGAAAGTTTATAATAAATTAATGGCTAAATGATGTTATTATCATTAGCTTTTATAAAATAAAAGGAATATATGTATCACATTTCAATAACCTTCAGGGTGGATGTTCTACAATGATTTAGCTATTAATTAATGAATAATTAAGCAGAGTGAAGCTGAGAATATTTATTTATATACATTAAAATCACAATTAATAATAAATGACTATAATTGACTTAGAATTATGACTTAATACCTGATTACTAGTTTACACTTTGACAGAATAGGTCAGTGGGTGCACTTCTGAAACAATGAACTAAAGTATTATAAAGTATGAATATAATTGAGAAAATAAATATTTTATTGAACTCTTAATTCAATATTTGAATTATGTGCATACATGTTTAAATAGAAGTTTTATACAATGCCATTTTATATTACTTTTTGAAAATGTCCAGTGGCTAGAGATTTACCACCTGCTTTAGTAAAAGATATGCTACCTGTTTAGTAGTATTTATAGGTACAAACAGTTTTGCCATAAAGTTAAAATTAAGATCAAGATTGACAGATATCAACTCAAAGATATTCAAATATCAGAAAAATATTGAAGATCTTATAAAAAATAGCACCAAGTTTATCACTAAAACATAAGTTTTATTTATTTTTTGAATATAAAAGTTATATGAAACTTATTTTAAAATAATTTTGTTTTGATATGCCATTTGTGAAGTTCTCTTTTAGTAATATAATTACATTTACAATGACAAATATTTCATGTGTACTGCTGTTGAAAAAAGATTGCCTATGCTTGTATTAGATATAATTATTTAAGTCTTTGTTTATGAGATTCAGTCAGTTCACAACAACACACTTGACATTTAAAATAAATATTTTATTTAAACATCTAATGTTCTTTTATAGTTTTTCTTTGCATTTTTATTATAAATGATAAAAAGAAAAGTTAAATTTAATTAATGGTTATGAAATTTCTTGTTACAACCTTAAATATATTTTAATTATTTATATTATTAATATTTCAATTTAAAAATAATAATATCCATGTATGTTTATAATAAAAATGTATATCTTTTACATTCTATTTGTATTATTAAAGTCTAGAGGCAAAACAACTAATCTATAGATTAATTTGTAATATGTTATTTTTTTATTATTGGATTCCTTAATTTAATAAAGACAAAACTGATATAAAACAAATGTATAAAGATAGTTTTGAGATATTAAAGAGGAGATTCAATAAATCTTTAGAAATCATCAATTTTGAATCTGCCAATTGCTGGGTATTATTTTTCATAAGTAATTTTGTTATTGTTTTGCATGAGGTATTCTCTACATATTGTTACTGTTTTATATGAATCATGTTTTTTTTTCTTTTAAATATTCTAACTATTATTATATATCTATTCTACCATTAGCTTAGAATTCATATTAAATTATTGGGGGATGTTTAATTTTTTTTTTTTTAAAGACAAAGTAACGTGGAAGAGAACAGAAAATACTGCATATAAATTCTTTAACAATGGTGTTAAATTATATTAAATCCTTGCATCAACCAGAAGTCACCATTATTTAGAAATGTTAATGTTGCATTTTACTGTATACTATGGTTTTTTAAAATTTTAAATTGTTTAATTATTTTTTAAATAATGTAATCTAAAAATAAAATTAATATTTATCATTTCTTCATTATATATATTTTTAAAGTGACACATAAATCAATAACTTTATATCACTTTAAACCAACATTATATTGGCTGTAAAAGAATATGTATATATACATACAATAAAACAAAAGATGAAAGTTAACTTCATAAATTTATTACATTAATACCAATTATGTGAATGTTAAAGCAAATCAACTTATAGTTTGAGAGTTATTCTCAATATTAGATTAGAAAAATATATATACAGATTATAGCTTAACATCTATAAACATAATTAGTATTGATAATAATAATAAAGTATTTTTTGAAATCATACACACACACAAAAACAAAATTGTAAATCTTTTTTTTTTTTTTTGCAGAGGAAATAATAGTAAACATTACTAACATCTTATCTAACATTAAGTTCAATTTTAAGTTGCAAATTAATAAATTCTTTCATACAAAAATTCCCTGAATTTTTTTTTTTTTTTTGTGTGTGATATATTAAATAGAAATGTAGAAAACAGTAGAAAGAATTCACAGAAATAAAATTAGTATTGAGAGAAATTTCTGTAACCCATTTTATAGTTTTCTGTCTGCAATTTTGAAGAATGTTGATTCAGAAATTAACCATTTTCACACTATGGGTTATTCTTATTAAAATATAGTTGATATAGACATTTTTAAAATTTATTTTAAACTATTTTAAATAGTATGAGGAAACAATAAAGTTTTTATTTACAGAATTTGCTTAATGAAAAAAGACAGAAGCCACTATATAATTATCATTATCGCCATCAATAGTCAAGTTCCTTAAAAATTCCTGTAATTTGGTAACACAACTCTGATTAGCCAATGGTTAAGATAGCATTTCATTAAATTTCATAGTTTCTCTTTGACATCGTTTCATATGAAGAAATTTAGTTGGATTCATTTTTTTTTCTTACTTAAAAACACTATAATTTGAAAGAATATGTTATAACCTTTGTAATGCTGGACTTATGAAATATCTTGTGTATATAGATTTTTTTTTTTTATCAATCAAAAGATTATAATAATGAAAGCAAAAACATTTTATCTGTTTATTTTATAATAAAAGGATTGTTTAATTCTCAGTTATATTTGTAGGTATTTTTGATCTAATTAGATACATTGTACAAAATCTGTCAATAAGTAAAATGTCATAAGTGTAAAAAATATTGGAAAAAAAACAGACACATTATATAATTATTTATTTAAATACTTCAATTAAATTGCAATAAAAATTATTGAGCAAAATTTATATTTATACCGTATATATACACACTCACATATATACAAACATTAAAATAAAAAATTAGATCTGAATGATTTTTTTTTTATTCTGGTAATATAACTTTTGAAAATATCTGTTATTTGTTTTTATACTTATAATAATTTTAATATTTAAGATATTCCCAAAGTCTTAATAGTAACTGAGATATTCATTTTAGACAATCTTAAATATTACACTTCTTATTACAGAATTTTTAACAAATATGGAAAATTAAAATCTATTATCTAACTGCAAATAAAAATCTAAAATACTCTTGGTATTGTTTCTTAAAAGCAACAACAAAAAACTTGTTTGTAATACTGAGAAACAATCTCCATAAACTGAACTGAAATTCTACATTGAGCATGAATTATAAATTTTAAGATATTGTTTTTTTTAATAGCAATCAATAATCTCTTATAACATAGTTTTTGATATGTATCCCTATACCACACTCTGTAATTTTTCCTCTTTTCCATCCTTCTATTTACCTATCCATCAGTTTATTGCAAATTAAATTAAACACTAATACAGCTATAGGAATAGATAAATGCCTATAATATTAATTGACTGAGATGGGAAAAAGCTATTCTGACATAATATAATCATGCGATTTTATTATAATCATTTTGAATTTATTTTATCAATAGACATGCAGTAATTGAGCCATTCATGGTTTTTTTGAATGATATCAACTATTGTCTGTGTATTAACGTAGAGAGGTGTGCAAGCTGTTTGACTTGTCTAGAATGACAAAAGCTCACTGTTTTCAAACATTGGAAATGGATGTCACGATCCACTCAAAATATTTTTAATAAAATAATCCATTATTTCAAACTTCAATATATATATTTAATATTATAAAATCAGTAATGCAAAAATTCACTAAAATGCTTAAACTTTTAAAAGCTATGAGAAATCCATTATATACATCCACAATTTAATGAAGTCAAAATGTACCCTTAGAGATGTGGTAATAATTTACAAATAAAACAATTGAAAAGGATTATTTAACTTTGTATAGAATAATAAATATGTAAACTTTGTGCTTTCTTTTCTTACTTTTTAAAAAAAAAAAAAAAATCAATTTTTTTATGTGCGCGCACAGACACAAAATAAGTAATTTTTGTTTCTATAAGTTTACCATATTTTGTACCTACGTGGTTTGATGCAGTTGGTAGAGCTTCCGGCTTGGGATCGAACTCCATATGCTTTTTTTAAATATCATATTTAATAATGTTATAACATTGAGCTATCTATGCCGCAACAGAGTAATCAATTTGCAAAACTATATACATTATAAACACAGGTATATAATTTAGATATGTGGGCATATATATATATAAACACATATGGAAATTATGCCCTTATAAAAGTGGCAAGATAATGCCGCAAATTTTATTTCTTCGCTTTCTCAAGATAGTCCCGTTTTTTCTATATTTACAATGCATAGAACTTTGTATAAAAATATATTATATATAAATTATTTTAATTAAAATCACAATTTTTAACATTCTTAAATAGTAAAGAAAAAAAAAGATTAAATTAATACTGTATTATATGCAAATAAATTTCATTTTGAAGTTAATAATATTGCTTTAACTTATTTCTTGGAAGAAATAATTTTCAGAAATATTTAATACTATAAATGCATAATATATATAACTATTTATATTTTAAAACTTTTAATATTCATAATAAAAAGAGCATTAATATTTCCTTTGCCTAGGGTGCTCTGTTGTTGTTTGTTAGATCCCCAAAGTTTTCAAGTCCGGCCGAATATTCTAAAAGCAAGCAATCTCTCTTCAATATTACTATGATTTAACAAAGTATCAGACTATGATCTAATCAATCAATAGTGATAAAAGTATAATGCAACACTCAAATAGTACACATTTCTTTTTTCCTTTTTATGTGACTGCTCCATCTGAAAAGTATGTAAATTATAGGCAGAAATGATACATGCGTATGTTTTTCAGACCGGCTGAAGACATTATAATTAAAACCATTTTCAAAATTAATATATTACATATTTTATATATATAGGGACGCTGTCTGATCCATCAATTTGTACATACATATATATATATAGGTGACAACATTTTGAAGAAATGATTACTTGTAAATTCAGAAGAGATCAATATATTTTTTTTTACTTTTTGTTACAGGTTATCTTCTAATTAAATCTTAACCGCATACTGATTCTATTATAAAATTGTTTTCTTCCTTTTCATAATTTTCACTAAAGAATGTCGCAAATTTGTATTTATACACTAATGGAGAAAAGAAACGAACACATTTATATTCAATATTAGAGTCAAATTAAATATATGCTTATCACTTTCTTATATATTTTTTCTTAAAATATTTTAATAAGATGCTGTTCCAGAAGCACTTCTGGTTGAATTAAAAATTATGTCCTGCATCGCATTTTATAAACATATTAATCCGAGGAAAACTAAATTAAAGATTATTTTGCTGAAGTGTAGTTGCAGATATAATAATAGTAATACTACTAATAAAAACATATTTTCTTGGAGATCAATTCTTGGACGGCAAACCAAAACAAAAAAACAAAACAAAACAAACACCATTTTATTCTTCATCTAAATGGCGAAGATTTTCTATTCAGCTGATGTTTTATCTGAAAAACAAAATAAAAAAGGTGATTATTTATAATAAACAAAAGTTGATTTGATAAACATAAGATTCAACAATGATATAATGCATATATTAATTCTGTTTATATACAATATATATATAGTAGCACACTTTCCTGCTATGACCACAATCGATAGTGCAAAATGAGATAACAAGCTTGAAGATTTGATAGCTAAATCAACTAATATTTCCATATTGATTGGTAAATGGGTATTTTGCTATTCTTAGATAGAAGATAAAACAAAAATGAAAAACATACTCATTTCCTACAAGTGAAAATGTCTTTTCTATTTCCATATCTCCTGGAGAGGTATTTTCTCAGAAGGTTTATTCAGACAATTTTACATTTTTACTTAATTACACATACCATATTTTTTTTCATTGTTTTTATAATTCAAATCACTAAAGATACAAAGCAAGATAAAAACACACATGCCTATGGTTTTGGAAGTCCTATCTTTTTTATCAACCATTCTCGGTTCTCCTTATATCTTTAGCTTTGACATTACATTATCTGAATATTCTGTAATATTTGTGAATAATTATTTTTACTGTTTTTTAAAAATCAAAAATAACATAAAGTTAAAATGAAAAAAGAAAGATATATTTGGTGCAGAATGAAAAAACAAAACCAAATCTGCTGTTATTCATAATTAATAAAGAATATAATCATCATCATTATTATTATTATAATAAATGCAATTATTGTGATACTTTTTAAATAAAATTGCTATTGAAAATTATTTTTAGTGAGTTTAGAAATAGCATTAATACTTGCATAAACCATTATAATATGATACCATTTCAATTTATTGCAAGTTCATATAAAAATAATTTATTACTCAAAAATATTATTTATCTATAAATTTTTTTAAATGATTATAAATTATTTGTTTTAAAATTAAAAGATGATTTTAAGAGCATTTATTTATCACACAATAAATTGCTTAAATGATTAAGCTCTATTCAACTAATGAAACTGAGATTTTTAAAGTTTACTTTTTAATTCTTATGTTTATCAGTATTATCAGTTTAATTAAATGATAAGAGTCTTAAAACTATTGATATACAGAAGATTTCAGATCATTTATCAAAGTAATGTGACACAATAAACTTGGTACAAAAAACAATGTAGATTTTGAATAAGATTATTACAAGTCACTCAAATATCCTGAAGATGACCTCAACATTAGTAACAATAGTCATGTTAATATGGAAAAAGTGAAAAAAATATGGAAACAACAACAACTGCATAAATAGAGGAGTGCAAATTCTATAGCATAGTTGGATCTTGAGTGTGCAGAGAGCACTGAGTTTAAGAAATATTTTAGTAATAAAAAAAATTACAATAAATATTTACTAGTCATAA
Source organism: Epiperipatus broadwayi (assembly GCA_028023455.1). Taxonomy (NCBI): domain Eukaryota; kingdom Metazoa; phylum Onychophora; class Udeonychophora; order Euonychophora; family Peripatidae; genus Epiperipatus; species Epiperipatus broadwayi. The sequence continues at coordinate 12,577,456 of JAQFVV010000018.1, forward strand.
TTAGTCAAATAAAATAATTCAAAAATCAATAGATAAACAATCAATATATCATGCTATTTCAACATCATATCCGTATGCTGAAATTACATATATGTAATATTGCACTGAATATTATTAAGTGATACTACATGACTATCAATATGCAATTCATGTAATGATAATGGTTATCATAGTTTATACTCATGAGTTTAATTAATATATAAATACCTCAATTTACAAACTAATAGTAGAAGGAATCCAATCTTGTTAATTAAGGCTGTAAAAAAATATTATTATAATTGTTTTTTAAATGTGAAATAATATTTACACCACTTCTCTAAATTTTATAAATGTCAATATAGTTACTACACATCACACACTATATATATCCATTCTCTTAATTTTCTTTTTTATTCAGACCAAAAGAAATGAGAAAAAACATTGCCAGAAAATAATCTTATATATATAATCGCTATTTTCTCTGTTGTCTAATTGGTGAAAGTATGTTTGTCTGTAAGGCTATTACACGTTAAATTCATTCGCAACCACTTAAAAAAATATTACATTTATCCAAAAAAAAAAAATCAACATACATGCTTTTAACTATAGAGATATAGTATTTAAATTGCAAAAAAAATTTGGTTACAGTACATAAATTCATGTTTAAAATGTGATATTTAGTGAGGGGAAAAAATAGATGCTATAGTATCGTATTTACATTAAGTTTTGGTTAGTGTATAATTGAAGTCAAAGTGATGGCCTTTCAGGACGGTGTTTATTTCTCACATTTATTTATATAATATTAAATTCTTTTGCTTAATTTATATTAAATCTTAAAAAAAATTGTTAAAGCAACCAATTAAAAAATACTACAGCCTATTTAGGCCAGGTATATCTGATAGTAAAATAATTTCTATCACAAAATGTTGACCAAGCATAAAGTCAAAAAAACCAATAAAATAGTTAATGTAAAACCATTAAATAAAATAAAAACCAAAACATTAACCTTAATTATTTTTGAAGCGCAAGAGAAATGCTTGTTTTTTAAATTTGCATGTTTTGCCCTCTGCTAAAAATTTTGTGAAGCTTTTTGTTTTTATGGCTTTAAAATTCATGTATATTTATTTTCTAATAATTTAAATACAGAAAAAGTCAATAGATGGCTTGGAAAATCAAGACATGGTCCAACAAACAATTGTAAGCTCCACCAATGATGGATAACCATGATATATTTTGGGATCTCGAACCTTGCATGTTCACTTCAAGAAAATATTACGGTCATACAGAAAATATTACCATGGTATAAAAACTTCATTTTTTGGAAAGTTTATGATTATATTGTTAACCTAATTATGTAATAATTATTAAAAATGAAAAGTAAGTCTATTTATATATTCATTTGTTACAGAAATGTTTTATTTTTAAGTAAAAAAAAAATTCTTCTAAATATTGTTACTATAGATTATGATCACGGGAAAAATAGCTATCTACAAAATGAGGTCATTTACCTGATTATTATTATATTTAGCAATATCATAAAAATTATGAAAAAATTGTAAATTTTTAAAGCATAATTTGATAGATTTAGTAGTTATTAAAAAATTCATTTAGATTTGTAAATCAAATTTGAAACAAGGATGATTTTGTTTGTTTTATAAATTGAATTGGCTTCAATTAAAATTTGATGATGTGATTACATTTTGTTTTGAATAAATATATTTTTTAAAATAACTACAAAAATCAAATGTGATTTTTTAAAATTTATTTAATTTCTAAACAAAAATATCTATCAAATGAGGTCAAATTTATTATATTCTAGTAAATAATAAAGGTTTAATAACAAAATAAAAGTTGAAAGCTTAAATCTATTAAATCTAATGAGAACAAAGAAAGCGGTCAGAAAAATAATGAAAATCGATAGGGTTAAGGAAATTGTTTCTTTCTATACATATATAATTTTTTTGAGATGAACTCACTGCAGTTGTTTATTTTAAATATAACTGAATAACCTTTCAACTTCAGCAAATGACCATGCATTTTAAAGTTAAAATGGTACCTTATTAACTTATCCCTCCTTAATATATCAAGAGGATTGTCTACAATGCTTTTTCAAAAGGCATGAATTTATTTAATCAATCAGAAATTTATTGCTAAATATTTTTTACACCTGACTGACATATCTTACCAATGATAATTTAAATTCTAAAATTATATAGTAAATAACATTATATGTAAATATTTAGCACTGTAAATTATTATTTATTACATAATATTAGAATTTAGATCATCATTGGTAAGATTAAAACTGAAAGTAATTTCATATTTTCCAGATATATATATATGTCAATCAGTTGTAAAAAACATTTAGCAATAAATTTCTGATTAAATATATCCATGCCTTCTAAAAAAAGCATTGTAGACAATCTTTCTAGTATATGAAAGTGGACAAAGACAAAGTCGTATCATTTTAATAGCTGCACAAACATGTAAAAAATGTTTTTTGTACAATGTATTAACCATGACAACAAGTCATAAAGAATATCAATATTGCTTCTTTTATTAATAATCTATTATTATATTCACATAAATTGTGTTAAGGTAGTAACAAATAATTAGCTAAGTACTAGGAGATAATGTCTACTACTTAACAAATACAAAGCAGTATGTAAAGGATAAAATTCAAACTGTTTATATTAACTCTGATATATATATATATATATATATATATATATATATATATATATATATATATATATATATATATATATATATATATATATATATATCATCAACCATTATCAATCCACTGCAGGATGAAGGTCCATCTTCTCTGATCTTTAGCTTCTCTTCTCCACATCTCCTGTGCATACTTTCTTATTTCATCAATCCATCTCACATGTGGTCTTTTTCTGGGTCTTTTACAATCTCTTGAAATCCACTTTAAAATTTCAATTGTCCATCTATTATCATCTTTTCTAGCAATATGTCCAACCCAACTCCATTTCAATCTTTTAATTTTTTCAATGAGGCCAGTAACACCTGTTTGTTCTCTTACCCAAACATTGTATTTTCGATCTCTTCTTGTTACTCCCAACATACATCTCTCCATACTTCTTTGAGTAGTATGAAGTCTCTGTATTGCTCTTCTATTAAGTGTCCAAGTCTCAGATCCATAAATAAAAACTGATAAAACACATTTGTTACCCCCCCCCCCTTTCAAACACATAGCCATATTTCCTTTCAGTATCAACTTATTTCTATCAAAAGCACTCCAACCAATTTTAATTCTATGATTAATTTCCTCTATTATGTTTCCATCTGTATTAATAATCTGACCAAGGTATTTGTAACTGTTAACTTCTAATTCATCACAATCAATCCTTATTTTCATATTTTGAGCAAATCGATTAAATATTACTTTAGTCTTTTTAACATTTATCTTTAGTACTACTTTCCTACTTTCATCTGATAACTCTTGCAACATTTCCTGCAGCTCTGAAGCATTATTTGCAAAAACAACTATCATCTGCAAAACCTAAATAACTTAAATAATGTCCATTTCCCATTTTAATCCTCAAAATATTTCTTGCATCACTGCTGTAAAAAGTTTTGGAGATATGGAGTCACCTTGTCTTACACTTTTCTCAATGTTGACTTTCCCAGTATCATTATGTAATCTAATTGTGGCTGTTGCATTTTTATAAATATTCCTTAAAATATGACAATATCCTGGATCTATACCTTGATGATCCAATGCTTTAATTACTGAAGAAATGTTTATAGAATCAGATGCCTTTTCATAATCTACAAATCCAAAACATAATCACAACTCATATTCATTTGTCCTTTCTATAACTTATCTCAATACCTGGATATGAGCTACTGTACTAAAACCACTTTTAAATCCAGCTTGTTCTCTTGGTTGGTGAAAATCCAATGTTCTCTGTAGACAAGTTGTAATTATCTTGGTAAAATTTTTATATAAAACTGACAAAAGGCTGATAGGTCTGTAATTTCTATTATCTTCTTTATCACCTTTTTTAAATATTAATATTATTAATGCATTCTTCCAATCATCCTGTACATCTTTATCATTTAGACATTTGGTATATAACTTTGCTAAATTTTTTTCTATTTTTTCACCTGCTTCTTTTAATATATCAATTATAATTCCATCATTACCTGGAGCCTTTCCTTTCTTCACACATTTAATTGCATGTCTCACTTCTTCATTTAAAAATTCTGGGCAATTTGGAAGATGTAATAGATATAGGAGGTACTTGTTCTTTATTACTATATAATTCTTGATAAAAATCGTCTATCAATTTCATGATGTCATCTTTCTTTTTAGTAATATTTCCATCCTTTTTTCTTATTGCAGATATAAATTTCCTACCAATACCAAAATGTTGTTTTACATTCTTGAGGCTTTTATTTTCTTCTACAGCTTTTCTTGCTAGTTCACAGTTAATACTTTCTTATATCATTTTCAACTTTTTTCCGCACCATTTTACAAAATTCGAGATATTCACTTCTTTTTAATGCATCATATTGTATATCATAAATTTTCTTCAAAAATTCTCTAGTCTTAGTAGAAATTTTATTGGTCAATTGCTGCTTTTTTCTACCAGCTATCTTTGTTGCAGTTTTTAAAAGTGTATCAGTTATTTTCATATTAATTTCATTCAAATCTGAATCATGTTCAAAATCTACTAATACTTGAAACCGATTTGTAAGTTCTAATTTAAATTCATTAGAATGTTTCTGAAGATTAGGAATATCAACTGTAAATATTGTTTTTCTTAATAATTTTTGTTCTCTAGTTTTACATTAACACGTATCTTACACTTTTCTAATTGATGATCACTTCCTGTGTTAAATTTATTAAGAACATTACAATCTTGAAATATATATTTCCTGTTAGTCAAAATATAATCCAATTTGGCTGTACCTTCATTTGGATGCTTCCATGTCTATTTCCTTTTAACATTTTTCTCAAAAAAAGAATTCATAATATAAAGTTTTCCTTTTTCTGCAAACTCCACAAGTCTATGTCCTCTCTCATTTCTATTACCATAACCAAAGTTAACTACAGCACTTTCATCTTTCATTTGTTTACCAATTCTAGCATTAAAGTCTCCCATAACAATTTTAAAATGTTGTTTACTCTGATAAAAAGCCTTTTGTACATCCATATAAAAATATTTTACTACTTCATCACTATGATAACTTGTTGGGGCATAAAACCTGAATTATCTGCATTTGTTATCTGCTATTAAGTTGTATAACTAATCTTGCCACTCTGTCCGATACACCATCAATCTCCACAATATTGTTCTTTCACTTTTTATTTATAATGAATCCTACTCCACTTGTATTTCCAATATTTGTGCCTTTATAATAGAGTATATTTTCACTTTTTAAATCAATTGTCTCTTTACCCTTTTTTCTAACTTCACAAAGTCCAATAATGTCCCATTTAATATAAGACAGTTCTTCTAATTCTTGCAATCTTCCTTCACTTGAAAGTGATCTGCAGTTGTAAGTACCTAAATAAAAAGTCGTCATAAAATGGCAGCCTGGGTCCACAATCAGGGGATTCTTAGCACCCTCCGCCTTCGGCCACCAACCGCTGCCTTGGTTGGTGACTTTACAGCCTCTTGGGAATAAGGGCCATGCTTTATTTTTGTCTGTCATAATTGTATATATGTATTGGAAACATATTTATCATTTACACAAACATTCATTCTGCCTTATCAGGCACTGAGAGGAAAGACCATGGTGTTTCTTGATTTTAAACTCAGAGGTATAAAGCCAATGAACTCACCACGCTGGCTAATGCGTGTTGGTGAGCAGCCCATCCATGTTCGTATACTATATGAATAATCACATAGTAATAACAGCTGCAATGACAAGAACGTATGGAGGGGACATTAGGAATTTGCCCAGCTCGGTTCCTTTAAGGCCTCCAAGAGGAATCAAAGGGTCTTCTTTCAGTTAATAGCAAACTCCTTTCTGCAGCCTATATATATATATATATATATATATATATATACTCCTTTCTGCAGCCTATATATATATATACTGGAAATATTTGTTTCTTATAATTAAGATTTTTTAGACATGAGCATTTTATTAAAATATTAATCAACATTTTTTTTTATATAAAAAAAAACTGGTATAACAAAATATTTATTAAATAATAGAATTTCATTAACTTTTTTTATAATTATTTCTTAATTAACACTTTTACAAATGTTACCTTATCAAAAGCATCTCCTTTGTATTTATTCTCTAAATAATTGATCAACTTTGCCTTTTTTTCTTTAGGAAAATCTAATAAAAATAAAACGAAATAAAGCATCAAAATAAAGTAACAGTGTATACTACCAATATAAATAAATAAATTGTAAAAATAATTAATAAATCAAAAATGGAGGCTAATTAATATCATTTCAAAAAAATCGATTCTCAGGATCAAGTCATAAAAACTGAATGAAAATGATGTAAAAAAAAATGAAAAAATAATTAAAAGTACAGGAAATGTCCCCCAGATTTCCTGCTGAGAGTAATTTACAATAAGTTTAATAATTTCGCCTTCAAATAAAGTTTTAAAATGATTTCTAACTTTAAAATAGGATAAGTAAGTAATAATTTGCATAAAAAAATAGAGAGGGAATGTAGAGAGAGATGATGAATGGATATTTATAAAAAAAAAAAAATAGAAAGATAAATAAATAGAATTTATTAAAAAATATATGATAAACCAGAAAACATAATTTTAGGGGAGGCCAGAAGTCTATAACCATTTAAAAAAATAAATGATAAAGAATTGTTGCTTTTTATTCTAAAATATTATTTTTGCTTATTTATTCATAATTAATTTAAATGATATGCATAATAAAATAATTTCTCACTAAAATTTGTAATTTTTTTTTTTTTTGTAATTCGACCATACAATTGCAAAGTTTTTATCATATTTTTATAATTTCTCATATGCCAATTTAACATTTTTAATTTTTCTGCCTCAAGATAACTATTTATTATTTTAAGCATTTCTAAATTTATGATAAAATAGCGAAATAACAAAAATAAATAATAACCAGCAATAATAAGTTAAAACAAAGATAGACAAAAGCCTTAGGTACTAAAACAGGAAGCAACAAAATATCTAAATTAAATAAAAAGAGATTTAAGAAAAATTTTAATGAAAATACTCTTCTCCTCCATCTCTTTAACCAAAATCATTGAATTCTCTAAATGAATTGTCTATTTACTCCCAATATTTTTCCTGAATAATTTTTTAATGAAACAAGTAAATATTAGCAGAAATGTAAACAAAAGAGTTCAGAGAATCTATTTTTCTTTATCTGAGTTATGAAATAAATTATTTCTCAGGCAATCCCAGTACAGTGAAATTCATAAGTAATGGAAAAAAAAAAAGGCCCAGAATGTTGTTAAATGATATTAAAAAATGTGCCAGTTATTTAACTGCAACAAAAATGTTAATTGTCAATCTATTTTGATTTCTTTGAAGAACAGAAAAACAAAAATAAACATGAAATTTTTGGTAAACTTTATTCTTATAACCTTAGAATTTAATGTTGCAAAAGATTTATATCTGATATCTAAGTGAAAGAATATCTTCACACACAAGTAATCTTAACTATTTTTTAAAAATTAAAGTGGATTGTTATATTTCGGTAAAATGTTTCATTCGTAAGTACATAGATGCTTTAATTAAAATAAGTAAATGTTTTCAGGATGTTTATAAATTGATTTCTGAAGTTAAATTGATTTTTAAATTATTTAATAAATAAGTAAAATAAAAGAAGAGGGCAGCTGAATATTAAATAGTTATAAGGGTGTTTTTATAGAGTATAAAATTGATGATAGTAATTAAAATATAAAAAAGTTCATTTAATTTTAATATTTGATTATTATGATCAATTTTATATTTATTATTTTAGGGGTGGGTGGTGTAGAAATATTACCAGGTGTTTTTAATGAAATTAATTCATAAATAATCAAAATGCTGGGTTTTTAATTATTATTTACATGTATTGATTCAGAAAATAAATACAAGTTTTTACAAGAAATTGGAAGATATTTATTTAAATATTTCTAAAATTTAGTTTATATATTTAATGTTTGTGAAAGAATTTATAAAGTTATAAATATATATTACATAAAATGAATTTCTAAACAAGCCCGTACTCCAAATTGTTTTTAAAACAATTTGAAAATAAAATTAGATAGTCATTACCATGGACTTCTACCCCAACATCAAATCTCATTTCACCATCTCAGCATTTTTTAAAGATAAAAAATCACATACAAAAATAAATATTTGTTTATTTTTTTACATGTATTGGTAAAAGAGATAGGCTTAATCTTTTTTTAATTGTTTCATAAATACTAGTATAAACTGATTCCAAGAAAAATGAATGGTTGAATCTAGTATTATCAGGAGTTTATATAAGCCAAAATGATTTTAAATGCATATTTCAAAATAATGTTATAGTCCAAAAAATTATATTCATTTTAAACAGGCAAAACCTCACCATATAGTAGTGCCATCTTATGCTAGCCAGAGTAATCAATGGATGCCAGAAGGCTTGTGCTATTGGATGCCACAAGCCTTCTGGCATCCATTGATTACTCTGGTTAGCACAAGGTGGCACTACTATATGGAGAGGTTTTGCCTGTTTACTAACAGTTGTGTGCTAGCATGAGATGGTGATCATGTGATGTCATATTCATTTTACTTACAAGTCTAACAGTAGCCAAAAATAATTTTTTATCACAAAATCAATAAAGGAATCTAACAGTAATTTTAGTAATTATAATGTAATCGGGCTTGGCCACTTGATGGTGTTGTTGGCAGTCAAAAACAATACAATGTATGGTTTACGGGGCTGTGTGATTTTTAAATCGCTGTTTTTTTTTTGGTTATTAATTTATTGATTGCTATAACTTTTTTTCATGCCTTTTTAATTTTGTATTTAGTAAACGACAACCTTTTTTTATATTTTTAAATCGCTGTTTTTGGACAAATTATCATCATTCCTCCTTTTTAGTTATTATTTGATTGATTGCTAGAACTTTTTTTGCGATGTCTATTTAGTGATGTCTTTCGCTTAATTATTGCTTTCTACATAACAAAACAACTGTGTAGGGTTAGGGTTAGGTTTAGTTTTAGGGTTAGTGTTCTGTTGTTTGTAATGCTAAAGTAAAAAATATCAAAATCGTAACCGTAGTCGGACAAAAAAAAGAAACTCAAACTTTTTTAAACAACAACAAACACATATAATTGTCTTCTTTACTTATTAAACATGTTTATAATATGTGCTTTCTATGAAATTTACAAAAAATCGTGTATATTTTTATTGGACAGCAGAAATACTCGGCTTCTGTTTTTGGCAACTGTGGAAAAAGTTACGCGATCGCCAGCCATTCTATGAACTACGTGGTATTTCACGTGAAAATGAGATTTCGCACATGAACTTGGCTGAATTCTGTTGACATACCCTCGGCAAGCTTTTACACATTACACCTTCTCTAAATAAGGGTGTGACCATTTGGAAAATTACTATAAAGTCAGGTTTCTTAAATTCATTACAAATACAAAGATTGTGTAACATATATGGTAAAAATTTGACTAATCAAACTACACACACATATATATCAAACTGTACATGAAAGATAAGTGTGTGGATTCACAGTAACTGTCGCAAAGCAGAAATAGGCCGTATTATTTTTGCGTTACATCATCATCAACGGTCTTCTAATGGCTAAGACAAACATTAGATGTTTTCTATAGCCGTAAGTCAGGCCTTGTAAATGGCATTTGTTAGGTGTTTTGGCAAGCCAGAACGCCATTAAGTGGCCAAGCCCGATTAGGTTATAAGTACCGTAATTTCTATAGAAATGCTAAATATAAATCAACAAATTAAAAAAAAACAAACTATTAAAGCATTTTTTATAACATAATCTAAAAAATGATTTAATATAATATAATTTTCTAACATTTATATATTTAGTTATAACCTAGAACAATGCTAATACATACACATTGTTATATTTAAAACATATATCTTCATACAATGAAAAGAATTTATTATAATGACTGTTAAGATGTATTTCAGTAAATAGTAAGCCACTTAGTACTTGATAAAACTTATATACTGTACCAGAAATATATTTCATACATGCATTCTAATCACTTATGTAATAACATATGCCTTGTGAGTTGGACAATGAAAGAAGATAATATATTTGGAGTATGTGTCAACTTCTTTACATTATCATTTTCCATTAGCAGTATGATAATCAAGTTCATTTAAGCATGAGCTATAGAAAATTTATGATATGCATATACACATATAAATCATTAGGAACAAAAACAATTGGCATTATATTTAATGTTAATTACCTTTAATTTTATATTATGCCACCATTAGGTAATTAGTTAATATAAAGTAACTTTTATTTTTTATATACTAGCATTAAAATGCATTTATATGAATGCACTGTAATCATATATATATTGTAAGGGTAACTTACAATCTCATTAAGCTCACTTGTTTATGTGCAATATCATATCATAAGCTTAAAAAATATAATTGTAAGTTTATAATTATATTAAATACATTATCCTTTTATATTAAAATACCCACATACACACGTATATAACTTAAATGTTATATTATAAAAATTTAATAACAAAAATATACTTAAATTTCAATCATTCATATATATATATAATATTTATGAAGTTAACTAATAATTATCAATCAAGATGCAAAACTTAGAGATAACTTTCATATATATATATATATATGAAATTGTTTATGAAGTCAACTAATAATTACTAATCAAGACACAAAACTTAGACATAAGCTTAGGTCAAGTTGTATATTAACAATTAAATGTGAAGGAAATAAAATTATAATTTAACCCTTTCTTAATGCAGCCTAGATTCAAATATTTCAGCATTTTCTGATGTTTTTCTTTGTCTCACACATCAACATAAAATATATGATTAAATGATTATTACTTAACAGAAAATAATAAATTTGGCTTCATTTGATAGATATTTTTATTTACTACTGAAATAAATTTTAAATGTTCACATTTTGTTTGTATAAATATTAAAAAAATGAGATCGTAATTAAAACAAAAAGATTACATGTCAATATTTCAGAAAGATTATTTTCAATTTATAAAATCAATGAAATATTTGTTATTTCTGATTATTTTTAAAAATTTGAACGGATATTTATTTATTTCTCTTATATCTAACAAATTATGCTTTAAAAGTTTAAAATTTTTGAATATTTATTGCAAAATTGTGATATTTTCATACTCATAAGTATAAGTTGGTTGCATACATGGAAGCTAAACTTGTAAATAGCTTAAGGCCACCCAGTCAAAATAAGTTATTAATAATTTATATTTCTTGATATTTAATCAATATAGTATAAATTATTGTAAAAAAATATCTAAAACCATATTAAATTCGCAAATACACATGTTTTTGGTCATTCGGGACTATTTTTTTAAAATAGTGTATTAATATGCTGAACATTTTACAGCTTGGCCTTGAAACACTGCTGAACATGTCAGGATGGGGTATTATATCCATTGTAAGGTGGTTTTTTAAAAATTTCCTGCCATCTATTGTAATTTTTTGAATGAAATTTTTATATAATAAAATATACAGAAAAATACGTATTTTAACATATAATACTTGCGGAAAAATTCACCAGGGGGCAAATTGGCCAAAATTCGTAAAATTGTGGACTAAAATTATGAAAGGTTAATTATGCAATTATTAATTATGATGCATATGCATTCAACAATACAATAATCAAATACAAAATCATGAAATAAAATAATAATTCAACACATGCTAATTACCAGAAGTCAATTCTACTATAAAAACAAAATCAACTAATTTCCAAATTGATTCTATCTTTTACAAATGAACTAGTCACTACACATAGTTATTTTGCTGTGTTCATACCAAACATATTAAAAAGATGGATCAATAGTTTGAACAAATTTTCTTTATTTACAAAATCTTCACAAGAGAACCGTAATATCACTCAAGAAAAGAGTAAATAAATTACTCTTTAATATCATTAATAATAATTCCAAAAACAAAATTATCTTTAATATAATAATTAGAGATTGTTAATGATATTGTTCTAAACTTGAATTTTAAGGAAGATAAATATCATCAAAAACATTTATATATCTAAATAAAATTATTTTAAAATGATTTCAAGTTATAGAAAATGAATTTTGAGTAAAGACAATTTGTCATAGAATCAAATGCTATTGTTCTAATCTAAAGTAGTGTAATTACTTATTCCTACTGAAATGTCTAATATATATTGTACTGTCTACAAATAGACAGACCAAATATATTGACATTTGAGAATATTTAAGAGCTAAAAAAATTAAATGTAAAGATCTTTTAAATTAATGCATTCTAAATTTTTTTTTAGTTTGTGTAGTTTTTTTTAAAATGTACAATAAAAGTTGATTTTTGTTGTTTCAAATTATTTATCTGTAATTTAATTAAAGTTAAAAATTGGAAAGAATAAAAAAAGACATGCTGATTACTAATCCAGTTAAACAAAAAGAATTCCAAAAGTATGAAGATTACGATCAAGAAAACCTATAGGATATTGATTAAAGATGGCGGAAATAATTTACTAAAAAAAAAAGAATTTTGTAACAGAAAGTTAAAAATAAATATATAATATTATAAACTTAAGCATCATGATAATAATAACATGCACAGAAGTTTCAAAACTAATAATTGAGGTATAAAAAAAAGAGGACAACTTCAATCTAGGTCTTTTCATTTATCTTCTGGTTGTGTTTTTAGAGTTGGAGGTTTCCATGAAAGTGACCTGTTGCAGTGAAATGTGTCTGCACAGGAACACTACTCACTTGCTGAATGAAGTTATCATGCAAGAATGAAAATGGATCCAGATGAACTCCATCTTTCATATCAAAGAGTTCATCGCAACTGTGCTTCTTGCTCCAGCTACGGAATGGGCCAGAAAAGTGAAGATGCTGGTAGGAGAGATCATTTAAATTTCAATGAGCTCAGGATCTCATGAATCAACACAAACTTAATGGTAAGCTTAACTGTTCATATCCTGATTGTAACTAAATTAAGCTTATAACATAATCCTGATAGAGACCTTCATTTAAATAACTTTTTAGAATAAACTTGGAAGTTGGACTTTAATGGTGAAACTGTTCTAATTAATTGATTCGTCTGAATTAGCATGCATGTATTCTTTCCAACTTATTAGTAATTTGTGTTTTTAATATTTTAATTTTTTAGAATAAAATATTTATTTCTAATATCAACTATTCATTGTGCATTATTAATGATAGTTATTAAATTTATTAATGTTAGTTCATTAGGATTTGAGCATATAATTTATCTTTGCCATTATTTATTGATTAAGCCCCTAAAAAAATAAAGTTACGGAAAATAATAACCCCAGTCTTTTAGTTATTTGCATCAAAATTATGGGATATGAAGAAATTAGAAATCTATTGACTATGGCACCCTCTTATAAATTAAAACTAACTTCATTGGCAATCCCAGTCATAATAATTAGTAGGACAGTTAATCAGGAAATATAGCTATGTTTTTAGAAATACAAACAAGATATTTTCTTATCCATAGCTTGATTAACTTTCACTTTATAGTGTGTAAAAAGAAGGCCTACCAGAATCTAGTAAAACATGAAAATATTACAATATATTTCATGTATATAATTCAATATCCAACTTCAATTTATATCAAAATAATTTACAAAAGGGGATGTTAATATCATGCAAGGAAAACTTAGGAATAGAGTATACTGACTGCCACACTGATGATCAGAAAATAAAAGAACTATATTCTAAAGGAAAATTATTACTCAAATTACAGGAAATGGATAGGACAATACCATAAACTTTCAACACAGCATATCATCTTTGCGTGTCAACATCCATAAATATCTAATTTTATTTCCTTTGTTCTTACATTGGAATAATCCATTTTGGAAAATTATTAGATGAAAAGAAAGTGGAAAGATCATTGAGTTAAATATTTTTTATTTATTTAATAAAATTTAGGTCCTCCATACAAAGTGACTTGGCCAGCGTAATAAAGTAAGTTTAATATGAAGGTAAGATTTTATTGTTCTTCGTATTTTTGTTTATAACTAATTTAATTAATTTAGTAATAATTTCTTTATTTATTAGTCATATAAATGACTGATATCCTTGGATGAAAGGTCTTTCTTTCAATGATAGGGATCATACATAGATGGGGTGTGTGTGTGTCTTATAAAATAGAATTCCCTTAAAAGGATTAGATATTACAAAAGTCTTCATTTATACTTATATTGTTTAATTTAAATTTAGTTAGCTAGGGTTATTATAATCTTTGAAATTATGAAATGTTATTTCTTTTGCAATCTATTAAATATTGTTTGTGTTATGATGCATATCTACTATGGGAATATGGGAAGGCATCATTTTAAATACTAATATAGTAGAAATGTATGTAAAGCACTCATAATAATAAATTTTGTTACATAAAGATAAATTTAAATTGTTGTCAGTTAATAAATATTGTTAAAGTTTTTTTTTATAAAAGTCTCTTGATTTATTTAAATTATTTATTTTATTTTCATAATAAAATAAGATTGAATACACATACCCATATATATATATCATCCTGATTTAACATCATGATAACTTCATTAAAAGTATTTTTGAGAATCTATTGAAATTATATTAAATATTATTATTGCCACAGGATATTGATGGACCCCTGAAGAGAGTTAGGTCCAAAATTCACCCTGAGTTCGAATACTGAGCATAACAGAATGATCAAGAGAGGTGAAGATTGGATGAATTGGTCTAAATTGTATCTGTATTGAATATATAAATATTAAATTATTGAAGTAGATGCAATCATGGATTAAACTTTTATCATATCATTCATGGCATTCTATATGAAGACCCTAAGTCTGACTAGTTAGATGCATTCACCATTATTTCTTAAGAAAATGCAGACTGTTACAATATATATATATATATATATATTGTACCGGTCAGAATTGTATGTTCATTTAACAAGGTTTAGAATCTAAGCAAAAGTACCCTAAATCCACTCATGCCCGAGATACACAGGTCAGGAGCAATCATGAATTCTGCCCTATTTGCTCTTCTCTAAAACTATAACATTATAAACAACATTTCTGATGATAACATTAAATTTTATTCATTCTGGTCCCAGAGACACAGCAGAGAAAAACGAGATCTATAGGGTAATTAATGTAAATAAATAATATCAAATCTTGGCTCAATCAAATATCTTATGTGAAAGGGCAATTTATAAATTTTAAATGAATTGCACACAGCTAGCATTGCAAAAGAAACATGAATTATAAAATAGTATCCATCCAGAATGAGCAAGAATAGAATAACCCAGAGATAAATATCTATTTGAAGTAATCAGTTATAATTTCTAAATATTACTAACATTATTATAAATATTAAATGGAATTCAATGAGTGAGAGTCAGTAAGACACAACGCATGAGTAATTATTAAAACATAATAATTTAATAAATATAAACAATTTAATTTACATTAGAAAACATAGCACAGATTTAATGCGGTTATTACTTTGCATATAAGCAACTGATTTAGTATGCTAATGAATTATAGTATAATAATAAATTAATGTTATCAATGCGGTGATCATTACTTTAAGTAATGATAAGGACGTTTACAAATTCATCTCTAAAGAAAGGTTTACTCTTGATATGATAGTTAATAATTTATCATTTATGAGCATATTTGGGCCTGTACAAATGAGGAATGGGTTAACCTAATAAGTTTTACTGTGACAATCCTAAAATATTCGATAAATTATAAATGAGTGGTTTACAAACATCACTGCGCCACATCTTATAGATAATATGAGAATTACACATAAAAGAACTCGCAGTGCTAACTATAATGACAGCGTTTAAAATGGAGAAGATGTCCGTCTTTGGACTGGAAGGCTTTATCACATATATGATTCCGCTTGTATTTATCACAAGGTGATATTCGAAAATATGAGTGGTAAGGATTCCATGGTACGCCTCCGGCATTTCACATGCAGAGCCTTAATACTCTAATGTTTATCCTGAGATCGGTTCTACCAAACCTCA
Source organism: Epiperipatus broadwayi (assembly GCA_028023455.1). NCBI lineage: Eukaryota > Metazoa > Onychophora > Udeonychophora > Euonychophora > Peripatidae > Epiperipatus > Epiperipatus broadwayi. Next base: position 12,593,687 of record JAQFVV010000018.1, read on the forward strand.
TTCCTAGATGAGTTACGTGAAGAAAATCCGGAGTTCGGATGAGTAAATATGATAAAGCAAAATATAATTCTTTAAAATGCTATCATAAGTAAGCAACGCGAATATGGCTTAAGTCTTAAATGACTAATGAAATAATTTAAGCTTAAATAAAGCAATAATATCATGCGTAACGCCATGATAAAATAATAACCCACTCAGCACCATACGTATAACTTTAATAAATTTAGGATGTCGAACATAGAAGAAGGAAAAATATCATTTTTCCTATTTAACAAGGCCAAGTATTCCTAAACGACAATATATTATAATTAATTTAACTCTTAATGGCGTATAAGTAATAAATAGTTATTAAAATATATTAATAATCAAATTTATTAAAAGAACATAAATTGCATTTAAATATCGATAGTGATATGATTTTTAAACAATCCGCCATTAAGCATAATTTCAAAATATTTAACTGAGCTAACAGCGTTCAATAAGAAATTTTACGTTTAACTATTTAAATATTCCAAAAATATCGGAATGATGATTGAAATAATATAAGTTCGCTAGATTAAAACATTAGCACACTAAAACTAATTTAATAAGATATATATTTAAATAAATAAGTTTTGCCACATGAAATAAAATAATTAGAGTGTGAAACTTAAAAAGCTAATGATAGATTTAAAGTACATAATTCTGTGCTTAGTGTTTCAAAGAACAAGTTTAAAACTTAAGAGAGAAAATCACAAATTTAATGATAATTAAGTTTATAGTAAGTTATAAAATAAATAAAGATTACATTCTGATTACAATTAAGATTTAGGAAAGAAATGAAGTGAGGAGAATTAAAAGTTCATTTTTCGGCAAAACGGATTACCTTTAGAAGTTATGGTGGCCACTTATAATAATGTATACGAAGTTTAGCAAGGCACAATATTAATAAAATAAGGGTAGGCATCTTCCAATATTCTTTTACAATTAAACATAACAGTTCTAAAGTAGCGATGGCATAGCAGAAGGCAGGACAGAGACGATTTAAGATCAGGGAGGCAAATTGTTTTTACTCACAGTTCATATTGTTTCCACTCTCTACACAAATACCAGAGAGAAGAGTGATTTGAACTCCTGTTTGTTTCTAGAACTTCTGCTCCTCCTATACTTGAAATTTAGCAATATTGGAAGATGTAAACAATACATTCCAGAAAGCATTATTTAAACATATTTTTAAAATTGCAAATAACTTTAAAATATGATTTTTGGTTTGACTTGAAATGAGAATGACATTTTTAAATTGTAATAATACTTTTTAAAATTTTCTAGCATTTGCTTTAGCTCTACATTAATTGTATTTATTTTTATATCTGTAATACATATACGCACATACACAATTATCTAAGTGAAGGGAATTTACAAGCTTGGAAATAAAATATACTTAAGCTAAAATAATAATTCAACTGGTTATACATAACTATTTTGAATAAACAGGGTGGAAGTGATATGTGTATATGCATGTGCTTAACATTCCTAGATGACCAAATAAACATACAAACTGGTTCAAACCCTACTTTAAAGGTATGTAATGTCATCAGGCTGTGAAGTTAAATATGTACCACAGATTTACCACTTCAATATATATATATAGTAATACTGTGGGCACTAGTCATGCCAATATTACAACCTCCTTAAGCTTTAAATTTAGATTTAATTAATAGGGAGATAGTATTTAATTTTATATATGTTTTATTTTAATAACAATGGGTATTTGCTTTAATTAAATGTTTTACTTTTCTTACCACATGATAATATAAAAATTCAAAATAATTGCCTAAGTAATTTTCTAACATTTTTTTAAAACATACAATAAATATTTTACTGAGTAATTACAATTAATTACTAGTTTTAATTTTAACTTTGAAAATATATTAAGAGAATAAATTTTTCTCTTTAGTAAATTATTTCATAAATTTTAATTCTAACTTTAAGAGATAAAGTTTTATGTTTAATAATATTTTTAAACAGAAGATAAAAAATATGATTTTAACATTTTGTTAAAATTTTGCTTTAATTACTCATAGGTTTTCTTTCTTCCTTTTCTCATTATCTCTCTTCAAAAAAAAGTTAGTGTTTATCAAATTAGCCTAATTAACCTGATTATCTTGTTTTCATTTTACCAAGAAAATTTTAATTAAAAAAAGGAATGTCAAAATTTTATGATTTTAATTTTTGTCTTGTTTTTCAATGTCAATGTTGAATGAGGAATATATTGGTCTGATTGGTTATCATAAAACTTTGTCTTGTAGAAGACATATTATTAGATTAAAAACAGAATTGTTCCAAAATTATAAAAAAGGGATGTAGGTTAATCAGAATACATAAGGGTTTTGTGAGAAGCATTCAGTTTTGACCCAACTGTTGAAGAAGATAGTAGGAAAAAGTCTTGATCCAGCTTCTGAAGAAGACAGTAGGATTTAATAAATTCCTGACTTAGCTGCTAAAGAAGAAAAGAAACAGAAGTCTTAACCAAGCTGTTGCATAGAATTGAAGAAATTAAACAAGTAGTTAGCATACTATTAGTTATAAAAATGTTTTCTAAGATGAAGTCAATCACGTGTTAGGTTAGCTAAAAGTTAGACATTATCTTCCTCCATGTAAGCTGCTTCACTGAAATAAAATGTAAAGAAAAAAATGCCCATGAAGTAATCTGCAACCTTGTCTTCAACTAAAAATATAAGTCTCTATGTGTTAGGCTTACCTGGAAATTTTACTGGAAAATAAATAAATTCTTGCTGTTTGTTACCCTGAAGATGCTGGATACCAAAAAAAGAACAAATTATTCATGTACTTGGTGTAGAAGCCTTCTAGAAGAAAACCAACATAGAAACTGGAAAGTTTCAACTGCAAAGAACTCAAAAGAAATTTAAAATTCATGATTAGAGATATTTTTTATATGCACATAGTATTTTCATTTATAGTTCTTTTTAAAAAAGTAATAATTTTATAAAATAATTGATAATTTTGAATAATGTCATTATTTTAATATTTTCTAGTGAAACATGCTTTTTTTTAAAAATTCATTCAAAGTTTGTTGGAAACTTTAATTTTATTAAATTTCCAATGCTCTTTTGAAACATGTTTTTTTATTTGATTTTCTTTCCAAAACATAAAAGATTAATTGAGCTAATATAAAGATTGTTATCTATGATTAGCAAAAAGTTGCTTTCTCTCCTTTGTTATTTAAAGCAAATTTAATTAATTTAATGAATAAAAATCAACTGAGTAATATAATTTTTATGAACCTATATTTCTTGATAAAATGAATGTTTAAATTTTTATATTATCATATCATTTTCAATTTTTGTTTATTGTTAATCAGTTAGTATATTTAATACTTGTTTAAAAATATTCTAGTATTAATGTATTTATTCATCCAACTATCTTATATCAATTGGTAGTGTGTGTGGCTTGATTTCAATATAGCTCAGTATTTCAGAAATTTTTAAATTATCCCAGTTAAGTATTTAATTATAGATCAAACCTATAAATTATTTAAAATTATTTAGAATAAAGTTATATTTATTCATCACTTGCTCACAGTAATAGTTCATAGAGTTCTTACTTCCTGAGTTGGATTAGGACATAATGGTTAGTTATAGAGATTAGGGCTTTATCCAGATAACTCTGGATAGTGCAAAGGAAAAATCTTTAAAGACCACACACTATTTTTTATTAGAAATTAAGTTTATAATTGGCCAGTATATTAAGATTACTACATGGCCAGAGCATTAATAATAATCAGCATGTCTATATCCCAGCATTATTTTTTTATATTCTTATAGATTAGCACTTAAGTCTGTGCATCCACATTGTTTATATAATCTGCCCCAAGTTTGACAGTGACTAGATAACTAGCCTGTTTATAATGCAACTTTTTCATTACTAATGGGCCCATTTCAAATCCTGCCATAATCTTGATTGTTGATTTTGTTGTTTATTGTTCATGATAATGAATAATTTAATTACTTTTGTTTAGTTAGTTTTATTCTTTGCTGATCTCTCATTCCTTTATTTAATTTTGATTATTAAATGTGGGGATGATTTCTCATTTCCCCATATTATTCTTATTCTCCCCTGTTTACACCTTCTTGTTCCAGATCCATTACTATATATATATATATTGTACCAGGTTCAAATATGTGCCCTCAAAACACCGGCCTCTTAGGCGGAGAACATACTCGGAGAGTATGTATGCCCAAATGATAGCTATAAAATATATAACTAGCGTTACATTTCCAGGACATAACTTCTTCTCGACTGTTGAGTTCAACACCAAGTTCAAAGTACTTTTTTGTTTCATGTAGACACGGGTGCCAGCTATTTATTCTGAAAGAATAAACAATGCACTTTGAGCAATGGCCACTAACTCAATGCCTAAATCCATGACTAGATCAGTTATTTGTAATCACTATCTGATTATATATAATTAGTGGTAAAAAGAATTGTAAGAGAGATTGGTAAAAGAATTGATAAAAAGATTTGTAAAAGGAATTGATAAAAAGAATTGACCGACAAATAAAGTTTAATTTTAAAGACAATTTATTAACTAACATTTACTAATTTTAAACATTTGATAATTCTAATAAAACACACGCATATTTTTAAATTAACATTTCTAAACTAGTTTAAATATTCTTGTAGATTTTAATAATAGAACACTGGTATTTATCTAATTTAACTAATAACACTGATATAATGATCACGCACATATTAACTCATACACTCACATATATAATAAAATATTACATAGCATTTAAAACTTAAACACACATATCAATAGTTCATTTTATGTAGGATATAGAGTTCATATAATTAGACTCTTGGAGGATTCGCACGAATTAATGCAATGCAATGGCTATTACAGTATAAACGAAAATAAGCAAATGTTTTACCTAGGATTTTGAACGTAGATTTAGAACTTTGTTTTCTTCTTCCATTACACATACTTCCAGCTGGCCGGGCCATTTCCTTGATGAGTTTCCTTATTTTTCAGATTATTACTATTGAAGACAATTAGATATTGACAGAGCTTTCCAAGTTGTTATGCTGACATTATTTCACGGGCAGATCTTGCTGTTTTCATCAGACTTTAGGCTGTGGAAAAACGCGTGTTCCCAAAAGCTGCTCAACAATGCATTTTTTTTTGTTTCTGGATACAATTAACTTAACTGATTGAAATTAACTGACTCAATTGATTTGTGAACTGAACTAACTGTCCGATAAAATAAAAAGGTCCATTTATACCTGCGATGTGTTGTCCTTGTAATATCCTCCGGCAAAATCTGTTGTCAAAATTCCATTGATAATCTTGTTTTTGGAAATTGTTTAATTAGTAATAGCCATGCAAAAACATGTTGTTTTATTTTATTAATAGCCATTTCCATGTTTTTTTAATGATAATCTTCTTTAACTTTCATTTATTTATAATAACATTTATTACGCATACATTTATTCTATTATTGACAATTGCACATATATACACACATATATTATTAGTTTTAAGATTACTTTTTTTTTAATTCGAATGAAAAGAGATTTATATATTTTTTAAATCTTTTAAATTATATTTTTATGAATACTAATAAAAAACTCGTTACGAAAATAAACTGTAATAAACTCTTAAACTTTTAATTTTACTTTTGACAGCAAACTGATTTTGTTTACTTAAAGAAACCTTTTAGATTTTTATAACATTTATTATTTTAATAATTTTTTAGGCAAAATCATCATGTGCCAATTTCAATATTGGTACATTACACTGCCCTCCCTTTGAGAGTAAAATGCGTCTATTTTTGACCATTTTATCTCTGACAACATTAAATTTTAATTTATTATTCTTTCTAAGTTTGCTTTTTTGATATCTTTTACTTTACATACCAAGGGCAATCTCCAATGATACTTTTCTTCTTTCTATGCTGGCAACATTGGTTACAATGTTCTGAGTCCTGGATAGTTATCATGAGGACAAACTAATTTTGAGGCACAGGGATCTTTTAGAAAATGAAGCTTCATTTGCCAAGGTTTCTACTGGACTTTGACTAAGAAAAGGTCGCTGTGAATGGCAGGAATTTCAACTGTCCATTTCCGACTTATGCTCTGGAAAACGATTGCCGATTCTCTTGATTGGACTTTGACTAAGAAGAGGTTGCTGTGAATGGCAGGAATTTCAACTGTCCATTTCCGACTTACACTTTGAAAAATGAGGTACGAGATATGGGGATTCTCTCCTGAAAAGTGACTTGTGGCTTACTCTGGTTGTCCCCAGTGTGCATTTTAAAAGAGGAATGATCCCTGCCAATCCATTACAGGTACTAAATTTTATCCAGTCGACAGCTTTAAACTTAATCCTTATCTAACTTATTTCAATACTACCCTCATCCCTTTAATTTCGAACCCTTATACATTCTTAATACAACTTAGATTGACTTTCACTTATATTATTAATCTTACATTATTTTAAATTCATATGAACATTACTTTAACATTTGTATTAATCTAATCTCACATTATTATTCTAAACTACCATGGACATCAGTTTTCATATTTATTTATATTAATCTAATCTCGAATATTATTTTCAAACCTTTACGAACATTTTAAATATTAGTTTTATGATACTATTTTTAAACCATCATGGACATCAGTTTAGATATTTATTTATGTTACAATATTATTTTTTAAACCATTACTTTAACTTCTTTATTTACGTGCGTATATTTAGAAAACTATTTATTTTATTGCTCTTCATTATTATACAAAGATTTTATAGCATTTGAAACTTAAACACACATATCAATAGTTCATTTTATGTATGATATAGAGTTCATATAATTAGAATCTTGGAGGATTCGCACGAATTAATGCAATGCAATGGTTATTACAGTATAAACGAAAATATGCAAATGTTTTACCTAGGATTTTGAACGTAGACTTAGAACTTTGTTTTCTTCTTCCATTACGCATACTTCCAGCCACCGGAACATTTCCTTGATGAGTCTCTTTATTTTTCACGATTATTACTATTGAAGACAATTAGATATTGATGGAGATTTCCAAGTTGTTACACTGACATTATTTCATGGGCAGATCTTGCTGTTTTCATCGGACTTTAGGCTGTGGAGAAACGCGTGTTCCCAAAAGCTGCTCAACAATGCATTTTTTTTGTTTCTGGATACAATTAACTTAACTGATTGAAATTAACTGACTCAATTGATTTGTGAACTGAACTAACTGTCCGATCAAAAAAAGGTCTATTTATACCTGCGACATGTTGTCCTTGTAATATCCTCCGGCAAAATCTGTTGTCAAACTTCCATTGATAGTCTTATGTTTTTGGAAATTGTTTAATTAGTAATAGCCATGCAAAAACATGTTGTTTTATTTTATTAATAGCCATTGCCATATTTTTTAATGATAATCTTCTTTAACTTTCATTTATTTATAATAACATTTATTACGCATACATTTATTCTATTATTGACAATTGCATATATATACACACATATATTACTAGTTTTAAGATTACTTTTTTTTAATTCGAATGAAAAGAGATTTATATATTTTTTAAACCTTTTAAATTATATTTTTACGAATACTAATAAAAAACTCTTTACGAAAATAAACTGTAATAAACTCTTAAACTTTTAATTTTACTTTTGACAGCAAACTGATTTTGTTTACTTAAAGAAACCTTTTAGATTTTTATAACTTATTTATTATTTTAATAATTTTTTAGGCAAAATCATCATGTGTCAATTTCAATATTGGTACAATATATTATATATATAATATATATATATATATATATATATATATATATGGGATAATAATTGAACTTCTTCATTATCTCTCTCCCCCCTGGTTTGTTCAGCATTTGTAATATAAAAAAAGAAATTGCCCTATAGTACGGACACAAAATTAAAAAGACAATGAAGAAATGCTCTTATGGTTTAACTATTATTTATAAAAGAGCAAATCATATCAATAAATAGTAACTCTATTATAACTTGTACAAAATTATCTAGCTCAATCATTGGTTACACTATGCAATAACAATGTTTTCAATAAATAACTGTTTAGGTTATCCACTACATTAAATTTAAATACTGATAATCTTTATTAAAACTTAATTTATTCAGATAGCATTTAAAACAAAAGAAAACAAACAAGATCATCATCTCAAGTATCACCAAATCTATTCATTACCCAAAATAAACTACAATAAGCAGTGAAATCATATATCATTATCCCAAACAATGATATATATCTAAGATATCTATTTAATTTATAATTGAATGAAACTAAATGCAAATCAATAACTGATGAAATTCTGATATACTTTACTAATCAAATATTACATAGAGTAATGTAAACTTATGATAAAATTCAATTATATTCCCTAACTAAATAAATTAGTTCCTAAATGGTTATAACAACATTTTGAGAATGTTTTATAAACCTACATCATCTATAATATTTAAATAAAATAAATCATTAATCAGTGTTATATCTAGTTTAATAAAACATTAAAAATAATAATTTACCTATAGTATACTTATATCAATATACTATTATTGCTTAGTTATATATCAAAATGAAATGATTAACACAAACATTTTATCAGTGAACCTATTAGATAACCTTGCATTTATAATATCTAATTATATCATTATACCAAATATAAAGTAGACTTCTATTGGATGTTTGCTGAATCATAATCAACTAATCATATCCATCTATTTAAATTTCCTCCAAATCAATTATTAAAATGGATTTTATGACAATTAAACCATATAAAACAATTATTGGCATTAATGTAAGTCAAAGATAAATATTAAAATCTAATAGTTAATTAAATTTATGATCCACCTCAAAGAAGTTTAAAGATAATTAAGACAGATCATTCTGACTAATGACAGAATAAAATCTATTAAGATCTTTATAACTGGACAAGATAAGCTCTTAATAATTAAGCATGAACTAATGAAGTTATTTATACAACTGATATTAACTGAGATAAAGCAAACAAATATTTAAATGTAATGACAATATAAAATTTATATTTAATTAGGCTTAACAATAATTATAAAATAAAATGTACATGTATATAACCCTATTTTATTTACCGATATTGGTTTGATCTTAGATTAAGATTTAACTATCAAAAATTACTTTGAACACTTAAAAAAATAATTAGACCAATATATTAGATTTCAATTAAATTTAAATTTATTAATTTATAATAAGAATTAATAATGATAGTAATAAAAAAACAAAACAAAGAAACAAACCATGTATGTAATTTACTAAAATTGTAGCCAGTTAAAAAGTACAAATACTATTCCCTTTAACATATAATAAATTAGATTGTCTATTACTCTATAAAATTAATAACAAATACAAAATAAATATATATGGATCACAAAATATATAGTAGGACAATGGACAATATAAACTGTTCAAGAAATTTCAAGATATCTTCTCTAGTCTTTAAATAAAATATATAATCAAAAATATGACTAAATAAACCTGATTTTATTGATCTATTGATATGAGTTATAAATGATCAAACTAACATAAAACTGATTGTATTTAAACTCTTCTATGCAAATATCTTTAAGTTAAATTTTAAATTAAAAAAATAAATATTTGAAAATATTGAGTCAGGAATCAATTTATATCATCAAATAAGAGTTTAAACTTAAAAAAATAAATCTCTCCAACCTTTTATTGTGTGAATAAGACCTTATCATATAATAAAATATACATATTATTTGACCTTATATTTTAAAATACACATATGAACATACATTTTTTTTTAAATAAAAAATATACACACAGATGTTATACCATGTGAGTGAAGTCTCATTCTTCTTTTTATCCACTGTTCCATTGTAGTGCCTAGTTTTCTTGTTTCTGATTTAAATGCAGATAAACAATTGTTCTTGAAGTAGAGAAGATACAAGCATGAATAATAATAATAATAATCAAGGATATTTTATTCCAATACCTAATAATAATAATAATAATAATCAAGAATATTTTATTCCAATACCTTTTCTTTTTATTTGAATACATGTCCATTTTTTTTATAAAGAATAGTAAGTTAAATTGGGCAACATTAAACACTACTGGTATTCCACTTTTATTCGCAATGATACATGAAAAGACATTTTTCCATTAATAAAATTCAGTTATGATCCAAGTGAGATAATAAATGCTAGCATTTTTTTTTCAAGTTAATAAGGTGAAATTTCCATTACTTAATATCACATAGAACTTAAATCAATCAACCTTGTAAAATTCCTTGATCAAAAATATGATATTCATATATACATCATGGGATTTGTATTCATTACAAATATATAGATGAAATCCCAGATTTTAACAAGAGAATATTTTATAGCTTACATGTAATACAACAAATTTTGATGGTTTTTCTTCTTTTATAATACATTCTGCCATTTTTTCTTGGAATTTTATCAACTGAATGGGCAGACAGTTTAAGTCTTTATTCTTTCATTATTTTAGAAATTAATCACTTTTAAAATAAAATTGATAATTTTTAAAGACGAATGTAAAAACGTCCATTCTGGATAATGACAAAAAAACTAGAGTTAAACTGTTTCAGTTCTATTTATAACCTCTCATTGCTAATGTTAATGTTACTAAGGTAAGTAGTAATTCAGTTCAGCCTAATAAAATTTGCCTCCATTTAATAAATAAAAATGAAGATTTTAAAGTAAAAAATATTGGATACAATAAAAAAAAAAACATTTTTCGTTTTACAATTTCAATATCATTTTTAATTTTCAACCAAAAACAAAGAATTCATATGACATTTTCTATACCTTCTAATGAATATATATTTTTAATATATATCCCACTAAACTAATAAATAAACAAAGATATGAAAAATCAAATATTTAACTTTGTGATAAGTAAGTTGTTATGGTGAATGTAGTAACAAAATGGACACATAATAATTAATAATAATTTTGAGTGATTATTCACTTAATTATTTTCCAATATTTATATATTTATTCACTTATTTATAATTTTCCCTAAAACTGACCACAACAAATTTGTAATTTGATAATATTAATAATAAATAATGAAATTATTTTAAATATTCGGTTGCCATAGTTATCTAGTTAACATTTATAATTCAGCACCTCCATTATCTGTAAATCAAGTCAAATGAAATGAATAAACTTCCCTCTTTTAATATTATAACATACAGCTTAAATCTGGATAGGTACAATACTTCCCAACCAACAGAAAAAAAAAGGATTTTTCCATTTTCTCTTCTTCCTTTCAACAATAAACTATTTTCACTTTAACAAACGCTTCATCTTCCTCATTTTCACATATCATTTAATAAGTCAATGTAATAAATTTTGAATACACCTTTAGTATCCTTATTTAAGCAATACATAATTTATTTATTCATTTTATCTTTATCATCTTAGTATCCATATATCTATAAATATATATTTTTTTATATTCAGTCTACTACCGATGTATCATAAAGTACAACATCTGTTTTTTTTTCAATGATTAGGTCTTACATTGAATTCAAAATTAATCTTTTATATTTTTATATTTTTCAGTAATTCCCTTAATAATCATACATTAAACTTATAATCAAACTATATATTTAGTATTTCTTTTATGCAAACTAAATATCTCATTTAAAAAAATCTATTCATAAAATCAAACATCATTAGTTAATATCTAATAGCCATATGTTTTCATTACTTACCATATTTGTGCAATTAAACAAATATATTTACATACTTTACTTCACTAAAGAGCTTCATAATATCTTTCTGTAGTTCTACCGACTCCATTAAAAAAGGGCTTAATCATAGAGACAATTTTTTATTAATTATTATGACAAAATAGCATTGACCTGTTTGATTTAGTGCAATGATAAGAGTATATATGTAGTATATTTCATGCTCAAACCTCAGACAATTATCACAATAAATTAAACTAAAGAAGAATTCCTCTTGTATTTAAATAAAAAATATTTACATTCAAAACATATTTCCAAGTGATTTGAAAATGTAAACACTTTTTTCATTTACATATAAATTTTAAATTATATTGGTGTCTTAGCACTCCTGGGTACTTGTGTACTATTCCTGCAATGAAGAAAAGATAGTAGGCCTTTTCACATACCCAATAAAGTAATAATCTTGTGAATGTAAAATAATTTTGCGATTTGAGTATTATTTCTAATCGAAAAACGTGTTTTTAAATGTGAACAAAAATATGTTTTGCAATGGGTGCCAAACAAAAGCTATTCTATTGCTACCTTTTGGAGATTTTGGTTGCATTTTGTATTGAATTCTGTGGATGTATAAAAATAGGTTTTTTGTCTCATTAAAAAGTTTGTTGTTAAAATTTGAAATTAGTTATTATTTAATTCTGCATTTAAAAAGTTTGTTGTTAACGTTTGAAATTAGTTATTGTTGTTATTACTTAATTGTGGCCTTTTTAGTGTGAATTTTTGGTTAATTTCATCTTTAATTTTTAGTTCTTTTATAAGTGTGAACCCCAGTTTGTGGATTCACCAAATTAAAAGTGTCGTCATTGTCCAATCTTTAATTGCCATGATAAAATATTCATCAGTTTTTCTGCATATGGCACACAAAAAAAAAAAAAACAACAGAAAAAAAAACAACAACAAATACAAACAAATAATTCAGAACAATAAAGAAATATAAATTACAAAACTTTTATTACCATTTTACACATGCAGGTGGGAAAAAAAATGGAATCAAAATTTTAATAAACCTATCTTTTTTTTGGAAATACACAAAACCAAACAAATAATTCAGAACAATAAAGAAATATAATGTAGAAGACTTTTATGACCACTTTTACACATGCAGGCAAAAAAAAAAAAATGGAATTAAAATTTTACTAAACCTATCCTTTTTTTGGAAAATATACAGAACTAAAATAATAATTCAGAACAATAGCACAAAACAAATATCAATTGTAAGAGTTTTCATGCAGAAAGGTGGATACCAAAAATGGTTTTCAATCATTGAGTACAGAGAAAAATGGGTCTAGACTTATGGACCAAATCCTGTAGATTATTTTCATTTTAATCTAAAATTCAATAGAGAAGAAATTCTGTATCTTTCTTTATTAATAAGAAAAAAAAATTTTTTTTGTTCAACAAGGAAACAAAAGTATTTATTTCCACTAAAGAAATGAAATTAAGATCAAAAAAACAACCCCATAATCTTTGGACTGTTTGGGTGTGAACCCCAGTCTGTGAATCCCTCAAATTATAAGTATCAATCTTTCAGCATAAGCCACCAAACATCCACTGTTGAGAAAAAATTCAGTCTTGTTGATTTTTTCTCTGTGAAAAAAAAAAGCCTGTTGTCAACTGTCAAATAGAAATAATGAAAACTAGAAATAAGGCAAAATAACAGTCCTCCAAGCACCTTAAAAAAAAGGGGTACTTGTGTATAATTCGACCGATGATGTTTTTGATTTACCGATTTCCCTTCCGGTAGACATCGACGTTTTTTGCATGACAACATTGTCATGGTAACCAAGTGACTTGTTGTGATTAATCCATCAGAGAGTCAATTTTTTTTTTTCACCCGTGAGATTCAAAATTCATACAGAGGTTTGGGAAATTTTTTGATTTTTGTGTCTATTGCGATTTTGCTATCCACGGCATCACAGTTACTTTTTTGAGCTGTTAATTCGGGTAAAGTGTTTTATTTATCTGTTTATTTTAAATTTACAAAAATTTTTTGTTAATATTTCTACAATTCTTAAACTTACATTGAATTACGTTTAATGTGTAAATAATTTATTCTCCGGTAAAGTGTTTTTTATTTATCTGTTTATTTTAAATTTACAAAAAATTTTTGTTAATATTTCTACAATTCTTAAACTTACATTGAATTACGTTTAATGTGTAAATAATTTATTCTCCGGTAAAGTGTTTTTTATTTATCTGTTTATTTTAAATTTACAAAAAGTTTTTGTTAATATTTCTACAATTCTGAAAGTTACATTGAATTGTGTTTAATGTGTAAATAATTTATTCTCCGGTAAAGTGTTTTTTATTTATCTGTTTATTTTAAATTTACAAAAACTTTTTTTTTTTTACGTTTTTAATGTGTAAATAATTTGAAATAATTTTTTAAATCAATTTTACAATATGCAGTACATTTTAAAAATTACCAAATGCATGTAAAAGTGCGGCATTTTCTGGACGCCATTAATACCAGCTTTGCATTAGATCGCGTCTTTTTTATTTAGGTGTTTATTTAAAATTTACAAAAAGTTTTGTTAATATTTCTACAATTCTCAAACTTATTTACAAAAAATATTTGTTAATATTTCTACAATTCTCAAACTTACATTGAATTAGGTTTAATGTGTAAATAATTTTTTAAAACAAATTTGGAATATACATTACCAAATGCATGTGATAACAAGGACGCCATTAATGCCAGATTCGCATTAATTCGGGTAAAGTGTTTTATTTGTTTATTTTAAATTTACAAAAACTTTTTGTTACTATTTCTACATTATGTTAATGTGTAAATAATTTGAAATAATTTTTTAAATTAATTTTGCAATATGCAGTACGTTTTTAAAATTACAAAATGCATGTAAAAGTGCGGCGCCATTAATACCAGATTTGCATTAGATCGCGTCTTTTTTATTTAGGTGTTTATTTAAAATTTACTAAAAGTTTTTGTTAATATTTCTACAATTCTCAAACTTATTTACAAAAAATATTTGTTAATATTTCTACAATTCTCAAACTTACATTGAATTACGTTTTAATTTTATTTTTAATTTCTGAATTATATCATACAGCTATGAGAGTAATACAATGTCTGATATACGTGTACGCTGGGCCTGCGGCCCGACAAAAACATCCAGAGGCCCCCCGCCAATTCCAGTGCTAAGCGCTACTGTATTTTAAAATTGAGAATAATATTTTGACGCATGCATGTACATTTTTTTTTAGTATTTGCCTAACCTGCGTCAGATATTTTTCATTTTTGAATATTTTTTAGCATGTGACCTGGATAATTCAACCAATGACGTATTACCCTGAAGGCATATCAGTCTAATCTTGTGATTTTTAATGTACCATGTTCACGTGATCTGCGGACACATTTTAGCCATTACATGTGTCCGCAGATCACTTGGAGACGTTATCTTAAAAATCGCAAGATTAGACTGATATGCCTTCAGGGTAATATGTCATCGGTTGAATTATACACAAGTGCCAAACAACTGACAAATATTAAATAAATAAGGCAAAAAAAAAGAAAGAAAGAACAACGATCAAACGCAGGGTAATTAAAAAAAAAGACAATGTTTTTGAAACTGACAAATATAAATAAATAAGGCAAAAAAACAACAGCCAAACACACAGTTTTCAAGATACATTGCAGGGTTGATTTTCTTTCAATTTAATATAATCGCAAGATGACATTTTGATCGTTCCTCCAATCTAAAAAACATCTCATCAAAGTGCTACAATTTACTCTTACTTTTTTTTGATTTGCTTATTGACTTGGTTCTTACTTTTCTTTTCTGGCATTACTGTTGTTGTTATTGTTCCTTCCCTTTAATTAAGAAAAAAAAACACATTGCCATTTGTTGATTTGTAAACTTACATTGCATGGCAAAATTCTGCCATGTACTGCGTAATCACGTGTCCGTAAGCATTTTGGGTGGGGAGTTGGGCAGGGGTAAATTTCCAATAAAAAAATCTCCATCTTGTTTGTGCAAGAAGACAATCCAAAATTGATTATTATTTCAAGTATACAAGATGTTCTATTATGAGCCAGGAAGTACCATCTGTGTGTATGTAATGGCTGGTTTTTAAAAACTATTTCTACACATTTTTTTGGAATTGATTAAATTAAGGGTCAAAGCATCGTCTGCTGCATACGTGTATATTTTGTATAAATTTTTTTTTCTTTTAAAATATATATATATATTGAAGTGGTAAATCTGTAGTACATATTTAACTTCACTGCCTGATGACATTACATACCTTTAAAGTAGGGTTTGAACCTGTTTTATGTTTATTTGTTCATCCAGGAATGTTCAGCACATATACACATATCACTTCCACCTTGTTTATTTAAAATGGTTATGTATAACCACTTGAATTATTATTTTAGCTTAAAGTGTATTTTATTTCCAAGCTTGTAAATTCCCTTCACTTAGATAATTGTGTATGTGCGTATATGTATTATAGATATAAAAATAAATACAATTAATGTAGAGCTAAAGCAAATGCCAGAAAATTCTAAAAAGTATTATTACAATTTAAAAATGTCATTCTCATTTAACTATTTCAAGTCAAACCAAAAAATCATATTTTAAAGTTATTTGCAATTTTAAAAATACGTTTAAATAATGCTTTCTGGAACATATTGTTTATATCTTCCAATATTGCCAAATTTCAAGTATAGGAGGAGCAGAAGTTCTAGGAACGTGCAAAAGGAGTTCAAATCACTCTTCTCTCTCATATTCGATTAGAGTGGAAACAATATGAACTGTGAGTAAAAACAATTTGCCTCCCTGATCTTAAATTGTCTCTATCCTGCCTTCTGCCATGCCATCGCTGCTTGAGAACTGTTATGTTTAACAGTGAAAGAACTATTGAAAGATGTTTACCATTATTTTGTCAATATTCTGCCTTTGTGTCCAAACTTCGCGTTTTTATGCTAAACGGCCGCCATAAATACTAAAAGTAATCCATTTTGCCGAAGAATGAACTCTTAATTCTCCTCACTTCACTTCTTTCCTAAATCTTAATTGTAATCATAATGTAATTTTATTTATTTGGTAACTGACTATAAACTTAATTATCATTAAATTTGTGATTTTCTCTCTTAAGTTTTAAACTTGTTCTTTGAAACGCTAAGCACAGAATTATGTACTTTAAATCTATCATTAGCTTTTTAAGTTTCACACTCTAATTATTTTATTTCATGTGGCAAAACTTATTTTAAATATATATCTTATTAAATTAGTTTTAGTGTGCTAATGTTTTAATCTAGCGAACTTATATTATTTCAATCATCATTCCGATATTTTGGAATATTTAAATAGTTAAACATAAAATTTCTTACTGAACGCTGTTCGCTCGGTTAAATATTTGAAATATATGCTTAATGGTGGATTGTTTAAAAATTATTTTATGGCGTAAGATAAACCTTTTGTTGTTGTCACTATCGATATTTAAATGCATTTTATCTTCTTAAAATAAATTTGATTATTAATATATTTTAATAACTATTTATTATTTATACGCCATTAAGAGTTAAATTGCTTATAATATATTGTCGTTTAGGAATACTTGGCCTTGTTAAATAAGAAAAATGATATTTTTCCCTCTTCTATGTTCGACATCCTAAATTTATTAAAGTTATACGTACGATGCTGAGTGGGTTATTATTTTATCATGGCGTTGCGCATGCTATTATTGCTTTATTTAAGCTTAAGTTATTTCATTAGTGATTTAAGACTTAAGCCATATTCGCGTTGCTTACTTATGATAGCATTTTAAAGAATTATATTTTGCTTTATCATATTTACTCATCCGAACTCCGGATTTTCTTCATGTAACTCATATAGGAATGAGGTTTGGTATAACCGATCTCAAGATAAACATTAGAGTATTAAGGCTCTGCATGTGAAACATTAGAGGGCGTACCATGGAATCCTTACCACTCATATTTTCGAATATCACCTTGTGATAAATACAAGCGGAATCATATGTGATAAAGCCTTCCAGTCCAAAGATGGACATCTTCTCCATTTTAAACACTGTCATTATAGTTAGCACTGCGAGTTCTTTTATGTGTAATTCTCATATTATCTATAAGACGTGGCGCAGTGATGTTTGTAAACCACACATTTATAATTTATCGAATATTTTAGGATTGTCACAGTAAAACGTATTAGGTTAACCCATTCCTCATTTGTACAGGCCTAAATATGCTCATAAATGATAAATTATTAACTATCATATCAAGAGTAAACCTCTCTTTAGAGATGAATTTGTAAACGTCCTTATCATTACTTAAAGTAATGATTACCGCATTGATAACATTAATTTATTATTATACTATAACTCATTAGCATACTAAATCAGTTGCTTATATGCAAAGCAATAACCACATTAAATCTGTGCTATGTTTTCTAATATAAATTAAATTGTTTATATTTATTAAATTATTATGTTTTAATAATTACTCATGCATTGTGTCTTATTGACTCTCACTCATTGAATTCCATTTAATATTTATAATAGTGTTAGTAATATTTAGAAGTTATAATTGATTATTAGATAAATGAACATTTATCTCTGGGTTGTTCTATCTTTGCTCATTCTGGATGGATACTATTTTATAATTCATGTTTCTTTTGCAATGCTAGCTGTGTGCAATTCATTTAAAATTTATAAATTGTCCCTTCACATAAGATTTTGATTGAGCCAAGATTTGATATTATTTATTTACATTAATTACCCTATAGGTCTCGTGTTTCTCTGCTGTGTCTCTGGGACCAGAATGAATAAAATTTCATGTTATCATCAGAAGTGTTGTTTATAATGTTATAGTTTTAGAGAAGGGCAAATAGGGCAGAATTCATGATTGCTCCTGACCTGTGTATCTCGGGCATGAATGGATTTAGGGTACTTTTGCTTAAATTCTAAACCTTGTTAAATGAACATACAATTCTGACCGGTACAATATATATCTTGTGCATTATGTAAGTATCATCTATGTGTACGTAATGTTTTGGTAGGTGAAATTGATTGAATTAAGTGTCAAAGCATCGTCTGTGTAGGTGTAGATTTCATAGAAGTATATTTAATATATATTTTTTCCTTTTTAAAAAATATAGATCCTGTATACTATTCCTACAATGAAAAAAAGATAGGTGGTCTTTTCACATTCGTATCAATTAATACATTGGTAACTTTGTAAGGTTTGATAACTTTGTAAATCGTTGCCAAAATAACTACATTACAAAGTTATCAGTATATTGATACCAATGTAAAAAGGCCTCCTACCTTTTCTTGTTGCAGAAATAGTACACAAGTACTGCCTGCACTCCTGTAATGAAGCTAACTCCTTTGTACAAGTCCCAAACAATTAGCGCATCCACATGCGGCAGCCCTGACTATGCTAATTATAATTCAACAGGTAAAAATAAAACTTTTTAAAACTAAATAAAGTTCAAGAGAATTATACAGCACAACTTCTAGAATCAGTTTAAACTTGTTAAAGATTTTTTTTTAAAGATGTAGGGCATGTCTTTTCCATTTTAAATTACTTTCTTTTATAGCAGACAAAATTCAGCCAGTTTAATTTATTTATTCATTAATGGTATATAATCCTTAGGCAAGATTTAGTTTCTAGGACATGTAATTAAAGCATTTTCCTTTTCTTTTGGAAGGGAATTTCAGGTGGAGTAAGTATTGTACTGTTTATTTACATATGGTACAAATATATTGGCATTTACACAACCCACCACTCTCCACACTATCTCATAACACTGATACACTTGAACACATATATGTTGAAAAGATAAATAATCACCAATATATGTATTTCATGCTAAACCAGCAATCATCAGTTGGTCCAGATTACCATCTCCACACATATATGCTATAAGTGCTCAGATATATATTAAGATAGCCAATCCTCATACTTTAATGGACAGGCTTCAATCTACTCCACATTACAACTCATGAGATAGTGTGGAGAGTGGTGGGTTGTGTGAAAGTCTGTGCTCATATACCCTATATATTACATATTTGGACACAGGTATATAATAAGCCTGAGTGTTTCAGTTATTACATAGTAGAGATGTGTGCCCATCCCTTGTATATGTATTAAATGGATTATATCCTGTACATGAGAGGTCAGATTGACCTTAGGTCAACATGGGTGTGACAAGAATCTCAGCCTCAGGGTGGCCTTTGAGCATTCCATCGTCAGATTTTCAATTGGATGGACGGTTGAAGAGTTGGAGTAGATTGAAGCCTGTCCATTAAAGTATGAGGATTGACTACCTTAATATATATCTGAGCACTTACAGCATATATGTGTGGAGATGGTAATCTGGACCAACTGATGATTGCTGGTTTAACATGAAATACGTATATTGGTGTTTATTTATCTTTTCAACATATATGTGTTCAAGTGTATCAGTGTTATGAGATAGTGTGGAGCAGTGTTCTTCAACCCTTGGTCTGCGGCCCAGTGCCAGTCCACGGAACTTTTCTGCAGGTTCGCGTGCTAGACGGGCAGTAAAAAGTTTGTAATAATAAATAATAAGAGTTTAAACTTTTAATTAATATAGCCAATTTTTATTTATTTTTTCATCTCATTTTTACCCAATTAAAAAAAAAGAAAACAGAACGAAAACAAAATCTAATCAATCATTCATAAATTAATTTGTTTTTCTAGTTATCACAGATGTTTATGGAGGGGGGGGGGTAGAATTGAATTTTTTATTACTTTTCTAAAAAAATTAAAAAAAAAGTTTTTTATTATATAAACTCCATATATATATATATAACTTTATCTTATATATTTTAACATTGTTGTTTGGATCAGTATATTATAACAATTATGCTTATCTTTAAGAAAATTTATTTATAGACCTCTGCCGGTCTGCGAAATCTTATCCTTATTTTTGCTGGTCCGCGGAACCTTATCTTTATTTTTACAGGTCCGCAGGTGTGAAAAGGTTGAAGACCACTGGTGTGGAGAGTGGTGGGTTGTGTGAAAGTCTGTGCTCATATACCCTATATATTATGTATTTGGTAAGAGCTAAAGTAAACTTAGCAATCTTATTAAAAGATGCAAATTTTAATTTTTTTTAGTTAGTGTAATTTTTTTTTAAAACGTACAATGAAAGTTAATTTTGTTTCGATTTATTTATTCAATTAAAACTTAAAATTGAAAGGAATAAAAAAAGACATGCAGATTACAATCAGTAAAATCTTTTTGGAAGTTAATTAAAGATGGCAGAAAGACTTTATAAAAAAGAGATCTTTGTAATAGAAAAATGCAAAATAAATGTACAAGATTATTACCTTGTATGTTGATAAAAGGACAAAAGAAAATATGCGCAGAAGTCTGAAAAACAGACCTCGAGTATAAAAGGAAAAATACCAGTGTGATTAAGGTCTTGTCTGTTTTTTTTGGCTGGTCCTGGATAATGAAAGATCGAAGCTTTTGATATCGTTTATCATGAAGACTGTTAACCCGAAAAGCTTTTGTGACTGGCCTTTAGGACGGATAAAAAAACAAAAAAAAACAAATTAAAACCAATGGCCTTGAGCTTATTCTACCTCATGGTAATCAACAGTCTTCGTAAACTCACTAAACTTACCGGTAAGCTATGATTAATTATTCCCGATTAATTATAATATAATCCTGATAGAAACTCAATTCTTCTTATTCAAGAGACTTTTGTTTATGGCCTAAAAAATCTAAGTGTAATGTGAACTGTGTTAATTAATTGATCAACATTGTTATCTGGATTAGCATGTAGATGCCTTTTAATTTTATTTAATAATATATCTTTAAATATTTTAATTTGTTAGAATAAAATATTTCTAATATCACTTTTCATTGTGCATTATTATTGTTAGTTTATTTTTAATCTATTAGGTGTAAATTACCTTCGCCATTATGTTTATTTATTAACTAAGCTCCGGGAATAATATTCTTTAAAAAAAATAAATAAAAGTTAAGGGGAAATTATAAACCCAATCTTTTTAGTTACTTGCATTAAAATTATGGGATACGAGGAAGTGATGTGATGTACTATAGCTTCTCCGTAAACGAAGTCAAAACTCTTTCAACAATTATCCCAGAGAAACCTGTTAGCCACTTTATTTTCCATTCCCCAGTCTAAGTTTTTGTCGGCAATTCCCATGGCAATAATTAGTCCGGTTAATCAGGAAATATAGCTATGTTTTTGGAAATAGGAACAAGATATTTCTTTCTCCATAGCTTGATTAACTTTCACTTTATAGTGTGTAAAAGAAGGCCTACCAGAATCTATCAAAACGTGGAAATTCTTATTTTTCTTCAAATTTCTCTCCGGAATTAGCTACAAATATTATACCCCCCCCCCTAAAAATCCAATAATTATGGAAACAAAAGAAAAAAACAGATGCAGTTACTAAAGTTAAAAGCAGCAGTTTCTTTTTTTTTCAAGCAAGTTAAAATCAGACGATCAAATCCAAGAAAAACGCGGGTTTATCTGTAGAACAACTTCTTTGCAATAAACAACTAAATAAATTTCGCCAAATAAAAATAATTTATTTTTAGAACTATACTTTTAGTTTCAAACTTTAAAAATTTCCACTTACATACATTATACCACCATCCTTAAAAAAAAAAAAAAGTCTTTGCGTGTAATAGAAGATATACCCCCCCCCCTCATGCGATTAAATTTACTTAAGTTTTGGAATATTCCACGCAATATAAAAAATATGCATCAATCACTTTTGTATCTTTCTATACTCCTTTCTCTCTTCTGATTTTAATCATTTTCTATTTATATATATGAAGCAACTATTACAATATATATATAGCACATTCTCTTGTTACGAAGATTTGGAAAAAATCCAAGTAAATGTAGAAACTTTTCAGATTCATAACAAGCTTAGTAGCCCTCAGCCAACCCAATTACCATCTAATTATTGAATGATAAATGGATATTTAGCTACTTTTAGAAAATGAGTTAAATAATGGAGAGAAATCACAAACTCATCATCAGCATTTGACTAACCTGAAAACACTGTATTTTTCTGTAAAAGGATGATAGAGGATAGCTTTTCCCTGAAATATTACATTTAAAGACAGTTTATTGAAAGTGATAATAATAATCAAAGCAATATAAATAGCAATAATAAGAACAAAAAAAATAATTGTATATTTCAACCAGAAAATTGGTTATTTTCACAATAAGTAATAGTAGTAATCCAAAAGAGGTGTGTGTGTGTGTGGAGGGGGGGGCGATATTAAGCAGTTTTATAATATGACAATTTTTTTAGTAAGAGTTTTGAAAAAGATCAGACCTTTGGTTCAAATACAAATTATATTTTGATGATTTCATTTATATACAGATTTATTATTATTATATTTCATGCTTCTGAATAAATAAAATATAAAAAACTTACTTTTGATAGCAAACACCAAACGATTAATGCATTTCTGATTTTTGACGGTTACTTGTTCTTTACATCGTTCCAATCTGAGTCGTTGTGATTTCAAATTGTTTATAATGTTTAATGCCTAAAAGAAAACATAAACAAACAAGAATTATTATCATGTCCAGTAAATAATTAGAAAAACATTTTTTTTGCTTCTACATACCAATGATTTTGAATTATTATTATTATTTTAACTATAAATAAAATGGAAATTTTAAAAATGAATATGGAAACCATGAATACTTTAGAATTTTTTTCAAAGGAACTGTCCAGTAAGCCATGTGAGCTTATCATATAATTATTTTATTTATCAGCAATGAAATTTTTAGGTTTACTTTTTTTTTGTACTTGTCTAATAGTTGTGTATATACATTAATATAGTAAATTTTGGTTAGTTTGTTAAAATAAACTGTATTACATACAATATGCTAAAGAAAATGCTATTTTTGCCAATTCAAAAAATTATCTACAGAATGTACTTAAAGTTTTAAATGAAACATATCAAGATTTGGGTTTGCTAAAACTCACTTCATTTATCATTCAATTACGAGGGAAAAAATCTTCAGCAACTTTTAGTTTGGATGCTGCAATTTGAGAATGTGAGTCAAATTAAATATCTTGTTAGCTTTTTAAGTAAAAAAGTAGACCTAGATGTTGAAGTGTGGCCCAGACTACAATGTGTTATTGCTACTTAACCACTGCAGTTAATTTACTATATATAGAGCTTTTACTGTTTTAGTGTATGGAAGAGTCTTGGACATCCTATCACTATAACTAAAGATGTTCTCCAAAATTTCAAAAGTACAATAGCAAAATCATAAGATCAAGAAATATGTTTTTCAGCTTTCCAAAGTCCATTATTAAATGTTGATTGGACTTATGATGTTAACCATGTTGATTGGAGTTATGACTTAACCATTATTGGCTTTTCATTATTTTGATAGAGTATTCAAATCTCATGTCAATATGATAAATTAGGTAAAATAATTGCTTTAGTTGTAGTAATGAAATATAGTATCCTATCTTTTAACTTGATATTGATAAAAGCAGCAGTAATACCATGGAGTCTGTTGCATATCAACATATAAATTCACTTTTTTTACTTAAAAAAAAAATCAACATATTTAAATATATTTGCACTTTTAACTTGATAATCATCAAAGCTAAAAGTTGCTAAAGATTTTTCTACCATCCCCAAGTGTTAAATTAATTTGAGTTTCTTTAAATTAGTTATTAAACCAAAGTCTTTATAACATCACATGATCACCATTTCTTATGCTTGCTTATAACTGTTATTAAAACAGGCAAAACTCTCTATACGTATTGCCACTCAGTGCAAGCTAGAGTAATCACTGGATGTCAAAAGAATTGTGCATAAAATAGGCACTAGATAGGGATTTTATGCACAAACCTTCTGACATCCATGGCTTGCACTGAGTGGCAATATGTATAGAGAGTTTTTGCCTGTTTTGAAGTCTTTATATGTTGCATTGAAACATTAGGTACATTCTGTAATCTATTTTTGAACTGCCAAGGATAGCTCAATCATCAGCACACAGTAAATTCACAATCCAAAAAAATTCAAATTAAAAATTTCATCATCAAACCTGAATCATATCTCGAATCATTTTTCATCAAACTACTTGTAAATATTTCACATATTACAGTCATTAAAAAACAATATATTTAAGCAAATGCATATCCTTGTTTAATATCAGTTTTAATTTCAAATATCTCAGATTTTCTGTCTATAGTAAGAAAATTTATTCATTTTGATTTGTGCACAAGTTGTATAATATAAACTTTGATGGACAATCAACTAATTTCAAACAGTGACAGAACTATTCTATTAAATGAATAAAATGATTTGAGCACATAAATTAAAGCAATATATAAATAATTATTTTATTTCTGCCACTTTTCTTGGCATTGCTTGGAAACAAAAATCATGTCTAAAGTGTTTCTTGATTCATTAAAATGATGCAGAGACTCTGCTAACTTTTCATATATGGATGGAATCAATCTATTCAACAAAATCTTTGAAAATGTCTTTCCTATAGTGATAATAATGATTATATCTATGATAATTACTGCAATCTCATCTACTTTTATTTTTTTAAAATTATCACAATAAAAGCACCCTTAAGATCAGATAGTTCAAATTTAAGAGTCCATATATTTCCAAAATTTTTTAATATTCATTATAGCATATTACTACCATATTTAAAACTTTCTCAGATATCACATCAGAATTTGCAACTTAACTATTTTTAAAATTATATTGTTTTGACTTTGCTGAATGTCTTTGCCGATATCATTAAAAACCATCATTTCAATTCTTATACCATCATTGAAAAGATGATCAAAATACTGTCATCATACAAGAGAGTACTTTGATGGATGTAATAGGATTGTGATACTACTTTTCGGTTTCAAGTGTTGATTTCAATGTATCAAAAAATGTAAATTGACCATGATACTTCCACTGTAGTTATATCTATTAATTATTTTTTTTAAAGTCTTCATCAGTCATTAAACTTTTCTTTAAATCCTTATATTTATTTGAAAGTTCTATATACAATTTATTATTCTATGAAGCAGAAAATGCTGCATGTTTTCTTTTAATCAAGTAACTAATAATAATATCATTCTTAGAACATCATTTACAATTTCTTCCTTTTAAAATTAGATTTACTTGCATCCATAACACATTCCTTAAGAGAATTCCATGCCTTACTAATATGTTAACCCAGAAGTTTAAATTAGCAATTTTAGTGCTTAATAGTAGTTGAAAGATTAAACAATTTTCTAGTGAATATAACCAGCATAAATCTATTTTTTTGTGCAACTATCATTTTAACCTTGGAGAGTACTAAGCTATAATCTACCCAACAATCTATACTTATGAGTTCTCATGTAATATGAATTTTTCTGGTCTTCATTCTTAGTATTGCAATGTAACA
Source organism: Epiperipatus broadwayi (assembly GCA_028023455.1). Classification (NCBI taxonomy): domain Eukaryota; kingdom Metazoa; phylum Onychophora; class Udeonychophora; order Euonychophora; family Peripatidae; genus Epiperipatus; species Epiperipatus broadwayi. The sequence continues at coordinate 12,619,958 of JAQFVV010000018.1, forward strand.
ATTTATTTAAAAATCTTAGGTAACAACAATAAATATATGGAGAACATATACAGCAAAGCTTTAATGATTAATTTGGTTTGTTTAGCTAGCTTTTGACTGTTACAAGTCACAGAAGTAGCAATAGTTGTAATGGAAAATGGATATGTATATATATTATAACGTTTTCTGTCTTGCTAGGCCTCTATACACATTATAAATGCACGAGTTGATCAAGTTATGCCAACAAGAAGAAAGTTGTATTTCTAATTGTCTTTTAAATATTATTATTCCTGGAACTTATCCATAACATATTGACAAAGGTAAATTACATTTTTAAATCTTACTAAACTAATAATAAATTTAATAATAAACACTAATAAATATTATTAATAACGTACAAATGAAAATTGATATTAGAAATATTTTTATTCTAACAGATTAAAAATCTGTTTAAGTTAAATTGCGAATTAAATAAATAACTGAAAACACAGGCTTGTTATATACCTGTGGCTATATATATGTAATATAGGGTATATGAGCACAGACTTTCACACCACCAACCTCTCTCCACTCTATCTAATAACACTGATACACCTAAACACATATATGCTGAAAAGATAAATAATCACCAATATACGTATCTCGGCCTCAGGGTGGCCTTTGAGCATTCCATCATCAGATTTTCAATTGGATGGATGGTTGAAGAGTTGGAGTGTGGAGTGGATTGAAGCCTGTCCATTAAACTATGAGGATAGTCTATCTTAATATATATCTGAGCACTTATACTATATATGTGTGTAAAGATGATAGTCTGGACCAACTGATGATTGCTGGTTTAGCATGAAATACGTATATTGGTGATTATTTATCTTTTCAGCATATATGTGTTTAGGTGTATCAGTGTTATTAGATAGAGTGGAGAGAGGTGGGTGGTGCGAATTAAATAAACTGGAGAGAACACACTCTAATCCAAATTACATTAATAAAAAATAACAGTTTCACAATAAAAAAAAATCTTGGATAAATAAAAGTCTCTTGAACAAAAAAATTAAAGTCCATATCGGGGTCCTATTATATGTATATTTTTAAGATGGTTTGTCGACAATTTAGTCACAATCAGGAATAATAAAGAGCCATAGCTTACTGGTAAGTTTAGTGAAAAAGTTGTAGCTTACTGTGCATAGTTTTTTGGGTTAAAATGAGCTCGGCCATTGGTTATTAGTTGATCTTGTATTCTATTCTGAAGGCTAGTCACAGAAGCTTTCTAGTGTCCATCTTCTTAACGATGTCAGCTAAAGCCCCGATCTACTCCCGCATGAAGATTATTTCATCATGAAGTGGTCTTGGACTTAATAATCCAAAACTAGCCAAAGGAAAAAAACAGACAAAACAAGACATTTGTCAAACTGGTCTCTGCCTTTTATACTAGAGATCCAGTTTTCTGACTTCTGCACATCCTTTTGTTTATCAAAAATATACGCTGATAATTAATCTGGTAATTCCTTATAAAATTTACTGCACAAAGTTCTCTTTTTTTAGCAAATCCTTCGGCCATCTTTAATTAGCTAAAATATTTTTCTTTTAGCTTATCTTTTTACTTTTGGAATTCTTTTGTTCTCTCCAATTTTACTTTTATTTCTAATTACATAAAAAATACGAAAAAACAATTTAACTTTCACTGTACATTTTTTTTAAAAAAATAAATTATACTAAAAAAAAATCTAAATTTACTTTTTTTTTTTTTTTTAGCTTTTACCAAATGCCAATACATATTTGTACCATATATAAATAAACGGTACATACCACTGGGGCCAGGAGATGAGAATAAAATAGGGGTTTAAACTAATTTTATTCTTAAGCCTTAAGTCCATATTCGTGTTTTTTTTTTTGTAGTAGCGTGCTGATGTATTTCGTAGATTCATTCACAAGCGACATTCGGCTTTAGCACCCACTTTTAGGTCTAACATGGCAGAAATGCAAAATATTTCCACATTCATCTGTGTCCTTTTTGCTTAAATGTAATAGTAATGATAAGAGTCCAAGTTATAAGCACAAACGAGCGTTGCTCATCGTTTTGAGTCTTACAAGCTCGCGGCAATTTGGTCCGTCCTCCCCCTTTATCGAGATCTCTGCTAGAAATAGACTGATGGGCATATAAAGATGGTCTTATGTTATATACTGCATACTAAGACTTGGGGCTATGCTTTTCCCCTCTTCATAACTGCCTACCCAGTCAAATACTTGTGACTTACATCTACATCAGCCACGATCGTGTTTTTTTTTTAGACATATCAAAAAAATATACATATATTTTTTCTTTCTGTAAGTCATATTAAATTTTTATATTTTAATAATCAGGGTTTAATTAGTTAGTTAGTTTCTATAATTTATTGTTCATGCTAATTTATATATAGTGTAATGTAGGGTGGATAGACCATTTCTTAGACAAAGGAATGCAGGATTCTGCTTTGTTAATGAATGTGTCACACTTCCTTAGTCTTTCATTTAGCATCATTGTTTCATGTAAACAATGTTGACCCAGGATAAAATGAAGGCGAGTCTAATTGAGGAAAAGTATTCAAAAAAGAATGAATGGGTTTCATTCTATGTTTTTACCTTATTACAGAGATAGGTATGTTGTGCTATGCTCATTGATAGTTTGATCCAAGATTCCAGGTAATAAATGGATAGGCAGATGGGATCATGGTATTTGATTTTGAAAATGATCTGGGAGTGGATTTCAGCTGGCAAATTATCTTTTGGGTTGTGTGAAGCTATTTTATGGGTGAGAGTAATAATTTTGGTGATGCGATGGTTTATGGCATCAATGTAGGAAAGGAAAATCCAGGGCTTCTCATCGATATTGGTGGATGGGGGAGTTGTGTTTTGTGGTAAAAATTTCAAGTGATTTGTAGAAGGGAGGAGTCCTTATAAATATACACTGTACAACTCTGCTATGTATGTGTTTATGTTACCCTTCCTGTGTAATTCAATCTTACATAGGTGCAGGTTATGGTGAAAGAAGGCTTTGAGTCCAGTTAGTTTGTGTGAATGTGTGTGCAAATTTAGATAAATGAAACTACATACATGTATAGGCTTGATAATCATTTTATAAATCAGGGATGTGCAGTCTCATTGTTTATAAAGGTCAAGATACTTAATTCTCCATTCAGGCTGTTCTTGTTTTCTGGTGTTAAAGTAAGTGATGTAATGGCCACAAAGTTCTGCTAATAGATTTTGTATTCTGAAGCACGTATGAAGATATCTACATAACAAATGTATAATAAAGAAGAGGGTGGTGCTAGATGTGAAGATATGATCCTTTCTTCAACATGTTTGAGAAAGATGCTTGAAATGATGCTGCTGATGGGCAATCCTATAAACCAGCTGCCTTCCATTTTGTAGTGAATGTATTGAACAAGGTGGTTATATCATTATGGATTCATCTTAAACATTCTGTAATTAACTCTCATTTATGAGGGTTGTTTTCTATGCTCTGTAATTTTTGTTTGATCAGCAGGATGGAGGCTGCATGAGAAATTGATCAATAGAGTTTATTAATCTCAAGTGATGCAAGGTAGCCAAGTTGGTTCAAACAAGCCATTTTAATTAGATTCACATACTCAAAAAAGGATTTCATGGTATATTTGCCAAAACCCAGGGAATCAAAAAGCCATTGACTTACTTTCTTGGAGGCTTTGTACTATGTACCACTGAAATAAATTATTAGGCACAATGGATGTATATTTTTATGCAGTTTGATATTGGCAAAGTCTAGATGGCATAGTATTCCTGTTTAGAAAAGGTGCTATTGCACTATTTGCATAATACTGTAAAAATATATTAATTTTTTTGCCATTTTATTGCTACATCTATAACTTATAATAGCCAAAAGCTAGCTACGCAAATTAAGCCAAACTAATCATTAAAGCTTTACTATATATGTGCTGCCTATATTTATTGTTGTTACATTACAGTTCAAACAAAGCTAATACATCTACATTAAATCTTACATAAATGAAAAGACTTACCTTTTTCTGTCCATATGTAGTTATTCTCTATGATACTGAGAGGTATTGACAGATATGATAAAATCTTAATTGATATTTCTGCTAATGATAATAAATTTGTCTGCTTAGGCATGTACAGTAGATATATTTTAATATTTAAAATTTTTTATATAAAATTATTAAAATCATTAGTAATTAATGGTACCATATCAATTTGAATTTGAAAATTTGTGTACTTTACCATTGTAATATTTTTAGCTTGTTTAAACATTTATTCATATTATTACAGTGTAATATTATAGTCTACATAAAAATCATATACAGATAAATGGAAAGAGATATCTTTTTTCCTTATAGTTATTCTTTGTGTTGCTGGAAGGTATTGCAGATGTAGTTAAATGTCGAGTTTCTTATAAAAAAATTCCCATTTTTAATAGAAATGAGGAAATAATATCCATTAAATAGAAAAACTTTAACCTTTGTTATTACCAAGAAATTCTTACTTACTACTAATTAATAAAAGACCCCTAATAAAAAAGGTTTATGAGTGAAACTTGCTTAGCCTCAGGAATTGTTAATTGGTAGCAATTGAAAATTTCTTGGTAACAACAAAGACTAAAATTTCTCTATTTAGTAGATATTATTTCCACATTTCTATTAATTATTATATATATAGTAATGGAAAATATATACATATAAGGAGAAATAAAATTGCCCCAATCATTGGGAGGCAATTGTAATGAAAAACTATCCTCCATTGTAATGTATCTCAGGTCTTGGCTTATTTTATCAAAGAATTGCATTGGAAATCCAATTATAATGAAAAACAACATACCATTTTATTTATGATCTTAAATAAATTTATTGGAATTAGTTAATCATAGTGCCACATTGTGGAGCCAATTGTTGAAAACTTTGCAACCACTAACCAATCAATCAATTGAGCCCACACATTGTAATAGTATATCTTGCAACCACCAATCAATTAATCAAGTCGCACATTGCAAGGCATCAATTGTAGTATAAAAGAAAATAAACTAGCCTAATCATTTGATGATTTAATCACTGATTACAATTACAATATTACCTATCTGACTAGCTATATATAAAATATGCCTGGATACCAAAGAGCAATAATAAGATATATTAAATGATTTACTCTCAGGGTTAACTTGATGAGTGATATTTAATCATTCACCAAAATATAAATTGGAAACAAATGAAATTTTATTGAATTCAATCTAATTTTGCAGATGGGGTTTATACATAAAACAATATAATGATTAGTGATGGCTTAGATAAATAATTATAAAACTGAATATTAGCAAAACACGAAAATTATCATTTAAGTAATTCTAAGTCTCAAGCATTACCCACTGACCTTTCAAATGAAAAAAGAAAAATAAATAAATTTCAAATAAATCACAAAGTCATTTCATATAAAACAAGTGGTATATACTTTATTCTATTCCTTAATAATGGTCAAACATAAACAACTATATAAAAATAATAAATATTTTCTTTATTGAACCGGTTTTGCCCTATATTAGGGCCTTTTCAAAATACACCTTTCTAATATAATCACATAACCCTTATATCTATCAATACTCCCTCTAATGTTCATTTTATATAATCACATAGCCTATTTACATATATATATATCCCCCTCTCCCCATTTTTTATACACTGTACATATTATTTTTATACAATAAATAAAATTACATTAAATACAATTCAATAATTATATACATATATTATATACCATAAATTATATATTACTTTACATTAACTCCATTAAATTAATTATATGCACATAAACATCACATGACCATAACCTCTTATGCTTGTGTATAACTGTTGTTAAAACAGGCAAATCTCACTATATATATTGCCACACACAACAAGCTAGAGTAATCAATGGATTCCAGAAGGCTTGTGCATAAAATCCCCATCTAGTGTCTACTCATCCAATATCCCCAGACTAGTTTCTCTGGCTTTCATCAGTGAGGAGCCTTGGATCTGAGAGCGCTGCACCTAGATCTTAGGATCTAATGCAACTGTCCAGCAACCACCTTTTATCTCCATTTAACTACAAAACTATGAGTCTTAAATTGAAAACACCTTAATGATTTCAATCCAAGCCCATTAGCTTATATAGTCATATGGGTCTGAACCCAGTTCAGTACACATACATTTTGGTGTCTTTGGTTCTTTAATAATCACAGCCACCACTATTCTATTAGGCAAGATTGGTTTTAAGCCAATAAACATCACATGACCACCACCTCATGCTTGTATATAACTTGTTAAAACAGGAAAAACTCACTACATATATATATATATTGCCACATAGAACAAGCTAGAGTAATCAATGGATGCCAGAAGGCTTGTGCACAAAATCCCCATCTAGTGCCTACTCATCCAATATCTCCAGACTAGTTTCTGGCTTATGGCCTTTGTCAGTGAGGAGCCTTGGATCTGAGAGCACTGCACCTAGATCTTAGAATCTAATGCAACCCTCCAGCAAATACCTTTTATCTCCATTAGATCCTAAGATCTAGGTGCAGTGCTCTCAGATCCAAGGCTCCTCACATTCAGCCTTTATTTGAAAGAGATTCTGTAAGTAAGAAGTTAACTATATAAAAAGTAAAAATTGGAGTGAGAGAAACTGAAAATGCACTTCTAATTGTGTTGATATGTATTAAAACAAAGTCATGTATAGTTCAGCCTCACTCCATATTTCCAAACAAAATAAATAAAAAATGTAAATATATAATTTCTCAGGGATTTAAATACTGACTTCTAAACTTTTAAAATATATAATTTTTATATTTCAACAATCACTAGTTTATTGCTAAATGATTTCATACTTATATAATTTTGTTTGATCTATTCATTAACTACATAATCTCAGGCTTATCTCAGGGTTTTTTATGTATGCATTCTTTTTTTAACTTCCTGGATTCAAATAGCTAATATAATAAAAATATTTAAGTAACCTTAAATGAACCAGTAGTGTGACATCTTGACCTGAACTTAAATGGTAATAAAATGATGATTAAAGAATAATACCATATAATTTAACAAAAATAACTAAATTGTTTATTTCATGTAAATAACAAAACAATATAATAATAATGAAATACAAATCATCACTATATGACAATAAATATTAAAGATACATGTTTTTGGCTCTTTTGAAGATATATGTGGTATTGATTACATCTACATTTGATGTATAAACTCATGGTATATGTGGCAATACAACATACACGTTGTAGGAGATTGATTGCAATGTTTCATTCAACTTCTACTTTGAACATATAATCAAATAAAGTATCTCAAAACTATAAATTCAATACTTACACATTTTACTCTCTTTATTCATTTGAGTTTGAATTCAAATTCTATTATTGTAAGGTTTATTTTATAAATACCTATGCACTAATATATTTTCACCATGCTAGTGGAACTAGTATATAAATTATATTACAACAGCAAATCTCAATGCATAATTTTAAATTTATTTTTAGCATATATTTTAGCACCTAGTATTTGGTGAACCAAATATAAATAACCTTTATTCTGAAAAATTTACTAATTATTCTAGATAGTTTTTTCTAAATTTAGACCTAGAAAGGGACTTTAAAATTTATAACCAATGATGAAATATAACTTATTATTTATATTTTTAAATAAATTTAAAATAATGGTTAAAAAATGCAATGTCTCTTCACCAACAAAGATTTAATATGTATTCATTATCACTTATCTGTCATACTATACACATAATATATTGAATATAAAGTATATTACCTAAATTTCCAACAGAGCTATATGGTAAGATTTGATATATTTATTACTATAATAATTTACTGACCTACGAATTAAAATACAAATAACTAATGCATCTTTCATATAAAGTTTACATGGCAATCAAATATAAACATTCCCAAATTTATCAATAATAGAACTCACAAATGACAGCAACTTTAACAATGTGTAGCACTTTATTCAAGTTTAGTGAAGATTCAAATCACCATGACCCAATTAATCCATTTTGAAAAATATTTATCTCAGAAATTAAATGTATATTTTGAATTCCTTAAATCTCTTTAATTCTTTTGATAGTCATACATATAAACAACAAAATCTTTGATAAAACAAGTACTCTGATCACTTACTGCTTTTATGCTTATAAGATTTTAAAGCAAATTATTGCAATCATTTCTATTCAATAACAATATATTATTTATTCCTTTATATATGATGCACTTCCACAATCCATCAAATGCTTCATTTACTGGATAAGAATCTGGGATAACTCAAAATTTTATTGGAATACATATTAAAAGCATATTCCTTTGAAATTTGAAAAGCACAATTTACCACAAATTTAGTAGAATATTATTTCCATATCACAGATTTCAAATTTTTTAACTGAATTTTTTTCTTTTATATTTTAGTTTTAAATATATCCACGACTGCTATTGAAATGGAGTGGAGACTAAGGTAGACGCCTAGATGTTTTTTATCCTGGAATCCTCAGATAGGTAGGTACAAAAATGGTGATTTTGGATAAAAACATGACTAATCTTACACTACATTAAAAATTTGATAGATTGACCTCTTATTTTAATTTATCAGTATTTATAAGCTTTTCCCCTTGATATCAAAATTTTGCACAATGTATGTCTTTTTGTAGTTGATTTCTGAGGTGACATTCTATATTTTTTCCTCAATTGGTAGGAATGTGTAATCATTTTTGAAATACAAAACAATAAAATAATAATAAAAAAATATTTGACATCAATTTATTATAAATAAATAAATGAAATGCATTTACCTATTTATTAACAAATCTTATTTTAGCAATAAATATTTGTCAGTAAACATTATTAGATACTATTTATTAATCTTTTGATATCAATAATTTCATTATATTTTATATTCAGTTATTTTAGAAATATTTACTAAATCGAAATATTTAATTATGTAAGATTTTAGCAATTATATTGTTACATTCTGTAGCACATTTTTTATTTTATTTTGTGAATTATTATCAATACATGTACCCATACATTTATACGTAAATGTGCAAAATTTTATATATTTCTAATTACTAGCACTTTTATTGATTTAACAATTTATTCATTTTGAATTTGTTGTAAATATTCCAATTTAGTAAAATTTGACTATTTATGACTTCACTTATTGTTCATTCACAAACACTATTCTACATGCACTTGGATTCATTGTCATCGCTAAAACAATTTAATTGTTATAAAAAATGCAATATTTAATATTTAAAAATATTCAAAAACTAATATTTGAAGTTTAAAAAAAAATTATCCCCCTACATATGGATTTTATGTAAGCTGGCCCTTGGTTTTACACCTATCATTTGATCTTCATATCTATTATGAAATATATAATCAAGAAATTTTTTTAATAATTCATACTTTGCAGAACATGATAGCATTAGTACCAAAATATGCTACAATAATTTGTGATGGACAAATCTTGAAGTACATCTATAATGAGGAAAATTAATCTGGACAATTTTACACTGAGTGACAATTTGAGATTTAGAACAAACAGGAGCATCATAAATCTGAAAGATTTAATTGGTTACAAATATTTTTCAAATGCAGTAATCAACTTTTTGTGTATATATATAAAATTGATTTTTTCTTCATTTGTATTTATAATTCAAATTTGCATACATTTATTCTTATATGACACCTTTCTTTTTTGTGATGTGAAGCTGAGTGCATGAAAGCTATAATTATAGTGAACTTCACCAAAAATGCATTCAGCTTTAGATTATAAAAAAGAAAGGAACCTCTTCATTAAGCATACTAACAAAGGTATGCAAATTTTAATATATATATACCTAAACACATATTTTGGATTTATCCACATCTAATACTAGTATTATAGTGATGTTTTATTATATCAAAAATATGACTTTCAGGTGTCTTTGTAAGGTCCTTAAATAACCTTTAGTGTTCTAATAATGGCCAGTGGAATTCAGATAAACTATCAGTATAATGCTAATATTAATAACAAGCAGATATATACATAAATAAACTTAAAATATATGTTTGGATTATTTACCCATAAAATTTTCACTTTACCATATATTGATAAAAATATATTGCTTTTATACTACAACTTACCTGACAAATATAAGTATTACCAGTACTTCATAAACCTGTCTCAAATGGGACCAAATCTAAATGAGGCTAACTAGAATTACACTGCATAATAAGAAATGAAATCCTCATAATTCACTTTTTATGGTTTTTTTTCAGGGTAGTTCCAGCTAGACTCATTTGATTTAGTTACAGTGTGAGCCTGAATAAGGAATTAGTTTTTCTACTATTGGTAAGAAAATAAAATTTTATTTTGTCAGTATATTAATCTAATAGTAAAGAAGAATAAAGTTAATATCAATGTGCCATTTATTACACATTTGTTTACTTATTGAAACATGATGTATTTATATAAAATATTTGTTGAAAATAACTTTCAGGTTAAAAATAAAATGGTTATTTTGCTTTACTTTTTCTCAAATATTTCCATTTATTATTGATGTAGATGACATTCGAGTTTAAGAATAATATTTTGATGCCATAAAACACACACACACATATATATATATATATAACATTGTAGATGGTATCAGTTGCTGAATGAGTTTTATGACCATGACTTGAAAAAGTTCATTTTTTCTGCTTATTTGAGTATGTTCATTCCGACCGACAATACTTATAAAGGCTATTATTATTTTTAGGATAATGACTCTGCATCACTAAACATATTTGTACATTTACTGAAATATTATTATACATATATAAGTACGTGCATTCAAGTCTAAAAAGTTATTTGCCTGAGGCATGGAATGTTTAATTAGATATAACATACTATGACAAGGTAATACGTTAAACATTATTCATCATTATTTTTGGCTAACATTTAATATAATTTAATTTAGTATTTTAATTCTATATCATGAAGTTCTAATAAGTTCTTTATACTATTAATATGGATCACACACACACACATATATATACTAAAACAAACTACAAAATTAGTATAAAAATTAATTTGCAATTATCTTTTACTGAAGAAGAATTAAAATGTAATTAAATAAAAAGCATTTGATCTTACACATTTTAAAATGTCTATTTTCGCTGGAGGATCATTTGGGCAATCATCAAAAGCTTTTGGGTCTTCTTTTAATTCTTTCAGAAGTCTCAAAAACAACCGCCGCTGTTGTGCCCTTCGCTGCTTCTCAAATTCTTTGTGCCGTTCAGATATTGGAATTTGATCAAAATTATCATTTTCAATTTCAGTATTGTCATTTTGAGATAAATCAGAATTGTCTCCTTCTGGAAAGGTCACATTATCTTCTATTTGTTCATCAGGAAATAAAGGTTTTAATCTTAAAGGAGATTTACGTCGATGTTTGCGATTTGTAGAATAAGAATTTAAAGATTCAATATTATTTTCCAAATCTAATTTGAGCTTTTTACAAATAGGATTATTTGGCAATGATTCATCATCATTTTCACTATTTATACTAGAAGTTCTACTTATTTCTGGAGTACTTTCAGAAACTGATAAAGTATCTTTTTCATTATTTGATGATTCACTAATAATTTGTTCAATGAAATACTGAGAGTTTTCTAATCCTAGTTTATTATGGATGTCATTATTCTCTAATAAGGTTACATTATTTTTAGAAATATGTTCACTTTCCATCAAATAGGTATTTGAACTGACTTTAAATGAATGACAAAGCGCTATGTCTTCTGATGCAGCTAATTCCTCATCATAAAAAGAACTTGCTTTACTTTCAGAAACTGGAGTTTTTGAAAGAATACAGAATTTTGATAAATCCTCCTTTATATATTTTTTTTTTCCAGAAATGTTTAAATAAGCTTCTTGTTTAGAATTGGAAGAATTTTTATTATTATTGACATTTTCTAAACTTTCATTACTTGTAAATAATTGTTCATTAAACTGATTAATTGATGTATGAATTTTTGGTACTGTAAACAGCTTTTTTATTGGAATGATTATATCTCTAAGATTTATTGCAGTCAGATTATTTGACTTAAAATGAGAGTTTCTAGTTAATTTTATGGGTTTAGTTTGTCTCTCTATACCCATCATTTTTTTATATTCCTGCCAATTTGATGGTTCTTTATTAGTTGCTGGATTGTTTGCTAATAATGAAATTGAACCATTTTTAGCCTGATGCAGGCTAGTAATAGGTGTAATGCAACTTTTTCTGCCCTGGGATGAAGACAAAGTGGTATCATCTATTTTGGATGCTGCCTTCATTTCATATTTTTTTATAACATTATCTTGATGAGTAATTAAATCTGAATCCAGATTTAGATTTATAAAGTCATGCTTATTTTGAAGATTTGAAGAAATCATATCTTCTGTTTGTTTACTACTATTTTCTTGCATGGTTAGTGAAAGCTCCTTTTTATGGACAGATTCAGATATATTAACAGAACTATTAATACCTTCTGTAGTAATAGTTTGAGAAAAAATAGTATGATTTTGTTTATTTCCACTACAAAACTCATCAGAAGAGTGATGATCATTTAGGATATCATTTTGTGCATTAAAATATTCATCTTCATTAATGGTTTCACAAGATTTTGTATTTCTTGAAGCTTTTTTAAATGAATTAAACAAGGAATCAGATTTGCTATTTTCATAATTATTATTATACACATCTCCTCTTGAACTACTGTCTTGTGGATTGGAACAGATAACTGAAGAAAGTGGTGTAAAACATTTTTCATTCAAATTTTTTTTATCATGAAATGAATTAACTTGAGATTCTTTAGCATTTTTATCATCAGATACTTCTGTTTTTATCACAGTACATTGTTCTGCTATAATTATTACATCATTATCATCACTACCATTTTGAATAGATTTTATAGTATTTTTTGATTTAAAATTATATTGCAAGGCAAGTTGTTCTTTGTTATCTAATTTATTGCTAGTAGCTGTACTTGAATTTGAGCAGTATGAATCACAAAGTTTAGATTCATTTGATATATTAATTTGATCTAAATCTTTATTAATATTTTGTGTATGTATTTTTAAGTAGTCAGAATCGAAATTTAATTGTGTGTTCTCTAGTGGTAAGTCAACATTGTGATTTTCTTTCTTTTTCCAATTTGAAGAACATAATTGGACTATACGTCTAGAATTAGTTTTTATTATACTTAAGTTTTTCCCTTCTAAGGAACTAGAAAATTTAGAAGCTGCTTGATTAGAAAATAGAGGTTTAAATTTATTATTAAAAACTATTTTATCAGTTTTGAATGGCTGATAATTTTCATGTCTATTGCTAATTATTGTTTTACTTTTTTGGCAATCATTCCCTTTCAAAATCTTGTTGGCCTCATTTCTGGATGATGTTTCTCTTACCACATTATCATTACATATAATAACATTCACTCTAAGACTTTGTTTATCAGTTTCAGAATTTTGTAATAATTTCAGATCTTTGTCAGATATTATTTTTTTATTATTATCAATCATAGGCAAATCAGAATGAACTTTATTATTGAGAAAGGAATTATTATAAAAGTTACCTTTATCAGATTTTTCATTATTTTCCCCTTTTTTTCCTTTTTCAAAAATATTTTCCAGTATATTTTTTTTACAATTTTTTTTTGTTAAAACATAGACAGGAATTGCTGTTTTAATAGTTGGAATACCAGCATTTATACATAATGCTGACTTAGGAACAAGATAACCTACAATTGGCATCATGGCATTTTCTGTTGTTTTTGTTGATTTTTTGTCTAATTCATCTGGGGTGCTGTTTTTATTTACTTCTTTGTAAAGTTTAACTAAATTGAGAACCGTGTTTTTAACACCAGTTACTTCAATGATATTTTGACTAACTAAAAATCTACAGGGAAAAATTTCAGAAGGAGTTGTTTCTAATAAACGATTTGTAATATATTTTATAATTTGAGGTTGTAAAGCACGCCACATTTCTGGAGGAAGTGCTTCCTGAATAGTCGAAGAAACAAAATTATTAAGTAAAATTTTGTTTTGATTACTTGAAAGACACTTTTTAATATTTAAATTAAAATCTTTAATGTCTATAGACAATATCAGATCATTTTTATTTGTATTACCTTTTGCTAAATTATGGGATAGCAAATGATTGGATCCCAAATTTTTGATTATGCCTTGAGACACTGATCTAATATATCTAGAATGAGGTAATAAAACTTCTGAAGAAGTCTGTATATTTGTCTTCTGGATGGGTGATGTTGAGGTTTCAGTAACTATATCTGAATGAGGTTTGTCTGTAATACTACTGGCATTTTGTTTATTTAAATCAGAAATTAAACATATTTCTAATTGACTGCTATCTTCTGATGATGATAAATAATTACCTGAAACTAAATCACTTTGTGTATTAATAAATTCATTTTCTAGCATTAAAGAGTCTTTTGACAAATCTTGTTCAATTCTGTTTATATTGTTATCATTATCTGATACTTCCAAGTTTTCTTTTAAATTAACAAATACTGAATTATTTGGGCTTTCTTTATAGGAAAGTGAATCTATTTCATGACTTAATGAGGGATTTTTATATACTGAATTCCAACATAGTTTTGATGAATTATTATTTTGTGATAGTTGGCTGTCATGTTGATTGTCTAAACTTTTTGTAGTTTTAGTATCAGAATATGATAAACATTTGATTTGTGTAGATTTAAGTTTTGTATTATCAGCCTGTAAATCTTTACTTGAACTCTGCAATTCTGATATATTTGTTTCTTGAGGATTTATGCTGCTAGTATCAGAAATTGATGGGTGTCTTATTGATTCAGTAGATTCTGGAAGGAAGAAATTATTCCTATCGCAAGAAGATGATGAAATTTCTGAAATGTTTTCCAATGGCGAAATTTCACTACTTTCATTAATTAAAATTTTGTTGTCATACTTAATAATTCTATCTTTTATTTTATTATGTGATAATAATATTCTTGTTTTAGTTCTCAGATCAATATCCCCATCGGTGGATGATATAGGTTCAATTAAACATATAGGCCTTTTGCGTGTTGTTTTTTGAAAAGTTAAAGGTGAAGTGTTTGAAATAAAAGATGAGGTTGGACTTTCAAGGATTGTAGATGAGGCTACATTTTCATGGGATGTAGAAAGTGTTTTTATAACAGAAGGTAAAAGATTTATTTTTGTATTATTTAAAGTAAATTCATTTTCTAAGTTACATCCAGTGTGTAATGTTGAACTATTCGATTTTTCATCAATAATAAAAATTTCATCAGAGTTTGAGGAATCCAATTTATTAAAAGTATTGAATAGTTCTAAAGGCTTAGTAATTATTTTATTTACTTTTTGCTTTGATTTTGAAAGCAATGTATCATCTGACAAGATTTCATAAATGGAATCATTTTCTGCATGTGAAGTATTAGTAACATTCATATTGCAATAA
Organism: Epiperipatus broadwayi; assembly: GCA_028023455.1. Taxonomy (NCBI): domain Eukaryota; kingdom Metazoa; phylum Onychophora; class Udeonychophora; order Euonychophora; family Peripatidae; genus Epiperipatus; species Epiperipatus broadwayi. Next base: position 12,635,465 of record JAQFVV010000018.1, read on the forward strand.
TTTGGACTGGAAAAAAATTTGTTCTTTGCCTGCGTCAATGTAATTTCTTTTGAAATTTTTCCTGTACTCTGTATGACTGATTTAATTTCATCAAAATTTTGTAAATGGGATTTGTCTTTTTGATTGTCCATAAAAGTCTTTTTGAATTTTTCTAAATAGTTATTACCTTCTTGTGGGTTCATTTCTTTTTGACTGTATAAAATATTTTTTTTTTCAGGAGAAAAAACTATATTTTCAGTTTGTAAAATGCTTGATTTATTTTCAAGTGAATTATTACTATGGGAAGAAGCTTCATTTACACAATTAACTAAAAAATTATCATGTTTATTAAAAAATGAGAAAGATGATTGCTTACAATTTGAATAATCCACATCTTTTTGAATTACATTTAATGCATTTTCAGTGGATGGAATTGTATCATTTGGTTTAATATTCATTTTCTGTTGAAATTTTTCTTCATTAGGAATGAAATTTTCTAATGAATTTTGAATTCCTGTTAATGATGAGTTTTTAAATGAAATTGCATTGTACGTGAGTGAATGTTTTCTACTATTCTGAGTGTTAAGATCCACAGGAGATTTACTGATTGATTCTTCAGGGGAGGAATAATTCTGTATAAAGGATGATGGCATGCAGTTGAATCCAGAGTTTGATACTTGCTGTAGGATGTTTTTATCATTTACCAAGTTTGAATCCACTACTTCAGTTTCTTTAAGAAATAAATTTGAATCACATACATTTTTATCATTATTTGGAAAATAATTATGATTAAAAGAAGGAAGATGATGTGAGTTCTGAAAAAAAGATGAATTTCTTTCTTTCTCTCCTGATTCATTATTAATATTTTCAGTTTTTTGGGAAGTTGACTGAATTAAAGGTACTTTTGAAAAAGTAGTTTGAAATGAACCATATTCCTTACTTTCATTTAGATATTTATCACTTAAAGGATTTATTGCATCATTAGAATGTAATTTACTTTTTGTTGCATCTTCATTCATATGATGAGAAACTTTATTTTGCTCATTTTTAGAATCTGTTTCCATTTCAACATAAAAGGTAGAATTATTATCTAAGTTGAATGTATTAACTTCTGCAGAGTGTTCCTGATTGATTGAAAATGCTTGAGAGTTTATTTGAGTAGAATCTCCTGATAAAGACAAGCCATTCTTTGATGACTCCAATGCATTTGATTCTAACTCTGCTAAAGTCATTGTGTTTGTGCTTGTTTCAGAATTTTTACTTTGGCCATTATTGCTGTTCAGTTCAGAATGTGCTTCTGATTTTTCAAGTATATGTTTATTAGATAATCTTTCTACATTGGTTTGCACATTAATTGGCTGAAAGTTTGTTTCTACTCGTAACTGCTGTCCTTGAATGTTTGTCTGAGATGTCTGAATACTAGTTTGAACACTTAGTGAAGAATTTTGCACACTTATTTTTACATTGACAGAGGACATTTTATTTATTCCATCAGATATAGTAGGTTCTGACATATTCTCAATTTCAATTTGTCCTTTACTGTTAAAGTTAGATAGACCAGGTTCTGTTACATTTTCATTTTTGTCAATAGGTTTTACAACAACAATTGGTCTTCCTTTATCATCACATATAGCTGGCTGTTCACAAATATTAGCATCACTGTTCAAATGAGCTTGTTGAGATTCAGTAAAAGGTTCAAGTGTATTATTACTAAATAAAACTATATCTGAACTACCACTTTTAATTTCACTTGAGTCAATTTCATTTGTTATAGATTTAGTGCAGTCATGGTTTTGAATACTTTCTACTTCAGCCATTTCTATTTCAGATTGTGTGATATTGACTTCATTATTGGCATAATGTTGCTCATTTGTTTTTGGATGTATATTTACACTATCATAAGAATAATTACCTGCTTTGCTATTTTTGTTAGAAGTTAATAAATTAAAGTTTATATCTGAAAAAGATGGACAAGGTACAGTGGAATGATCCAGTTTATGTCTAGGATTTTCTTTCATTACAAATGAGTTTTTGTTTTCAATGTTTATTAAGGGTTGAGTTGTTTCCTGAATTACAATTGGAAGTTGAAGAGAAGGTTTTCGTGAGTTGTGAAAATATTTAGTGTATTCACCAACTGGCACATATGAACTACTGTTTAATCTTTGATATCCTTCAACACCTTTAGATGGCTGACTTTTAAAGCTTTCAGTGGAATTATAATTTCTTTCTATTTTTTGATTTCTAAGGTTTTCTAATCTGGAATTAGTGGCACTATTTAGTTGGGATGATGAGTTCATGTAAGAATGTGAATAAATATAGAGATCATCAGAATGAGCAGTAGAGGAATTAGACTTTGAATTTTCATATGTTTTCTTTTCTTTTAATTCTGGTGTGATATTATTTCTTTGTGAAGTTTGATCAAAATTAGAAACTGCTGCAAAATCATGTTCGTTAACATTATATACATTTCTGAATAATGCATCAGTTAAATAGTTTCCAGACTCATTTTCTTCTGTAGACACAGAAGAAGAAAAACTATTTCGTTTGTAGAGTTCATAATTTGGACATGCAGTTTTTGGAAGCTGATATCCATAATTACTCGATATCTGATCATGTTTTGTATGAGATTGTATTTGTGCTGAAGCAATAGTTGGATTAATGTCATTATTCCAATGAGGAGTTTTACTAGACATATAGAAAGAAGCATTTTTGTTTGTTACATGATTTATAAATACTGGTGAATAACTTCTTCCATCATAAGATTTTGTAGATAAATTTAATGGCTGAGAAAATGTGTTGGAGGTGCAAGGACAATATTTGTTGTTAACATTATTACTAAATGTAATGTCAGAACTATCCTTCATAAGTTCTGGCCCTGAGTTTAGAGCAGTAGCAGCTTCCAATGCCATTTCATGTGTTACAGTAATAGAATTATCAGTTCCAGATGAATCAGAATAATTGGAAGATGCTCTTGTATTTTTTTCTACTGGCCTTTGTTTAGCACAATCATTATATTTGGTTCTTAAAAGTTCTAATTCTTTGGCTTCTCTTTCTAATTGGATCATTGAATCCAAAAGAGATCCTTTAGATGAAGAATATAGATCTTTAGAATATAATGATTTAAAATGATTCTTATCAAAGGCTTGTGTGTATTGATGCAGATTATAAGACTGGTTAGTTGGATGTAATGATGCATAGGCAGTAACTTCTGGATGTTTAAAAGGTCTTAATAAATTTGAGAAATGTGGCTGAAAAGATGTATTAGAAATACCTGTTCTAGCACATTCTGAGGAATAAAGATGATTATTTCTATGAGATAAGTTAGATAAAATAATTGTTGAATGTTGTTGTGAGAGAGGTTTTTTAAAATTAAGTGAAGAAGCAAGGTGTCTATTAAGATAATTTGAATTTTTTAATGACTGAAGATATTCTTTATTTTTATACAATCCATTAACATAATATGATGATCTTACTGGATTTGAATTTAGTGAATGTGTGACAGGTTTATGTAATAATGAAAAGTTCTGCTGTGATTCTTTTAATTTAGTATTTGAAATATCAGTTGTGAAGTTGTTTTTGTTATTTATTGACTGATGAGTTAGAAAACCTTTTTGTGAAATTTCTGATTTTTTAATTAAGTTTTCTGTATGCAGTTTTGATGGTTGAGAAGCATTCTTTTTATCATCAGTAGCAAAATATTGCATTGGCAAAAGCACACAATCTCTGGAAGGTTTCTGCATTTGAACCATAACATAAGGTGAAGCCATAGTAGAAGTTGGAAAAACTTGAAATGGCATAGGATAAAGACCTGGGGATTGAAACTGTGAGACTGATTGTTTATTATTTTGAAATGGCAGTGAAAAATACTGACTTTGCATATTTTGCAATGAAGATTTTTGAGAGGTATTTGAAGAAATTTGTTCAATATCATCATACATGTCTTTTGAATTTAACATTTCAGAATAAATATTTTCCAATGAATATGCTTTTTGTTTTTGTAATTTATCAGGAATGATTGGTGGTTTTTTTAGTAATTCATGGATATGGAAATCTTTTTTATTCAATTCTTTTGGATTAGTCTTAGAAGCATTTGAAGTCATATGTGAAATAGAACTTTTTAGAGTATTTGTATTCATTGTGTTGTTAGTAATTACAGATGGAACACACTTTTCTAGTTCAGTCTCATATAAATTAAAAATGCTAATATCATTCAAATTTGCTTTTGCAGACTTATTTATTGCAGACATATCAATTAAAGGCCATGGTTTAGACTTGGATGGTAAGTTTTGACAAGAACTATCATCTTCCAGTATATCCAAAGACTGTAGTGGACATTCTGGAATAATAATTGGGTCTAATTGCTCAAAGTCTTTTGGTTCTGCAGTGACTAATTTATTATCTTCTGCATATTCAAATGGTATTTTTTGTGTTTCTTCTAATTTTTCTTTCTTTTCCATTTTGTATAGTTTTGCTTTATATTTTGAAAAACTTTTACGTGCATTCTGAGGCCGTTTAATAAGTAATTTTCTGTCAATACTTTCAAGCTTTTTTAATACTACAACTGGTTTAAGATATCTTTGGTTTTTACAAGGTAATGGTAATTTTTCATCATTATATATAGTATTTACATTACTATCATCAATATTCTGAGATTTTTCCACATCATAATCAGGTATTTCACATTCATCTTCAAATGTAATTAATTCTCTACTCACAACGTCATAATTTCCTGAACACCATTCTTGAAACAAATTGGTAAGTTGTTCTTTGTCATGACCACATGTATTAATTAGGTTTGTATATTTAGTTTGGTCACCATGTATTTGATTAATCATGTCCTGTATTATTCGTAATCTTGTTTTCCAATGTAACTGCAGTAGCTGCTGTGGATCCATATTTTTGTCCAATGTAAAAGCTTTATGTCTCCATCCTTTAATTTTTGTTATATCTGTTGTCTTAGTTGGAAGTATTATCTGGCCATCAGTATCTTCTGGGAGTGGATCATTATCATATTCTAGTAAGTCTGAGGCATCTAAATTTAAAGAAGGACTTGAACAGTTTTCAATTGATGATAAATATTTATGTAAATCTGATTCAGATTCAAATGAAAGAAATTCTATTCCTTCAATAATATCTCTGTCAGGTGAAACACATTGCGTCACAATTTCAGAATCAACATTCCTATCATCATATTTATCTAAGCAAGGTGGTGAATTATTTTCATGATCAGATTGAGTATCCAGTGTTTTAAATGATTCATTGAAGTCTGTAAAACATTCCATTTTGGGAGGTTTGTCATTTTGCTCATTCTCAGTTAAAATTGGGATTATTTCTGTTTTTTCCCTCAAAGAATAATCTTCTTCAGAGTATTTTTCTGTAAAACTTTCTAACAATTCAGAAAACTGATTGATAGTTGAATTATCTTTAAGAGTTCTATTAGTATTGGCCACTGAACTTAATTCATTTTCAGTTATCTCATTTGGATTTAAAAGCAAAGTTTCTTCATAAGAAAAGTCAAATTTACTAGATGTTTTTTGGTTTGAAATTGGAATAAAATGTGAAGTATTGTTTTGTATATCTAAACATTTATTATCATATTTTCTTATTTCTGATGATTGTTTTGAAGAAAATATTTTTTTTTTATCATTTGTAGCAGACACTGTAAATATTCTTTGTTTTAAAGAGGATTGTTTAATTGTTGTTGAAGATATATGAATCTTTAATGGTTTGACTTTTTTTAATTTTATTTTTTGTTTCCATGGAATAGCTCTTGATTGCTTATTTCTTTTTTTATTCATTTTGGAGCCTAAATCTGTGTCTTTTGCTTTACAAAAACTTTGTTGAGATTCTGATTCATCAATAAAGTCATACATCTTTAATCGTGCTTCATTAGATAATTCATTTATGGAATTCTTTTCATCTGAATGTCTAGGATGTATAGACATATCTGTCTGCAAAAGTTCACACTGTTTTACCTTTTGATCCTTTTGTAGACCAAAAATTTTAATTTTTGGAATTTTATTTTTTTGGAAAAAATTATGATCATATTTACAACATAATGAACAGTTTTGTTTATTTAATGACTTTGTTAATCTCCAGTTTTTAACTTTACGGGATGTAGATGGAATAACATTTTCATAGAAAGATTCTCTGTTAGTCTCATAGGAATTATCAGTATTCTTAGGTGTTGTTATAGCAAGATGCTTTTTTTGAACTGCACTGAGTGTTTGTTCAGATAGTTTCATAATTAAAACTAAAAGAATTCGATTCTGATTTGCTTTATTACTAGGCACTTTTTGTAATGCTTCTTCAGTTGATAAATAAATCAACTTTTGTTCACAAGTGCTGTCCAAATGTTGATTATATGAACAACTTTCACTAGACTCAAATAAATCTTGGTTACCTAAACTATAATGCTTCAAATCATTTTGAATATTATTCTTCACATTTTCATTCATAGTACAACTCTGAGATTGGTCTTCAATTTTACCAACCAATTGATTTTTTGTTTCTGAATCTGTTTTTAATTGTTTAAATGTTTTATTATTTTCAACAACATTGGTTTGGCAAATTTGTGTCTGCTTTCCTTTAATGGCCATATTTTGATTAGTTTTGACAGTAATTTTTTTATATAATCTTGGAGATTTCTTCTGCTTTTTGTTTTTATTCTGAAGAGATTTACAATTATTTTGTTCAAAAGAATTATTTAAAATTTCATTAACTTTATTTGAAACAATTTTATTTAAAATGCTATATGATAAATGAAATTTGTTAAAATTTTCATTTCTTTTGGCTGGATTATGAGGCATGATACTATTCAACATATTCTCCAGATTATGCTTCTCATAAATGATTTTTGTAGAATTACCATTTCTTATTAAGCTTTCATCATTTTTTCTCTGTTTATAATTTGTTTCTCTATTCTCAAGCTGCTCATACAGCAAATTAAAAATACTCAATTCATTCACTTTTTTCCCACTAGAATTGTCATGATGATTTCTACTACTGCTGATGGTGTGCAATTGTTTATTGATTGATACCTGAGAATTGCAAATACTTTCATACTTGTAAGCTTCTTTTATTTGATGTTGAGATATAAAACCTGAAACAAAAAAACAAAACAAAATGATTAAATAGAAATAAATGGAATGCTAACAATATATCAATGTGTATGCACACACACACATATATATATATATATGCTAACAATATATCAATGTGTATGCACACACACACATATATATATATATATATATGCAGAAATTTACAATTATATTTATGTATATATATAAAGTAAATAAGAATAAACACAATAACATGTTTTTATCGTTTGTTTAATTGATTATGATTTCAAAATCGATATTTTGTGTTTACATCTGACTGAGATATAAATTTCCATAAATGCAAGATTTATCAACATTGAAAGCTTTAGGAATAGAGAAATTCATTCTGTTATTAACAGATTTTTGACATAATGAAGATGAATATTGAACTTAGTTAGGGTCTACTTCTGTTTATATTTCATACATATTGTACCTACTGAAATTTGAGATGTATTTCAGTATGTGTAAGACATCAGTCATAATTTTTTTATCTTTCTTGTTTGATTTTTAGATGGTGAATATGTTAACTGATGAAACATTGAACAGTTTTGCTACGATTGCAATAACTAATTGCATTGTAAGTTTGTAAATTAACTTTATTCATTTTAAAAAAAAAATGAATATGTAAATAATAAGATATATAGTTTGGATGAAATTATTATTATTTTGTTATATATTTTGTTTTTGTTATTGCATTCACTATAGTAAATTATAAACAATACATGTTTAATGTTTCAAATGTATTTGTCCTTTTTATTTATATGATATATTATAGTAAAAAAATATGTATAAAAATATATTTCCAGTGTAATATTTTGAAAATGCAATGTAAATTGTTTAATTTATTTTAGAATAAAAAATAGTATTTATATATTAAAAACATAAATATTTATTATATGTAATAATTGTGAAATGATTTTTTTTGTCATTATTGTGTAATAAGATTTTTTTTATTCATGGAACACTACTAAAAATTGCTTAAAGGTTGAAAATAGAAAATTGCTATAGTTACATTAACATCAATAAAAAAATCTTATAAATAGAACTGAATAGTTTGAACTCATTCTCTCTTGTTTTTGCTTTAAACAGAAGCATGTACAAATTTCTTTACAGGATTTTTTTTATTCACCTTAAAAGTATATAACTGAACAAAATGGAGGAATAATAAGCAACATTATCTGCCCATGAACCAAGCAGCCTATCGATAAAATTTTATGGGAAAAGGACAATTTATTATTAAAAGAAAAAATCATCAAAATTGCTTCATTAAGTTGTAAACCATCAGAATATTTATATCTTTTAAAATGGATGTTACCTTTGTTTTACAGATGGATTACAAATGTCAGAAGGTGTACAAGAGATATCTCTACCTGCCTGTGAAATTTTATTAGACTGACTGATCATTTTTTTTAAAGATATAAATCAGTTTAATTTCCCATCATATCTTCCTATATAAAGCTAGCATCTATTCATTTGTAACATTTTGAAATAATGTTTGTTTATGAACGAATAACTCTATATCAATATGAATATAAATTAGTACTTCATGTATAGTATCATATACTTTGGATTTAAAAGTTTTTGTGAATATAATATATCTTCTCTGGAACAAAGACATACTATTAGTTTATAGTTTGAAATAGACATCAGAACTGTGATGCCATTATAGAAATTCAGTATTTAAAGACTCTCATCCAGGTCATTTATTTATATTTGTCATTATATATATATATAATTATAATTGAACTAATATTTTTAATGGTTAAAAATATTATTTCAATTATGATTACAATATTGTTTTTAATTAACGGATATTTTATTTATTTTATATATATATATTTGTCTATCTTCATTAAAAATATATTGTATTTATTGATAAATAGCATATAATTTTAAGTTAAATAGCAATCTATTTACATACCAACATATAAGAGAGTTAAATTTTTCTAAGTTTAAACTTATATCATGTGAAATAGTAATTATTATTTTAATATTTAAATATATATATATTTATTTTTTAAAATTAACTTTAGGCATATCACTTAGATTAAAGTTAAAAATTTTTTTTATTGCAATAAATATTTTATTTTGTTCTAATTTTTTCATATTAACAAATAACTAGATTCATCTTTGTGTGTTAATATATATATATATAATTAATTATATGAGATGTATATATTAAACTCTCTTATATCTTGAAAAGTATGATGTCCTGTACCATATTTTGTGTTACGTAGACATATATGTTTCATATTTAGTATGAAATTAATGTCACTTGATGATTTATTGTACATTCAATTAAATTGTATGTGTATATATTGATTGTTTATGATCTATTCATCATATATATATATATATATATATATATATATATATAATTGATATTCATTTAATAATAAATTTTAATTTAACTTAAATCAATTTAAATTCATTGATTAATAACATTGAAGTGAGACAAGATAAACTGTTTATATTGTAAAATTTGTTTGAAATAACTAATCACATAATCCAAAAATCAAATCCCAGAATAGATAAGTAAGTATAATTATTTTTTTGTATTGAATTCTATAATTATTATCTGACTAGATATAAACTTTATATAACAATCATAATCAAATATTTGTGTGTTGATTAGATAAGTACAGTATTGAGTTCATGGTTGGTCAATAAGATCTTAATCTTATTCAATTACAAGGCTGATAGTAGTACATTATGTTCTGTTAGGAATCAGAATGATTTGTTTTAATTATATTTAAAATTTAATTGATGTGGATCACAAATCCAATTAACTATTAAATTTTAATATTTATATTTGAATATAATAAATGCTAATAATTCTTTTTATATGTTTTGATTATTATACTATACAGTTTTAATAATGTTACAGGAAATTTAAAATAAATTAATGTGATTAGTTAATTGTACTTAAGTAAATATCCAATAGAAATCTGTTTATTTTATATACCTGTATGATTGGATATTATAGATTCAAATTTATCTTAAGAGTTTATTGATGTTACATCATTATTAAGTATTTTATCTTGTTATAAATAGTGTGATTAGTAATAATAAATTAATATATGAGTATAGCAAGGCTGAGTTAATATTTATCATTTTATTAAACTAAGATTTAAAATTAATTATTGAGTCATAATTTATTTAGATATTATGAATATTGTAAACTTATAGAACATAGTAAAGATATTATCTGAATCATTCATGAATTATTTTATTTAAATATGTACATTGTTAAATTTTAATATAAGTTTATATTGTTATAAGCAATATTTGATTCATTAGGTATATTAGAATTTGATTGTTGAATGATTTATTATCATTTTCATTTGTTTATAAATGATATATATATATTTAAGCATACACCATTGTTTTGGCATAATGATATTGATTTAATTGCTTTATTTTAAGGTAATGTTTGTATTTAGGGTATCTGAAATGATAATTTTGTTTGTTTTCTGTTTATCCTAAATTCTATTTGAACTCATGATACTATAATAAAGATTACTATCATCATTAGATATGTGATTAGATAATGGATTATTTTAAGTAATGAATAATTATTTATTGATTGGTATTCACTTAGTTTATTATATTCATTCTATTATGGATGATACCATTATTCAAGGGCATTATAAAATTAGTATTTCTTTGATTTATATTTTATTCAGTTACAAATGATGTCCAACTTCAGGACTCATTTTAATTCTGTTACATAGGGCAACCAATGACTTGACTATGTTTTATTTAGATTATGGCAGAGATTAGCATATGCACATGTTTATTCTGTTATAAATGGTGCCACAATTTGCAGAACATAATTAAACAGGATCACTTTATCATGGCCTTCTCATATCTGATCTGTTACAAATGGTGATAATAGATGGACAATTGAAATTTTAAACTGGATTCCAAGAGATTATAAAAGACACAGAAAGAGACCACATGTGAGATGGATGGATGAAATAAGAAAGTGTGCAGGGGTGATGTGAAGAAGAGAAGCTAAAAATAGGAAAAGATGGATTGAACTTGGAGAGACTTTCATCCTGCAGTGGATTGATAATGGTTGATGATGATAATGATGACAAATGGTTCACAAATCTGTGGGCATTAAAAGAAGACTATACCCTTATTTTAATTTGTTACAAATGGTGTCTTAAATTTAAGAGTGATGATAAAGATTATTTCATCATCATTTTTTACATTTCAGTTAGAAAATGCTGCCTAAACATGTAGGGCAACTTTTTATCTTGTTACAATATATAAAGATAAAACAGACATTAAATAATCTTTAGCAAGGCAATGATTATTTTGATATTTCTCTATATAGAAAACTGTGAAGAATAAGTAGGACATTACTTATGCTATATGGTGAGGCTTATAGTTTTCTTTCCCAATTTTGTACTGTAGTTAACAATGACTAAATATTTATTGATGAAAAATTAAATGATTAATTAAATTGGCTGTGGAATTTAGTACATATTCTAAGCAAAGCTTAATTAAAAGTATTTTATTTAAATCAGCCGTAGGAAATCTCCAGCTCACAGATCAAATCTGGTCCTGAAAATGCTCTCAATATGGCACTCAGATATTTTCACAAATGTATATAAAATAGACCTCCATAAAACTTCTATTTAAACACACATGTAGTGCTGTGTAAATATAACTGCAAATATTAAATTAAGAGTTAAGTTAAAATAAAATATTTATTTTCTAAACTATATCTTTTTCTCTCTCCAACCTTTATAATAGTTCTAATTCATTCTATCAGAGATGCAATATTCCAACAAATTATTTATATTGTTTAGCTGACTAGAATTTAATCTATGATGCTAATATCATTTTGTTTTCAAAGTGATTTTCATTGAAGAACATATAATTAACAAAAATAAAAGTTGAATTTTACTTCATTTTATTATTGTTATTTTGCATTTATTTTTTTAAATTTTATTATGATGGAATTGACACAGAAAATGGTGCACTTGGAAAAAAAAAAAGATCAATGCATTTTGGGAGAGAAAGTTATTTCAAGAAAAAAAAAGCAGAAAATTCAAAACCATTATCTGAAGAGAAGTTTATAAAAGATTGCATCCTAGCTGCTCTAGATTTAACCTGTCCAAAATATATAAGGAAATTTGAGAATATATGTCACAAAGATAGACTGAATCGGAAAAATTGTCATTAAATATAGAACAGTCACTAATAATAATGATATTTTATTTTTAATTCAGAAAAAAAATTATGGCCCTTGTTTAAAAAAAACAGGATGAAATTGGTCTGCCAGTTGAAAAGGTTATCCACCTTAATGATTAGACATAAATTCATTAAATTTTTGATCAAATGTAGGAGGCTAATTTTTAAAATGATAATTGAGTGAAGCCCACACATGAGATTATAAATATCCAAAGGACTCTTGGCAGAAAAAAGATTCCCCACCCCTGATTTAAATGTTTGATTTAAACTTACAATATTTTAATTAGATAGAACATATCCGGTTTTATAATACACCTGGGTCTCGTTTTATGCAGATTATTTTAATGTGATTTTGAAGTTATGCAATTCATGTTTCTTTTTAATATCTTTCATATTCACTATATTTATTAGATATCCAGAAATTTAAATTATTAATAACTTATTTTGACTTGAAATACTTTTTTTTTTTCAAAAATATAATGTTATATTAGCAGCTAACGTGAATATGGCTTGAAGCTCTATTTAGAATCTTAGCTTCTATGTAAATAATTTACTTTTACTAATGAGTAAATAATAATAATAGATTTATACTTAAGTATAAAAATATCACAATAAATATTCAAAAATTTTAAACTTTTAAAACGTATTTTGTTAGATATAACATAAATAAATAATCTTTTAAATTTTTAAAATTAAAAAAAACAAGATTTTATTGATTTTATAAACTGAAAATAATCTTTCTAATGATAATGTATAATCTTTTTGTTTTTATTGTTATCTCATTTTTTTAAAATATAGAAACAGAAAACCATTAACACAGCACAAGACTGAAAGTGGTGCTAGTTGTACATCACATCACAAATCTGATTTCTTACCAGTTTACAAACAAACGCTTATTGTCAAATAGCGATAATAATTAAAATATGTATGAAAAATGTAAAATTAAATAGTGTAGTTAATAAAAAAAGTAAAAAAAGTTTCTCTTGTATTAATTTTTTTCAAATATTTGAAATTTTTTATTAGTCATATTTTATTTGCTTATTTTTTAATGCAAATTTTAAAGTAATTTTTCCTTGTTGCTTTGCTTTTATGCAAATTCTGAAAATTACAGAACCTATCCCCCATTTTTCAAGGTAAGTTAAGTCTATTTTAGGGGTGATTTTTTTTAATACGGGTTTTCTGCAGAACCTATCTACCGCATAAAACGAGACCCCGGTGTATTTATATTATTAGATTAATTTTTTTTCCAGATGACTTAAAAAGGGATGGGTGGGGGTATTAATATACAAATATTAATGACATGAAAATTATTTATAAATAATTTTTATCCACACAGTTGCCCTTATCTGGCTTCCACACTAGAAAAGTCATTGAATATTGATCAAAATATATATTAAAAAAAATTGATAAAATATAAAAAAAAATTAAATCAACAAATCATATTTATATAAATATGTATTTACTGTATTTGCATACAACATTATCTTCACTTTATTAAAAATAATTATAAACTAAATTTTTGTACACTTTATAAATTTTATTTCACAATGACATATATGTTTAATTTATGTACAATATAAATAAACTAAAATATGTATCTAGTTGTAGAAATGTGGCAAATAATAAATTATAACTAATGTTTGTGGGGAGGGGAATTCCATCTTAATCTTAAAAAAATAGCAACAAACAAATGTATTTTTGAAATTATTATTTTTTATAAAATGTGTCCACCCATTTTCACAAAAACATGTAAATGTGAAAGCAAAAATATTCATTATTAAAATGCAAATTGAATTAAAACTAAACATAAAAATATCAGTAATTTTTCAACTGTGTACATTTGGTAAATAATATAATAAATAATAAAAATCATATACAACAGCTATATAAATATATACATATATATTGATAATAATTACACATAAAAAGTCTTTTTCAGCACACAGTTTTGTGCATTTAACAAGTAACAGCATTTTTTTTGTTCTTAGTATAATCTCTAAAATTTTTCATAACATTCCTTTCCTGAATTATTTTTCTCAATTAACTTATTATAAATACCAATTAACGATCTTTTTATATTTTCTTACTAATTAACCATCTTAATTTAAAAGCATCATTTATTTTTTTTCCATTCCTATCAATACTTCTATAAAGTCCTCTACCCAATTTTGAAGATAATTATATCAACATACAATAACAATCAATATCAACCCCTTTTTCAATTACATAAACTTTTTTTTTTTTACCTTTCATAGTCTTTTTAAAATTCACTACCATAAATTGACAGTATATTTCAAATTTTCCATGATCATATAAATTCCCTACATATGCGTTATTCAAATTTGCAGTTTTTATTCTATTTTTCTCTTATATTATTTCAACAGTGCACCATTCCACCAATTTTATGAATATGACAATTCACATCTTTTACAATCAGTATTTTATAATTACCTTTTCTAAATTCATTTTTTGAAAATAAGATATTACCATCTGCTAATTTGTCTTTACTACTTCCAACAATTTGTAAAAAATTATAATAATTCCATCACTGAAATATTGAAAACATTGAATATAATCTTTAATATATTTCTAATGATGAAAAAATGCATTAAATGTAATATTTAATATTTTCAATATTTTCTTCATGTATAAAATAGTATTAATAGTATCTTTACTACTTTTAACAATTGTAAGTTTTCTTCTTTAAAATCCTTCTTCAACTCAGTCAGTTTATTTATATCTCTACCCAAAATTAAGAGTATATTTTTATATTTATATTTTCAATCTTTCTTTTAAATATGTTTTTTTTATAACAATTTTTAAATTATAATTATAAAAAAAGTATTTTCTAATCATATGTCAGCCATCATTCTATTCTAATCTACATTTTCCTTAAATTTATTACTTTTTTTAAGACATAAATAGATCTTTTTCCATTTTTATCTACCACATTATATATTTATTCTTACACGCATATTCTAATCCCACTTTTTTACTTTAATGAATAATAAAATTTAGTGTAAATTAATTTATCTCATAATTCATTTACCTTTTCTAATAAATGTTACTTTTAAATAAATCTCTATTTTATTATACATCACTGATACATTTAAAATTTTTACACTGTCAGTCTTATAGAGACATTTTAATCTCAATTTAATCCCACAAACTTTGTTCAAATTTAGATCATTACCAAATCTTGCTAATAACCTGACTACCTTTACCTGCCCACTCACTTTTTTTCTAAATGTACAATCATACTTTAAAAGTATCTTGTTATTTTTTTAGTACTTCTTTATTCAACTTATTCATCTTTTTTAGCACTGCAACATTATTATTTTTATTCTATCAGTTATTATAAGAATATATAAAACATTAGTTTCTGATAAATATATCATTATGTTTTTAATAATTTTTATTAGTCATTCATTAGACTAGAGATTATCCAATAAAGAATAATATTTCTATACTGTAATTTTCATTACACTATTCGTATGCATGGTAGGGATTGGTTTCTATCCATTTTTAACACCTTTTGGAGGGATGTAATCATAAACATCTGACCAAAGATATGTGAAAAAAGATCTATGATCCTTAAGATGCACATTTGTACTGAACTAGCACTCATCAGTTGGCCCATACCACAATCTCTTACACATATCTTTATCATTGTTCATTGCATATATAGATAGCAAATTACTACAGTTTAATTGATGTGTCAAATGTGCTGCTCTCACAACTTTAATACAAATCACTTGATGAACTGTGCATCTTGAAGATTATAGATCTTTTTCACATGTCTTTACTCAAATGTTTATGATTATCCCTCCACAATGTGTTAAAAGCAGATAGAAACCAATACTTACCTTTGCATGAGACTGGTGTAGTGAAAATTACACTATAGAACTATTATTTATTATTGAATGATCTCTAGTATAATGAATGACTCACACATTTGACACATCAATTAAACTGTAGTAAATATGTGTAAGAGATTGTAGTTTGATCCAACTGATGATTGCTAGTTCAACACCAAAAGTGCATCTTGGGGATTAAAAATATTTTTTACATATTTATGATTACATTCATCTACAAATTGTAATTATAATCAGTGAAGTATTGAATAGCTTCACACTCTTAGATCTAACTGCTTCAGCTTCACCTATTTATATAGAAAGTAGGTTGAAGTAAAGAAGGGTTCCTCTTTTTTCTTCCAAAGCATAAGCTTGTGGTTAAGACGTGTAGAGGTCCCTACCTTCATATTTTCAAGCGCACATTCTTGAGGTTTATTGTCTTAGTTAATATTATTATCCATCTACAAGTTGTTAAAAGCTGATAGAAACTAACTCCTACCTCGCATGAGAATGGTGTAGCGAAAATTATATTACAGAAATATTACGTATCTCTCTCTATCTTTTCTTGCTATTACATTCATGCACTCCCTAAAAATGAATCACCTAATAATAAAATATCTTTTCTTTAAATTCCCACTTACTTCATTTATCTTCATAGCTTATCTTTATCATCTTGTAAATAAATTTTAAAAACCATCCTCTCAAAATCATCATTTTTAGAATTATTTTTATAGGATCAATGTCAGTTGGTCAAAATATAAAATAATTTAAGTTTCATATAATTTATTAGCATTGTTCAGATATGAAATAAATTAAATAAAACCTTATACTCAAAAGTAAATAATAAAAAAGTTGATGATAATGTTATAAAAGAGTTGATGATAATATTATATCCAAATATTTTCCACAACAGGAATGGCCAAAGTTTAGCTTGGATATGCAAGCTTTTCTAAATTTCAAATGCCTAATAAGAACACCTGATACAGAATATCTATAATATAATATTTGAATGGCTGCTACCTATATATAATCTGCATATATCTCATGAGATAATTATTATAAAAAAACTAAATTACAATTTGCAAATATATAATAAAAATCATACATTAACTGTGTTTTAGTACAAGATTCAAATCATTAAAATTATTAAATACCACCCACAAAGCAAAGCTAACCGATAAAGTACTACATATGCATATCTTATTTTAATTTTTTAATATCTGATTGAAATAGAGGCTTAAGTGGAACTGTATATATATAGACTAAAGCTGATTTGTCAATAAAAATATTTATTATTTAAATATTTTATTCTCTATTTCTATAGTAAATTTTTTTTTCAAATTCTAATCATTTAACATTATTTTTAAAGCAATAAATTTTAAGCAATATTTCAGATAAAAAATTTAATGCAATATTACATTTGTGTTGATAAATAATATACCATTCAATTTTTTAAAAAAAAAAATGCAATAAAATAAATGTCTGCTGCCATGACAATAGAAAAGTGAAAAATAAAATCAATGTTTAAATATAGTTTAAAATTTGTACAAAATTAAAAGAAAATATTTTGTTGATAAATGCTTATAAGTACACACACTTAATGCACGCACACACACACATCATAATAAATGAATAAGCATTACTGTGTGATAAGCTGGAGACTACTATGCTGAATGTTCATTTTTATCAATCTATAATATACATCTTTCAAAATTCCTAGGATATTTCAGTATCAGAGCAGAATACTATCTATCTACTATTTTAAATATTTAACAATATTTTGTGATTTTAATACATTTTAAAGTTTTTATAGTAAAAGCATGGCTATGAAAATATATTTGGATCCTAGATGCAAAAGAATTTAAGGATCATAGTAACAACATTTGAAAAATAGAATAAATGATAATTCATAGAATAAATCAATCTTTGATGAGATTTGATATATAAGCTTATAGTAAACTATTATAAATAAATATTGCAGTCTTTGCTCTAACAGAGAGTTATCAATGAAAATTAATAATACCAAATAAATAGATATCCTTTTGTTCCAAAAGTTTTACCAAATAAGTTTCTGAACTTATTCAAATATTATTATAGTTTTTAAGAAAAATTAATTTCAAATCAGAAAGGATTTTGATTATGGAATGATAATTTTACTAAATCACATCTGAAATACTTCAAAAAACAAATTGCTAAACAAAATAAATAATTAAAATAATTTGCAATTCACTTTACTTCTTGTCACTATAATATATTCATTATTTAATTTATTATTATTACTATTATTATTATCCTTTAACATCATAGGTGGAGCATAGAATTGCAATATAGAATTTTCCATGGTCAAGCATTGGTGGTCGGAAGGTCAGCACAGTTGCCTTACTAAGCAGTTGTCCCGGGTTAGCGGGTTCACTTCCCAGCCGATGCTATGACACATGAAAAAAAAAATCTACCATCTCATTAATCTCATACCATGATTGTTAAAGTTTCTGGACTTTTTCAAACTTTATTATAGTTTTTAAGAAAAATTAATTTCAAATATAATATAACTCATCTAATTTCAATGAAAAGATGGTAACCTTTACTGTACTGAATTCACAAATGATTTCTTTTGTAAATCTCTCACTTAATTATTAAAGATTTCTGTAGCAGTGATAATTCATTTAATAACTGTAGTAATGTATTAAGTCCCATTCTAACCATAAGCTTCATGTTTATTTATACCAAAAGTTTCTAAGCTACAAAAAAAAAACCCTTAACACTCCATTCAGAAAGATACATTTGTGCAAAAATATTATTTAGGTTATTGCTTATTTACAGTCTCAGAAAATATTTTATAATCAGCATAAATACTTTGTAAGCTATTGAGAAACTAAGAGTTGTAAGTTGCATGGTTTAAAACTGATCACATGCAGAGAGAAGACATTTAGACATATTTTACCTTGGCCTTAATCTACCATAAAGTAGTATATACAAATCACTAAGTTAAATTATTTCATTTTTTAGTTCAATTTGCTATATTTATTCTTAAAATTATAGTAAAATTAATTTTTCCAATGCTCTTTCAATATTTGAATGGCTCGAGTGAGAAATTAATAACACTGGAAATGTTCTAATACCAAAGAAAATCATGTATTATGCATAAGTATACAACAAACACACATGTAAAGTTATTAAATTTTTATAAACAATTTTAATAATCAAAAACTGATAAAATTAATTTGTAATTAAAACTAATCTTTAACTCTATCTTCATTCTAATGTGTATGTTGCTTAAATGAAGTATTAATCTTTGAATTTTAATGCTACACCATACTTATGTAAATTCTAGACTAAAATGATTATTTGGACTTAGAATACTAACACTGTAATGAAACACTAATTTTTCAATTACCTTTTTTTAACTTAAGAGTCTCTAGAAGCTTTAGAGCCGCTATTTTCTTAGCTATATCAGTACAGGACTTAACAGTTTGCTTGAGGTATTTGACATTTTCAGTTGTCAAGCTGTCTTCATTTATCAGACTAGATTTTTGATATTTCAGAAGCAGAAGTTTACGTTGTAAACTTTCAGTCGATTCCATTTTCTCAAATAAATACTCCAATATCTGAAAAAAAAAAAAAAAAAGTATTTACATATAATAATTAAAATATCTCATATAAATCATCAAAATATATCATGAAAAAAAAGAATTTAACATTATATTGTCTTTGAGTACTACTTTACATCATATGTATATACATAAAAATGTAAACAGTAATGCTATATAATTAACTCAGCATGAAATTTGAAATCCAGAGTAGAACTTTTTTATTTTTTTTTAATAATATACTTTATTGTACAAAAATAGATTACATGAATTTTTTGTTTACCAAAAATTATATTATTGAAAATACATGGTTTAAAAACTATAAGGCTTTGTAACAAACAGAATAAATTGTTTAAAAAAGGGATATGTAAAAACAACAACAACAACAAAATTAATAATTGTTCTTGTTACAGAAAAGTCATAATTTGTTTTTTTGAGGTTACAAAAAGATAAGAACTATTTAAAAATTTAGTTTATGTACATACACACATATATTAAACTATTAGTAGTGAATATAAAGTTTAAAGTTTAATTTCAAATTTGTAATGGCTTCCAGACTTGGAAAGTAGTAATAACTAATATTAAGAAAGATATATAAAGAAATGAATAAAACTTAGTGATTAAGCAATATTAATTTTCCTGCACTATACCTCATTGTAACATTCTCTTTTCAGGTATAATTTATATATGCATAATAATATTGTATTCATCTATCATTTCTTTATCTCACTTCTACTATTTGACAAATCACTAGACCTCCAAGTAAGTTTTTATTTTCTCATTCATTAAATAGATTCTAATTAATTAACAAGTGCAAATTGCTGTAAAAACGAATGTTTATATAAATTGTCCTCAGCCCTTATACTTAGAATGTTATCAGTAAGTATTTCAACTACCATTATGTATATGGTAGAAAATGGAATTCAACCTCCTATTTTTAATTATGATGTATGGCAAATAAGAATGAAATTATAAATCTGCTAAAAATTTAAAAAAACTTTATACAAATCAACCAATATTAACTGACTATAAACAACAGATTAATAAATATTTATTTTTATAACATTTTCAAATATGTATGTATATATATTAAAATAATTTTTTTATGGGCTGCAGATATAAATAAAATGTTATTTAAGTACATCAACACCCATGTATAATTAATTATAGTAAAAATATATATACCAATGTTTTGGTCAAGTCACACTGGTCATCAACTGGTTAATAAATATTACGAAAATAGTTGTAGAGGTTCTGTAAACATTTTATATACTTTTATGATTAACTTTTGCACAATTGCTCTGCTATGTAATTTTTGTACTTAAATTTATTTTAGTCTCTCCATAATAAATAATGTGCAGTCAGAATTAATATGTTAGCAACATATAGTATATATTTTTATATATTTTTCAACAAAAAAATATATGGGAACTATTTAAATTGGTGGCAATTCATTATTATTTTGGAATGATAAATAGAATTGTAAATGCAAACAATAGCAAATAACAGACTTGCAAAAATGAGATTCCATTTTTATCTATATGTAATATTACCTTGCCAATAGATATTAAATATTTATTGGTGATATCATAAAGATGAGAACTTGGGTGTAATTTATATGTGATAACTAATTAGCTGTTGCCACTTTTACCATATTTAATACTGCAGAATAGTTTGTTTGAAATATTGTAAAATTGATTATTTATTAATCTATCCACAAATAATTTATTGGCTACATTGTGTGAAGTTTCTTTAAACTTTTCAGATTTGCAAATTCATTTCATTATTTATTACTGATGCATTTAGGTTCTATCATCATCAACAACAACAATCATTATCAATCCACTGCAAGATGAAGGTATCTCCAAGATTCTACAATCATAAATAATGACTGAAAATGTGACTTCACTTTCTACATAGGTGTAAAAAGGTGGTGGATATTGGGGGCTATAGTGACATAATTTATAAATAATGCCCAGTTAGCTATCAGTGCATTTAGATTTTATATATAGTACTGTAAGTACTTTGTTTGAAAGTAGATAAAAAATGATTTTTTATTAATTTGAAAACAGTTAATATTAATCAATTTGTATAAAGTTTTTTAAAACTTTCAAGACAGATTTCAATTTCACTCATTTGTCATTGTTTGTATTAATTTATCTATGATCATAGATAAGAGTAGGAAATGGGATTTCATTTTTATCTGAATGTAATGTAACCTTGACAATAGTGGTTGAATAATTATTGGTAACATTACAATAAACAAAACTCTCCATACATATTGCCACTCAGTGCAAGCCAAAGTAATCAATGGATGCCAGAAGGCTTGTGCATAAAATCCCCATCTAGTGCCTACTCATCCAATATCCCCACACTAGTTTCTAGCTGGTGGCCTTCGTCAGTGAAGAGCCTTGGTTCTGAGAGTGAAGGTCACAAGCCAGAAACTAGTCTGGAGATATTGGATGAGTAAACATTAGTACTCTGGCTTGCATTTTGTGGCAATATGTATGGAGACTTTTGCCTGTTTTAATAACACTTATAGACAAGCATAAGAAATGGTGATTATGTGATGTTTACTGGTAACATTGTGAGTGTGAGGGTGTGGCAATATAATTTATATATGATGATAATGTTAGCTATTGGTACTTTTAAGTTATATATATATATATATATATATATATATATATATATATATATATATATATATATATATATATATATATATATATATATATATATATATATATATATATATATATATATATATATATCTCAGAGATTATACATAATTATCAGAATGAATTTCAGCAAATTTCTTGAAATATATGTATTTATAAATGCTATTCACTGTAACAAACAAACCAATCTGATATTACATATATATATTTCAGGTAGAATCTATCTTTATCAAATATGCAGAGACTTAAAACATCTAGAGGTTATTAATTTATTAATAGAAAACTGCTCTTATAAGATAAAAATATTCTGAAACACAATATATGAAAATTCTATATACTTATATAGTTTTAATGAAATTTAAATAAAAATCTAATCGAAATAACATGATCACTATATATAAAATGATGTAGTATTGTGCAGAAGAGAGAAAAAGAATACAATTATAGTATTTTAAAAACTAAAATATATAAGCATTTATTTATCATCTATAACAAAAATAACTAAAACAATTACATGAACATCAAAAATTTATACATATTAATATATATTTTTTAATTATTTTCTGAAATTTCTTCTATTTTAAAATATATAATTACAAGGCAAAACTTATATTTTTATGGATAGATAATTTATGTTATGTATGCCATTCATATTTTAGCATATTTGTCTCATAATCACAGGGAACCTAAACAGAAATGTATTGCTATTTAGCTCATGCATCTATCTATTTATTTAATTAAATTCTTATATAAATTTTATGTTGTTTCCTCTTTGATTAAAAATATTTTATGAATGAGTGATAAACCATTTCTTCTTGACCTTACATGTATGGTCCATCACTTTCTTGATATACAGTCCTAATATTTCTAGAAACAAACTTATTCCCACTAACTATTTTATGATACAAGATTTTCAGAATTAAATTTTACTCTGTAATACTAATAAATATTTCTGGGTCACTATTGTATTCAAATTTGCTTGGTCACTCCATAATATATAACTGACTAATCACAATTAATACATTAAATAGTATCTTTGGTTATTTTATTATATCCAATTTACTTTTACTATTATTAATTAATCCCTTAACATTAATTAAAGATTGAAATTCAACATTAAAGTCTATTTTTTATATATAATACTTTTATTTAAAAAAATCAAACATAATTATAGAATGGTTTCAGTGCATGTCATGAAATAATGGAGATCAGTTAATAAATCATGTAGCCCATAATATATGAACTATTTAAATTGGTGATAACATTTTGGACTATAACCATAAAAGTTGCATGTCTCACAGACTTAATTGTAAGTGGTATTAAATGCAGCATTAATTTGGCAAATATTGAAAGTAAATAATACTATTAATGATAAGTGAATATTCTGATTTTATATATTAAAAATGTATGAGTGATGGTTTTGGGTGCATCCCCTGAATTCATTACATGCATGTTTGATGGATTAAACATTGAATTTGGTTTGAAGTAGATAACAAAACAAGAACTGTTTTATAACATAAAATATTCAGATATAGAAATACCATTAAAAGAATAATAGATTTGATTGAAAAATAAATAAATATCCGAGGATATATTTATCCAAATTCAAAAATCCCAATGATTTTTAATATCATAATTTTAAAAGTTTTCCTTCTAAGAACTATCACTACAGTAAGTATAAATCAGACAGAAAGAATATCTAATCATATAGAATCAATTTATAATATCACCAGTTATAAAAAGTATGCATTTTAAATAATAAAATTTAATAAAGAGATTAAAGGCAATATTATAAATAAAAATAAGAAAAGTTCTTCAGTTTTAATATCTTTGTTCTGTTCTTGAATAAAAAATATTAAATATCATTTTCAAGATCCACTGCAGAATGAAGGTCTCTTCAAGTTCAACCCATCCTCTCCGATTTCTACTTTTCTCCATATCACTCCAGAACACTTCTTTATTTCATCTCTCCATCTAACATGTGACTTCTTTCTAGGTCTTTTATAATCTCTTGAATTCTGGTTTAAGAGTTGAAATGTTAATCTATTATTATCTTTTCTAAGTATATGTGCAGCCCAATTCCATTTACTTTTTTTAATGATATCAGTAACACCTGTTTGTTCTCTCACCCATGTATTTTGTTTTCAATTTCGTGTTATTAACATAATCTCTAAATACTTCATTGGGTAATTTAAAGTCTCTGTATTGCTCTTCTGTTAAGTATCCAAGTATCAAACCCATATGTAAGAATTGATAACACATTTATTAAAAATGTTTCTTTTCAAACACATAGGCAAATTTCTTTTTTAATATTAAATTATTTCTACCAAGTGAACTTCAACCAAGTTTAATTCTATGATTAATTTCATCCATTACGTTTCCATCTGCAGTAATAATCTGACCAAGATATTTGTAGTTGTTAATTTTTTCTAACTCATCATTACCAAACTTTATTTTCTTCTTTTAAAAAAATCCACTGAACATTACTTTAGTCTTTTTAACATTTATCTTTAATCCTACTGTCTTACTTTCATCTAATAACTTTTGCAACATTTCCTGAAGCTCTAAAGCATTATTTTCAAAAACAACTACATTATCTGCAAAATCTAGATAATTTAAATAATTTCCATTTACTTTCATTTCCTTAGCTTCTCATTTTAATCCACAAAATATTTCTTGCAAAACTGCTGTAAAAGGTTTTGCAGATATGGAGTCACCCTGTCAATCACCCTTCTCTATGTTAATCTTTTTAGTATCATTATGTAATCTAATTGTTGCTATTGCATGTTTATAAATATTCTTTAGAATATGATAATATCCTGGGTCTATACCTTTGATGATCCAATGCTTTAATCACTGAAGAAATGCTTATAGAATCAAATGTCTTTTTGTAATTTCCAAATCCAAAGCATAATGACAACTCATATTTGTTGAGCCTTTCCTAAATAACTTCTCTTAATATTTGGATATGACCCACTGTATTAAAATCACTTCTAAATCCAGCTTGTTCTTTTGTTTGATTAAAATTCAAAGTTCACTGCAGAGGAGTTGTAATTATTTTGGTAAAAATTTTGTATAGAACTGATAAAAGACTAATAGGTCTGTAATTTCCAATATCTTCTTTATCAGATTTTAAAAATATTAATATTGAATTCTTCCAAACATCTGGCATTTCTTTATCATTTAAACATTTGTTACATAATTGCTACATTTCTTTCTATTTCTTGTGTTTTTTAAGACTTCAATTATAATTCCATTATTACTTGGAGTTTTTCTCTTCGTCATAAATTTAATTGCATGTCTTACTTCTTCATTTAAAATCTTGGGCATTTCAGAAAATATAATGTTTTGGAGATAGCTTTCCTTGCTTTTTATTGCTATATAATTCTTGATTGAATTTTTCTATGTATTTTATGATGTCATCTCTCTTTTTAGTAATAGTTCCATCTTTTTTTCTTATTGTAAAAATAAATTTCCTATCAATACCAAGATGTTGTTTTATATCGTGGAGATGTTTATTCTATTCTACTGCTTTTCTTGCTACTTCATAATTATACTTTCTTGTAGCATAATCAACTCTTTTTAGCACTATTTTACAAATTTAAGATATTCAATTCTTTTTAATGCATCATTTTAAAATATTTTCATATTCCTTCTTTTCTTCATAAATTGTTTTATCTCAGCAGAAATTTTTACTGATCAATTGCTAGTGTTTTGTACCAGCTATTTTTGTTACACTTCTTAAAAGTATATCAGTTATTTTCCCATTGATTTCATTCAAATCTGAATTATGTTCAAAATTTGTTAATATTTAAAAATGATTATGCAAGTTTTAAATTAATTCATTGGAATACTTCAGAAGATTAGGAATATCAACTATGAATCTTGTTTTGTTTAATAATTTTTGTCTCTCTAGTTTTGCATTAACATGTATCTTAACTCTCAATAATCAATGATCACTTCCTGTGTTGAATTTATTAAGAACATTACAATCTTGAAATACTTGTGTTGCTGTTCGTTTGAGCTCTGTTGAATGTGTAACGATGTTGAGCCAATCTGGTATTGATTGTGGCTTTCGTTTCCCCATAATATGTAGCATGACATCCGGATTGAGGGCAGGAAATAGAGTACACCATGTGTGGGGTGAGCAATCGATCAATGTGGTCTTTAGAGTTATTGATCAACCTATTGGAATTGGGTGGAGTTCTGAATATTATGTTGAATCTTATCTAGTATATATTTAAATAAATACGAGCAATCCATCATTCCAAAATACTTCAACACTAACCTAGACTTCATATATATACGATATGTAGACGATATTTTCATCATAACCTCTAAAAATAGTATTTTAAATATACAACGTGAATTACAAAACTCAACCAAACTATCATTCACTATCACATATGAAAATAATAAAGAACTCAAATATCTCGACCTCTCTTTATCGAGAAATCACCACTCAATAGATTACAAAATGATTGTTAAACCATTTGAAATTCGCAGCTGTATCCACCCTAACTCTAACTCACCCGCATCGCACAAATTTGCAGGTCTTAATGCATTTTTGTTTAGAAACTTTCATCTGTGTAAATACGAAGCACATAGGAAGGAAAATATAAACAATTATACTAAAGATCTATTGGCAGCAGGATTCAAATATAAAACCATTAAAAAGAAAATCATGAAATTTAATAGTACAATAAACAATAAATTACCTCGCACTAATCTACCTAGAATAACAATCCCCTACATCCCTAAAATATCCAGCAAACTAACGAAAACTTTAAACAATAAATTCAACATAATATTCAGAACTCCACCCAATTCCAATAGGTTGATCAATAACTCTAAAGACCACATTGATCGATCGCTCACCCCACACGTGGTGTACTCTATTTCCTGCCCTCAATCCAGATGCCACGCTACATATTATGGGGAAACAAAAGCCACAATTAATACCAGATTGGCTCAACATCATTACACATTCAACAGAGCTCAAACGAACAGCAACACATCCTCTGTATTTTTCGAACATAGTAAACAATCTGGGCACAACTTCATACCTGCCAACCCCATTATTTTATGTTCAGAGCCAAATGATTACAAGAGAAAAATAAAGGAGGCATTCTATATTAATAGAGACATCCATGCCATTAACAGAAAGGACACATGCTTCGAGATCTCGCAAAAAATGGGCTACGTAACAGTAGCTTATTTGAATATTTACATTTGCATATATTTATTACACTTTTCATGAAGGCTATGAGTATGAGGCATGGTTCCTCGAAAACGTTCAGCCGAAAATTTTTAATAGTAAGTTATTTTCTCTAATTAATAATTACAATTAAATATTTTTGTTTTTACATATAAGGAGAAATTAAAACCATATTTATTAAACATGAATAATTATCTGATATTATCATTCAAAACCTATTTTGACTAGTTTCTGAATATTGAACTTCCTCAGGATAAAGCATAATTTTATATTTTATTCAATTTTTATTTTATTATCCTATTTAAGCCATGAATTTTTGGATATATTATTTGAATTATAATAATAAACTCAATAAAGAGAAGTTTATCTCTATAATACTGCATACAAACCATGACAAAGTTTTGTCTAAGGTTGAATACTACTGTATCTACCCTTCAACTTCAACACCCCCTAGAACTTTCACAAATATTAAAAAACATAAGCCTAACATACCATTGGGGCTTATGCTGGACTTTGGAAGAGCACATTATTTCAAAACTGCAGTCCTGGTCAACCAGTGGTTCATTGACAGTCTTGGTTTTGGGGATTATGCCATCAAATCCTCCTTTGAGTTTGTGGAAAAGATAAAAAATGCAGTGCTCCAACCAAGGTTTAAAATTGCACCATTCAACATCACTGAGCTATACGGCTCAAATGACCACAAGAAATCCATCAAGATTATCAACAATGAATTGAGAACAAAAGACTGTCAACCCATGCAAGTCACATTCATCAACAAGTTTTTGACTTGGCTAGATACAAATATACTTGCAATCTTTTGAGACAAATGGTTTTGTATAAACAATGGTTGGCTGATGGGTCTTCCCATGAGTGGGATTATATTCAGCATTGTGTTCAATCACTATGAACAGCAAATCTTGCCTGACTACTACAACTCCATACCAGAAATGATATACACATTTTATGTGGATGATATATTTATGGTAGCTCCAGTAAATACAATAGTCAACATTCAAACAAAACTTACATTCAACACCACATAGGAAAACCAATGACATGAAGTCAAATACCTCAATATTCAGGTCCACAGAAACACAAGGAGTTTGGACTATCAAATGATAGTTAAACCAGTTGAAGAGACCTAACACACTCCAGCTCTAATGCACCCCAGGCCCACAAACTCACAGCCTTGTCAGCATTTCTATTCAGAAATTATTAATCTATGCAAATATTAAGCCAATAAGTAAAATAACTTGATTCACTACCTGGAAGACATAGAAAGTATGGGACACAAACAAACAATCATCAATAGAAAAGTTAACCAATTTTACCACAAAACAAAACATAACCAAACTAAAAAAAAGAAAACATGCATTCTACTCCCACATATCAGTTCATAGCCAAACAGCTTAGTAGAAAACTTTCCAGATACTTTGAAATAGGTTTCCAGATTGATCAACAACACAAAAGATAAAATCACTCCTGAACTGACACCCCAGGTTGTATATAAAATTACATGGCCCCATAATAACTGCCATGCAGCCTACTATAGAGAAACTAAAACTAATATGCCACTATAGTTGCACAGCTCAGATATCTGTACAACAGAACTAGCAGTAAGACAGAAGGGGGCTCAATATTTGCTGAGCATGAAAGGATTGCTGCCATGCCCCTCAACCAACAACTGCTAAGAATATCTGCACCAAAAGAAATGATGCCAAACACAAGGTCAAAGAAGCCTACTATATATTAAGTGACCACACAGCTATAAACAGAAAAACAGCTTGCTTCTGCATTTCCAAAAAAATGAATGCTATAGACAATTTGCATACATTTACACATGGCTTTATTACAACCATTTCTCAATTGTAATGAGCTATGATTATAGAAAATTATAGACTTCCTGAAAGGCTCAGATGATTAAGATTATTAATTACTACACTATATAGCTTCATTATATGTGCATTAAGCACAATTATAGAATAATAAATATCAAGTAATGAGTCAATATTTATATATTATAAAGAAATAAATAGACATATTAGATATTTTGTCAAAAAAATACAGAGTAGGTCATAACAGGTCACCCAAACATTTATTAACATGCCTATTTTCATTTAGAAAATTAAACAGACAAGCTTTTTGAATTCAAAACACTAGAATGCTTGACATTTTACCAGTAATTTGAATAACATAGTAGACATAAAGAGTGATTACTGGAATTGTTCAAAGTTGTGTTCTCTTTTAAGGTGAGATGAAGCCAAAATCTAATATGGTAGGAGGATTAATTAACTAGCATCTGTACTATAAAAATCTAAAAGAAATAAACAATGTTAAATTACCCCTACAATGATCAAGTATCATTATTTGGTCATAAAACTATTTCCAATAATCCCACACTTGTATTAATACTGGAACTTTAACATACATTATATTTTTCATCATCATCATTATCACATAATAATAATAATAATAATAATAATAATAATAATAATAATAATAATAATAATAATAATAATAATAATAATAATAATAATAATAATAATAATAAAAATTTAAATACAAAAACGTCATTTATTTATTCTAAATCACACTTAATTATAATTTATTTATTAATATACATATATATCATGTGTGACGGTTATATAAGATGAGTGGATAACTGAAATGAGCTTGAAAGTCTAGGCTCAAATCTTCTCTAATTAAATATTTTTTGTAAACCTATTTCATTTATTGAGACATTTTATAACGCGTTGTAAGTTTCGATATAAATGTTTATAATTAATATTCACAAAATAACACTAATTTATTACTATTATGTGATCAATATATTAATAGTAAAAATAGTATAAGTTCTCAATTTACATTTTGCCTGTCTATACAAAACGCTTTATCCAAAAATTACAACAAATAAATAAAAAGAGATTCCAAAATAAAAATATATTAAACATACCTACTGAACAAAATATTAGCATTGGTATTTAACACTAGAAAGATGCAACAAATTCCTCAAGAACATCAATAATGAGAATTATATAAAATTAGTAATCCTGGCATAAGTAATCCAAAATATTACTATTGATTATTTCTTAGTCATTGCTTGTAAAATTTACTGAAAAAACAACAACATTCGTCTAGCATTGAATACGAAATAATTAAATAAATTATATTAATTTTCCATTTCTGAAACTTTTTTGCAGAAAGATAAAATCAGAATAATTTCATTCTCTCCAATTAAATAAACTACAGTCTTATTTTAAAACCATGGGATGAATATAATGCATTTGACTTAAATAACAATTTTAATTACATGCATATATATAAACATGCAAATATGTAAGATCAAAATATGAAACTTGTTTAATTAAAAGAAGTAGCGTGAGTTTTTTTTTTTAAATAACTATTTTAAATATCTGAAAACAAACATTAGAGAGAAAAAACAACGATAAAGTGAAATTCAAACAAAGCTATATAGCTACAACAAATTAAAAAACTTCTGAAAAAGATAAACAGTAAATAATCTTAACGACAGAATATAAATTTTGAAATTGAATATACAATAATTTTATCAGACGTATTGCATGCGTTTATAATTGGAATTTCAAAACCATATTCATGTTTAAGATATTGAAAGACTTGCAGTGTAATGGTTAAGAAAATGGTCTGTCATTTCCAAGAGATTCAAATGGAAAATTTTATTAGAAGCTCTTTCTAATAATTCATAATTTCATAAATAAATCAGAATTTTATATACACCTAGACCTAACTAAATTTTAAAGTAATTTAGGCCAATTAATTAAAAACTAATTAAACTTTGATGCCTACCCAACCACTAGTAGATGATGTATATATTTTGAAGCTCTAAATCTATAGTTTCTTTTTACATATATAACATACATTTTTATATGTATAAGAGGCAATACATTATCAAATATACAATATGATTTCATCAGTGCACCTATAGAGTCTCAAAAATGATTATTAAAAAGCAACAGTAAACTTATAAACATCAAAGCTTGAAAATTAGATGGATCCATCCTATTTTTTCTTTGTTAAGTCTTATTTATTCCTAGCTTGAGAGAGTGATTTACTGCACTTAATTATACAACCATATATATATATATTGTAGCAGTATGGAAAATAGACATTAAAATAGCAGAATCTGAGATTACAATATCCCACAATTCATTGTAACTGTATGAAAAGTAGGTGTTAATAAAGAAAAATCTGAGGTTGCAATGTCCCACAATTGGATAGCCATTTAGGGCTGAATTAAGAAAAGATGGGAAATCATCACCCCCAAATAAACAAAATATAAAAGTCATGAACATGAATATAATAAGCATGAGAAATCAGCACAGAACTAACTATAGGTTCACCAGCATTACACAAAATTAAGAATCTTTCATCATCACGAATGATCAACAATAAAAATAAATCAACAGTCAATCTTGTGACTATTTGAAAGTGGTTCACTGTATACCAGGGTTACTTAGCCACTACCAAACCCAGAGCAGGAATACAAACAATAATCATCTGGATGCACATAGTTAAGTGCTACTCCATCAAAATAGAACAATAAGTCAAATAATGCAAAGATACTAAAACATCCTGACCATCATCAATGCTTTGACCATTTAGTACCATTAATGTACTGTCCAACTATAAATTAAATTTCTAAAAAAGTAATAAATAAAATGAAATGTAATACATGGATTTGAAAGGATATCTCTTTTGCACCAACCAGAATCATACTCATCTAGATATCCATAACACTAAATATAAACCTCTACTTCATATAATTAATTCTTATGCACAAATCTAGCTCAGGAAGCAAGAACTCTATAAGCTATTATTGTGAGCAAGAGGTACATAAATAAAACAATCAGCTTATTATAAATAACTTCAAATAATTCTTAGGTTTACCCTATTATAGATAAATAGTTTTACTGGAACCATTTTTAAAAAACTCCTAGAACATTAAGCTGTCATGAAATAAAGTCACACCCCCATTGCAATTTATAAAGCAGGAATTAGATAGAATAAAGAAATTAAGACTGAAAAATATTTTTAAAAACAATTATTTAATAACCATTTGATTAACTAATAATAAACAAAAAATGACATGATAGTATAACATTTTAAATATTCATTTCATCCAAAAATATATTTTCATAAAAATTATAATCAATCAGTTAATTTTTATTCATAAATTAACTTTTAATTAATTAAGTTATTCCATTAAAATAACTAAAGGTTGGAAAAACAACATTTTCAAAATCAAGGAGGGAAAATAAATGAAAAGGGAAACATGTTAAAAAAAAAAATTAAATTTACAAAAAATTAATTTTTCTAAAAAACTATTTCATAATTTTGAAGAGAAAATTGACTGGATTTTTTTAAAAAAAATATGTTTCACAATTTGAAAACATTAACTTAATGAAAATATTTAAAATTATCTATTCTTGCAAAAAAATATTACTTTTATATATACAAAAAATCTTTTTGTCTTTTTTTACTATTAATAAAAATACAGCATGTGCACACAAAAAATATCTTTAATCATGGTTTTATTTATTTTTTCTGTGGAGTTCTTCCCAATTATGATTTTAAGTTTTTCCAGTTAAGTTTTGTTCTTGAAGGCTGTTACACACAAATATGATTAATTTTTCCTATTTCTGGTATGCAGTATTACATTTCCAGACTAAACAACAGCAAAATTTTATGCATTTTCTTTTAATAAATTTCCTAGGTGAGACTAACACAAACAGACTCATGCTCTTGGTTGAAGACAAAATTGTGGACTACTTTAGGGGGTATCTTTTCTACATTTATCACTTCCATGAAGACAGGTTACAAGGAGGAAGATGATGTCTACATTTTAGTTGAATTTAGCACATGGTTTTCATTGTAGAAACCATTTTTATGACTAAACTCATAGTATGCTAAAAACTTGTTTAAGACTTCTACTATTTTTTCTTCAACAGCAGGTTAAGACTCTCTTCAACTGATAAGTTAGGAAACTTTCTTACCAGACACTTGGGTTTTCTCATTTATTCACAGTCCTATTATTTTTTTCTAGAACAATCTTGCCTACAAGTCAATTACAATCTGCCTCCAACATGATAGTTTTTATGACAACCAAGTAGATAAATTTTTATAAATACAATTGTTCATATATTTCCCTTCTGAACCACAGATATTAAAAAACAACTCAAAAACATAAATTAACATAAAATTCTTGGCATTTCTTTTTAAATAAAAAAAATTTCTTGCCAAAAAAACAACAACAATATAATCAGTTAATTATAATGATTAAATTTTCTGTAATAAAGAGAGATAAGAAGAAAAGAAGAACAACAACTCTAATTAAAAATAAAATTTACCAAAAATATTGAAATATTGTTTTTTTTAAAAAATAATATGAAAATAAACTGTTACCTCTCTTTTAAGGGTAAAATTAATATATATTAAGTAATTTAAAAAATTCTCTTAGTACAATTTTATAATTTAAATTAAAACTACCAATTAGTTGCAATTACTGAATGGAATGAAAAAAAAAACAACTTCTTTACATTATTTTAAAAATTTCTCTCCCCTTTACAATCATTCATAACTCATTAAAATATTCACATATTAAAATCATATTATTTAACAAATGTTTGAGAATTGTCATACTTATCATATTGGGACTTATTAAACTATTTAGTTAATTGAAGAATATGCATAGGAAAATTAAATATTATTCTCCCCATTAATTAAATAATCCTAAACTAAACCTGAGAAACATACTGCCAACTTATCTAATTATTTTTAATGCAACTATGTAGCCAAATGATTACTATATATATATTACAATAAATAAATAAATATATATTGAACTGTATTAAAGAACATATGGAAGTAAAATTTAAAAATTTTAAAAGACACAATTAAATTTTCTTTTTTAATTAGTGTATTTTTTTTAACACACAATGAAAGTTATTTTCATGTTTAATATAATCTATTTAATTAAAAATAAAAGCTAGAATTGGAAAGAATAAAAGTACTTTGAGATTACTAATGCAGACAAACAAAAATAAATTATGTGTTTAAAAGTAAAAGCTGAACTTAATCATAACTGTTAAAATATATCATAAATTTTAGAAACTCTTTAGTCCAAACCATCTTAGAAATAAAAATATTATTATCATTTGCTTAAATGGTTGAATCATGATTTAACATAAATTAATTTAATAAATATGCCACTAGAAAATTTTTGTCAGCTCCCAAAATTGTTAAATACATATTCTAAAATTATTACACATACAATGTTATCATTAAATTGCACTACTACACAAATTTATTGGGCACTGAAATTTCACTAAAAATATTAAAATGAACTGAGATTCTATTCTGTGAAATTACTTTAGGCAAATTGAATCAGGCTGCAATTACATGTTAAAGATTTGAAACTGAATCTCACAAATAACATTATTTATATCTGTTATTTTAATAAAAATGCAGAAGTTAGTTGAAAGTTGTATCATTTTCAATTGCCAATATAGATTAATGATGTGCTCTTAAAATTATTACCTATTCAATGCTACCATTTTGTCATGCTATCTGATAATATAAACATATCACATCATGTTAACATAACCAACAAATCAGTTATTCTAGGACAATTGTTTCATGGTATCAAATCTGTTTTTTAGCCAATTTCTATTATTCCAATATAACTTACAAATCCCTTTTCACATAAATACCAAAATTGAGAGCAATTACTTTAAACATTTGATTTTGTATGTTTATGCCATATTTCAATTAATAGCATCAGTTGCATGGACCAAGAATATGCTTGGATTACTTGTGATAGCATAATAATGGTATAGATGTATTTCCGCAATCCTCCATAAAAATATGGTCTGTAAGTTTTTTCAATGTGATTAGTTTATTTATTTTGTTGGCTGAATTGCTTCTAATCATAACTGGAGAGTTGGAAGATTTGATCTTTTTAATCCATTATTTTCAGCTCTGCAACTGTATGAAAGTTGGTTGGATGAACAATTCACTACAATATCATTTTCATGTTTATGATCAACTTTTATTAATATTATTTCAACATATACAGATTGGTGATAAGTCATTACAAAGTAAATAACACACACAAAAACAAGATATAGGAGACAATAAGAGTAAAAAAAAGATATATATGTATTTTCTTCAAACCTATTCTTCTCTATTAAGTTTTATTCTAATTATTCTATTATTTTTTAAATACCCCCCCCTACTTTTCAAAAACGATTTCACTAGAATTTAATATTTAAAAATGTGTATTTTCACCCTTCCCTATCTCCAAAAAAAAAAAATCCAGTTAAGATAAATAACTTTAAGAAAAAATAATTGATAATGATTCTATCACATTTTGTTTATTATTCTAACCAATTGGAATAAGTTTTTACTATTTTGTTTTTTAAAATAATAATGATATAAAAATTAAAAAAAAAAATTTGAGAACCATCATCAGTTTATTGTCAATCCATGTAAGTTTATTCATTTTTTCTGCTATAAACAGACTATCTAAAATTAAAACGTGTCCCAATGTTCACATGAAGCAGGTTTATGCATTCCACCTAGAAGTTTTGATCTTTCAAGTAAAATGAAATAATTGAATAAAATGCATTTTAGCTATTTTAATTCTAACAATTGATATTATTATTATCTGCTGTTTTTAGATTACGGTATACTCATGTATTTTTCAAACATAAGATGTGTCTCAAAAAAGCAGCCTTTCACCTTTTGTAAAAGAAATGGAATTATTACAAAGCTCTCATTAAAATGATATTTTATCAGAAGAGTCTGATAATCCAGCAGAAGAACTTGATAATGTAAAGAGCAATGGAGTGATGAGGCTTGTAGTGACAGTTCCAGAAACAAGGATGTAGATGGCTGTCCAAAGAAAATACAGCAACAAATTACTACTAGCCCTGTGTGTACTGATGAAACTGAAGAAATCACAGATGATGAAGAAATAAGCTCACAAGAGGAAAATTTTGAAAAGGACTCAGAATAGGAAAGTGATGGAAATTCAGAAATGGTTTAAAATATGTATTCCATAGGTGTGGTTTATACAAAGATATGGCAACATGGATGAAGTTAGAAGGATCTGTGAATTAAAAGACTTGATAGTTCAAAGACTCTTATGAATCAATGAAGAAGACTAGGGTTATTGACTGTGGTATGATCTAAAGATCTCTTTAAACAAATGTATTTACATCATGTAGCGGGTGATCAGTCACCTGCATTTTTTCCCCTTAATAAAATGGTATTTTATAAACAATTATTGTATTTTATTTACTGCTCAATAAAAGTTTTTATAAACATCATAACTTTATATATATATATATATAGTAACCAGTTGGCTTACATAGCATACATTAATATAGTGTGTGTGCATAAATATATATGTAAAATAAAGGAAAAGTAGAAATAAACACAGAATAAATTTTTGTAGATATTTTTTCTATATTTCCTAAAATAAAATAATAATAAGTAAAGTGTTAAATAATAACTCTGATTTAAAATAAAAACTGTTTTATAAATTAAACTTTTAAAAAGATCTGAACAAATATAAATATTGTATTAGTATTATTATTCTGATTGTGAAATGTAAAAACACAATATTGTTTTCAAAATTTAATTAATTAAAACATGTATATGTTTTCAAAGGGATTAGCGAGATAAAAATAAAAACTCAGTTTTTAATCAAGCTGCTGTTATCACCTCAGATGATTCTATAAAAGGGCTGATAACAAATTAGCTCAAGTCTGGATAATATTTTTTTATAAGAAGGGTCAGCTGAAAATTTCAGTTGGTAATAATATTTTGTTGCAGCTTCTTGAAGTTTGCAGCAGTTGGTTTTAGCTGATCATAGAACTGGCAGAATAGCTATCATGAACTGATATACCTGAAGGCAGGACATTAGATTCAGGAGCTGCTAATATTTCCTTTGCAGGAGTTTGAATTCACATGGAGAAAATGACCCACTTCTTTGTGCTGAAATTCATAGCCTTAAATGTGGAGAAGACAAATGGGAGACCAACTACAGACCAACATTATACATGGATACATTTTTCCTGATTATGACAGTCACTAAAAATCAAACTCACCAAGAAAAATCTTCTAGCTTGCTGAAGAATTAATTACACGTATGCTCTGTTAGATATATGCAGAGAAACACATCTAAACGTATGTATATATATATATATATATAGCTGGTGAGTTATTTTAAAAGAATTCATTTAAAAAGACATATATAGAACAATATTATTTAAAAGTCGGTTAAAAATTTATATATTTTAAAAGAATATAAAGTAATTTTGTTTGAATTATAATTAAGAGTCAAGAATAATTCATTGACCATTAAAGGCAAAAGAGGCATTTTTGAACAATAATCCTTTGGACATTATTTTGAAAAATTTATATTAAGAAAAAAAAGTAAAGAATCGATGATTCAATAATTTAATTTAAAAATGTTGATAATTAATCAACAAATACCTGTCAAAAATTGACTATACTTTTGAGAACTTATAAATTGAAACTAATTTTAAATTATATCTATATTTTGTTTATACACACATAGGTAGGAAATGTATGTGTTTTCCAAATGAATTAATTATAAAAAAATATAAAATTATTGTAACGAGTTGAAATAGATAAAAGTCAGTGTGTGTATGTATATACATGCACACTCATATATGTAAAATTTTAATATTTTTTTTTGATTAAATGTCAATTCATTTTTTAAAAAATATTAATTGTATATTATAAATCGCGCGTGCACATATATGTAAATCAATGTAACAATTTAAATGTTGAATGGTAATTATTTAAATCTCAATGTGATCATTTGAAATTTTGTATTAAAATCAAAAAATTCATGCACACTATGTGCGTATATATGTCAATTGTATTGTAAATAACAATGTGTGTCAGATAGACACTTATATGTAAAATTCTGATCATTTTTCTAAATTAAATGTTAAGTCAAACATGTTTATTTTGTATCAAGCCACATGCTTGCATGCTAAATGGGTTTTAAGTAAACCTAATTTATTAATCATGTAACTCAATGTATACTTTTCAAAATCAGAACCCTTATAAGATCTTAAATACCATTTTTTTTTGTTATTAATAAACTTGTGTTTTAATTGTTAGAAATTGTTTCCATCATCTCTTGTTCACATACAGTAATAGAGCTTGTGTTCTCTGGGCTAGATTCAGACACAGATAAATGGGGATGTGTACTTAGTGCTTTGGGCATCCAGAGATGATCAATCATTATCCAGGTTGGTGCAAAAGAGGATACTTGTTAAAGCCCATACACTATTATTTTTTATTTTACTTTAGTCTTGTTAAAAATTTAAGTTTTAGTTGGCCAGTACATTAAT
Source organism: Epiperipatus broadwayi (assembly GCA_028023455.1). NCBI lineage: Eukaryota > Metazoa > Onychophora > Udeonychophora > Euonychophora > Peripatidae > Epiperipatus > Epiperipatus broadwayi. Next base: position 12,674,524 of record JAQFVV010000018.1, read on the forward strand.
GGTACTAAGTGGCCAGAACATTGATGATGATCAGCATGTTTTAAATGACCCAGCATTATTGTTTTGATTTCTGATTATTGTGTCTTTTAATGGATGAGCACTAAGCTGGTGCATCCAAGTTATGTTTATATAATTGCCCAAGCTGGCAAAGGCTCAATTGTTAGCCTGGTCTTAAGAAGACCCATTTTCGATTCAGTCACAGGGTTGACTGTTGATTTATATGATATATTGTACTAATTTGTTTATTCCCATCAATGATGATGATGAGTATTTATTTCTCTTCATATTTTCTTATACTACTTGTTTTAACTTTATAATGCTGGTTGATATATTGTTGAATTTATAATTATGCTTTTGATTGTTCTTTTTAGTAGCTGGCTGATCTCCCAATGCTCTCAGAGATTCTTTAATCTCATACTCTTATAGCTTTAAATATTTTTTATAGATAATTTTTCAAATTATTGATATTTATATTTCATTAAATGGACTACGAGTGATGTTTTCCCATTACCCCAGTTCAATTCTACTTTCCTTCCACTTCTCACCCACTCCATCCCATTACAATACATTGAAGCAGATGATCTGATGCTCAGATCCTGCTTCACAGCCCACATCCAATCTCCTACCACCTAACCATATTCAAACTCGTCCTTACGCACGTATACACATAACTAATAATATATTTCTTTACCCAATAGTATAAAATAATGTAAACGTATGTGTCTTAATTTAATATTTAATCTAATAATAATATTCTCATGTGTATGCGGGCGTAAATAATAAATATATATGTATATTTTAGCGTAGGAGATTGTGATTGAATTAATAGTATATTATATATATAAGATATTATATATGATACTTATTATATTTTTCATATATAAGTTTGTAGCCAGAAATGATGCAATCTTGTTAGTAAGTCTCTCGAAAAACAATAACCCGGAAGACCCTTTAGATTAAAATAGAAGATTACAAATTAGTAATAATAGAAGAAACCCATTAGTGGAAATTGTCCACGCTAGCTTGTTTTAAAATCACAAGATATATTTTAAAACAATCGTTCGAGAAACTGATAACAAACTTGCATTGTTTCAAACATCTTACCAGATAAGAGTATCCGGCCAAACGATTCCAAATGAAATCTAAGTGCTTAAACCGCCTCAGGTCCAGCAGTAGTTGCCTAGTTACAAATTCAAATTAAAAGTATAAATACTGCTGGATTTGAATCCACAAAGAGGGAGATCATTAAATAGCCATGCTGCTGAACATAATCCACGCCCGATGTAATTTTCACGCAATGTGTTGTGAGTAGTAAGTTTCGCCTTGTCCCTCCGTTCTAACATGCTGATCCCATGAACGAAGCTTCCGTACTCCGTGCTACTGAACTTTACATATGTCTTTCCAATGAAATGAAGTGCTATCTCAAATCATCCCACTACCCTAGATCTAGTGACAATACCGATGGACTGATTCCTAGTGAAATGCTTTTCTCAATCATCAAGGTAAAGAACTCAGACCGCTTATAATTCCTAAAATCCTGCCTTCTATGTAATGTGTATATTTTAAACTATATCTTTTAAATGTCTTCAAATATATATAACTCTATATAACTAATCTATGCTAAGCCTCTTATAAAATGTTTTTCTTTTATTTTATTTAAAAGCGGCCAATAATTTTTATTAACATTTTTACGTATTTATATTTTAAAGTTAATGCCAATAATATTCTAAAATCGCCAGCATATAACTTATTTTGTTTTCCCCACCCATCATTTACTGGGTAAATAATTTATAATTGATAAAAACAAGTCTTATTCGGCTTGCCCAGATGCTCGCGGTTTTAGAGAAATAAATTAATTATATTTTTCATGTTTACTGTTGAAAAACAGATTTGACATCTGTTTTTCCCATTCTCCTTCCTAAATAATGCGCTATCTTTTATCTTTCAACTATATTATATATGTAAATTTCATCTTAGCTATTACGACCACCCTTTTTATTTTGCAATCAATTAATGTATTTCCACAAGGGCATAAATCAACCAAAATTGAGGTTTAATGTGTAAAACGTAATGAATAATATTAAGTAATATAATGTAAAGGGGGAGGGGGACCTTAACCTTTTATTCTATGTTTATATGTATAATTATTATCCCTGTTTGCTTAAAGTGAAGCCATGTCATTACGCTGAATAGTTCATCATTCGTGGGCAATAAATACGTCCCAATAATCTTTAATTTCAGAAGTATATTTATGTTTTATTAATAAGCGTTTAGTGCATAAAGGCCATTCTATTTTATATATATGTTCGTGCTTCTTTATTACATGGAGGCAACCGCAAAGTCGGACCCCATCGTCGTCTCAATGTCCTTGAACCAGGCTGTAAAACCACCCTGGGGACATCCTTGGTTCGTGCATGCTTTATACGGGGATCGCTCTGGAAAAACCAGCCCGATACTGACATAGCCGACCACTCCTCGTCATCCACGATTCGCCTGTACCTCATTCCAGGGAATCTGGACTCTTTTCGTTCGTAAAACCGACCCTGCCAAAGTTTGCAGAGGAAATCGGTCACTTCTTAGAATTCGTGAAGCACACTCCAGGATCCCTAAAAGGACCGATAATAAGCCACCATGCACTCACCGCTTTTCCCTTATCTTATCATTCGCCCAGAAGTATTCATAAGCCATAATGAAATGATTTATTTAAACAAACATATGTCCCTTATTTTAATATAAGTATTAATACGATAAATTTAGTATCGTTTGTGTAAATTGTTCATTACCCATCCCGCGCATTAATTATCTAAAATTCCCAGTTAACCGTCATATTAAATGTAATCAAATATTATCTGTGTTAAAATTATTGTTTGAAGTAATCAAATGCTCTTTTCGTTTCTGGGGGTGTGATAGCGTTCTAATAATCTATTCTAATAGCGCTAATTTACCCAAACACATACATATATTATTGGCATAGCCGCAATTATCATGTTATTGTATAAAATGATTCAAATAAATATCTATAATAATCCTGAGGCTCACGTCGGCTAAATGACCCGACATAATTATTATTAATAAATCGTAAATATATATACATCAAACTCGAATCAGTGCTTTCTTTAGTTAAGATAAATATTAAGTTATTTCTTAAGCTTAAATATGACTAGATGATCTCCGCTCTACACATAATTAACATGCTCATTATTAAGTTATTCTATCATGAGTTAGCCTTGAGTCTTTTGTGTCTCCGATGATCGATGCCGGCGGATGAGAAGTGGATTAATCGATGTCATCGGGATTGTTGCTCATAATGTTATAGATCTGGGGAATAGGCAAATAGGGCAGAATTCATGAGGGTTCCTGACCTGTGTATCTTGTGCACGATTGGATTCGAGGTACTTTTGCCTAGATGCTAGATCTTGTTATGTGAACATACAAATCTGACTGGCACAATATATATATATATATATATGAAATGACCACTAAATCTAACTAATGGAAGAACTCTCCAATATAAGTACTTTATTTTGGATGTAGCTTCTCAAATATATATTTTTTAATGTGGCTTTCAGATTGCTTAAGGTTAGACAGTCTTAAACTAGACAATACGACATTATGACTAAATAATAACATTCAATCATTGTTGATATAATGTCAAGGCTTTTATCATTGTAACACACATTGTTCTACTATCTCAATTTTAAAATTATTTAATGTTAAAATGTATACATTATGTTATTAATTATTTTCTAGAAAAAAGGAAGACAGGTATACCCATCTTTAAAAATGACAATTAAAACATGCAATTAATGAGTTAAGTTTTATGATCAAATAAGACAGAGTTGTCTAGAAAATTGGGTATTATGAACAAACATATTATCCATAACTTTGCTTAAAATCCTCTTTTCATAATTTTTTTCTAGCATCTCGCATTAATTATATCAAACCAAGCCTTTAAAGTTATATTTCATAATTTAACTAATTGAGTCGCATTCTTATATTATAATAAAGTTTCTATTAATATACAAAAAAGATTTTACATATACTTTATTCAATCTTATTAATACATTAAAACTGAGCTCTATTTATTCATTCAAATATATTAATTTTTTTAAAATTGTGTATTAACAGTGATATATTTAATGTAAAATTCTAATTATAATAATTTACTTAAATAATCAAATATAGTATTCGTACTTTATGTTATGTAATGTATTATGTTTTTATTATCAGTAAACTATAAAAGTAAAATAAATTATTGATAAATTTACTTAAACTTTATGACAACGTAAAATAATTTCTCACAAATAGCTTTAGCTTTTATTAAAACAAAAATTTAAAACATAATCAAGCTGAAAAAAGTTAAATATTTGTCAAGTGTTATTAGCCGAGAGGTCATCGCAGCAGCCTTGCAAAGCAAGTAGTTGGTTGCCGACAGTTGTGGAATCGCCTCCCGGCCGATGCTATGACATATAGAAAAAAAAAGTTAAATATTTGTCAAAATTAAACTTTTTTTTTTGCTCACATTCATTTTTTTAATTTTACATACATCTATAGTCTCAAGCATCATATACTTGTTATTAGTGAAGAAACTTTATTTTCTGTATATTGTTCATAAATATCTTTAATTGAATGAATAAATTTATTTAAAATTAAACAAAACACACAAAAAATACTGGTCAAGAATTACAGAAATTCATAATAGCAACAAAATTTCACTTAAAGTATTCCAGCTTTAAAGTTTTTCATCTTCAAACTCCAAGACACAAAATTAAGGGAATTTGCAAAAAAAAAAAAAAAAAGAGAAATATACAAGTGTCTTATGAGGTTTCTGAAACACATTATATATATATATATATATATATATATATATATATATATATATATATATATATATATATATATATATATATATATATATATATATATATATATATATATATATATATATTATTTTAAAAATTGAATTATATGAACCAATGCATAATGCCAAATTTGAATTTTTAAAACAAATATCCCAAGAAATGAACATATAAATTAAACCAGCCATGCCTCCTAGTACAATAAAATTTTACAGCAGATGGAAAATAGAAACCTTTTCTATTGTCATTATCTAAAACAGGGTTTCTCAATGTTTGGATCATGACCCCATACAGAGTTCTGTACCTAAATTTGGAGGTCATAGAAATTTTAGCAAAACTAAAAAAATTTCTGGATGCATAATGATTGAAAATTAATTCAAAATCAATTTAATAACATAACATGTACAGTATGTCCATAAGTTTATGATAGTGAAAGTGTGAAGAAAATGATGATTTAAGAATTAATTTTTGATTGAAGCAGATAAAAAAAAATACCTCAAGAAATAAGCAGCCAGAAAAAAAGACAAAATTTAAAGTTCAAAGTCCTCAACTTTTAATTTGAAATTCTACAGTCTGAATATGAAGAGATACTATAAACACCATATAAGATAAATTAGAAAGGGAGAAAATCAATGACCACTGTCATTGGGACTAAAGCAGTGGCATGTATGTCCAGAATATTTAATAAATTGTGAGTGAGCAGTAATAAAGTATTTTCTAGAAAGGCAAGAATGCTAAATACTGATATTTAAAGTATAAATAAATATTGAAAAATATGCTTTTATTTAAAAGCTATTATAAATAATTATATTATTGCTATGTAAACTGGGGAGATAGGCATAGCAGCCAAATTGCAATTAAATAAACAAACAATAACATAAAATAAATAAAAATAAATGTGAGTTTTCATAATATATATATATATATAGTTAAATAAAAATAAATGTGAGTTTTCATAATATATATATATATATAGTTAAATGAAACTAAACAAAAATTGTTGAAGAGAGTCTCTAATGTAAACATCTTTTGTAGGTATATATTACATCTGCTTTCTCCAAGGTCTTACACATATGCTTTATTCCATCAGGTTTTTTATGTGTGAGTTGCACATATAACTTGTTTTATAAATATAGTACACCTAGGTCTTTTTATATGGTAAATAGGTTCTGCAAAAAACCTACATAAAAGAAATCACACAAAAATAGACTTAACTTACATTGAAAAATGTGGGATGCATTCCATAATTTTCAAAAATCGCTTAAAAACAAAGCAACAAAGTAAAATTATTTTAAAATTCACATAAAATAAATAACAAAATAAAGTATGACTAATAAAAAATTTCAAATATTTGAAAAAAAATTGATAGACAAACTTTTTTTATTAACTATTTAATTTTATTCAAAACAATGTTTTTATGTGTAATTTATTTTACATTTTTTCATACATATTTTAATCATTATTGCTATTTGACAATAGGCAGGTACATTTGTGAACTGATAAAAAATCAGATTCATCACAAGAAGAAATACAATTAGCACCAACTTCAGTCTTGTGCTGTGTTTAATTAACCAAACAGGTTCATCAACTGAAAATTTTCATTCATGGCTTCAAGTAGCTCTAAAACCATCAATTTTTGCATTATCATAGCAAATTTATGGTCTTTTTAATGCTTAAAATATACCATAAGGTGCTCATTTGATGTTTCTGATTTTAAACCAAAGGGAGTGCTTGACAACAAATTTGACAGCTCCAAGTTTTTTGTTTTGATATTCAAAATGAAAATGTATATTTTAGAGTATCTTTTTGTATTTTTTTACATATTATAAATTATTTTGATAAAATATGCTGAAAATATAATTATTTTAGAAAATAGTTAAGATTTTAGTAAAAATTCTTTACTTTTACATGAATGTAAATTGAGAAAGAAATCAATGATGTATGCAGCATTTTGTAATAGGTTAGAAATGTTCTTATTAGGTTCTCCAATATAGAATATTTTTATAATTATAAATTTATTTTTGAAAAAACTTTCATTCACTTTCATAATCTAACAAATTATTAATTTGCTTTTTACAAACAAATCTAATATTAAAAGATGAATATATTTTTACTGCTGATTCTGTAATTGAACCAATCAAAAGTTTAAAACTTTAATTCACTCAGCCAATAAAAAAATTTTCAGTCTAAAAGTTAATGGGTTTCTGTCAACAGTGTAATCAATCAGTGATTAAACTTTGAGATGATAATTTTACTAATTGTTTATGAAGCTCATGATATCCAGACATAAAACTATTTAGCTCTCATTAGAGTTTAAGAGCTCATTTATAATTCATGTCATTAACAAAAAAAAAAGATTGTCCAATTGATTAGAAAGTTGAAGATTTTCTCGAATCATTTTTGCTGTGAAACAAACAGGTTCCACTACTGTTTCATTATCTTTTTCTAAATCTTCTACAGTATCTAAATTTATTGCCAAACCTTTTTCCAACAGGCATTTAAAGTATGTAAAATATAATGTGTGTATATAAAATGGGGAAATCCTGACTTTAAGTGAAATATGAACTTCTTTATCACATAAAAAAAAACTGCATGAATCACATAACTTCAAAATTGCATTAAAAAATCCACACAAAAAGAGACCCAAGTGTAGTTAGTAATTGTGAATCAAATTTAGGTTTAATAAATTAGATTGTTTTTTATATACATATTTACATATGCAGACACATTGATAAGGGTCTACATTTAAAATCAAATTAAACCAGTTTTACTTTAGTTTTTTTAAAAAACAAAGAAACTGATTTATTTTAATTAAAAATATTTCCTATAAATCTGTTGAAAAAATTATGTTACAGGAACAACTTAAATAATAATCCCTAAAATTTTGCTCAATTGGCTATTAAAACTTTTGGAAAACCAATTGCTATTAAGTTTTGTTTAACTACTTCCGGTTTCTCGGCGACGATTGCGCTCGTTAATGTTCGTTTGTTGAAGTTCGTTTTTCTGTTTGAAATTACGGAAAAACTATAAGGACTACGCATGCGCCTATACCATAATTCTCTTCGTTGTTTTTTCCTCTTTTCGTAGGTAGTCGCCATTTTTCTGTAAGTTAAAAAATAAAATTTTTATTAATTTTTTTGTGAATAAGGTCAATTTTTTAAAAAATTTTTTTCACAATTTGTTAGATTAACGGAAACAAAAGTACGCAAAATAAATGAACGGGACATGATGGCCTCTGATACGGATTATTCCAGCGGTGATGAATTTGTCCCATCTAAGCCCTTTGACTCCGAAAATAGTGTTAGTTGTAGTGATCTTGAAGAATATTTTCGTCATCAGAAGAAGAAACTCCTTTACCAGCCAAAAAGAAAAAACTATGAGTGCTTTTCTGGATGATATCAATACACCAGGCCCGTCAACAAGTGTTCCCAACAATATCAATCGGCCAGGCCCTTCATCTAGTAACAGTAATCGTGTCCGAACGTAACCTGCAAACCTGTGAATGTAGAGAATTTTACTAAAACTCCAGGTTTGAAGTTTTCTATAGTAGGTAAGTATTCAATTTTAGATTTTTTTTAATGTTATTTGATAAAAAACTTTTATCAACTATTATCGGAGAAATACTAATAAATATGCCACTCAAGAAAAATGACACTGATTTTTTACTCTGTGATAGGTAGCACATATGAAAGGTAATGTTTTTTTATTGTTTTTTTTTTGTTGGTTTGTTTTAGCGACCAACACAATGGATGAATGGTTGCACACTGATTCAAGACTATTTACAATTTAATTCCTCTCTAGCAAATTGATTGTATATAATGCAGTAATTTTTTTCTGTTTTTACTAATTTTTGTTTTACTAACATGGTTTTCATTGTTTTTGTTTTACTAATTTAGTTTTTATTTGTTGTTTTATTAACTTGTTTTTTTACTAACTTCATTTTATACTTTATAGGCATATGACTGCCTGATTGCCTTCCTTATTAGAATTTTGTTTCAGCTTCATTACTGATTACTTTTTCCAATTGGTAAACAAGATCTGGCATGATGAAATATTTTGCATATTTATATTAGCATATATGAACAGGTATGCTTCTCTGGAAGACATATCTTGGAAGAGGTAGAATATAAACATTTTTTTATATAAATATCTGCCATAGAACCTTTTTAGTAATCATTGTCTGCCTCTTGAAATGAGAAATTTGTAAATTGTTTTCTGTATTGGCAATGATTATTCAGTATGATGATGATGATGTTATAAACAAGGTTGGTTTATCCAAAGTCTAAAATCAAAATAGTGCATCTTGTTTAACAGGCTTTTGAGTTTTCCCATAACCATTAGCAGAACTTTCATGATTCATACATATACACCACTTTTATAATATACCTGTACTATGATGATGATGATGACATTTTATTTTTTTATTGTATTTATAATGGTAAGTAATAATTTTCCACTTCCTTCATTATTTTTATATTCTGTTAGAATTTTAATTTTTTTATTTTTTATCTTTTATTAGGGAGAACTCTTTTCTTCCAGAGATCGGAAGAGCCTTGACAATTTGCAGCAGTTGGGGTAGAAGATAAAAATGAAGAACTCTTATAGGAACATTTTCGGACATTGTAAAGCTATGGATTATCTCAGGTAAGACTTATTATATATCTTTAGAAAGATTTTTTTGTGAGGAATACAAAGAAATTATCACTGAAGATGTAATTTGCATTTTAGTTAATGTTAATTTCCATATTATGAACAATCAATAAAATAATAATTATTTCGGTTGTGAAAATTTCTTTTTTTCCTTATTTTTTATATAGTTATCACTATTTATTTTATGCTTATTGTTTTCCTTAGTTTTTCTAGTTTCTAGAAATGTAATTGTTTTTGCTCTAACATAATTCAAACTGAAGTTATTGTGAAAATTGTGTATCAGGCCAGTATTTTAAAAAGTTCAAAATGGCGGCTTGAAGCTGAAGTAGTTAAGGTTTTGAAAATGTCAATTAAGTATATTTTAAAAATTAATATGGTTAAGCATCATCTATAAATGTATGGACTAGTTTAATTAAAGAATTTTGTAAACAAGGATAATTAAAGTAATTATTGGCTTGGTTAATTAAAATTTTTTGTAAACATGAGGGCTTTTAATTAAAAAAAAGTGTGTCTTGCAAAGCTAGTAATGATATTAAAAAGGTCAACTTGAAAAATTTTATTCTTTTGGTATTTGATTTTGTCTGCTTAACATGAAGAATACTGAATCTCTACCAGCAGTTGAATGAATCAAGATGCATTGCCAACTACCACAAATGAATTTCACTCCAGCATGAAGCCCATAATTATTAGATGTTGAAGCCTGCTTGCTGAATTTCATCCAAGACTCTGACAACCATCATCATGTATGCTGTTAAACAAACATTCTTTTCAACAGCAAAAAAATCATGACAATGCTACCTGAAAACTAATCCAATTATAATCAAAAATTAAAAACCTGTAAATGGAAATATTTCATTAATGAAAGACAAAAGATATCTCTTTTCACAAGATACAATTCCACCTTTATAAAAAAATAATTTGTACTTGAACCATATTTTGAATTTGAAGGTAATCTATTTACTTATAGAACTATTTGATAAACTTTTGGTCAGTTATAGTTTTATTTAAATAATTTTGTGTATTTACATATTTATCTTTTATATTAACTTTATTACTTAGACACTATAAAACTTGATACTGTGGTATGCTTTGAGTATATTTTAAATATTTTTATTTTAAAAGTATAGAACATGACCTCTTTTAAAAATGTAGTTGAATGAAATAGTATATATTTTTAAATATTCAAGAAATAAAAGAAATCAATTGTTTTTTACATTTTTTTCTCTTCTTCTTAAAAAGTTTTAAAACCACTTCCACAACTGTTAATAATCAAAATTTAGTTTTAAAATAATTGATATTAGTTTTAGTTCAATCTTTTTGCTAAAGAAAAAAGTTTTAAAAAAAATATGAGAAAGATTTAATTATTTTAAAAATAAAAAAATTAGTTTTAAATAAGAGAAAAGTGTCTCTTTGAAGATATTGAGGAAATTATTTTATTAATGTAAGTCAATATATGTGTGTGTCTAATGCAATATCCACATAGTTATGTAAATTATTTAATAAGTTGATTTTGCTCTACTTAATTTGCTTGCATCACACACATCTGAAATTAAAGACTGACATATATATATATATGTGTGTGTGTACATTTTTATATAATGATCCTTAGATATTTTATCTAACACACTTGAATTTAATAGATGTTTATTTGCCTCCCCATGATATATATATTATTTCTGCTTGAAGTATTCATAGATGACTTTAATTCGCCTCAGGTGAGACATTTCTTCTCATGAATTATATTTTACTTTGTACTCCAGTGGTTAAAAAGCTATTTATTTATTGTGCTCATATTTTAAAGTGGCATGGGATCATATACACAGTGTATAGTCTATTTTTGTAATGGCTTGCATTGTGTGCACATTTTTTTAATGCAAAAGTTACATACATATGTAAACATATCTTAATTTAAAACACATATCTAATAGAATCATATAAAGAATAGAGGTACTTACTCTTCAGAGGTGATATCGTATTATCATTATTTTTTTTATGAATATTAATATTTAAAACTGTCAGATATCAAATGCAATGTATGTAAACATAAAAGGGGCAATGACAATTAAAATATGTTTGTATCCAAACTATACTGAACTGCTTTCAAAGTTTATTTTGTTTATTGTTACATCTGTTTAGCATTTTGTTTATTATTGTATACTCTGGCAATTGATATTTCTAAAGAATCTTTACTCTCCACAATCTAGACCCAATTTTAAATATGAATGATTGTACAGCTGTGCAGGCATTTATACTTAGTATTCTCACCAGTAATCTCATATTCTATGCTACAGATCTAGTGTCACCATTGGGTTGGATATTAATGTGCCTACACTTCATTAGAACAGTTAATTTGCATAAATAATAAAAGTTCAGACCATGCTAATTTCTTTTAAATTTTGTTAGAGTGAATAATTACATAAGTGTTGTGCAGTAACTATTTTCTGTATAAAACTTATTACAATTATTATATCACACACACACACACACACATATATTATATATATTCACACACTTATTTTTTTATAACACTATACAAATTTCAATTTCTGCCCTCACTCTACAAAATTAATTTTTATTTCATAATAAATAATCTTGCAGACTTTTAGGTTTTTTGCATTTACAAACAGGTTTAGATTGAAATAATTCATTTCTTTCCTCCTGTTCAGTAACTATCTGTTCTTTCTGTGAAGACTGTTTTGAAAATGATAAATCCATTTATGGCATAATCTCCAGTTAATTTTCTTGAATACCTGTTTCTCATTAATTAAACATAAGTCTGAAAGCTTTTGTCTGCATCAGTACTTCCTTGTTCTTTTAATGAAGTAGTATCATTTATCATTGAATTTACAGCACTAACACTTAGTTCTTCTAATGATCCTGGATAGCAAACTATCAAGTGAATTTTGTGTCTTCTCATTCTTCTATCATTTGAAGTTTGCACTTCTTTTAATTGTCTTTGAGACTATGCTGGTTATTATTCCTGGAAATCATTTCTTCTTTAATATTATTGCAAATCCAGATAGCATCATCAACTTTATAGCTTTCTATATCAAAGTCAAATTACCTTAATGCTCTATTATTAGGCATTAATACAGACAGATGGCTTTAGCATTTTTGGTGCAATAACATCTCAACTAGTGATTTTTTAATCAATGTACATGGAGTGCAATATTGATGAAACAGAATGATGGTTAAAGCTTTGTTAATATCATTATATAAAATTTTCTTTAGCACCTATTTCAAATGCTGTATTGCTTTCTCTACCTGATTATTAGACCCTGGGTAATATGGAGGTGTTAGTTTTTAAAATGTCTTTAAATAAATATGATGTGAAATCAGATCCATTATCTGAAACAATAATTTTGGAGTAGCCATGATATGTGAAAATTACATTTAAAGCTTTCACAATGTATTCTTAAGTCTTTTGTTTTATGTCCATTTTAGGTAAGAGACTATCAATATCAGAAATATATTTCCATTAAATAGATCAGCATGACTTACATGGAGTTTCTCCCAAATTTTATGAGCTTTAATCTAAGGCTCTAGCTTTTTTGGAGGCATCATAGCATTAGACTGACAGTTTTTACAATGCTTGACAGTCTGTACAATCTCACTGTTCAAGCACTTGCTATTGCTGTCTTTTCTATCAATTCAGATTACTTCCAGTGATTTGCAACACCATTGTAAACTGTATTCTTTTTCTTTACTTGAATTTCTAATGACTGACACTAACTTCTTCCTAAGATTGGAGTAAGGTCTCTTTTAGCAATATACAATGACATTAATTTTATTTTGACCTTCAATTTAACTAGTACCATTATTTTATTTAATATATATCAATCCCATTTCTGTCTGTGATTATAACCTACACTTTTTCCATAGTGACATTCTTTATAACCTGCCACTACTCTCAATTTACATATTGTATTTTTGTCTAAAAATTTATACATTTAAAAAATGTAGTTATTATCTACACTGTTTATTGTTTTTATTTCAATTTGATTCTTTAACTCCATCTCCCAAAATTTGAATGCTCATAACTCCTTTTTCCTTCTGTTCATAATTCTTTTTTTCTAACTTTAGTGCTTTTAAATTTATAGGACATCTTTAGATGTCCCTCCTGTTCACAACAGTAGCATACAGAATACTTTGTAAGACTTTAATAGCTTGTGGTCTGAGCATCATCTTTATTTACCATCATTTTATTTATTGCTACATCTTTATTATTTTGAAATTCTGCAGTGTCTTCATGAATAACTCCTGTGTTATAAAATTTATTCATCACCTTCTTATATGTCAAGGCTAGTTTACTGAGAAGAATTTGATATAACTTATTGTCAGTCATACTCCACAACCACTAACCAAGGTGCATGTCATACCATTCAACACTGAAATCATAATGTTTTATTAAATCTTGCAGTACTACATCATATTAGTGATACCTCCCATTTGATGATTGTCTCCTACTTCTAAAATGTAAATGTGACACTCTTTAAACACTAGTTCAAAGAATGTATTTAATTTTGATTTAAGTTCAAGGGATGCTACCTATTCTGGAGGCTTTGGTTCACAAAATCTTTTTGCTATTTGCGGAACATTTTTGTCCTCCAGTCAAATCAACACTGTTATCTTTGATTACTCATTTTCTATCATCAATTAGCATATATTTCTCTATATCTCCACATATAAACATCAATTGACTTCATCCTTTACATCAAACTCCTTAACATTATTATGGAATGTCATTTTCGAAGTTTGCTTAATTTATATACAAATGTCACAACTTTTTTAATTACAACATTGACACACTAATCACCTACAGTAAACTTTTGTCATTTATACAAGGTCTTCTGTCGATTTAAGCCATTTTGCTGGGTATACCAGAAGTATATGCATACCAACTGGGCGCCAATTACATAAACAACAACAACATAAAATAAAAATAAATAAATGTAAGTTTATTATACTTATAATATATATATAAATGGAACTAAACAATAATCTGTGAGAAGACAGACTTTAATGTAAACATCTTTTGCAATGTATATATTACTTCTGTATACACATTACTTGAAAATAAGAAAATGTACATTTGAGTTCCTAAACTTTTGCACATACAGTTTATTCCATATACTCCTGCTTTTGTGTGGGTGATTTCTGTATATAGATAGTTAATTTACATAAATAATTAAAGTTTAGTCCATACTAGTTTCTTGTAAATTTTTCTAGAATGAATAATTATGTAAGTGTTGTGTGGTAATTATTTTTCATAATAAAACTTTATTATATTTTTAATATCATATATACATCCGCACACTTCTTTTATTTTTTTATTTTTTATAATACTATATACATTTCAATGATACATAAAATATAATAATTTTAACAATTCATTAAATCATTTTTAATATTATTTTCATTAATATATGTGTATTTAAAAACACTGAACGATTAAGTTTTAATTAATAAAAATATGTTTATCAAAATGTAGAAAGTAAATTAATTAGGAAAAAAGAAAAAAAAAAGAATTAACTATTTCAATAGCTTATTTAATTAAAAACAAAAAGCAAGTTAAAACTTGCAGATTTAATTAAGAAAAAGTAAGCTGAATAATTCTCAATTGAGCTTATCCCTATTACTCCCTTCACAATATCTCTAGAGTGATTGAATTCTAGAAAAAAAAATCAAAAGTTATATAATTTTGGAAAATAGGCAGAAAAAGATTTACTCACAATGTCACCTCACATTCACTAAAAACAGTGGAAGATCATTGTAGGAGGCATAACCTGGGCACTCATCCCCTGAAGATATAAAATAACAGACTAGGAACTTGATGTAATTCATTCAGTTTAAATTATAATTTATTTTATACTTGAATGGAAATATGTCTGTAATTGTTCGTCATATATATATTTGTAATTGAAACGGAAATAATTATCTCCCACTAATTTATGTGACACCAAAAACAATAAAAGATAGAATGATCTCACTCTATCTTTATATAAGCTTAGTTTTTGACATAGTTTTGAAATTATGGAATAAACTTTGGCTATTGTTTTAATTTATGTATAGACTAAATAATCTAAAATTACTATTTATATATATATAGAGGATGAAGAAGTATTAATTGAGTATTAAATAAAAATATTGGTTTTAATATAAATGATCTTTTTTTAAAAATAAATAAATCTATAATTAAAATAAACTACCTCCCAGTGAATTATGAGACATCAAAAACAAAGAAAGACAGAAAGATACCACTCTATCTTTAAGGTAGTTTCTTCTATTTCAATTACAGATATTTAAAAAGTTTATGATCATTTATTATTTCATAAATCTAATATTTTATCTAAAATAAAACTTGATCTTCATGTTCTGTCCATATTAATAGAGATTTCAGATTATTTAGTCTATACATAAATTAAAACAATAGAAAAAATTCACAAAACTACATCAAAAATTAAGTTTATATAACAACAAAGCTTAATTGAAGGGCAGAGTGGTATCATTCTGTCTTTAATTATTTGAGACATGAATTTTAACTCAGTGGGAGGAAGTTACTTCTGTTTCAATCACACACACATATATATGTAACAATTCTGTAATTATTGTGGACATTGATTAAATTGTATTATTAATCATCAAAGGTATTGAGCTAAGTCTGCCCATTTCTAATTCACACATCTCAACATTTTGAACAAAGTAAAGTTTATATAAATTCAATATTTTCTAAAAAACAAGAAAACGTTTTAAAAAAGCCCTTTTGCTTGAAACTTTTCTACTTACCAATTAATAGAAAAAAATTATGAGATTGAATTTTTAAGAAAAAAACAAATGTTTCTAAAACAAAAAATAAATTAACAAATTGTTAAAAAATGAATTTTTTATTTATTTATAAAACTACTAATTTTACAATGTGCCAAAACAGCTATTTTAATAAAAAAAAATATATACAAATAGAATTTTGTATTTTTAACAATTTGTAAAAAAATATTTATTTTGCATAACAAATGTATTTGTAAAATAACATTTGCATATATGTTGTAATAAATTATGTAGGTATTGACTAATTTATGCCAAAGTTGAGCTTATAATTATAGAATAGATTAAGTAGATGGTAGATTTAAGTGTGGCCAATTGTTTGCTGAAATAAATAAATAATAATAGAAGGTATTTTCCAAAGATGGGCAGATAACAAGATAGTTAAATAATTTATATATATCTACCAGCTTCATTTATACGTAATACCATATTAATTGTTGCTTGGGATCTCAAGTTATTTATTCCTAATCACAGGTTTCCATTACCATAATCATGTCTAAACTCACTTAAAAATATAAAATCATGATCTAATAAATAATTAAGAGCATGAAGCATTAAATGAGGAATGCCAACAATTAAAAAATAATAATATTCAATATATGAATTGCCTAATTATATAATTTAAAATTAATGTTATCAAAGACTAGATACAATCACATGTCCATACCTCAATCACTAAAACTAAAATATTACCACTGTAATTGCAACAATTCCCTTAAAATATATTATCCACACAAATTATTGTATATTTACAATTATTAATTTATAAAAAAATATATTTAAATAAATATAAAAGACAGGGTGACTCCATATCTCCAAAACTTTTTACAGCAGTGTTGCAAGAAGTATTTTGTGGATTAAAATGGGAAGCGAAAAGAGTGAAAGTAAATGGAGATTATTTAAGTCATTTAGATTTTGAAGATGATGTAGTTGTTTTTGCAAATAATTTAGAGCTGCAGAAAATGTTGCAGGAATTATCAGATGAAAATAGAGCTAAAGATAAGTGTTAAAAAGACTAAAGTATTGTTTAATGGATTTTCTCAAAATATGAAAATAAAGTTTGATTATGATGAGTTAAAAAAAGTTAATAGCTATAAATACCTTGGTCAGATTATTAATACATATGGAAGCATAATGGATGAAATCAATCATAGAATTAAACTTAGTTGAGGTGCTTTTGGTAGAAATAACTTGATACTAAAAGACAATATACCTATGTGTCTAAAAAGAAAGGTTTTTGATGTGTTTTACCAGTTCTTACTTATGGATCTGAAACCTGGACACTTAATAGAAGAGCAATACAGAGACTTCAGACACTCAAAGAAGTATGGAGACATGCATGTTGGGAGTAAAAAGAAGAGATCGAAAACTCAATATATGGGTAAGAGAACAAATAGGTGTTACTGACCTCATTGAAAAAATTAAAAGACTGAAGTGAAGTTGGACTGGACATATTGCTAGAAGAGATGATAATAGATGGACAGTTGAAATCTTAAAATTGTTTCCAAGAGATTGTAAAAGACCCAGAAAGAGACCACATGTGAGATGGATGGATGAAATAAGAAAGTGTGCAGGGGTGATGTGGAGAAGAGAAACTAAATATCACAGAAGATGGATTGAACTTGGAGAGACCTTCATCCTGCAGTGGATCAATAATGGGTGATGACTATATCCCTATCATAAAATGCGAATTATTTGCAGAATAGAATTATTATTTTTTTTACTAATGATCACATATTCATAATAGAAAAATTAAGATTTGAAAAGTGTTTCATATCAGTTATCAACTTTAGTTTTATATATATATGTAAATACATTATATATGGCAAAAATCTCAATAATGTCCAATTATCTAAACTAAAATTCAAAATATGCGGTGCTTGCCCCATGAAAACATGCATCTCGGACTGGCCTGGACTACACACCATTTCCCCTTTCCATTTCCCATTCCCTTTTCACATGTATCCTTCCCCTCTTACCATGTTGATTCTGAAATTTCAATTTATCATATAATCACTCCCTTGTAAACCTTTTTCTAACTATATTTGTATCTGTTTTTTTTTTTTTTGATGAACAAACTTTCATCACTGAGAAAAAAATATAGATACTCCATAGGTAATTACAAGACTTTTTTTTGCTTTCCTCATTATTTTTCTTTCACTCAGATAAACTTTTGGTTGACAACTACTATAAATCATTTTATAGAACACATTTTTAAACTGTTAATATTAGTATTTTCCTTTAATTCTTATGTGTTCTTAGATTAGTAAGTAGACAGTATCAATTACATCATGCCCCAAAATTGAGTTCAAATTCACATGGAATTTAGAATATTTTTTTACAGTTGAAAATTTTTAATGAGACTTAAAATTTTTTTTCCAGATAGAAAATCTTTATTTCACACATCCATACAACTATTGGTTGACAAATAGAATCTAGCATTAACTAAAGAGTAAAATAAAATTAAAATATCACAAGAGCTGACTTAATATTAGTTAATTAAAATGGTTAGGCATTGTCTTTTTTTGATATTTAAAATTGTTTACATTTTATTTTACTTTATCATAAATGATATCATTGACTTAAGGAGCAAATTGAAACTGAATTTTAAATTCTTTACTAATTGAATCTCCATTGAATAAATATGGAAAAGGTTTCTTATTTCATTTTTTATGCAGAAATATTTTATTGGCATATTTTAATGAAATTCACATAATCTGTTTATATATATATTTTTTAATCAATTTTTAAAATTTTCTTTTATATCTAACTAAGTTTAAAAACAAAGAAAATAGAAAGAAATACTTTTTAGTATCAAGAATTCATTAATAAAAACTATTACACAAATAAACCTGATCGATTCGCATTATATAATACTGAAATCATTTCAATGTACTATTTTTGGTCAGCGCTTGTGCAATATATCCTGGAGATAAAAATATATCAGACTGTTTTTTCATATTGTGTTAGCTTTTATAAGAATTCACAGTAAAGTTTAAATAGTGTTTTGAACTTTTTTAGTTATGTAACAGTTATAAGGTTAAGAATGTATTAGATATTTTTTTAAATTAAGCTAATTATCTTTTCAAATAACTTCTTAAATATAATTTTTTTTATATAATCTAAACAAGAATATCATGTTATAATGATAAAACATTATTTAACAAAGAAGTGTGTTGTTTCAATTATAAAATCTTTAGTGAGACATTTATAAATTATAGAACTTAAAGCAAATTTAAAATATTGCTAGATATTCAGTCCATAACTAATCCACCTGGCTAACCATCAGGTTATATACACAAAAAGTCTATATATTACCTACTAAATTATGAGGCTTTGTATGTATATGAACTCTCATATATCTGTTAATGAAAAGAGAACCATACCAATTCTGACAAATATGTTCTGTTTACTTATAATGAGTGTGTGATTACAATGATTAATTTAATTATATATGTTCTGCATATTTAACAAGATTTTTTATCATTTAATTTCTGATTGTGTCTTATTTTGTTTTCATTAATAATCTTAATGGAGTCATTAACAATTGATGCAACAATCAATCCTGTAAATAATAGATTGTTGATAGAATAGTAATGAATATTGATGATTCATCAAAAACAAAAAAAAGAGTCTACATTGCATTAGATTTTCTGATATTATATGAATTATTTACAAACATCAAGGGCTAATTTAAATTATAATCAGAAGTAAAAATAAATGAAAGTAAACTAAAACTCTAGAATTAAATGGAAAATGCTAATAATAATAATTAAGCAGCAAATTATTAAAGAAAGTAGTGTTTAAGAATTGAATAATAAATGATAACTTAAACGTTGTTTTGATTAACTCTTTATATATATAAATTATAATATTCTCATGAATAAGTGATGAATTTATAATATTATTTGTGGGAGCTTCTGTGTAATAAAAATATAATAACGAAGTACAATAACAAGTACTTTCCTCAAAACTTCTTTTTCTCAAAAATATTTTTTAAAACTTTTCAACCAATAGAATTTGAGAACGAGAAGAAAATAACAAAAGGAAAAAATTAACGATTTTAAATCTCGCCACACACATTCTTACGATTTAAGAAAGAAGCTCTGAGAAAGTACTTGTTATTGTACTAAAAATCAGCTATTTAGGTATTATATTTTTATTCATGGAAGCTCCTGAAAATAATACTATGAATTCATAATTTATCCATGAAAATATTAAAATTAACATTATTGAACTTTATAGGAAAATTTGTTTACAGAATGGAGGTATTTTGAAAGAAAATCTGTGAAATAAAATTGACTGTTTCCTAACTGTCCTTTCATATGCAGATGAAAAAAAATTGATACAATTTTAAATAAATTTTAATATTTTAACTGCTTTTATTAAAACTATGAGGGAAAAGTTAGATTTTTTAGATAAAAAATTGTTACAACTTCACCTTTCATTAACTAATACTATTCATCCAATATTGTGGTCATTTTATGATAAGATCGCTGATTTTAATCACTAAAGACAAGGAATTTAAATGTCAAAGGCAAAAAAATAAATTCAATAAATTGTTAAAAAAGAAACAGAAAAGGCTAACATTGTCTTTGTATGGAAAATTAAACATATAAGCTGGCAAAAATTGATAGTGAACTGAAAGTTCTTAATAAACATTTTGATTTTGCCGTTTCACCGTCAAAATTACCATTTGAGAATGTTATTTGTAAAGTGGAAAGTACTTTATCAAAAATACCTTGCTCAGAGACAGACATAATGAGAAGAAAAATATACAGTACAATATTCTAAATAAAGCAAAACCGTTTAAAAGTAATTTACCTGTTGATGAAAGAACAGCATAGTTTAAATTTAAAAACGATAAATCGATTACTATTCTTCCAGCAGATAAGGGTAATAAATATAGATATAATAAACATCTCCATACCTCCCCATTCTTTTTAAATACATATAAATAAAGATATAATAAAAGACAAATGACCCCCAAGATGCATTTTGTGCTGAACCAGCAATCATAAATACTACAGTAATTGTCAATACTAGTGATTATTTAAAAAAAAACTACATAATTTATTAACTGATAACATTTATGCTACTGATTTAGATTTAAAAATTAAGATCTTTCTTACACTTAGAAAAAAATCTTTTTATCTAAAGTTACACAATTTGCCAAAAATCCACAAACCAGATCTTTCATTGAGATCGATTGTAGGCGCAGTTGGTTTACCAACACAGACACTAGCTCATTTCTATCTTCTTTTTTACAACCATGCTTAACAGAGATGCCATCTTAAATGCAAATCATTTCCTTGAGCTTATCTGAGATATTAAATTAACAAAAAATGATAAAGTTTTGATATTGTTTTGCTTTTTACTAATGTACCTTTAAAGAAAGCTATTGAAGTTTTGAAAAATATTCAATTACTTGATTTTGTTATGAGTTTGATTGAACACTGCTTATTAAATACATTTTTTGTTTTTGATGGTCAGATCTATAAACAAACATCAGGTTTAGCTATGGGTTCACCCATTTCTCCAGCACTGGCTTATATTTTTATGGCCTCATTGTAAGCATGCTTTTGATTAATTTTTGATTTTCTTAAATTCTTTCCACAACAACATCGACTTTAGAAAATAATCAACTTCCATTCTTAGATGTTTTAAATGAAAGAAAGAAGTATCGTTCTTTATTCTATAGTATATATAGAACGCAAATACACACTCGGAGATATCTACATTCTTCTTCTCTTCACTATCCAGCACAATTATTTTCAGTGGCAGAGATATTGTTAGATAGAACTAAGTGACTTTCTAATGACAGCCATTTTCACCAAGATATCTATGCTATAAAAAAATGTATTTTCATAATGGTTTTGATTACAGGATTATTAATAGGGCTTTTTTTATATAATAATAAAAAAAGATTTTGATACTTCAAAAATTAAGAATGTTCACTGATAAAATTAGTAATGTTTTAAAAAACAATAATCTCCACACAATTTACATTATATTTAAAAAAAATTAATAAAGTATTTCCACACCCTAAACATAAAATTTCTTTGTATATATATGAAATTCCACGTGGAGTTTGTTTACATTATTACATTGGAAAAACCAATCATAGAATAAACGTAAGAATGAAGAACACATTTTGGCAGTTAGAGAAAAGTCTAATTCATCAGCCATTTATTCACATATTAAATTGACTAACCATGACATCAATTTTAATAAAACAAATTCTGGCTAAAATTGAACAATATGATCAAAGATTGGTAAGGGAAGCTATACAAATTTTAAAAGGTTCAAGAACATAAATGACAGTGTAAATTAATTAATATATATATGTGCTCTGCACACAGTTAATGAAGCTATTAATAAATTGTCAAAATTTTTACTGCCAAGTGCTTTCGGGACAGTCTACAGTCCCATATTCATGGCGAGTTATTCTGTTAATAACTGTAAAACTATGCAAATTTTATGCAAATTTATATGCAGATGTTACATGGACCATTTACGAGATAGGGAATAGCAGGCTTCTCTTCTGTTGATTGCCGATGGGTCAGCCGCAATGAAGTAAGCTTCCCTAACTTTACGTTTGGTGTCGTTTGTTTCAGAGCAAACGACACTGGCTGTGGTAGGTAGAAAAGCATGTCCAGAGTTTCTTTCGTGTTCGACAAAAATCGAATTACCTTCATACTTTGTTTTGGTTTTATTGTAAAGGTATCGGTGTTGAGCTACTCTGGTGGCAATGTTAGTTTTGGTCTCTCCATAATATGTTGCCATGCAATTTCTTTGGGGGCAGGTAATTTTGTACACAACTTGAGGGGTGAGTTCAGGTTTGATCCTGTCTTTGGTATTATTTATCAGTCTATTGGTGTTGGGAGGTGAACGGAAAGCGACTTCAAAGTCACATGATAGTTGATTGATAAGGCTTTTAGCTGTAGAGTGAACATACGGGATTAAGATTCTTGGTTTGTTTTCTTTTTTGTGGTTGTGGTTTAAATTAAAGAAAATTAACAATATTTGATATTGGAGAATAAAATATTTTTTAAAACTTCTCAACCAATAGAATTTGAGAATGAGGAAAAAATAACAAAAGAAAAAAAAATAACGATTTTGAATTTCACCACACATTTTTATGATTTGAGAAAGAAGAAGCTCTGAGGAAAATACTTGTTATTGCATTGAAATGTCACCTATTTAACTATTATATTTTTATTGCATGGAAGCTCCCGGAAATTTTATATATATATTATAATCCCTAGTATGATTCAAACAAATATTCTTTTGGTCCATACTATTTATGACAAGTACATCCAATAAAAATAATTAGTAAATGTGTTAGTTATTCCTGTTATTTTAAAATTATTTCTCAGATGTTGTAACCCTTAATGTAAAATATATTGATTAAAAATAAAGTATTTAAAATAATAACTACATTGATTAACAGAATTTTATAGAGAGCAAATAATTGTTGTAGGATATTGAAGTTGGACTTAAAATTTTTATTTTGTTTAGAGTGAAGCATGGAATAATCTTGGATAAATAGGAAGAAAGAAAGCAAATAATTGTTGTAGGATATTGAAGTTGGACTTAAAATTTTTATTTTGTTTAGAGTGAAGCATGGAATAATCTTGGATAAATAGGAAGAAAGAAAGCAAAATCAGATATATGCATGCATTTGAAAGAAGGTAATTAAATATAATTAAAAAAGTAAAAGTGTAAAAAAATTAGAAATATGAATATATATTAAAAAAGTAAAAGTGTAAAAAAATTAGAAATATGAATATATATTAAAAAAAAAAGAAATAGCAAAGAACTAGATTGACAGAAAAATATTGCAAAGCATATATAAAATAAAAAGGAAATAAAAATTTCATAAAATAAAATTTTTTAAATAATTTTGAATATTTAAGTATTAAAGAAAGAGGAGAGTGAAGACAATAGTTGGGACATTGCATGGACTAGAATGCATCAAATCTTTTTAACTATTATCAATCTATTGAAAAATTCTAGATTTTTTAATTATTCATAGCTTAGTTTTACATTATTTTAAATAACTTTTGATACTGGTCTATTAGCCTCTGTACTTCACTTGATGGTGCTGTTTCTCTGCAAAAACATATTAATATAATGTTTCCAGATCTTTTTTTCTTCAAAATTACATAAGTCTTATCATCCTAAATTTGTTTTTTAATTCCAAATTTACATTCTTCTAATAATAAATTAAACATTTAAACAAAATTAAAAAACAAACAAAAACACTTCATTAAAAAAGTAATCAGCTTAACTTTGTTTTTTATGCTGATCAAAAGTCAAAAACAAAACCAAACACTCTTTTTTAAATTTCCAAATTTATGTTATTTTAAACAAAATTAAAAAACCCAAAAAATTCATTGGAAATGTAATCACCTGACCGACTTGGGATTTTATCAGCCAACTTTGTTTTTAAATATGTAATACAAGTGGTATAAAAAAGGATTCAGATTGATTGTGTTTTGAAGAAATCACAACAACAAGCATTGATTCCAACAACAACAACTTTATTTCCAAAAAAAACAACTTCTCAATAACACAACTTTCATGAACACTAAAATTTCTTCTGAAATTACTGGTTGTGGACAGCCATCTCATCTAGTATGATCATGAACAGGTCCTCACCTTTGTGAAGGCATTCATTACACATGAAATTTTTATTGCTATTTCTATTAATATCTCATAGTATTTTAATTAGGATTACAATTATCCTGCTATTATTGCTATGCATGGTTTTAATTTTTTAATTAATGCCATAGATGTCTATTTGCTTTGTCACCAATATACAGTTTCTTTTTATTAATCCTAAAGTATAGGTTCTATATATATTTCAATGTGGCCTATACTGTGCATACTGGTTTCAGATTTATTAAATTTTTAAAAGCATATATTCTGATGAATGTATATTTATACATTTTAATTTTAAACAATATTTTAACATATGCCTGTATAGACATTTTCTAATGACATTTCCAGCAAAAATATGTTTTTGTTGCAACAAACATTGTTTAAACACAATCCTAACATTGCTTAATAAATTTTTACAGATTATATATGTTACATTAACATTAATCAAAATTATTAAGCATCACATGATCACATTTCCTATACTAGCACATTAGTTGTTGATAAACAGAGCAAAACTCTCCATACAGTATTGCCACCTGTGCTAAACAGAGTAATCAATGGATGCCAGAAGGCTTGTGCAGTGCTCTCAGATCCAAAGCTCCTCACTGACAAAGGCCACAAGCCAGAAACTAGTCTGGGGATATTGGATGAGTAGACATTAGATAGGGATTTTATGCACAAGCCTTCTGGCATCCATTGATTACTGTGTTTAGCACAGGTGGCAATACTGTATGGAGAGTTTTGCTCTGTTTATCATTAATCAAAATTGTTACTGGTTTATGCCTCAAATGTGGATATATGTGAATGTATATATATACAAAATATATATATATATAAAAATAAAAAAAGGGAGAAAAACTTGTTATAAAATCAATTTCTTTAAATATTAGTAGAAAAAAAATTATTTTAGTAAATTAAATAATAAATTTTTTTTTTAAATTGAATAAAAATTGCACAGGAAACCACTGATTTAATTAATTAAATAAATAAAATATATATGAAAAGAAAAAAAAAGTATTTAACTGATCCTAAATATTCGTTATTTTGATAATATTTGATGAAGTAAAAATTTAGATAACCATGTAATTAAGGCAGTAAACAAATTAAATAAAGTAATTATATATATAAAATCAAAAATTTATGTGCAAGACAGAGATTAAAAAATATCTTTTAAAGATCAATGACAAAAAAAAAGTATGAAAAGAGTTTAAAATCTTTGGCCTCTGCACTTGTTAATTTGTATGTTCTGGAGTTTCTCACATCATTTCTCTGTATTTTATGAATGGAATTTACCAACAAAGTTCTCTTTAATTTCATGTGTATTTAGAACTATTGAAGCCTTATTTTGTTTAGATTTTGTATACAAATTATTCATCTATTTTGAACAAGTAACAAAAAGGTTTAACTGGTTTTCCTCTACTATGTTTTATTATCTTTTTGTATCCGACCTTTGGATGTTGCATCAATTTTTCTCTACAAGTTATTCCTATTCTCTGATAACCCCAACTTTTGAGATTTACTTATCTTTTTAATAAAACCTTTTACTCATTCTCTTTTCTTACATCCATAGTCTTTATAATACTGTACCTTTTATTAAGAATGTTAAAAACTATCATTTCTTTTGGAAATTCTCAAAATCTTAACAAATTTTGCTTACTTACAATATACTTTTTAATATCCTTTTTAAATGTAATTTTTTTTCTATGTTCTGATTCACCATCAATATCTATATTACTTTGGAAAGAAAATTCATTTTCTAAATTAATTGTTTTTTGTTTTTTTTTACTTTTGTACTCATCTATATAACATCTTCATTAGTGTTTGTATCAAAGGTTTATTTCCTTAATCTATTTTCACCATCAACTTTAACATTAATTTTAAGCTTATCAGACTTTTCTTTATTTGTTCATATATCCAAATAATTATCTATAACAAACATATTTACTATTATTTTTTCTATGATTTCAGCATCAATACTATCATTATTATGGGTTCTACCTTCATACAATGTTGATTTGTATCATCAACACCATTATGTGCTTTATCTGATTATTACATATTTACTTTATTTCCTTTATCATATTTTACATTAATTTTTTTCTAACATAATTAATGCTGTTTCACGAACAACCTTAAATGATGTACTCTGGCAATTATCTGCAATATTATTGGCAACATTAATATTATAGTTCTTTTTCACATCAAGGTTTAGAATTAGATTAAATAGATCTTTATCTAACATAGCCTTTTTAAATATTTCCTTTTTAAATCCTTGGATATTGTACTCATTATTCACTTCACATTTAATTTTATCTATAAAACTCAATATTGTCCATTTTAGAATCCTTTATTATCTCAAGTGAAAAAATTTCTTCCACATTTATGTTCAGTCTCATGAAAGTCTGAACTTAAGTGCTCTTCTCTATAACATCATCATAACATTTTACCTCTTTTAAATTATCTACTCTAGGAACTTCCATTGTATTCTCTATTTTATCTTCCCTTCTCTCAAATAATTCATTCATTTTACACAGCAATCTAATTCTCTTTTGACTCACTTCTATTTTATTTTCCATTCTCCCATTACTCTCTTCCAATTTTCTCTTTGATTCTCTCAAATAGTTGACCCATCTTCTATCCATTTATTTTCCATCCTCTCAAGTAATTGGAAAATTGCCTACAGAGTAATTGCCTGACCATCTTGAGTATTTCTTTCTAAAACAAATATCTAAAATTTTGCTTCCTTTATTACCATGCATTGCCTGTTGAATGTCACTTCTGGAATCTTTTCCGCATTTATATTTTCTCAATGTATTTCCTTTTTTTATATTAATATGATCTAACAATGATAATTTCATAAACAAGATTCCTCCTAACATTAATTCCCAAACATCAAAAATATCTCCATGGTTTCTTTTTTAATCTGAGTACAAAGTACTGGTCTTCCTCTACTATATTAACTTCAATTAGACTTTAAATTTTAAATTATACATGTAATCTCAAAAGTCAGTATTATTCCTATCTCATTTAAATTATAGGACTATATATATTATTCTCAGAATTATATTAATTACCTTATATCTGACCTTTTATCTCCCAGAATATGCTTTATTTTATAAATGAGTGGAACAACAGTACCACAAATAATTAAAATATACTAAGATTTGTCAATATCTGCTTTTAACAATATCATTAAATATCTTATCCTAATAGATACAATTTTCATAGTACATACTTTTTTTTCAAGGGTAAAGATTAATCATGGTTCCATAAATGGGAAACCCAAAAATTAACTAAAATATGGTATGCAATGTAATAAGATCTGAATAAATATTTACTTTATTAATGCATAAATTGAACAATATATTTCAATAACTCCACAACTAACAGGAGTAGTCAGCTTACTCACATTCATAGTGCCAAAGTTACAATCAATAAACTGATGAGTGATCAATCCAAGAATTACAAATACCTTTCTATATAGAGTTCATTCTTCTAATTATCTGATATTTTGTGATTTTATCTTTTAATTGTTCTACAGAATTTATTTTTTTCTGAAATATTTCAACACTATGCCTAATTATGGCTCTCCATGATTTTCTATTTTCAGCATATTATCCCATTAAAGGCAAACAATATTGTAATTTTTTAAGGGTTTTTGAGATAATCTTTACTCTGTAATGGTGCCTATTTCTCTTAGGAAAACCAAGCTCAAGTTGATCATAAATTTATTTAGGAAATCATGTACTGTTTATTTGTTTCACATATTCAGTCCAACAAGTAAGTAATTACAATAGTAGGTGCTTTATATTGTGAAGTCCAGAAAACTGAAGAATATATTGATTGTTTTTATAATCTTATCATAATACTTTTAAAATATTATGAATCATTCTTAAATGAAAATTTTATAATGTCTTTAGGTTAATATTAATAGAGTGTCCAAATATTTCTGTTACAATAAATTAGATAAAATTACAGCTTTATAAAAACAACTAAACTGTAGCAGTTATATCATTGTAATGAAAAACATTATTTTTTTAACTTGTTAAAAGCAGAAGCCATTCTAAAAGCAGAAGCCATTCAAGCTAAAAACTGCTGGAAATTGTTTCCAAAGACTGTATATGTTGCATTCAAAACATTAAGTACATTCTGTAGACAACGTTTGGAACTGTCAAGGATAGCACAAATACCGGTATAGTCTAAATCCAGAAGCAAAAAGATAAAATTCTTGTTTTTGCTTTTAATCAATTTAAATTAAAAATTACACTATTAAACTACATTGTACTTTTATTGTAATATGTGAAATTACTTATAAGCTGTTGCAAAGAACATCATTTACCATAGCTTATTCTCAAAAGTTTCAGATTTCCCACCTGTAATATAACACTTCATGTCATTCAATGTTGTAGAAGCTTTATAGCATGAATAAACTTTGATGGATAACATTTACTTTTAAATAGATTTCAAATGTATTCAATTAATAGAATGAGATGTCTTGATCAAATCAATGGAATTAAAATATAAATCTTTTTTCCCTGTCTTTTTATCTGCATTTCCTGACTACAAATATCATGTTTGTAAGGCATCTTAATTCTCTAAAAGTAACTTGCATAGTGATTAACAATGATATGCCATGATAATTATTACAAACTTATTCATCCTCTTTAATTTTACACATTGAAACAATAAAAAAACTTTTTTATAGATAGACAACTTCCATATTTCTCCATTCTTTTTTATTTCATAAGTAATTTCATATTAATCAAGATATAATAAAAGACAAATAACCCCCAAGATGCATTTTATGCTAAAC
Source organism: Epiperipatus broadwayi (assembly GCA_028023455.1). Taxonomy (NCBI): domain Eukaryota; kingdom Metazoa; phylum Onychophora; class Udeonychophora; order Euonychophora; family Peripatidae; genus Epiperipatus; species Epiperipatus broadwayi. Next base: position 12,704,335 of record JAQFVV010000018.1, read on the forward strand.
CAGCACTCATCAGTTGGGCCAGGTCATCATCTCTCATATATATCTTTATTACATGAAGATTATTTATGCAGAGCAAATTGTCTCATTTTTATTTTCAAGCGTCAATTTAAAAATAAAAAAACTTCTTAAAAATCAGGTAACATAGCTTCCTGAATTCATATATTGATTTTTGTGTATTCTTTTTATTTTCACAGATTAGAAGAAAAATACCATCATTAAAATCAAATGGGTAATTTCAAGACTATATATTTTCCAAGTATCTCATATGGACCTGCAGCCTTTCCATTTTAAGATTATAAAAAGATATTAAATATATAAATTTATTAAGTGCTAGCAGATGATCTAATAATAACGTAAAAGGCTAAAAACCTTCTACAGAAGCACCTTAAAATGCTTATAAGTGACAACCAATCAGATGTAATAATTTTAAGGCGCTTCTGTCAAAGGTTTTTAGCCTTTTACATTATTATTAAATCATCTGCTAGCACTTAATAAATTTATATATTTACATTTGCTACTATCATTTCATTAGATTTAAAAATTGTTTTGTTGTAAATCGAAAGATTTCGCGTTGTTTATTTATATATAATATTTAGTGAATTAAATGTGATGTTTGAAGTCTCACACTCTTAGTTCAGAATGCTTGAGTCTGACTAATTTATATATAAATTTAAGTATAGAGAAGGTGGGTCCCATTCTTTTCTTGTGTTCTTGAATTGAGAGTTCCATGTGCAGTCATTATTACATCTGATTGGCCGTCACATAAGCATTTTAAGGCACTTCTGTTGAAGATTTTTAGCCTTTTACATTATTATTAAAATATGTTTTAAATTCACTAAACTGTATATATTTTTCCATATCTAAATAAATAGAGGGAGTGATTATATCACTAAAAGTCATCATCTCAATTTTTATATCAATTATTCAAATGATGATCAAAATATTGCTTTAATTTATTCAAAACATTATTGCCATCATATAATAGAGTGCAATTAGTGGATTTAACAAGATTATGATATTGTTTATCAGGTTTATGTCATCTTTAATATGACAAAAAGATATAAAAGGACCAGCATCAGTGTATGTTTGCACTACATTTGCAATTTTAATCCATTAATCATTTTTTAGTCTTCTTTCCAGTCTTTGAACTTTGACTTTAAATCTTTGCAATGATTATAAAACTCCAAATTTTATCAAACAAAAAATGTAATGTATCTTTTTAATTGAGTCACTAACAATAATATCATTGTCAGAGAGCAGTTATGATTTTTTTTTTAGAAAATTTAAGAATAGTTATCTTGAATTCATAAATACTCTTTAATTAAGAGGATTTAATGGCTCAGCAATGAGTCCTTAAAATACAAATTAGCAATCTTAGTGTTTATAAGCTATTGAAATGGAGCAAGAATAATAAATGATTATAGAAAACAAACATCATGTTTTTTTTTACAAATATGGTTGGAATAAGATTTTTAAATTCAGATATGATTTTAACCAATATGTACTTATAAGTACTTGTGTGATATGAACTTCTCTTGTATTCTGGCTTATGATAATGTAGCCCAGTAAATGTCATTATTTCAAATGTGGTGATATATATTTCTTAATAATGATTTTTCTGCCAAAATCATGTGTCTAGAATAATTAATCCATGTTTTTTTTATTTAATGAAATTTCAATAATATCAGACCATTTAAATTTATAGCATGAAGTCATTATTTCCAACAATGTTTGGATAATATTTGCTGTTAGTGCTAACATGTACATTAAAGTTCCTAACAAGAAAACAAAATATCTTTCAATGGCATTGATGCAATAAGCTGTCAAGCAAAAAATAAAAACCTTTTTTCTTTAAATTAATGCTGGAAATAATGCATTAATAAAATGATTCCAGGTACTATAGTGCAAGTTCAATTTAATATCATTAGATTTTCAATGAAATATTGAGAAATGTCAACAATAAAAGTTATTAAATTCAATTTTACAACAAATTCAAAGCTATTCAGTTTCCTTTCACTGTTTGATCTATTTTTCCAAAAATCTTATAACCATATACATATTCTATTAAATCTCCTTCCTCTGGAAAAGTTTTATTAAAAGTAGTTATACCAATCTTAAATCTTAACAGTTTTTTTTATCCAGTATTTAATTTTCTAAAACTTAATTTAGTACAATCTACTTTATCAAATATTTTACAAAATATGATTACTTCTATCACTTTAAATAATAAAAAAATTCTTCAATACCTCAATATGCTTTACTTCTATCTAATTAAAAATAATAGACATAACTTATAAAAAACAATAAGCAAAATTTATCAGGACTCAAACACTGGATAAGTTAAGGTCTAAAAAAAATTAAGAATACTTTATATTATCAAGCTTTACACATTAACACCAATTTTTTTTAAAAAAATTATCTAATAAATAAGAGTATATCATATGGAAAAAAAGAAGATATAAAATTATGCTACTATTACTTTATCAAATTCCCTAAAATTAAAATGCCAAATCTTAAACAAAAATACTACTCTTATCTCTCAAATTCATCATAGCTCCAAACATTATGTGGCCAAAATGATAAAAAAAAATACAATAATTTTTTCTTTCTTGGGGTATATAAGTTTATCAAAGCCCTATGAATTGGGTTGTCAAAATGATAAAAAAAAAAAAACTCTCAAATTAGATCACCAAAATGAAAAAAAAAATTGCTCTTCTTTTTCAGGGTTTAAGTTTATTGGGCCCCAAAGTTGAGAAAACCAAAATGATAAAAAAATAACCCTTTCTAATGAATAAATAGTTCCATACGTAACTTTTCTAGAAGGCACCACTAAAAAATAAGCATAATATTGAGAATTAATATAAGAAAATACCAAATAAAGAAGTTAAATTTACTGGCAAAGTTCCAATTACACAAAAATATTGAGAAGCTATAGATTAAAAAGTGAGACTCTTCTAATTAATAATAAATCTTGAAGTAAAAGACAAGTTTATCCAGCATGAGTTACATTTCAACATTCATTAATTTGGCATATCAAAATTTTATATTTTGTAATTCAAGTAATAATAAATAATAAAAGAAACAAAAATAACTGATGTTTAAACAAAATAATTGATTTAAAAAATAAAATAATAATGTCATTATAATAGTTACCAATATCTAAATTAATACATCAAAATCAACAAAACACAAGTTTGATCAACAATCTGAGACATTGCCAAAACAAACCAAGCTATCCTCAATCTCAATGCCTAGATCACAGAAACTTATACATGGAGAGCTATAAAACTAAGCTATAAGTAAAATGCCTGTTAGATATAAACTTAACTCTCTACTATAATATTCTAGGAAGTGGCATAAAAACAATAACTCTTAAAACTTTATATATAAAATATTTAAATATTAATTCATGATTATAGCTGTATTATTTATAAAGATATAAACATTACCCCTGCTTAAAAAAGTATTCACTAAAAAAAAAATCATTGTAAAATGAAGTCATAGGAATTTATACTTGAAATTAATCAATAATATCAAATTAAACATATCAATAATATCTCAGTTGATAATACATATAATATCAGTCAAATCCCATTTATGTATAATATTTATTACCATTTAAATGATCATTATTTAAAATTATAAATTTTATTAAATAATATAGATTATATATTTCATAATCTGTGTTGAAATGTGATGTCTATAAAATAAAATATCATTTATTACATCTGTATTATATTTGAACATTATATTTAAAATGTTTTGAAGATACTACTTGCATATAGCTTTGATAATTACATTCATAGTTATTGATCCAATATTTAAGAATTGATAGTTTATAAATAATTAATATCAGGATAATATTTATGTGAAAAACAATTTATTATAAATAAAAATATTTAATGAACATTTATAAGTTGTTTTGTAATTTTAACTTGTTTTCCAGTAGAAAATATTAATATTAACTAAATTTAAGATAAAGCAGATGATCATTTTTTTATAATGGTGCTTCATTTGAAATATAAAAGTTGATGATTATGAAGTAATCCAATTTATGATAAATGAAAATATGAAGAAGTAGATTATCCATTTGAGTCTTGATTCCCAAATTCTTGGGATAAAAACTATTTACTTACAAATTGATTTTGAGAATTATAAATTCCAAATGTTTCCCTTTTAAATTCAATAGCCAACAATTCCGTTCCCATGATCAAAACAGTTTTCTTGATAAGAAATCATTCTTGGCTACTTTCCAATAGAACAATAAATAATGCTTCAGTCTATTTAAAAGTACATTGAAAACAAATAATTGTCAATTCTTAAAATTATTTTTTTTAAAATTAAACAATTGAATTTCTTTATACATTATCATTTAATAAAATCAATTTTTATTTATAAAAAGACCATGTAATGTCTTTCAAATAATAATATCAACTCAATATTTTAAAATATTAATGACATCACACTTCTAAATTAAAAAAAAATTCTATAAATTTTCTTAATTTATAGAACAATAAGATATATCCCAAAGAAATATGCTATTTCAATATATGTAACATTAAAATGGAATTAAGTGTAATTTCCATTGAGATGTGATAAACTAGTAATCACTTGTCAAAAATGAAGAGTAGAATGATGCCATGTATTTCTTTAGATATGATGGTTTTTAAGCATATATTTATTGATATGTTATAATTCAGTGCATGAACTCTGTGTATTAGCCTCATTACTACATAAACCAATTCTGAAATCATTATTAAACATTTAGAGGATGTGCCTCATTTTTAATAATCTCTAAATATTAAATAAAATATCAGCTTTAGTAAATGCAAATGTAACTAATCATAGCTAAATGTATACAAAATTGAAATGGAATTAATTGTAAACCACATGTGCTATGTATAAACTAGTACTCATCTATCAATAAATATTAAGAATAGAATACCATTTATGCATATATAAATTACAATGGTGTAGAATGAAGGGGTAGTGAGAGTATATGGAAATAAATGTAATTAATTGATAAAAAGCCCAGAAAATAAGCAAAGAAGCCTATGTAAGTAATACTCAGAGCATTACCAATTATCATTAACAAATAAACAAGATAACAACAATAATCTAGTCAACAGTCAATCTTGATAAATGGATTTAAAAACATTATAATAAAAAGTCTTAGATTAAACATCATCTAGCCAATGCCATTCTTAGGCAAAAAAATAAATATTTCAGCTGTATGTAAATAAATATATAAATAAGTACTCATCATCTTATATCAAGAATGCTTGGAACATTATATCAACTATGATCTTTGGGCCATTAGTTACTACAAATGTACTATAAACAGAAAAAGGATGAGGACTTTAATAATTCTAAGAAGAATTATATAAATGTTCACAAAACATAAATCTCATGTAATCATTAGTACAAACTAGATTTGAAATTGCAAGAACCCTGACCCTGTGAATAAGAGAAAATAACTAAATTATAATATTATTAAATAATTTCATTGTTACTTAAAATAATAATTAATAAATGTATTGATTAAAAATAATAAAATGAAAGATCTAATCAATATTTTATGATACAAATAGATTAGTCTGACTTTGACTATTGACAAATTTCAGATATTTTCATAGATTAACAAATACTCTATACATTAAATGCTATTTAAATTGGAGCATACAGATATATAAATAGTAAATCATCATAAAAACTATATATATAAGCATACACCATAATACAAAATAATTCAATCATTAAATATCTTATAAAACTATAATTTAACAATACATACACAATGAATGGATTTACATAGGTGTATACATATATAAATATGCACATACACTGTGCACATTATAATATAAAAATATTTCAATCTTTAATAAGCTAGAAATTGTTTTTGACATTAACAGCATGCTAGTTTTAGTATAAAATATTTCAGTTATTAATTTTATTTATTTTTATCTTACAAATCAAGTTATTACTATTATTAATTGTAAACAAATTTTTTAAAATAAAAAAAACATTATTAAACTTCAGAAAACTTTTAACACTCCTGCACTGCAACAGTTTAATTGTTCTCCTTGTAAGACTGTAAGCTATCAGTTTTTGATTTTGGTATTAAACTAATATTCTCTGTCAGTATTCAATAAATTGGATTTGATTGGGTAGAAATACAAGTTTGCAAATGAAAAAATCTTTAAAAAAATCATATTTGAACTTTGCAAATATTGAAAAAAGAAATTCATAATGACAACAAAAGATGGGTTCATCATTCTGGAAAAATAAAGAGGTTTAAAAAAATTGAACAAAAAAATCTTTTTAAATTAAAATTTGTATTTAAAATGTGAATGAATAAATGTTAACCTCTGATAAATCAACCAAATCATGCTTTAAAATATTAAAATTGCTTAGTAATTTTTAGAATATCTTCAATTATCCTAAAATAATGTCTGCAATGGTAGGGTGAGGTGATTAGAATTCTATAATTTTTTTTGTTAGTGTTATGCTAAAAATTATCACCTATTTTAAAAATAAGACATATACATAAATTAATGTAAGAAGAAATACTAAGTGAGAGTTTAAATATGTTTATTAAATTATTAGCAAAGTATACTTTCAACACCTTCATGTTAAGGAAGAGAAAACATATATATATGTGTGTGTGTAATATATAAATAAACAATTTAACGGTAAAATATATTTTAAATTCTTTAGTAGCACTTTCAATTACATAGTAATCCTCATCAACTTTAAATGATTTTCAAATTTTAATATTATGTAAATTTTTATAAGCTGTGTATGACTGTATTTGCAACTTGCTTATTAATAACATTATCTATATATTTATCTATTAAAATTGCCTCTTTAATTTTCCTCTTTTTATGATTCCTTTCTTCCATTAATATTTTTATTTCATTAATATCAAATGTAAACCTATAATTACAAGTCTTTTCATGGTCAAAGAATACTCTTAAAATTATACTTTAAGAATTATTAATCAATCGATTAACATTTGGAGGAACACAAAATAAAATATTATAATTTTCTTTAAATATATTCTTAACTAATTTAGATTGCATGTTATAATTCCTAAAATGCAAAGAAGTAATATAATTTATCAGATTTCATATGGATGTAATAAATTATATATTGGTAAATCAAGATGTTCTGTGGAGAAAAGATCAAAGGAGCATCAGTTATATAATTGGATTAAAAATAATGTAAATAGTCAATTTAATACAGCTTCAGTATTCTTTGATCATGAAAAGACTTGTAATTATAGATTTACATTTGATATTAATGAAATAAAAATATTAATGGAAGAAAGGAATCATAAAAAGAGAGAAATCAAAGAGGCAATTTTAATAGATAAATATAAAGATAATGTTATTAATAGGCAAGTTGCAAATACTGCCATACACAGCTTATGGAAATTTAAGTAACATTAAAATTTGAAAATCATTTAAAGTTGAGTAGGATTACTATGTAACTGAAAGCGTTACTAAAGAATTTAAAATATATTTTTTACCGTTAAATTGTTTATTTATATATTACATAAAATATTTTTTATAACAGGTATTATACTTTTACATTTAATATATATATACACACACACAGAATAAGAATGTGGGCCATGAAAAAATAGTTCTGGTTTAATAATGATCTATGAATTGCAATGCTATTTGTAATAGAATAAAATATGTGCCCTGAAGTTGAACATCATTTGTGAATGAATGAAATATGAGAACAGTATAATATTTGTTATAATGTAATTCTTGATTGCCATTTATAACAGAATAAAACATGAACCAAGAAAGAACAATCCTAATTTGATAATGCCTGTAAATTGTAACTTGAAATAATAAACGAAGCCAAGGTAAATATCAAACAATAAATAACAATCTAATCCTTAATTCAACCTTCTATCAAATCATGTATTTGGACACCATTTATAATAAAAGAAGACAATGATAATGATTTTTGATATAACTGCATAGGTTTAAACATTTATAATGGATTAGAAATAAGTAAATCACTATTTCAAGTTAATCTAAAATATGAGCATTATTTTCAACAGAATAAAGATAAAACAATAAAAACTTAATAGCATTATCTTATAATCTGTATGTATTAGATAAATCACTTGTAGTAAATGAAAATAATGATCAAAAAATTAGACAGATAAACTTTAATTTCCTATCATAATACAAGTTTTATACTAAAAGTTGAATGTTATTTGTATTTAAACAAAATAATTCATGAATGAATAAAAACAATAACTCCAATATACTTGATGAATTTAGAAGTCATTTATAACAAAGATAAGAAACAAAGACTTTAACATAATCTACACACTTAAAATACCAATGATATCTAAATGATCACTCAATAATTGATCTTTAATTATAACTAAATAAAATAAAAGTAAAGCTAACTTAGTAATGCTATCTCATTAATATCAATATATTCTTATTAAATAAGTTAATTACAATAAGATCAAATACTTAATAATAATGCAAAGGTTCAATTATCTATAAATTTATGCATGTTAATCTATCCTTAACTGGCATATAAAACTTTTTTCTAGAATCCTACAAATTCGTAACATTAAATTATAAATAAAGTAAAATACCTTAATATTAAACTATAATATAATATAAAATTAAATCATCCTATTAAATAACTTTAAAATTTATAATATCAAATCGTAACAATATATAAAATAAATGGATTTCTATTTGTTGCTTATTGAAATACAATTGGAAAATCACAGAAATTTTTTTGTCAGTCTAATAAAAGTAAATTGTTAAACTTTAGATCATAATTATCAAAATATATGAAATATTATTATTAATGTCTTATTATGATCAAACATCAATATTAAAACCTAGTATTTAAACTAAATTTATAATCCAAATCAACACAGTTTAAATATAATTTAAATAAATCATTCTATTTAATAGATTTCAAATATCAATTTTAATACATACTATTTCTAATTCGACAATTTAATAAGATTGTGATTTTTATGACTAAATACTAACTTAATATAATATTCACCTAATAAATAATAGTTTATAAAAATATGCATATATCTGATTGTAATGACCTTTATTTATCTGCAATAATTATTATATTTGTACCTTTATAACTTATCAAATTAATTCAAATATAATTTCTATGATAATATAACTATTATGTATAACTAAGAGTATAATTATAATAGACTTCTAATTACTTATTAAATATTAAAGAATACCAAATTGATTGATTTATGACTATTAAAAATTTATACCTAGTCCAGATAATAAAATATTAAATTCACTACAAAGAATATGATGTGATTATACACATTTACCAATCCAATAATTTAACTTCTGAACTGTATTAGACCTACTTATAATAATATATGTGGTGTAAGTCAATACATGAATAGCAACTTGTCAAAATATTATTAACCAATAAATTTTCATTGTAAAATTGAATGATAACTAAGCAAGTTTATTTGTTTTAAAATAAGTCAAAATTTATTAACAATGAATATAAATTTAAAAATATATATATGAAAACTAACCTATAAATATTTAGAATATATGATCCAATAATCATCCAATTATGTATTATACAATATGTCTGCTACTGAACTTTAATTTTTAATTAAATAGGTGATTGTACATTGAACTTCACCTATAAAAATGCTTAATCTGAAATATGTTGGAATAGAATTAAAGAGGGATTCTTGAAAATAGCAAAAAATGAAATAGGTATTATTCGTGCGAGAAAAGCTAAAAGACCTTGGATAACTGAAGGTATGTTGGAAAAGATGGAAGTGCGGAGAAGGTGGAAGAATATAAATACTGAGGAAGGGCAAAAGGAATATAGGAAATTTAATAATGAATTAAGAAGAGAAACAGATTTAGCAAAAGAAAAGTGGTTGGAGCAAGAATGTAAAGAGATAGAAATGTTTCAACAGATGAAAAGATATGATCTAGCATTTGATAGAATACAAAGTATTTCTTGGGGAGAAAAAGACATGGGTAGCAAGTGAGTTGCGGATAAGAATGGAAGAAGGTTAACCGATAGTAATGATATATTAAAAGATGGGAAGAATATATTCGGTATCTGTTTAGTAGAGGAAATAATTTAATTAGTTATGAACTTGAAAATGAAGAAGATGTTGCAATGGATGATAGAGGTATGGACATACTGCCAGATGAAGTAAGAAAGGCAATCGCACAAATGAAGAATGGTAAGGCTATTGGATTTGATGCAGTACCTATAGAATTTTTGAGAGAAATGGGAGAATTTACTATGAAGGAAATAGTTGGACTTTGCAATTTGATATATAATAGTGGAGTTTGGCCTGAAGATTTTTTAAGAACTATAGTGATTCCAATTGCTAAAAAGAAGAAAGCTGTTAAATGTGAAGAGTATAGGACAATAAGTGTATTGTCTCATGTTTCTAAGGTGTTATTGAGGATTTTAACTCAAAGGATTTATGGGAAGGTTGACTATTATATTGCTGAAGAACAGTTTGGTTTTCGGAAAGGGAAAAGCACGAGAGATGCTATTGGTATTGTTAGGACAATTGCAGAAAGATATATGGAAAGAGATAAAGGAATTGGTATATGTTTTGTAGATTTAGAAAAGGCATTTGATAGAGTAAGCTGGAATAAACTGATGTCTATCTTAAGAGATAAAGGAGTATTCTGGAAAGAAAGACGATTGATATGGAATATGTATAATGGGCAAAGAATAAGAGTTAGATTTGGATGTAATGAGACGGATGAAGTGAATATAGAAAGTGGAGTTAGGCAAGGATGTAGTATGTCACCTGTTTTGTTTAATATTTATTTAGAAGATATGATAAATAATTATTTGGACTGTGGAGGAGCAAATGTTGGAGGGAGAGTAATAAAGTGTATAAGATTTGCAGATGATATGGCTCTTATTGCTGAGGAAGAAAAGGATCTTCAGAATATGTTGAATAAATTGGAAGAAGGATGTATGGCATATGGAATGAAGATTAATATTGAAAAGACTAAGTGTTTATGGATAGGGAGAGATGCAAAAAGACTGCAAATTGGAATCCATGATGACATGGTGCAGCAGGTGAAGGGATTTAGATATTTGGGTTGTTGGTTGAGTGAGGATGGAAGAAGTGAAGATGAAGTTAAAAGAAGAATAGCATTGGCAAAGGTGACATTTGTAAAAAGAAAGAAGATATTCTGTGGACCTATGGAAAGAGAATTAAGGAAAAGATTAATTAAATGTTATGTGTGGAGTGTATTAATGTATGGTTGTGAGACATGGACATTGAGTAATAGAATTAAAAAACGACTGGAAGCTTTTGAGATGTGGATATGGAGAAAAATGGAAAAAATCAGTTGGGTGAATAAAATAACAAATGAAGAAGTTTTGAAAAGAGTTAATGAGGAAAGAAGATTGATTGAAAGTATCAAAGAGAGAAAGAGAAACTGGATTGGACATATACTAAGAAAAGATTATAGTTTAATGAAAGATGTTTTGGAAGGTATGGTGAGTGGAAATAAAAAGATAGGACGGAAGAGATTGACATTATTGGATGATATACGAGATGGAAGGGATTATGTGGAATTGAGGAAGTGGGCAAGGAAGAGAATGGAATGGAAGAATGGATGAACTGATGTAGTGACTACTCTCTGGACCTGTCTATTGGACAGACTACTATTGATGATGATGATGTATCTCTATGTAACACAAAACATGTAATACATATGTACATTTTCAAAATATAAGAGAAAATCAATGACATTCCAAATTTCTATAAAAAATAGTTAATTGAAGTAAAAATATAATACACATAAATTCACCTATTCATTCACATTATTTCAATAAAATAAATAAATAAATAAATAAATACTTGTTATGATGTAGTCCTTTTTGGCTCTTAAAATTTATAAGTTATATATTCAAAATTAATTTATAAACAATAAATAAGAATAAACTACTTTGAAATGAAAATTATAATTGTTAAGCTATGAAGTAAATCTTTACTTAACCTAAAATATAATACCATTTATATCAATGAATATTACACAATTTTTATTTATTATTATTATTATTATTATTATTATTATTATTATTATTATTATTATTATTATTAATAATAATAATAATAATAATAATAATAATAATAATAATAATAATAATAATAATAAGAAGAAGAAGAAGAAGAAGAAGAAGAAGAAGAAGAAGAAAAAGACATGTTAGCATGTGATCTGATTAATCATTTTCCAATACGACACTTGAAAGTAATACTACAGATCCAATGTCTATTTATTCAATTATAATTCGACGATGTTCTATTACTTCAGAGAAGATAGAAAGATTATGAAAGTTATCCGATACGAAATGAATTTTTTATTAATTTTGACATTTTCTAAATATCCAAGTTATTCTTTCACTTAATAGGTATTTAACTTATGAGACATTATCAGTGAACAAATGATAGTTTCCAATCATGACAATGCAATTTAAATATACATTCCTTTAGAAGGTATTTAATTTATAAGACATTGTAAATGAACAAACAATAATTGCCATCCATGATGGTGCAATGCAAAATAAATCAATTTATATTCCTATTGAAATAATTCATCAATCTCACAAAACTATATTGGCAAATGAAAATAATCCATTAGCATTTATATCCCAATATTGAAATGTAAGCAATATCCATTTTTAGCAAAGAAATACATCAGATGATTTTTAATGCAATGAATTACTTTTCATTCTTTTAATAAATTATCATTCCCTACAAATTTCTGATAAGTCTATCCAGTCATCTGGATGAATATTACTTTTCTTACCCCATCATCTTATATAATTAAGGATCAAATATTTTTATGATGATAATAATAATTATATATATATATATATATATATATATATATATAATTCAAATAAATATATTTAACACAGTATTCAAAATTAAATAATATATTGTTTACCAGAAGTACTTTCAATTGTTTCACTGACAATCTTTATCAACTGTTAATACAAACGTATGTACGTATATTTGAAAGTACTTCTGGTAAAGAATATTAATTTTGAATACTGTGTTAAATATATTTGTTTGAATTATTATTATATGATTTAAAAATACAGACATTTAATGGTTGTATATATATATATATATATATATGAACTTAGTTTCATTTATAAATACAGACATTTAATGGTTGTATATATATATATATATATATATGAACTTAGTTTCATTTCTATTGAAGGCAAGACATAAGAGAGTGAACTTAAACTATTCAAACCCTATTTATAAACTTTTTAATTGATGTCATAAAAACTATGGTAACACTTTTTGATAAAACATGGTCAAATTTATCCATCATTCCAGAAGTAAAAATTTATTACACAGTTGTAATAAAATACAAAAATAAATATTTCACAATTATTATAACAAAAATTTACATTTTATAAATACAAATAAGATTATTTCACTCCAACATAAACTAAACAATTTAGACTATATTCTTACTATACTACATTGAAAATATATTTTTACACATATCTTACTAATATAATATTATATACATAAAATAACAGACATGCTTAAGACATTAAATATTCATGTATATGATTTGTAATCTATTGTGAATGCAAAAACCAAAATCCATATAATATTGAAAGAATAGTAACTTTATCAAAATTGTAAACTTTAATATTTACACGTTCATTTTTTTAAAAAATAAAATCAATTCACAATTTTTTATATTACAATTAATAATAAATGTTTATTGCTTCAATATTATTGTTGTCATAATAATGTTCTCCAGGGTAATATATATTCACTATTAAAATCGAACAAAAAAAATTACAATTGATATTTCACCACATATTGAAATTTATTTCAAATTTCAGTTGGCACAATATGTATATAAAATAACAGTGTAATAATATAAAGTTTTGTTTTTTAATAATTATTACATAGTATTATATAAAAATAATGATGATATTTTAATACATTTTATAAAAAATTAAGATTTTAGCTATTTCAAAAATTTATATTAAAGTAGTCTTACAAATGATCTCAAAACTGATTACAATGAATTGTACACATCAAAGATATGTAGTCAGGACTATATTGGTTTCCTTAGATTTTTTTCAGAATCAAAAAAAATCAATATACAAAATTATGTGAAATAATTAAAACAACAGCCAAAAATCTCAATAAATAACTGTACAATCACAATTTGAATTTATGGTGGTCACAGAAATTTTTGTGATTTGTCTGTAAATGTTTAAATTGTAAGTAAAATCTTTTAGGATAAAAAACTATTACTCTATCTTCTTAGAAAATTTACTTGGAAATTATTTTGTTTTTAACTTTTGACATATTACTTTGAGAAAGTTTTCCTGAATTTGTATATTCTTAAGCCAATAGTAAATAAAAATAAATATTTGTTAATTGCAAAGTTAAGGTTTGAAGTATATATATATATATATATATATATATATATATATATATATATTATATATATATATATATATATATATATATATATATATATATATATATATATATATTGCTCACTATCCAATTTCTTTCATCTTTGTTTCATATGTTTATAAAATAGATCTCATGTATGAACAGTATGTATATAATTGGTAGTAGATTTCTTTCCTCTATCTACCATCAATATATAGGATATGTATAAAGTATAAGACTGGAGGCTAAAGCTTATGTTGGCTTCTTATGAAGATTTCTGGTACAGTATGTTCTGTCCTGGTAATTGCTATCAGTCTTCAACTCCAATTGGCTTTGATAACAGAGAGAAATTGTTCCACTATTTCTATGAGAGTTCAAACTCCACCAACATAGAAACTAGAAAGTACCCTTTTTTCAAAGCTGATGTTTTACACATAGTAATCCAATAATTCTAGCAGTTAAACTGAAGCCACCATTTATAGAGATACAAAGATATTAAAAAACAAATCATTAAATAAGCTTTTTGCCTTCTTAATTAATAAAATATGATCCCATTGTTTTATTTTTTAATTTACATTCATCATAATAAAAAATAAATTACAACATTTCTGAATCCTTTAACTAAATAAATACAGATTAGAGAATTAATTCTACATTTAATATGTATATAAAAAAAACACATCTTTGTTTTAGGCAAAAATATTATTTTTTCTTTGTTAAATTAAAAATTTAGATTTTTGTCAAAGTCAGAAATAGAAACCTGTTTATTTGATCTTAAAAAATTTGCAGTACTTTAAAAATATCAAATATTATTATTTACTCAATATTTCAGTTATTCTAGACTTTATTTTAAATAATTATATATGTAAATTTTGCCTATATTTAGTTTTAATTTTTTTTTTAGGTTTTAAATATGTATGTGCACACACCTACATTATGTACAATAAAGATCTACATTTTATAATATCATGAAAAGGTGCTGCATTTATCCTCTATTAACCCATTATTTAAGTATGATATAAGGTATGATATAAATAATCAAATTCTGAATTGTTAACTATTACTATTCAAAGCTTACATATCTAATTTCAGGAGAATGCCTTTCATTAGTTGTCCCAAGGCCTAACATTACTAAGCTCAAATCAAAATAGGATTAAATCTATAAAGAGTGTAGCATTTAATAATTATTTTACATCTTATCCTTTCATTTTGAAATAAAACAAATGAAATATGTGCAATACACATTAGATTTAAGCTCGTTTTGATTTGTGATTAGTGATGTTAAGCTAAAGCAGCCGATGATGGGTTCACTTGAAACTGATCTCACTAACCTTGTATTATTTTATTTTACAATTTAAAAATCATCTTAATTAAAATAATGAATTATTAGAAAATGTTTAAATGCACTTGTTTTAAAAGAGGCTACTTTTCATTTACGCCATCTTATACCATTACATCAATATATAACTTTAAAAAAAATGAAAGAAAAAATGAATGAGCATGTTTACTCTAAAAGAAAAGACACACAAAACAGAAAAAATAATAATAATCGTTATTGTTATTTTACTTTTAAATTTTTTTTAAAAAATAATTTTTAACAGTTCTTTTGATTTTGAAATAATTGTTATTGTTATAGCAAAAATTTTACTGCGCAAAAATTCAAGTCACGATGATATATGAAGTTGTTCACAATTTAATAACTGTTACATAAAAACACTTGTTACATAGTGATTCCTTAACAATATATTTTTTCGTCAAGCGTTGATGGTCTAGTGGTTGGAATAGCTGCCTTCCAAGCAGCTGGCCCAGGTTCACTCCCTGGTCAATGCATTTGACATATATATAAAAAAAAACAAACATATTTTTTATGTTAGATAACGTATAATTTTATGTTGCATGTTAAAAGAATTAAGCAATATGATATTAAGACCAAGTATAATATTTAATAATAATTGATAACATTTTCCCATTGAACACTGCTTTTTTAATAATAAATTATTTCTACAAATTTTAATCTTAAGAGTTATCTATTTGTTCTTTCACCCACATATTTTGCTTTTGATTTCTCATCATTAATCGAGACAGCATACTTTGTCCAAACTTTGGTGTGTATAGAATAGTTTTTATAATCTTCTATTTATTTAAGTCACCAAGTCTCAGATACATAAGTAAACACTGGTAAAACACATTTAAAAATCATATTTAAAACATACACACACACATATATATACCTGAGTTTAATTTTGCACTTTGTTTAATTTATTATATTTCCACCTACATTAACAATCTAATTATGATATCCATGTTGTTAATTTGTAACTTACTATTACTAATATTTCTTAGAGTTCTTTAAATCAATCCATAATCTAAAAAACCTAGATGCCTTAAGTAGTCTTCATATGTTTTTATTTCGTTGGATTCACATTTTAATCCAGAAATCAGTTCCCAAAACTGCTGCAAAATATTTTGAAAAGATGGGATCCATTTGATGTACAATTCTTATAACTTATGTCACATTTTAATAAATATTTCCAACATTTGACAATAGACTCTATATCATTATGTGTCATAGCTTTAACACAGTACAATGCTTATAGAGTCAAGTGCTTTTTCATAATTTTCAAAACCAATGCAAAGAGCAAGTCATATTCATTGGATCTTTTGATTTCTTTTTTTAATATTTGGATATGATTCACCAAACTATAACTACTTATAAATCCAGTTTTTTGGCTTATTTGATATAATCTGTAATGAGCTTAGTAAATATTTTATATAGAAGTGATGGAAGACAGATCAGTCTGTAATTTTTATTTTTGTCTCTTTTCTTAAATATTAACATCACTATTGCATTTTTCTCATCATTTGGTATATCTTTATTATTTACACATTTGGTATATAATTTTGATAACAATTTTTTAATTTCTTCACTTGCTTCTATATTGATCTCATCAATTTCGCAAATTCTTTCATTTTTTATAGATTTAATTTCATGTCTCACCTTCTTATTTAATATATGTGGTACTTCATAAAATATTGTTGTACCTGTAAAGTTTTTTGTGTTTCTTGTTCTTTTACTGTATAATTTTTTTTTTTAAAAAATCATACAATTCTCTCTCTCTTTCTTAGTAACAGTACTATTTTTTTTTCTTCATTGTTCCTTCCAAAACCAAAATGTTATATTTTTGAGATATTTCTTTGTATAATTTTTTTTTTTTGCCAATGTTATTTCTAACTGTTATGCCAATTACAGAATTCAATACATGCAATTCTTCTAAATAAGCTATTTAAAAATACTCTCACATTCCTTTTTTGTTTTACATATATCTCAGGTGAAAATTTATAAATAAATTATCATTTTTTTTTATTTCTTCTATCTATATAGCAATTATTAATGGGATAGATATCTGCCTTTTTTTTTTTACTGAATTCATTTAAATAACATTTTTGAAACCTGATAATAAATGAAAACAATTTGCATGATAGCTTAAATTGTTTAAAATATTTCTGAAGATTAGAGCCTCTCATAATAACTTCTCTATCTCTCAACTGTTTTCCATTAATATTGATCCTAAATTCACTAAATAAGGATTTACTTTTATTTATTAAATTTATTATAGTCTTGAAATTCCTATTTTCTGTTGGTTAAAGTATAACTTAATTTTTTTTAATCTTCATTTGAATGCTTCCATATACATTTCAATTTTGAAATTTTGTCAAAAAAAAAAAAAGAATTCATAAAATAAGTTTATCTTTTACAAAATTTCCTAACTCTTTGCCTTCGTTTGTTTCTATCTCTATATCAACAATTTTTACAATTTTCATTTATTGTCTAATTTCAGTAAAAAAATTTTAAAATATTGTTTGATCTATACATCTTAACAAAAATCCACTGCTGCTTTATCAGAATAAAAGCTTTTGGGGATATAATCCTGAATTATTTTGCATTCAATATTTTGTTAAATAATTAATCTTAGCACGTTCTGATATAATTATAAATCTTCATAATGCACTTCATCCATTAATAAATATAACACATAAGAATATTTATCACTAAAGTAAAATAGACATTTACTTTTTTACAATAACTTTTTACCTGCAGAAACATTATTCTACCAGCCTATGGAAGAATATAACTCTTAAACTGTATTATGTGGTCAGAATTACAATATACTAGATGTTAAAAACATTCATTCAAAAAACCCATTAGTTATTTTTAGACTTAAAAAAATTTTGCTTAAGTTTTATTTTGATATTACCGGATGTAATGAATAATTTTCAAAATAATATTTTTTTAAATACTTTTATTTTCCATAAAAACTCTTCTGTGAAAATATATATTTTGCGTGTTTAACATTTGAGTTACAAATATTGTGAATATTTCATAAAACCAAAGAATTTATGAATTTTGTATTAGTGATTTTTTTTACATGAAAAAATAAGATTAAAAAAAAAATCGATTTTGATTCATAGTTTCTATGGTTACAAAAATTTAGATTATATTGTTATTTCATGATGAAACGATAAATAAGACATTTTTATTTTCACGTACACACATGCATAAAAATTATTGATTTATAAAGAAATTGTATTTTGAATTAATTTTAACAAAAGCTAAGTACGAACAAATGGATTCATGTGAAAATTAATATAAAGATTTAAAAAAAATTTTTTTTTTATACTTTAATAATGATTTTTAAACTTCCCCTATTTTTATTTAAATTCGAACAAACTGTATAATTTTTAAATAAATAATGAGAATATATTGTATAAAAGAAAAAAATGAGTGTAAAATTAATACTTAAAATAATTTAAATATATTTAATAATTTTAAAGACAAATAATGTATTATTTCGAATCTTAAGTTTGTATAATAAATGGTAAAAATAATGTAACATTTTTAATATGACATATTTTGAGCAAGGTCCAAATTTTAAGAATGAAATCTAATATTTAAGATATCAAAATAACATTATGAATAACCAGCAGCAGAGCATTGTGCCTCTCCAAAAGATTATCAATAAGATTCATCCTAATTTTTCCATTCCAGAATGATCCAGAGTTTCTTTTATCTTTTACCATTCAAATCATTTTGTTTTCATGTTGACTTATTAAAACCTTTCAGTTAACAAGATGTGTAAAAACCATAATCAATATTTTCAAATCATTTAAATATCATTTTATCAACAATAACAAATATTCAAATAAGTGGTTATGATAGATTCACAATTGATTAATGCTCAACTACTTTGATGTATATATAATAAGTATATTAGACCATAAATAAAGGTGGAATTCCATTCTTATTGTTAAAAGGTTGCCTTGTATAT
The DNA here is from genome assembly GCA_028023455.1 of Epiperipatus broadwayi. Lineage (NCBI taxonomy): Eukaryota > Metazoa > Onychophora > Udeonychophora > Euonychophora > Peripatidae > Epiperipatus > Epiperipatus broadwayi. The sequence goes on from JAQFVV010000018.1 coordinate 12,724,153, forward strand.
TGGGAGTGTCTAAATGTAGATTGGTTTTAATTATATATATATATATATATAAAATACATATTTTGCGGATGCAAATCTTCGTTTTAACATATATATATATATATATATATATAATAAATGTAAAAGTATAATACCCATTATAAAAAATATTATATGTAATTTTCAAACAATTTAATGGTAAAGAAACAGTTTATTTAAATTCATTTAGCACTTTCAATTATGTAGCAATCCTCATCAACTGTAAATCAATTACAAATTTTGATGTTACATAAATTTCCATAAGCCATTTATGGCCATATTTGCAACTTGCCTATTAATAACATTATATTTATCTATTAAGATTGCTTCTTTAATTTTCCTCTTTTTATGATTTCTTTCTTCCATTAATATTTTTGTTTTATTAATATCAAATATAAACTTATAATTGCAATACTTTTTATGGTCAAAGAACACTGAAGCTGTATTTACAGTATTTTTAATCTGATTATATAATAATTGATGCTTCTTTAATCTTTTTTCCACCGAACATCTCAATTCACTGATATATGATTTTTTACATCCACATAAGATTTGATAAATTATATTGCTTCTTTGCATTTAGGAATTACACTCTTAGAATTATTAATCAACCTATTAATATTTGGAGGAACACAAAATGAAATATTATACTTATCTTTAAATATATTCCTAATTAATCTGGATTGAATGTTGTCTACAAATGGCACAGATACTCATAAGAAAAGTATTTGTAATATAAACTTGGATAATAAAAAATGGATATCTGTGCCATTTATGGATAACATTCAATCCAAATTAATTAGGAATATATTTAAAGATAAGTATAATATTTCATTTTGTGTTCCTCTGATTAATAATTCTAAAAGTGTAATTCCTAAAATTCAAAGAAGCAATATAATTTATCACAAAATGCAAAGAAGCAATATAATTTATCAAATCTTATGTGGATGCAAAAAATCATATATCGGTGAATCGAGATGTTCTGTGGATTTGATTAAAAATATTGTAAATAACCAATTTAATGCAGCTTCAGTGTTCTTTGATCCTGAAAAATCTTGCAATTATAAGTTTACAACTTGATATTAATGAAAAAATATTAATGGAAGAAAGAAATAATAAAAAGAGGAAAATTAAAGAAGCAATCGTAATAGGTAAATATAAAGATAATTTTGTTAATAGGCAAGTTGCAAATATAGTCATATACAGCTTATGGAAATTTACGTAACATCAAAATTCGTATTGATTTACAGTTGATGAGAATTACTATGTAACTGAAAGTGCTAAATGAATTTAAATATAGTTTTTTACCATTAAATTATTTGAAAATTACATATATATTGTAACGAAATAAGTATATGTTATTACATCACTTTCAAATAAAAGTGGAAAAAATATAACCTCAGGTAGAAATATATATATAAAAATGAGAGAATTTAATAATTTTATTTAAATTAATATATATAATGCACAGATGGCAAACTAATTATATAATTATTTAAAGTTTAAAATCTAAAAACAAGATTGTTTTAATATAAAAGAATAAAAAAAAAGTTAATTAGTTATTTTTAATCTTAGGATGGAAATGATTTTCTATATTGACGTAGCCAACAGACACTTGGGCATAAAGTTATTAGATAAGAGATAAACTAAAAAATAATTTTGAGTTCCCATTCTAAAAAAAACTGACCAATTACAAAGGAAATAAACACATGGTCCACAGAAAAAAGTCATCATTGCCAATAAAAACAGCACCAAGCCAGGCAAGATCAATCCTGGAATTTGATGATAAGAATTCAAAAAGATATAAAAAGAAAACTTTGAAGCTGAGATTTAGATTGCTCTTGCTGATTGCATATTATTTAAATATATTTATAAGTATATTGTGGATTACCAAAATGTAGGGGTTTGCACTGGCTGAGGCGGTCTCCATAGTATGATAGTTCCTGGAAACTGGCCAGCAACAAACTTTTCTCCATCTAGAACAATATGAAATAGAAAGAATTTTGAATTGTGTCAAGAACTGCAAAAACAGAATTTACTTACAGCATTGGAAAGTATAAACTTTTGTTTTAAATGAAATATGAACATTAATATGAACTTTTTTAAGTAGTAATTTTAAACGTCATTTAATTTTAAAAGAAATCTTTCATCTGACTAAAAATTTCAATTATTTATTATATTTTTATATAGGTGTTTGATATAATTTCAATTCTCGTAAATTTCTTTTAAATTAATAATTTAAATTAAGCATAAATGGACACATAGATTCATAAGATTATGTTAGTTTAAGGTGTTTTAATTTTGGGTTAATTGTTTTGTAGTTAAATCGATTCTGGTGGATAGATGTATGGATGTTTTATGTCAATGCAATATGAGTAGATGCATTGGATATTCATTCCCTTGTACTGTGTTAGCATACAGGGCATAACACCCACCTGAACATATGGCCCAAAAGTGTAGTCATCATATTATCAATGGTTGAAGACATATTTCCTACACCATTGATTTTCTTACTCTCTGGTTGGAACTGTAAGCTCATGAAGACTGCTATTCTCATTTACAAAGCATCTCACATATATTTCAAATAATTTCATTTTTGTGTATCACCAATTGGGCAGTGAATCATTCCTGTCTGTTGGTGAAATTTATTAATGATCATATGGAGGATGCTCATTCCTTCCCACCATGATTCTTTATTTCTCAAATGATGTCATGCTGCAGATGTAAATTTCTGTTAGCATGGTTGTGTTTTGCTAATAATCTCATTTTGCATTGATCACATTGATATATCAGTAAGCTAGCATTGGTTTAAATGTGAGATTTTAGCCTAAGGTTAAAAGGAATTGGGTTGGTTATATGCGTAATCTATGTAGCATATTCACAGTTAATAAAGTATTAAAATTGTATTAAATCTATTAAATGCTTCCATTTGTGCATATAATTCAAATCAAATATGTTCACTATTCATTTAATTTTCAGAATTTTCTTTTTAATGTACGTGTACATAATAATAAAATATTTTGTTTAATTAAATTTTGACAGTAACTCATTTTATATATTTTATTAATATTTAAATTAAGAATTAGAAATTTTAAATATTCAGAGTAATATTTTAAGCTCAGATTTTCCCTAAATTAGTCACTGGGGCTTTTGGTTCGATAAAAGAGTAACCTCTCCCGTGCGTATCTGCCTACTATATAAATTTTCTAGGTTCCAATAGCCTAGTAGTGCCCTGGTATGCAATTGGATTAGGGAGGTTACATCAACTGTTATCACACACACACATATATGTATATACACACACACTAAAATCATAAAGCCAAACTAGTCAATGAAATAATCAAAATTACCCCAAATTCACAACTCAAACAGGATAGCCAAAAATACTCTAAAACACAACCAATGATTTCACTGCTATAAGCAGACTTCTCAAGTGTAAAGTACTAGAAAATAACAACATATTTTAAACTAAACATTATCCAGAATTCTACTTATATCCCATTTATTTTTAATATTAAAACAAATGAAATAAAATGAAAAATTAAAGAATCTTTATAATTAAAAATGTATGATTTTGAAGCAATTAACTTATTTAAAAGTTCTTTTAATATTAAGGGTATATGGGATGCAAGTGGATCTGTGGGTACAATGCTATAAGGATATTTGGATAAGTCTTTCAGTGTGTAAAAAACTGGAGTTCAATCTTCATCATGCCTAAATTTCTTCATCTGAGTTGGTTGGATCAGGTTGCAGTCATCTGTTCAGATTGTCTCTACTGTTAATTCAATGAAATATTCTTGTTTTCTTTAAACTAATATTAATCTTTCTTTTCTTCCATGCTTTCTTTCATGAATTATGTCTATTATTTTTCATAATAGCCCTATTTTTTATATTAGTTTTATGTCTCATTTTTTGTAATTTTTTATTTTGAAAATTGGAGGAACCAAATCCCCTTTCCTCTTAATCCTCCTTGGGTTTGTTATATCAACAATTCTATTATCAAACATTTCTTTTGTTATTGTAAATAATTATCTGATTTACTTTATAAGTTATATTTAATAATTATTAACATTTGACCATTTAACAGAGAACCAGCAGTCAATGCTTTTAATTGTAATATCTGATTTTAAACAAAATTAGTATAGGTCTGTTTGGTATTTATTCTGTATATTACTTGATTTTATAATTTTCATATTATTTCTTCTTTTACCATATTGTATATTCTCTCAATTCTTTTCTTTCATTATACAACTTTTTTTGATTCATTATTTCCATATACTTTTGTTTATTTTCTATCTTTTCCACCAATTGTTTTGATCTATTCATCTTTTGATCTAATTCTCAGCTTTCCCTAGAATTACATCCTGCACTATATGTATAACAATTGTTTTTTATCCTGTTGTTTCTTATCCTCTTCAATTATTTGAGTTATATTATAATCTTCATAAACACCTTCTTTCTTGTAATCATCTCCATTATGTTAACTGCTTTCCTCAATTTTATTTTGCAGTACTTCTTCTGCTCTCTAATTGCTTTTTTATTTTTCTAAGCAGCCTTTTATATGCTCTCTGACTTTTTTCTCTTTGTTGATGGCTTTTTGCAGTTTCCTTAAATAGCATTAGACTTTGATGACTGATATTTTTCTATCTTTTCAACAGCATTTTACTTTCTTTTGATTTCTTCTTATAATCCTCTTCTCTTTGTTCTTTTGTATTTTGTTATCATCTTTTTGTTCTGCTCTTTTTTCAATATCTTTCAATTTCTTTACCTGCATCTGAGTTTCTTTTGCTTTCTTTCTATCCTTATCTTTTTGTTTTTTCATTCTCTGAGCATTTCTTTAAATATTTTCACAATCAGGGAAATAGGGCCATGTTCTCAGTTTTCTGGATTTCTTCAATTGATTGCTGATTTATATCTTGATCATGTTTTTTCCATTTTTTAAAATTTTGCTCTTGTGAGAATATGAGTGTCTACATTAAAACTATTTTTAAAAATTGTATTGAATTACTTTTACCAAAATGAATATAAACTAATTTTAATTACCTTTAAACTTTAAGAAATAATATTAACTTTTAAAATATGATTTCAAAAAATAAGCCTTATGGCATACATGCAACCTTTCATTTTTACTTAATAATATTACCTCTAAACTGCCTTTGTTTAAACTTGACAGTCACAATAACTGACTTTACTTTTCTACTTTAATTTATTTCCTCTTATTTTATTCTCCAATTTATCTTGCTCGTGCATACTGTGTCATTATTTTTTAAGTACATGTTTGTACATAAAATAAAATTTATATAATAAACTTGCTCAAAATCTTTTCCAGAGATTGAACCAATATCTGACAGCAAAAGAATGAATTGTGAAATGCAATTCTAGGAAAAATAAAGAATTCTACCACCAGATTATAAGTACACAATACATCATAAACAATAAGAGAGCTATCTTACATCATAAACAATAAGAGAGCTATCTTAATTTAAACACTATGAGCTATTTACATCCCTAAATAAAAATCATAAATGCAAAAATCTTTGCAATGTCCTTTTTCTTTGAGTCTTCAAGGTTAGTAAATACAAAACTTTAAAAAGATGCCCTGCTTATCTTTTTTGAGACTTGCAGGTTGGTGTTCATGACACAGGAGTATGTTAATTGACTGTAATATATAACTGGAAATATCAAAACATGAAAGTGAGTTGATATAGGATTGCGATAAAACACTCCATGGAGTTACATAAAACATAATGGTAAAAACAAGGAGTAATATTGGTGATTACAATCATCATCATCCCCATAGAATAAATGGAATACAGTGAATAAAAGCAGAATAAAATATAAGTATTAATTATATTTATAATAATAAGCTACATCACCACCATTAAACAGAAATAATCAATAGTCATCTTGTTAAAAGAGATGCAATAGCTCAATGCCAATCTTAGAGCATAATATACAACAAGTACACATACTTAAATGCTACTAAACTATAATAAAAAATAATGTTGGAATCCTTATACATGCTATATAGGCCTATTATAAACTAATTTCTAATCTCTAAATAGAAAATAAAGTGTAGTGATCTTGACTGCACCTTCTGGAATATTGATTGGATGTTCAAATACAAATATAAAAAATAATCATTATCACTCTAAAATTAGCTCAAGATTGCAAGGACCCTAAGGATTGTGCATGTGAACAAGAGAAAATATAAATGTATCTCTTTAATTTCACTTAATTTACATAGTTTTACAGGAATAATTTATGAATCAATTAAAACACTATGCTATAACAAAATCAAGTTACCACATTGCCACTTCATGAAAAAGATAGCTGGAGGAATAAGAGATAAAAACACTAATAATTTTTTTTAACAATTATTTAATGAAATTATGTAATAAATTCAAAAAGATATGACAATATAATAATTCCAAATGTAATACATTTTTAAATAAAAAAAATAAAATTTTATATAGCAAAATCAATTGATTTTTATTATATTAATTAATCATTATTTTCTGGTTTACTTCACTCTTTTAACAATTAAATATTAGAACAATATTTCATAAATAAGAGAGGATAATTTTAAATTAGCTAAAAACCCCTTTCTCTTTTTTTGATAATGGAAATGTCCTATACAATTACATTTCATAGAAAAAATGAGATAAAGAAAAAATATGTAAAAAAACACTTAATTTTTTTTCATTATTACCAGTTATTACTTCCATTAAAAGTTATTTGTAAATGTAGATGTGAAACTCTACAATACTTTTGTATCATGGATTTTTTTCTTTTGAGTTCTTTTTGGTAGCTATAATTTTTAGTTTTCTTTCATGCTAGTTTTTCTTTTTGTATCCTTCAAATGTTGAGTTTAAATAATCTTGTTTTGTAAAAGTTCTATTAACTTTTTATTTTGTAGGTTCAAATTTTCATTATAAACTCCAATTATACAGATTTCCAGGGTAAATAAATGTTTAGATTTATCAATTTTACAATATAATAATTTTCAGGTTAGTATAGGCTAAAATTATTCATTTTCCCAATAATTTGCAGATCAGGTTCATAGTCTGAGACAGTCATGTTTTTTTATATGGAAATACAAAACCTGTTACAGATTTTTCTAAAGGTATTCTACATTTTTTTAGTGAACAGGCTACAGGTAAGGTTTAAAACTCAGCTTCTAGCTAAAGATTAGCACATAATGTTTTTTACATTCCATTTTAAACCCATTTTTAAAAACTAATAGCAAGGTTAGTCTTGCTTCAAACTAAAACTTAACTTCTCAATCTTTTTTTCACAGATGAACTTCTGCTATTGTTTTTTTAACAGTTGCATCAATAATGATTGTTCTTCACAAAATAGTGAGATCTACTGCTTTAACCAACTTCCTATCTTATTTTTTTTGGATCAATCCTCACCTTATCTCAGAGATGACTGCATTAAACAATGACCAATTGAATCTATTTTTGCTAAAAAGTTATTTCCCCCATTTTAATCAATTAATTACAAAAAAATTAAAATAATTATTGAAATTCCTTTATAGTTATTTTTTTAACTTTCTTAATTTGAACAACACTGTCTTTTGTTTTAGAAAGCTAAAGAAAAAAAACTTTAATTAAAAACTGTATTTCTTATCAAAATGTTAAATTTTTAAATTTTGTTATTTATTTCTCTTATTGTTTTTTTTAATGAAAACTAATCAATAAATTCCCCCAAAAAGAGAATTAAAAAATATTTATTTTATTATTTTTTTAAATATCTTTTTTTTCTTTTTTACAACTTACTCTTAAAAAATTATAAATATTCACATTATTATTTTAAAAATGTTTGGAATTTTCATATTATCATTTAAGAAATGTATTACCTTTAAATAAGTTAATATTTGTTAAAATAAAAAAAAATAATTTTTTTTATTTCCCACTCTAAATTTACTATAATTTAATAAGGTTATAATATCTAACATGGACAGAATTGTCCACTGACAATAATATATATATATAATGTTGAATAATATATATATGTCAGTTATTACAGAATTGTCCACTGACAATAATATATATATATAATGTTGAATAATAACTGTGCAATGTAAACAATTTTTTACTTGAAAATGTTTTTAGCTTAGAGTGGAATATTTGTTATAGTATAATTTAATGTCTTTACAATTTTTAGTTTTCAATATTGTTAAAGTGAATCAAAACAGAAAAGACAAAGAGAAAAGTATTAGTTAAAAAATTAAATATTTCTTTTGATTTTATATAGACTTTTGTAACATGTATCATAATATATCTATGTACACAAGAGTTTATGGCATAATGATTCATCAATGCATTTTCAGTGCCCATGACATAGGGTTCAAACTTTAAACTTCTAAATTTTTTCAGGTTTCAAACAGGATTAGGATTTTTCTTTCAAGTAGCTAGTAAATGAGAACCTAGTTATTTTGAGTTGGAAGTTACAGCAAAAAAACACAATTTTCAAATATTTCCATATAGAAATTAAAAAACTTTGTATAATGCTTTTTCTTCACTATTCTTATTTGAAGGGCTTTACTCTGATCAGGTTATTACATGGCTGTTTTAATATTAACAGATTTTGAAAGTCTATTTATTCCAAAAATCCAAATTATGTAAGTTTATTTTATTCTTTGTAGATCATTTTTATTCTTTTTTTCTTAAGACACTATTTGCATTTTGAAAATATTTTTCAAAGTGCAGAATAAAATATTGGTGATTTAATCCTTAGTTAGGAGAAGTAGATTAATCAAAGTGTTTATGTATAAGATTTTTTTCTTATTATAAAATGAAACTTTTAAAATTTTGTCACAGTTTTTTCCCCACAATCTATTTATATTTGTGCTTTTACAAGCAATTTAATTTAAAAACAAATTTTTCCATTTTTAACAAAAACAATAATCTTCCTTTAAAAATGTAATTACATTAGAAAAGAGGAATAATTCAGTAATATAGAGATTGCTTTTTTCTCATTTTGTTTCTTTAATAATAGATAAAAATTATTTGGAAAAATAACCATCAACAAAATAATATGAAAGATATCTGTTGTTGACAATGTATAGTGAAAATAAACTTAATTAATACAATAAATAGAAATACACTTTATTTTTTGGATCATTAAAGTTGGATTAAAAAATGAGATTTATTAAGATTTCTATTTGAAATATAGATTTATATGGAATAGAGAATTAGACAATTAGAAAAAGAAAGGCAAAAAGAAAGAATGATTTTGATATGTGAATTTGGAGACATATATAAAATAAGTTGAAAGTTTAAAATTAATAATGTTGAAAATTTGAATAGTGTAAATAAAAATGATTAAAATTTGAGAGAATTATAAAGTAAAAAACAAGAATTGGATTAAGAATGTATACAAAAAAGAAATATTAATTTGGATCAAATTTTGTTTCAAGGTATAATATTTCTTATGTCTCTTATAAAAGTTGAACATCAGAAACAAGAATAGAAAATATGTTGAGGTTTTTGAATTATGGTGTTCGTAAAAAATGAAACAAATAAGCAAACAATTATGCTAAAATTTTGAACACATAATTCCATCAACTATTGTTATTAAAAAAGTATGTAATTGGAAAGTTGAAAATGAAAAATAAAATATGACTATTGTTATAATAGGTTTGTTATCACAATAATTAATATAATAGTCTGAAGACCAAATATGAGATTGGACATTCTACAGAAATACTGCTTTATATAATCATCAAGAACCATTTTGCCTTGATAATTTTATTGATAATGTTCGTGGGAAGATATATAGAAAGTAAAAGAAAATGGCAATAAAAAAAAATTGGCTGATCGATTTAAAGAAAGTATTAATGTTTGAAGACAAGAGCAAAGCATAGAAAGGCTAAAAACAAACAAAAAAAAGAGCCATTTAGTAGAATGAAAGTAATAAAAAAAATTTCTTTTTTGTTTTTATGCAATGATAAAATGAAAATATATTGTTAGAATGTATATACACTCATTCACACAGTAAAACTAAAACTTTAAAAATGAAAATGAGAATAAATATGCAAGTTAAAAACAAACTGCAAAGTATATTAATTCTTTAAAATATTTAAAGAGTTCGTTGATATAAAGGTAGTGAAAAAACAATTGGTAATGCCACTTTTACTAATTCACAAAATAATCTTAATTAATATTATAATGATATAAAAGACTACTAAAGTTTATAATGTAACTCTGAATATTGAGTGCTAAATTTGGCAAGCAATAAAAAACTTACTATCACCACTCGTTCCTCATACTCTGTTGATAAGTAAATATTTTGACCAGAATAAATATATGTAGTATACTACATAAAAGAGAATACCCAGAGTATTTTGAAAATTACAAAAAATGAATAAAAAAATTAAATAATTTTCTAGGAGAGTATTTTTTTTTGTACAAAATAAAAACTTAGATTATTAAAAAAGACAAACAAATCAAACTGAGTCTAGTTTTTGAAAATACTGTTAAAACTATACCATGAATAAATTAAAAAGACAAATTCAATTGGATAAATATATAATATTTGAGATAACAGACCCATGCCACTATACAATAAATATTTTTAAATATTTTATATATTAGCAAAAGACAATAATTAACAAGAAACGAGTATCCATCAATTTTTGTATCTCATTTATTAATATAGATGTTTGTCTAAAATACTTTGGCTAGAAAGAATAAATATTTAATTCAATCTTACAATGCATCTACATATCTTTCAAATTTCTTTCTTTTAATAGTTGAAATGGTTGAGAATATTTTTAATTTAAATATTATGAACAACAATTCAAACTATTGAAAATATGTAATAGAATACCCCCAGTATTTTAAGATATGATATTAAAAATTAAGATTTGTTTTCATTTGTATGAATTATTGCTGACAATGTTTAATTAAATTAAAACAACTCTCAGGTATGTCTATCATTGAAATAAATCAATTTGAAACACATACTATTGATTTAAATATTCATTCTTTCTAACCAAAGTGTTTTAGGAAAATCTCTATATTAATAAGTGAGGCACAAGAATAGACAGCTGTTCTCTAATTATTAATCATTGGGTTATGCTAGGAAAGAGAGTAGTTTAAAATATTTATTGTACAGTGGTACGAGTCTTAATCTCAAACCATATATATTATTCACTGGAACCACTTATAAAATAGTGCAATCATTACAATTAAAATAAAATATACATAAAGTTAAATATGAATGTGTATAAACTAATCAGTGAATCACATGTAGGAAAGCATACGTCACACTCCTTTTCTTTATTTGAAATCTTGTGATGCTGTTTTTAAATCATTTTTTGTAGCAAACTCTTTTCTGAAAAACTTTAAAACTATATCCAATTATTTTTTTGCTGATTTCCTTTGTATTCTATCCTCAAACCATATTATTCCAATAAATACCATGTTTAAGACCACTATATAAAACCTTTTCTTTTCTTAGCAATTGTTTACTTTATATGCCCAATTAACTGAAGATGTGAACTTGAAATTGTAGATTTAATATAATAATCATATCTCACAACATGAATAATTTTAAATGAACATTTCAGTGTTTTAGGATGTTCATGTTTCTCTTCTATATAAAAGAAATTTGACAAAATAATAATTCTGTATATAAGTAATTTAATAGAAGTAGCTACATTATTATGATAAAATACCATAAGTTGCTAATTATAGTAGCAGCTCTTTGGCATTTGTACTGCACTTCATCATCCAAGCATGACTTGCTAGCTAAAAAAATATCTACAATTTTAAATTTAAAGTTATCCAAAACAAAAATTGCTGAAGATGTATTTTATTAAATCTGGCTGACAAAATGATTTTAAAAAAATATTATTGGTAAACCAAAGTCTATAAAAGTTTCATTAAAAAAATTAAAAACAGTTTAATTATCATTGTCTGAATTGGAAAATATAATAATTTGAGAATGAAAAAAAAAATTTGTTTTGCTTTTATTTAGATTAAAATCACAATGAATCACTAATAACTTGCATGTTACTGGAAAGAATGTCTACCATAAAATTAATGACATTATTATTTGTATAATAATGGTATTCTATAATAATTATTGCAGTCTTTTATATAACTTTATTTTTATAAATAACAAACACAAAAGAAATTTTAATGCATTTCTGAATAGTTTTGAAATAATCATACAATCATTATATTGTAAAACTTTTCTAGGAAATCTATAAATTTCACAATATTTTTAAGATTACAAAGCACTCATTATCTCTGACAGAATCAGAATAAATTGATGGAAGATATATATAATTAAAAATAGTAATATGAAATACTTCTTCATAAGATAATTAAAACAATACTTTCATTTATTCAGAATATCATATTGTATAAAAATTGCCAATCACTGATTGAATAAAATTGTTTTTCCAGCTCCATATACTATTTTTATTACTTAAAAAAAAATATAAAAAGATCATGATCAATAGACCCTGATTACAATTTTTGCAGTTTTAATTCATTAATTATTATTCTTTATCTTGCTATGAAAGTTCACATTCATTTTGTTGTTCTCCCAAGCAGCAAATGCTAGTAATTTTAAAAAATCAAGTTATTAGTGATTTTATAATACAATTATTGTCATAAATCCAGTGATAACATTTTTTTTAATAGTAAACCCAATAATAAATCTACTTATATTACTGATACAGTTTCACCAAAACTTCATTTCATATATTGTGTTTATAATCTTTTTCTTTATTATGACTTATTATTATCTATCTTACTTTAATTTTAGATTAACCTAACTGTATCATACAAAATGTTTAGATTAAATACATTTTACCTTTTTTTAATTATAACAATTAATTTTTTTCTTTAACCAATTCCCTCTTGCAATTTAAATTCTTTTTTTTTTTTGTAATTCTTCAATTTCTCTACATTCCTGTTGTAACTACACTCATCTAGACTTATTAATTTATGTATCAGTTTATTGTTAAGTAAAATTAAAGAGGTGTGCTTTATTACAAATGACAATTGTGCAATAAACTGGAAAGAATCGTGCTTTGCAATCTCCAGAAAATGGTCGTTATAAAATTTGCATAAATTTTACATAAACCACAGCTAAACTTCAGTTAAAAGTAGGCTATGATTATGGAGACTCAAGGTCTCTGAAAGTGCTTAGCCATATAACTTTTTAATAAGATTGAGACAAGCTTCACTTTTTTGCATAAAGTGCAATCTAAATTACTATATAAGTTTACCTTCAGTAGTATGTATATCCATGCATTATCATTTTTCTACCATTTTATTAATTATCTCACTACTAATATAATATGCTCTTTTAGATCTTTTTATAATTTAATGTGATCCTTCTGATTTTTAAAAATTTTTCATGAAACAATTCCCACTTATTATTTAATCTTTTATCTATATTTATTTTCTTATTAAAAGAAACTGTTTTAATATCAACTTCCAAATTTGTAATTGAAAAGTACTTTTTAAAAAATTTTCTTAAATAAAACACTCGATTCTGCCACTATTAAGTATTAATGAGAATGACTATAAATTATAGAATATGTAAGAGCAGCTTAATACCCTTTCTTATCTACTTTAAAACAATACTTAATTAAATTAAAATCACTTTTTATCATCTGAAAATTTTAACGTGTAGATTCTTTTTTTATAATTTTTAAATCATATATTTATTATTATGTTATTTTTTATACAAAACATCTATCTTTCCTTCTATTATTTGTTGCTTGTATCTCTCAATTTGTTACAATAATTTATTACCTATTTCCCATCTTTTTATAGCATGCCAATCTCTGGTACATTCTGTAACTAATATTTTTTTAATTTCGGTATACATATTTTATACTTTAGTTGTTATTAATTCTAGATCTCTTGGAAGTTCTTTTAGCCTACTGCTAAAAACCTATTATTTTTAAAATATTAATTTAAAAACTTTTTTGTTTTTTGAACTAAAACACTACATATATCATTATATCTATTTCTATAGATGAAAAACAATAAACTTTTTGGACCTCTTCATTACCTAGTAGACACATTATTTACCTCAAATTATGAAATCCTATTAAGTTCAATGTTTTTCTGTTAATATCTGACAAATTCTTTGCTTGCTCTTTTTCAATTCTAACATTTGAACAATTTATTCTTATACTATATTGTCTAATTATAACAGAGGCAAAACTTTCCATCAATAATGCCACCCAATACAAGCCAGAGTAATCAATGGATGCAAGAAGGTTTGTGCATAAAATCCCTATTTAGTGCCAATTCATCCAATATGTCTAGACTAGTTTCTAGCTTATGACTTCCCACAAGCTAGAAACTAATTTGGGGATATTGGATGAATAGGCACTAGATAGAAATTTTATGCATAAACCTTTGTGCATTCATTAAATATTCTGGCTTGCACTAGCTGGAAATACTGTATGGGGTTTTTTGCCTCTGTTAAGCATAAGGAATGGTAATCATGTAATGTTTAGTTGCTTACTATTACTTAATTCAGATGTCTGCTGATATACTGTAAAGATTGAATTTATAATATCAATCCTGAAAATAATCCTTTTGTTGGAGATAATTTTTCATTTGATTTCTCCAATAAATTCATTTACATATTTTAAACTGACCCCCTATATAATCCAGTTTAGCTGTCTTTTAAATTGTCCTACATAAACTAAACAATTTTTTAAAATTTAAAATTATTTAATGCTTATATGTTTAATATACTATATTTTATTAATTATTGCAATATTATCTTTTTCTTAGATGTATTTTAATTTTTATTACAATGTTTTGACAATTTTTCAGTCTTTTTCAGAATTATACACATATGCCAATATATTGTTTTAATGTTTTATAAGGTAAAATAATATATTGTCATTTACATACAGAATACAACTACTAGTTAATTAAACTATTGAAAGAAAACTAAAAATAATTCGAGAGAAATATAAAAGTAATCTTAAGATGATAATTTTGTGAGATAATATTCACTGTAAATAGAGAAAACAATGATATATTTTTCCAATCACATCACTAATGAAAACAGTCATTTTTTCTCATGTGTCATAGCATCAGCTGGGAAGTGAACCCGCTAACCCGGGACAACTGCTTGTAAAGCAGCCGTCACTGACCTCTTGACCACCAATGCTTGACATGTCATTATCTAATATATTACAATGAGCCTGTGAAAGCCATTAGAGACTAAATAATGATTACTTTTAAAAAAGAAAAATTGATGAAATTCAGCAATTTATTTTGTTAGGTCTAAAAGAAGATATCAAATACTTAAGTTTAGTTAGAAGACATATAAAACAAAATATAAAATACTTCATAAACTTGAATTCTTCCAATAGTCACTGTCTCTATCTTCAGTGACTAAATATTTTTTTGTATAATTGTCTGTGAGTAGAAATTGAGATTACTGCTATCTATAGCAAATATAAAGATCTGAAAATGTATTAGTAGCTGAATTAATTAAAATATTGTGTAGATTTAGATAATGATAAATTTTTATTATTCTTCGAATAATTCTCATTTTGAATCACTTTTGAGCAAAATAAATAAAATAATGAAATAAATAAACATTGAATACTTAAAAAGGATTTGAAAGTCAGAGTATTAAGCAGCTGTGATTTGGAGAGACAAATATGAATGAAGTTTGGAAATATTTTTCAGATAACTTCAAGTAAATATTTTTTTCAGGTAGAGGCAGTTGCCAACAATTATCCCACATAACTACCTAATATTAGTTCCCGAAAAAACATTTAGCTATTTTTTAAATAAAACATGCTCTCAGTATCAGAAGCATAAAATCTCTTCACTAATAATGAATTACTGCAGCATATTTGTTTTATAGTGTGATTTTTGTCATTCAAGCTTTTTAATAAAAGTTAATAACAAAATTAAAGCATTGGCTCAGTGCTTATAGAAGCATGAGACCTCCACACACCTGTGGTGAAGGCTGCATTATAATGCAATTACACTTTTTGTTTACACAATCAGAACATCAATCAATATTTACCTGATCAAAATCAATCTTAATCATTACTTTCAAACTAATAACAGCAATTTATTCTTTTACTGATGAATAATGGGTAAATAGCTGTTATTAACTATCTATGATTTAGGTACATAAAAAAAAAATTTGTAGCCTGTTTATGATTTTAAAATTTTCTAAAGATTTACATCATGGCATGTAGATAGATAGCTAAAGCACTATGATAATAAATCTTTAAACTTCTTTAACTGGATATTTACTTATTAGCCAGATGGCAAGATAGTTTAGATATCCATGGCATATCTAAACATACATAGAGTTTCTTAAAACATTTTAATTTTTTAAAAAAGATTTCATTTTTAACCATACTTAAATTGCAGTTGTAAGATTGCAGCTACCATATCTTAAGTCCTTAAATTACTAATAATTAGAATGCCAATGACTTAGGATATAATCAAATAGATGAGTGCTGATGCACTAATTTAAAAAACTGTGGTTATTGAGCCAAATTTTTATCATTATTTTTATACCTTTAAAGATCACTATTTTAAAATCATATTTTTAAATTTAATAATCAGAATTTTCTTCTTAAATTGTTGATACGTGATTAAAAAAAGTTACATCTACATAAAATACCTGATGAAATCGATTTAGTCCGTTCTTCAGAAATTCTCTAAGATCACTTTTCCCATCCCAAATGCCACAATTTGGTATTTGTTTCTTTTGAAATGCAAACAAAATTTTACATCTGCATGCTGCTGACAAATATTTATAACTGCGAATTTTATCAATTTTTCGTTTTATTAATACCTTTTTTTTTTCTACACACACGATAAAATCTTTGAATTTGTTTCTAAGTTGCCTTAGCTACAGAATACAGAAGTACATTTTTATTTTATGACCTAATAATAAATAAATCATTTAAATTCATATACACAAATAATTAATTTATGTAGCAACAACATTTTTCAGTAAATCGATTTATTTAAAATAATATTTAGAATGAATATCTTAACAATAGATAAATTAGCATAGGTAAAATAATTTTTCTAGTTGAACAATAGTTACTACCCACCATATTTTCTTTCCTTTTTTTTATATTAGAGATTACCAAATAAAAGATAATTTATTCGTAAACAATTAACTCTGTTATATAAGATTTAAGATTTTTTAAAAAAAGAATTATAAATATTTTTTCCTTCTTAATAAAATGTGTCTATATGTATAGGTGTAAAAATAGAGCGGTTTTCTAAATAGCTCACTGCAAGACAGGATATGTCCAGCGGAACATTTTAAAGTCACAGTACAGCATAAAAGAAGGCATTACTTTTAGGCTTTCTAATTGCCAAATGATAAAGATTTGAGAGGTGAATGCACCCAAGTTAAGAATAACTGGACATTTAATTATTAATCAATATTAAATAATTAGCTTGATTAATTAACTAGTCAAAGAAAATTTCTAATTCTAATTAAAAGTTGAAAATGTTTAATTTGATTTAAACTTCAGAATGCGTTGAAATTGATTGTTTCTATAACTTCTCTTTCAAAATGCTATCAGTATATTCCTCTTTAAGTCTGCAAAAAGACATGGATTTATAATAAAATTTAAATGCTAAATTTTATAATGATTATAGTTGAATAGCACTAATCTATAGCTGAGGACAACAATTAACAATTTCAAACTGTTGTCAAGGCAATCTCCTTTCAACAACAATTACTTACAAACCCATGTAGCTGATTGTTTCTATAACTTCTCTTTCAAAATGCTATCAGTATATTCCTCTTTAAGTCTGCAAAAAGACATGGATTTATAATAAAATTTAAATGCTAAATTTTATAATGATTATAGTTGAATAGCACTAATCTATAGCTGAGGACAACAGTTAACAATTTCAAACTGTTGTCAAGGCAATCTCCTTTCAACAATAATTACTTACAAACCCATGTAGCCTTGAGCATTACACTTATATATATATATATATATATATATATATTTAACCATTTATATATATATATATATATATATATATATATCAAATGGTTAAAGCATACAAAATATATAAATAACAAGATAACAGTAAAGCATAAAATAATATACAATTCTTCATAATAGAATATATTTATAAAATAAAATTAGTTTTCAATGAAAATAAAAGAGCAACCATTATCAATAAAAACAACTAATATTTAAATATGGTATGTAATTTATTTTAAAAATTCCTGTGATAGCTATGCATTATAGAACTTCATGCTATAGCAAATTTATTAATCAAATTTTACTTAAATCAATGAATATATATGATGATTTGTTTAATACATTTCAATTTTTCTCTTACTTGATGCTGCAAACTATTAGTTTGCTTCTGTTTCAGTGGTGCAAAGGTAATGTATTATTTTTATATGTACACTTTTCATTTTCTGTTATAAAAAACATTAAAATCTTTTGGATTTTCTAATTTTTACTTATTAAAAGTTCCAGTTTTAATCTCTTTATATGTATAGTTTATCTTCAAAATTTGATTGACAGGAATATTGAAAATATATGTATACTATAAATTAAATAAATAAAATAGAAATTTTTTTAAAAAATTCATTACTACTCCTATTACCACATATATCTATATTTTTATGTATTATAAATATGATTTTTTTACTATGTTTTACATAAGATTAGTGATTATTTTATAATTTAAAAAAATATTGTTTAATATTTAATTAGACGGAATCTTCTGAAAAAACATGTGTGATAAAATTTGTTAATAATAATAATGCTAAAAAAGTACAAATTTATAATATATAAAAAATGTAGAAAAATTTAATTTCAATATTTTCAATGTTTTAATTTATTTTAAAGAATTATATATTTTCAATATACATATATATTAAAAACCTGAAGAAGACATATATATAAAATGGATGAAATATTGAAAAATTAATAAACAAAAAGCCAAAAAAATCAAAAAGATTTCAGTGTTTTTGATATCAAAAATAGGCAACTATACATATAAAAATAATTATATATTATATATGTATGTAATATAAATGCATTATAATCATATAAATATTTATTAATTCTGAATAAAGACAAATCAAGATTAGCACTTGTTGGATGAAGATATCTCTCTCTCCAGTGATAAATACAAATTAAATTGCAATTTTTAACTTCTATCCAATAAAGTGTTTATTGATCATTATTGAATAGTTAAATTACATGGATTATGAACTGGCTATTTAAAATAAAATCCTAAATCTGCTTGTGACCTTAACAAAATTTCAAACTTTATTCAGATCATGAGATAATTTCTTTTATCTATCTTATCAATATATAATATAAATTATTAAAGTAAAACTCAGAGTGTAGACTTGCATAATTTTATTTTATCGCAGATTCATGACTAAGTAATGCCTAACAAAACTAGTTCCATATTTAGAGGCATATCAATACTTTATGATATATATGTTCAAATAAAAATTTTAAAACTCCCCATTATGCTGATCTTACGGTAAATATATATAATAGTAAACATTGGTTAAAATCAACTAATTCACTTTAGCTGAATGTAACAATTAATTTGTTTATTTTAAATATATGAACATAGTATATGAAGTACAATGCAACAGATTGTAATGCACAGAAGTATCCTGCAGGGAATCTTAACTAACATTGCCACAAGAATAATATAACATAAATACCTATATAAAATGGCTAAATTAAAAGAATCACAAAAAATAACATGGACACAATTTTGATTGACAGCATGCCAAACTGGTATGTATAGAATGGGAAAATAAAAAAATAAAGGAGGCTTGGTATATTGCAAATAATAACAAACTAATAACAGCCATTATAAAACAGCATACTAAAAAAATGAGCAAACAGTTTAAACTTTGTGGCTAATTGTTTTAAAATGCAAAATATAAAATGCACTAACATGCATGAGCACACAAAGCTGAAGACAAATAAAGAAATGTAAATGTATATATATATATATACACTTAATTATATGGCTAAGCACTTTCAGAGATCAGAGCCCTCATATTCATAGCCATCTTGTAAATAGACAAGAAATTGATTAGGAGCAATGTAAATTTATGCAAATGCGATAGTTACGTATTCCATTTCCTGGATATTTTGTAGCAAGAGTCTTTTCTATTTATGGCATTGCTATCTCTAGCGATAAAGTAAGCCTCTTTTATCTTTCTTTTGAGATCGTGCCACTCTCTGCAAACCACCACTGGATCTCTAGATTGGCAATCATGACTGGCTGAAGTGCAGTGCTATGCAAAAACTGAACTATAGGAAGTGTTCACCAGCTATGACTATGGTGTACAACACTGAAAAAATATAAACTGAATGGAAAA
Source organism: Epiperipatus broadwayi (assembly GCA_028023455.1). NCBI lineage: Eukaryota > Metazoa > Onychophora > Udeonychophora > Euonychophora > Peripatidae > Epiperipatus > Epiperipatus broadwayi. The sequence goes on from JAQFVV010000018.1 coordinate 12,744,553, forward strand.
TTGAAACCTTTAAAGGAAAAATAATTATACACTTTGTAAAGCATATCAACATATGTATGCAAAATTTATTATATACATACATAAACTTAGGATAACAACAGGATTTAAAATTCAAACATAATGAAATGACCTTCAATATAAGAGTTAATTGTGAATAACTAACAAGCAGTACCAAAATAATAGTGTTTTTACTGCCCTGAAGAATGTTTCCAGATAAATATAAAAGGCATAAAAAATATTTTTTTATATAGTTATAAATATTACAGATAATAATTCAGCAGATTGTAGGAATGCAATAGTGTTCCATTCAGTGTATTCAAATAAATATTTTTTCCAATATTATAAATCTCAGATAAATAGTTTGTATAATGTGTTGAAACTGACAACAATATTATATGTTTACTCATATGCTTTTAATAGTAATTCTATTCATCCTACTCTATAGTCATCTATTGTAAGCTTGAATGATTACTACTAACTACATGATATAGTACTATAACACTCCTCATTGTTAGATCAATTTCTGGGTTTTGTCTTCATCAGTGAAAATCCAGATTCAAATCTAGATCTTACATACTTATATATCTAAAACAAACTCTTATTATTTTATACTATTCAACTAAAGGCCTGAAATTTAAAAAAAAAAATCTCTCATTTTAAACCAAGGCTAATAAACTTTCATGTAAAGTTATATAGATCTGACAAGTAAATTTTTATATATTTTAGAGACTCCAGTTTTATGGCAAGTATAGATCATTCTAATGACTAGATATATAAGAGCTGGCTTGGATTCAAAATCGTATGGTGTTAGCTTTGAATCCATAGTCTGTATTGATAGAAAAAGTATAAAAATTATTCTGAAAATGATGATATAGCAATATATCATCTGGTATTCATTGAATAAATAGTTTTACAGTAGAGTCAAGAAAATGATGTGTAGAATTTAACTAATACAGATATGGAGTCAGCTATAAAAATAGATCAAGTGAAACTTTTAGTAATTAAATTATACACAAAATCAAAGTACTTAAAATTTTGTTTCATTTACATTAGTCTGCATTGATAGCAGCAATATAATTCACATCATTCTTTTGAGCTAATTATATAAACATGAATAGTCAACAATAACCTATGGCAAAATCATATTGATCTCCAGATTAATTTATGGTTACTGATTCCTCAGAAAATTGGTAATTTTGTATTATAACTGTAAAACATTTACTCCTATTACATTATTTAAGCTAACAGCCTAAATTTCTAAAGCACATTTTAGAAACAATTCATACTTCATCTGAAACACTGATTGTCTGTACCTATGTAAATAGTTTCCAAAGACATTCCTATATGACTTTATCTACTTAATTTCAACAACTATAATTTTTGATTAGTATAAAAAATGTTTGATGCATGTGTAATCCAGTGCTGCTAAATAGCAAAAAATTAAACATTTAAAAATGGCATTGTTAAACCCAGCATCTAATGAGTCCTCATATTTGCAATATATGATGTTAGATTCAAGAAAATAGAGTAAATTGCTGCTTTTAATGCAGATAATTTACAAATAGAATAATAATAAAGTAAGTGTAGTTATTAAATCTACAGTAGAGAAAATGTACTTGTTTGTTTTTGTTATTATGCAGACATTTAATATTTCTTCTTAATTTTCTACCACATTAAAATGCACAGACTAAATGACCACTTAAAATATGTTTTTTTAATCATTAAAATCAAGTTTAATGATATATATTGAATACATTCTTTCTTATAATGAATGATTTTTAATAAAAACATTTATAGCTTTAATATTTCAATAATAAACTTAACGACACATTTTATACACAGAGTCTAAATGTAAAACATACATGTACACCATACATTTTTGATTAAAAATGATATCTATATCATGTATAATATTTTTGATGATTCTTCCACTGATCTTATATTTAGATAGTCTGCCATTTTTTATTATGTTATCTTCACTATTAATAATTAAGTCTTTTTACTGGTACTGAAAAAGCCATCATTGCTAGTGATCTTCTGCCTTCCTTTTTATTACATATAAGTATCCATTGATATATACCCACACTATGTAAGAAGATTTTCCTCTTCTCTTGATCAATTACTCTGTATTTTGCCTAAGAATAGGTCATAAAAGATTATTGTGTAACAAACTGGGTTCCAGGCAATAAAACTTTCTGTTCATGATAGTTTTCACAACACTTCTTATATGAGAATAAAATTTAATAATGCTGTGATTTATAAAGTTTTGGAGCATTAGTGTTTTTTATAAACTTTTGATTATTCCATAAATATATTAAATCCAAAGACTTACAATGTTCCAATAAATAATAGAAATATTTTTTTATATTAAATGCTTTTATTGATTATGCACTAAAAAGAAATAAATAATTATTTTTTCAAACATAATTGGGTTTTTTAGATTTAGCTTGAAATAAAAGCATTGGGGGGGGGGGGTATCCAGAAATTAATGAAATCAATCCCTTGTTCTGAAAAATAGAAATGGACTTAATTAATTTTTGGATCCCCCCCCCCCACATTTATTTTATTTTAGTGCACAACCAATAAAAGCATTTAATAATTAAAAAATATTATCTCTATTATTTTTAGGTTTTTAGTATTGGCAAAGTAAATGAAAATGTAAAAGTATATTGTATTTTAAATTTATATATATATATATTGTAACGTTTATTTATATACGTTGCAAATATATTGGCATTTGGTAAAAGCTAAAAAAATAAAAGTAAATTTAGATTTTTTTTTTTGACTATAATTTTTTTTTTAAAAAAAATAACGTACAATGAAAGTTAAATTATTCTTTCGTATTTTTTTTAAATGTAATTAGAAATAAAAGTAGAATTGGAGAGAACAAAAGAATTCCAAAAGCAAGTAAAAAGATAAGCTAAAAGAAAAATATTTTAGCTAATTAAACATGGCCAAGAAACTTGATAAAAAAAATGAGAACTTAGTAATTGAAAAATGATAAAGACTGTATAAGATTATAAACACAAAACACCATGATAATAGCATGCACAGAAGTCGAAAACTGGAACTCTAGTATAAAAGGCAGAGGTCAGTTTGAAGAAGGTCTTGTTCGTTGGTTTCTCTAGTTGGTCTTGGATAAAAATAATATATCCAAGATCACTCTATGCTGAAGTAATTCGGCATGTCAGAGTGAACTGGAGCTTCTGAAGACATCGTGCCTGAAGATGTATACCAGAAAAGCTTTCGTGACTGACTAGGAGAATGGACCGCGAGATCAACTTATAATCAAAGGCCGTGAGCTCATTTTAACCCCGAAAAACTACGCATAGTTATCTTCAACTATTGTGAATTCACTAAAACTTACCGGTAAGTTATGCTTCATTATTCTGATTGTGACAAATTTAAGCGTTCGCAAACAATTCTTAAAAATATACGTATAAAAGGATCCCGATAGTGACTTTAATTTAACTGATCAAGAGACTCTTATTTAATCAAGAACTTTTTAATTGTTTAACTGTTATTATTTTTTATTAATATTTCACATCTGAATTAAATGTGTTCTCTCCAATTTATTTGATAAATAATTGCCTTTCAAATTTTATTTTTTAATCTATTAGAATAAAAAATATTTCTAATACCAATTTTCATTTCTGCGTTATTAATAATAGTTATTATTTTTTATTATTAAATTTATTATTAGTTTAAGAAGATTTAAAACGTAATTTACCTTTGCCAATATGCTTGAATAAGCCCAGGAATAATAATCTCAAAAAATAATTCTCATTACGGTATGACGCAATACCGATTAGTTTAAAAGTATTTTTCTTTTTTTTATTCGTGAGATGTTATTTGACTATTTCAGTGGTCTCTTTAGAATAAAAGGACCTGGCACCCATATTAAATAAATTAAAAGCTGATTTCATCAATAGCATAATTCTCAACAATTAATAGGCCAAGTTGATCAGAAAATATAGCTATGTTTTTAGAATAGAAATACAACTTTCTTCTTTTTGACATAGCTTGATCAACTCGCGCGGTTTATATTAGCATTTAGAGGCCTAGCAAAACGAAAAATGTTACAATATATATATATAATATTATTACATATATATATGTAATAATATTATATATCAATCTCTGTATTTTGTTGAAGCAATATACATAATTTTATAATTAAATATTAGTAAATACAGTGATCAAAAATTTTGAAAAGTACAAAAAATATAATCATTACTTAGGAGCACTTTCAATTATCCTCGTAGTCTTTGTCAACTAATATTTTGAAAGGTTAACCTCCCCATAATTCTATGATCTTAATATTTGCTGCATGATCCTTTATTTTCCTAAAATTGTTATTTCTTTCAGTTTGAAATATTTTTACATTATTATAATTGAAATTAAAACCATACATACATGATTTATTATGGTCATAAAAAATGGAAGCTGATATGTTATTATTACCATTACAATTATGTTTCATATTTTGAAACCTTTTTAATAACAGCAAATGCTCTTCAGTTCTTTTCTCCAATATACATCTCGATTCCCCTATATATTCACTACTTCACTTGCATATCCATTTATAAATGATGCAATTTTTATTTATAAATGAAGTTTTATCTTTAGTTATTTATTAATTTATTTAATGTAGGAGATGCATAAAATGCAATGTCACATATACCTTTATAAATTTTCCTTATGAAATTTGCTTGTTGATTCGAAATATAAGATATTGATATCCATTTTTTTTATTAGTAGAAGAATAAACCTCATTATTAAAATTTTTAATAATATAATAAATATGATTATAATTATAGCCAACATTTAACGATACATTAGAATAAATTTCAATATTTTTGCCTTTATCCAATGAATATTTACAAAGATTATCATTTCTGAATAAGAAGGACTTCAAACCTTTCATTTTATGTGACATTGGTACTCTTGATTTTTATGGAATATAGCCTCTTTTTGCTATTGGTTTAATAGTAATATAATAATCCAGATTACATTTATTTCTAGTTATCTTAAGATTGAGGAATTGAATGCACATTGAATTTTCATCTGTTTTGATCCATTTTAAGCCATTTATATTATTTAATTCTTTAAACAAATATTTAATTGTATTTAGCTTGCTGCATACAAAAACATCATCAACATGTTGATGCTCAAATATGTAATTTCTACATACAAGGAAAATATTTTGAAAAAGGAATGTTATCAAAAATATTACTTTTGAAAAAGAAATGTTATCAAAAAATATTACTTAATATTATTGATATGTGGATGATGTTTTTGTATGTGGCAAGCCAAACCCAATTAAAGATTTGTTTAAAGAATTAAATAATATATATGGCTTAAAATGGATCAAAGCAAATGAAAATTTAATGTGCAATCAGTTCCTTGATCTTAAGACAACTAGAAATAAATATAAGCTGGATTACTATATGACTATTAAACCAATAGCAAAAAGAGGCTATATTCCATATAAATCAAGAATATCATTGTCACATAAAATGGCAGGTTGAAGCCTTTCTTATTCAGAAATGACAATCTTTGTAAGGTTATTGTGATTTGTGCCCAATGTTGCCACTTCATGGCATTATTCTTGCAAAAATAATGAAATGTAATGTTACTGGGCTGATAACCTTTTGCTTTCTGTTCTCTCACAATTTTTAAAAGTATTTTTTATAAAGTTACGATTCAACATTATTTTTTGAATTACATTTTTTAAATACATTATACATTTCAGTGCTTAGTGCTGGAATGTGCAGAGGGGATGTTCAATGGTTTTAAAACAATGTACAAGAATAGCCATTTCATCACTCTCATAGCTGTTCTTCCACAAACATGCCATTTCATGTGACTTATGTAAAATGGTTCTGGGACATATCCTTTTGCAATTGTTTTCATCTTCCAAGATGTGTAGGGAAATGTGCAATGGGCTTACATTTATTAGTATGTAATAGTAGCTCAGGTAAGATGTAAGATTGTTATTTTCCAGACACATAAAACACTTATGGCCAGTTGAATTTCATACAGCCTCACATCCTACAGTAGTGATCTGTGAAGTATGAACTATTTCCATAGTGATGTGAAGCACATTTGCAATGCCATCTAGGCCTGCTAATGGCTAATATGAACACTGTTCTATAGGCTGTAAGTTAGGCTGTGTAAATGGCATATTTCTATGCATTTGAAGAGAAACAGTGCTATCAAGTGGTCACATTGGGCATAACTCACTACTACACTTTGTAAATATTCATCAGATAAAGGCAACAATATTGAAATGTATTCTAATGAATTGTTAAATGTTGGCTATAATTACAATCATATTTATTATACTATTAAAAATTTTAATACAAAATATAAATAAAAAAAATAGTAATAATGAGATTGATTCTTCTACTAATAAAAAAATTTAGACATTAATACCATATATTTCGAATCAACAAAAAAATTTTATAAGGAAAATTTATAAAAATATATGTCACATTGCATTTTATGCAACTCCTACATTAAATAAATTAGTAAATAACTCTAAAGATAAAACCTCATTTATAAATAAAAATTGCATCATTTATAAAAGGATATGTAAGTGTGGTAGTGTATATATAGGGGAATCAAGATGCACATTGGAGAAAAGAACTAAAGAACACTTGCTGTTATTAAAAAGGTTCTAAACAAAATTGTAAAGATAATAATAACATATCAGCTTCCATTTTTTACAACCATAATAAATCATGTATATATGGTTTTAATTTCAATTATAATAATGTACAAATATTACAAATTGAAAGAAATAACAACATTAGAAAAATAAAGAATGTTATGTTAATATATAAATACAAGCAAGACTTAATCAATAGGCAGGCAGCAAACATTAAGATCATAGAATTATGGGAAGGATAACCTTTCAAAATATTAGTTGACAAAGACTATGAGGATAGTCAAAAATGCTCCTAAGTGATGATTATATTTTTTGTACTTTTCAAAATTTTAGATTACTGTATTTACTAATATTTAATTATAAGAACACACACACACACAAACATATATATATATTGTAACATTAATAAACTAAGCTCAAAAGATCTGGTGTTAAAACATATTAAAATGTCAAAAATTCAAATAATCTAGTGGTGCCCTGATAGACCCTATTCACTTGTTGTTCACTTAGACATGCACTTAACATCAAACCAAGGAATGAAAGTGAGTAAAATCTACAGTTGGATATACCTGAGAAGATATTTTATTGAGTTACTAGTGTACTCACTCACTTGATTTCCATATACCTGAGTTATAGTAGTCATTCTTAATAATTTGTTTATAATTATTGATATTGTGATATCTTGAGATTTCTAATTATAGAAATAGGTTTCATTTAATCCAATGACCCTTAATATGATTGATAACTCAGTCGGATCTCTTTGTTTAATAGCCACTACTCAGGTTAAATAGTTAGTTTCTCTTTAAATTTAGTTACAAATAAAATTTAAGCTATTTATCATTGAACTCCTTTAATAATGTAGCCACTACTCAGGTATTCTCCTCATAATTTAATTTAAGCTACAATGCTTTTCGTTTATTAGTTACAAGATTTATATTTGAATCTTTTCTTAATTATTTAATACATTTGGATCGTTTGATCATCTTTATTAAGATACAATGAATATTGGAATATTTGAGATTTTAATAATATTTGGATTTTTGACAAATCCAATGATATTTTAATATACAATTGAATTTCTCTTTAATATGCTACAATGGACCTTATTGATCTCTTTAATAAGTTACAATATATATATATATATATATATATATATATATATATATATATATATATATATATATATATATATATATATATATATATATATATATATATATATATTCATTCATTCTCACAGATAAATAATGAATTCATAGTATTATTTCTGGAGCTTACATTTAATAAAATATAATAGCTAAATAGTTGATGTTTCAGTACAATAACAAGGACTTTCCTCAGAGCTGCTTCTTGTTCAAATCATAAAAATGTGTGTGGTGAGATTTAAAATCATTATTTGTGTCCTTTGTTATTTTCTCAATCTCAAATTCTATTGGTTGGGAAGTTTTATAAAATATTTTATCCTCCTATAGCTTTTTCCAAATTATTGTTAATTTATTTTTCATTTATGATTTTAAGTCTTTTAAAAATGTCTTTTGCTTTCCTTAGCAGTCTCTGGTCATATTGTTCAATTTTTGCCAGAATATGTGTTTTATGAAAATTGATGTCATGGTTAGTTAATATAATGTATGAATAAATGGCTGATGAATTAGCCTGTTCTCTAACTAGCAAAATGTGTTTTTTCTTTCTTATGTTTATTCTATGATTGGTCTGTCCAGTGTAGTAAACAAACTCCATATGGAATTTCATATTCACCATGAACCTCCAAAGACATTTTATTTTTAGGGTGTGGTATAAATTGTGTGAATATGATTTTTCTTTAAAACATTACCCACTTTATCAGTTACTTACTCCTTTTATATATGACAGAACATTCTTAATTTTTGAAGTATCAATATCTTTTTTCCTATTATATAAAATAGCCCTATTAATAATCCTGTGATCCAAACCATTATGAAGAAACATTTCCTTGTAACATAGATATCTTGGTGAAAATGGCTGTTATTAGAAAGTCAGTTAGTTCTGTCTAACAATGTCTTTGCCATTGAAAATAATTGTGCTGGATAATGAAGAGAAAAAGAATGTAGATATCTAATAGTGTGTGCTTGCTTACTATATTTACTATGGGATAAAGAACAACCCTTCTTCCTTTCAATTAAAACATTTAAGAATGGAAGTTGGTTATTTTCTACTTCTAAAGTAATTTTGATGTTGTTGTAAAAAGAATTTAAGAAAATTAAAAATTCATGAAGCCAATGCTGGAAAAATTGATGACCTCATACTTAAACCTGATGTTTGTTTATACATCTGACAATCACGAACAAAATATATATTTAAAAAGCAATGGTTTTTATCTTTATAGAGAACTTGGAACAGAAAATTTTGATATCAGCAATTAAAAAAACCATATGTATGGCTGAGGTATATTGATGATACCTTTGTTATTTGATCTCATGGTAAGCATGCTCCTGATGAATTTTTAATTTTATTAAATTCTTTTCACAACAACATCATATTTACTATGGAAGTAGAAAATGACCAATTTTGATTCTTAGATGTTTTACCTAAAAGAAAGAATGGTGGTTCTTAATTCCATGGTATATACAGAACCCTGGGAGATATCTACATTCTTCTTATCATCATCCAGCACAATTATTTTCAGTGGCAAAATATTGTTAGAGGATACTAAGACTTTCTGATGACAGCCATTTTCACCAAGATATCTATGTTACTAAAAAAAGCTTCTTCATAATGGTTTTGATCACAGGATTATTAATAAGTTTTTTTTTTTATATAATAAGAAAAAATATTTTGATACTGCAAAAATTAAGACTTTTCTGTCATATATAAAGGGAGTAATTGACAAAATTGGTAATGTTTTAAAGAAAAATTATATCCACACAGTTTATACTGCATTAAAAAAAATTAATGAATTATTTCCATGCAGTAAAGATAAAATTCTTTTTGAGTGTCATGATGTGTATGAAATTCTATATGGAGTTTGCTTATATTAATATATTGGACAGACAAACTGTAGAATAAACATAAGAAAGAAAAAACACATTTTGACAATTAGAAAAAAATCTAATTCATCAGTTATTTATTCATGCATTAAATTAATAACCATGACATCAATTTGAATGTGCCCAGAGATTGCTAAGGGAAGCTATAGAGATTTTTAAAATGCCTAAAACTATAAATGAAAAGCATGAATAAAATTAAAAAAAAGGGATATATTGTGTTTTAAATTTATATATGTCTTTGTGTCTGGGATGCACCAAAGTATAAACATACACCTAAATGACTTTGTTAAAAAACAATAATCTCAGAAAAGATATAATTTAAAATATTTTTGATATATTTTAATGTTTAATTAAAATTACCCCAAATCCAAAATTCAACCAGACCAGCAAAAAATAATATTAAAACATAACCAAAGGTTACATTGCTACAAGCAGACTTCTCAAGTGTAAAGAACTATAAAAACTACACAATATATATAATATTAAACTATCCACAAATCCATTCGCTTCCCATCCACCCTTAATGCTTGTAATGTTTATATTTTAATGATTGTATAGTTTTTTCTCAGATATTTATAGCTACACTTAGAATGATTAAACACAGATATCTGTAGATGTATAATGTAATTTTAAATTAAAATAAAATAAAGATATAGTGTATTTCCTGTTTTAACAATAAAATCAACTAATTTGTCATCACCTTTTAGTTCTGTATAAATATTCCTAGTAATATTCATAAAATGTTTATATACTTCCATTTCCTCAAGACATTAACATATTTATGATCACCTGAATCAAATATATTGCAGCAATAAATACTTATCATATGATGAATTTTATTAGAATATTGTTTGTTTATTGAATGGTATAAAATCTTTCTTATTTATTTCAAATTTTAAAATAAAATTGGGAAATTCATATTTAATGATATATAACAAAATCACTATTGAATTTGGGAAAATATAGAATACAATAGTATAAAAAACTTTGTTGAGTCTCATTTCTTTGATATTGGATGCAAACCCATCTTTTAGTCATAAGTTCAATCTTTTGTACAAATTTTCTGCAATAATATCAATTTTTGTAAATATTGTTTGTCTCTGATCTTGAAACTGATATACCTTCATCTTTAATTATTGATCTATATGTGTAGCTGATAACAAAATCTTGCATAATGGTATTTGATTATTGTCACATCAGTTATTACCTATCCATTTTTTAATATATTCACTTAAGATTGAAGAAAAAATCACAACATACAAAAGAACACCTATTTTTGTATATGTTTTCATTGATAATACTTTTTGAAGATGAAATATCATTTCTCATACTTTCCTACAATTTTTTAAAATTTTCAATTCAATTTTTATAAAGATTTTAGCTCTTTAAATACAATTTATATATGATTAATTTTGTATTTTCTGATATCCATTTTAACTTTTTATCTGTTTCATATTGGTTAATCTTTTTTTCTATTCATCTTTAATTATTTTTTCATTTCTATATATAGTTTTTTTTTGTCCATAATTAAATTTATGAGATTTTAGTCATTGAAACCAATAAGTGATTTCACAAAAATCACTGAATTTAAATGACATTATTTATTTCGTTTAATGTCTGTTTCTAAGTCCATATTGTCTAATTGTTGATGTCTTTTTTGGGACCATGTCATATTTCTGCACTAGGATTTTTTAAATTCTCATATAATTTGACATTTTTTAGACAAATTGACTTTCATATGTATCTTAAACCATTGTATTTCTTTTCAAGTCAGTCTTGACTTGAAAGATAAATTGAAAAATAAGCCAAGTGATACTGCCCATATGAAATATATTTTTAAACATTTGGCTTAATTGGTAAATAAAGAAAGTATAAATATAATACAGCTCACTTTAAAACAAAGACTTTCCAGAAATTCTCTATAAGTAGTTAAAATATGAAGTATATATCATTTATTGAGCTAGGAAAATAAAAAGCAATGAAAGTTTAAGTTTTCCCTTCTTACTGTATTCTCTAGATCAGTGGTCTTCAACCTTTTCACACCTGTGGACCGGTAAAAATAAGGATAAGGTTCCGCAGACCAGCAAAAATAAGGATAAGATTTCGCAGACCGATAGAAGTCTATAGATAAATTTTCTTAAAGATGAGCATAATTGTTATAACTGATCAAAACAACAATGTTAAATATATACGATAAAGTTTTATATATATATATGGAGTTTATATAATAAAAAACGTTTTTTAAAATTTTTTTAGAAAAGTAATAAAAAATTTAATTCTACCCCCCCCCCCCCCATAAACATCTGTGATAACTAGAAAAACAAATTAATTTATGAATGATTGATTAGATTTTGTTTTTGTTCTGTTTTCTTTGTTTTTTAATTGGGTAAAAATGAGATGAAAAATAAATAAAAATTGGCTCTATTAATTAAAAGTTAAACTCTTATTATTTATTATTACAAACTTTTTACTGCCCGTCTAGCACGCGGACCTTGAAGAACACTGCTCTAAATATAGAAAATGGTGATACATTGACAAATGTTAGATGACTACTTAATAAAAATATAAACTTGATTAAAAAAATTTCATTTATCTGAAAATCTTCAATCCATTTTGGATTTGAACTCTCTTCATGCTAAAAAATATTCTAAAACATTAAAGTGTAATAATTCTAATAAATCTGTTATCAATATAAACTTAACAGTGAACACAGAAGTAAGCATGAAAATAAATTTCCTTCAAGCTGCAGTATTATTCTTAATCTCCAAATATATTTCTCACTATTTTTTTTAAATAATGATTTTTAATATTTCACTTACGTTAATTAATCCAGTTGGTATTATTTTCAAAATGTCATAATCCCCATTCCCGCATTTCAATCCTTATTCATAATTTATATGTCGGCTCTATAACAAGTACGTTATTGTAGAAGATTATCTATAAATCTCTTTTTAGTATGAACTCATAATAAACACGTTGCAAACAATAATCAACAGAAAAATCAAAACATAAAATTTAAAAACTATATTTATCATAAATTGTTACATTTTGCTTTGCAAGTATCAAACTTACTTCATCCACGACTTTTTCATAATTCACTCTAGATAAATACAGTAAGAATTATTACAAATAATTTATTGAACTAGAGATTATTTCTAGACCAAATATAAATTTTAAACTTCAATTAAAGATTAATATATTTGTTTTGTTTTTTTAAAATTAACATAAACACATGGGATAATTCAATTTCATATTATTTATAATAATTTTTTGGTTTTCAAAATATAAGTTTATTTATAATTAAAATTTGCATCTAATTAATGCTGAATTATGTAATATATACAATAGTCCTCTTATATTTATAGTAATTCCAAGTTTTCCCACGGATAAAATCAAACCCTATATAATTCACATGTTCAACACAAACAATCCAATAATATATTGAGAAGTCAATAAACATCACATGATCACTATGTCTTATGCTTGCTCTTAACTGTTATTAAATCAGGCAATACTCTCTATACATATTGCCATGGCTCCTCACTGACAAAGGCCACAAGCCAGAAACTAGTCTGGGGATATTGGATGAGTAGACATTAGATTGGGGATTTTATGCACAAACCTTCTGGCATCCATTGATTATTCTGGCTTGCACTGAGTGGTAATACGTATAGAGAGTTTTGCTTGTTTTTAATATATTGAGACAGAACAACTACATAAGTGTTCCCTTAGTGTGCAACATGAGAAAAAGTTGAGATATAATTCACAATAGTTCTTATACAGCTGGATGTGTGCATAAAATTAGGGCATTGAAATTTATAAAATTCATTTTTTTTTATTTAATATTTTTTTCAAGAAGTCATTCATTAAAACTGTGCACGAGCATGCATAATAAGGAGAGACTATTATATGTATAAATATGTACTAGAACAATAATTTTCTCTATTCCAGAATCATTTTCTCCTAGGCTAAGTAATATATCGACACTAGTAGCAGTAGAATATTCAAATCTTTAGATCTATTTCTGATTATTAGTTTTCAACAATAAATGGCACTGGATTTATACTTACACATCCACATTATTCAAAATTCTTGCATAGTAATATAGATCTAACATCAGTTTAGCAAAATCATATTTCAGAAAATCTTAATTTTATAATATTTGTAGACAAAATTTTGCTCTTTAATAAAGATGATCTATAGAGTAATCAAGCTTCTAATAGATGGCATTGGAATAACTTAAATAGAAAAAAGTATTGCTACTAAGTTAGATGGTGAAAACACGATATGTAAATCCAGTTATTTCACATTCATTTATTATATTTAACCATTCAATGTTAAAACAGAATTTTACAATGTAATGCACATTCTGTAAATATAATAAATGGAGAACATGAAATAATTATAAACTAACAAATTGGATTTTAAATAATTATAGTTAATTATACAATTATAGTAATATGAGAAAAAGTCAGTAAATAAAAATGCAAATGAAAGTAAACCAGTTAAACAAACACAACAAGCCATTGTTTTCATTAATAGCTGACGATATAGTCAACTGATTAGTATACAGATAATAAATAAATGTGTGCATAATCAGTGGCTATCCAATAGCTAAAATAACAACTAAATAGTAGAAGTATAACTATACCCATCCCCACCAATAATTTTGTGCTATTTTTGTGGGCAAAATGCCTTTTTAAAAAAAATTTTAATAGATCATTTTTTTCTTTTTCTAATTTGCAAGTGGATATAATATAATTCTTTGTATATATGATTTTTTTTTAAAGAAGAAGATATAAGAAAAATGGCAAAATACAGGCAAAAAGAATTGATAAAATGATTGAATAAGTTTATCAATGTCTATTGAGATTATAAAAATAAAAAATGTTTTTTTTTTTTTTTTAAAGTCTTATAGTAATATTTATAACCAATTGTAATTTATTTGACGACTATCTCATATACCAAATATAGCATTGTTGTCATAATTATTACAAATATTAATAAAGTTCACAACGATTAATACAATTACTTCTTTTTTATAGTTTATCCAATCTATATGTCAGATTCAGTATTAATTCAAGATTATTTATTGCAATACATCTTCTAAAATTATCATTAAAAAGAGATTTGTTCCATCTTTTTTAAAAGTTTCACAAAAGCTAGTAAAATCTGTTTCATATTAGTAAAGTTTAGAATATATTATTAGAAAATATTAATACAAGTAATAATTCTTGCATGTAATTTTTATAATTATATTAAACAAGTTAAGATTTTACTTCATTAACGTTTAAAATAAATTAATATATATATATATGTGCTCTGCGCACAGATAATGAAGCTATTAATTATCTGTGAAATTATTAAAATTTACCATCAAGTGCTTTCGGGATAGTTTATAGTCCCATATTCATGGCGACTTGTATTCGATTAATAACTATAATATTAATGCAAATTTTATGCAACTTTATATGCAGATGTTACATGGACCATTTTCGAGATAAGAAAAAGCAGGCCTCTCTTCTCTTGATTGCTGATGGGTCACTTACGATATAGTAAGCTTCCCTAACTTTACGTTTGGTGTCGTTTGTTCAGAGCAAATGTCACTGGCTGTGGTGGGTAAAAAAGCGTGTCCAGTGGCTCTTTCATGCTCAACGAAAACCGAATTACCTTCAAGCTTTGTTTTGAGCTATTCTGATGGCAATGTTAGTTTTGGTCTCTCCATAATATATTGCCATACTGTCCCGAAAGCACTTGGCAGTAAATTTTAATAATTTCACAGACAATTAATAGCTTCATTATCTGTGTGCAGAGCACACACACACACATATATATATTAATTTAAACAAGTTAATTAACAATTATTTACAGTAAAATAATTTTTATTTATTATAAAAAAATATGATGAAAAAACAGCAACAATAAAGTAACAAAGTACTACACATGTCAGATTAGAGTGGAAACTAAGATGGTTTTTATCTAGTAAAAGAATTGAATAAATGATGCCTCATAATTCTTTGCAATTTGTTTGATTATTATTTACAAAATTACAAATAGAAATTAGACTAAAGATTAATTACTAAAGTTTGTTATGAAAATGTAAAAAATAATAACAAAAATTAAAAGCTCCATTAAAAATTTGTATGTATAAATAGATATCACTAATAAAATAAAATAAAATATAAAAAAAGCAATGAAGGTTATGATAATGCAAATATTAATTATTAAACAATAGTACACAAATTTTTAATTTATAAAAGATTGTAAATTTCATTCCAATATCAGCCTTTCAAGCTAATTGAGCACGCGCCTTTTGAGAGTGTTAAATAAATGAATACTCTCCTCTTCAATCCAAGATATAGTATTTATGCAGGAATAAAAAGAATCCTCTTATTCCTACAACTCAAATTCTTTTATATGAGCAAATCTGAAGAACTGTTGAAGAGAGTGTGAGTAGATTCTCACTTTAAATTACTATTTACGATGTTTTTTGACTGAATGACATTGGTGTAATTACTTAGAATTTACTAAATGTCATTCTTACTGAAACTTAATTATGAGTAAATAAGCAAATATTTTATCTAGCGCCATGCTTGCAATTATATTTCATTCCAATATCGGCCTTTCAAGCTAATTGAGCACGTGCCTTTTGAGAGTGTTAAATAAATGAATACTCTCCTCTTCAATCTAAGATATAGTATTTATGCAGGAATAAAAAGAATTCTCTTATTCCTACAACTCAAATTCTTTTATATGAGCAAATCTGAAGAACTGTTGAAGAGAGCGTGAGTAGATACTCACTTTAAATTACTATTTACGATGTTTTTTGACTGAATGACGTTGGTGTAATTACTTAGAATAAGTAAAGTAATAAATAGGACAGTAAGTTATTATTACTCTTTTATAATTTCTAATGAAACCTAGAAATTCTGAATAAATTATTTGAATGAGTGGGAATATAAAGTATGATTCAGTTCCTGAAGAATTATTTTAATACAAAGGAGATATTTAAAATAAAAGACCATCAGCTCATAATTTCTTATAGACAATTTTTAGCATAACAAAAAGCAAAGATCTTTTTAGTATAAAAGCCATCATTGATGTGAAAGTTTAGTAGTATTTTTCTTTGAAATAATTTTTCAGTTATAATAACTAACTTTTATTTTTATTTATTATAATTTTTCAGTTATAATAACTGTAAAGTTAGAATTAATTGTCACTTAAATAGAAGTTATTATAAATCATTGTAGTTACTTTCCCCAATTTTTTATCATTTTACTATTTAAAGATTAAAACTTTCAACAGTTACGCTTTAAACATGCTTATGTGACAGCCAATCAGATGTAATAATGACAGAACATGAACCTCTCAATTCTTAAATACAAGTCAGAACTATAAGAAAAAGATGGAACCCACCTTCTTCTATGCCTCAATTTATATATAAATAAGCCAGACTCAAGCATTTTGAACTAAGAGTGTGAAGCTTAAATGCCTTCACATTTAATTCACTAAATATTATATATAAATAAACAATGCGCAAAATCTTTCGATTTACTCTTAGTTCAAAATGCTTGAGTCTGGCTTATTTATATATAAACTGAGGCATAGAAGAAGGTGGGTTCCATCTCTTTCTTATAGTTCTGACTTGTGTTTGAGAATTGGGAGATCCATGTGCTGTCATTATTACATCTGATTGGCTGTCACATAAGCATGTTTAAAACATATCTGTTGAAGGTTTTAGCTTTCATGTTATTACAATGTTATCTGTTTGTGCTTAATAAATTTGATATATTTATATTTAAAGATTTACAAGTTTACACATCTTTAAGATAATGTTTAATTTCTTTTTTTTTGTGTTACAATATTCTTTAATTTCTATAACCTTTTACATTTAAAAGCTTATTTATAAACTGCGGTTAATAGTTGTAATTGTTTAATAACTAATATTCAGTAAATACATTCATTTTATAAATTTTTTCCAAAACTTCTACATTTTTGATCACTTCAGACTCAATTTACTTTTACTTTTTTTAATCAACCAAATTTCTGTACATACAAAGCAATAACCAAACAAAAATATTTTATAAAATTCTTTCTTATATCTTTCTTTATTGGGGCACCTAATAATATTTTTTTAAAAATAAAAGTATATTATACAATGTAATTGGAATTTAAATTTTTTAAAATCTTTATCAGTTTAAAATTACAAATGTGCTAATAATTTGGGATCCAATTAGTAGTTTTATATTTTTAGTCTTTTCCCATCTCTTCATAATTTATTTTTAAGTGAATTTATTTTCATTTCAAATTTACTGTAATTTATACATGTTTATCATTTTTTAGTTCTTTCCTTTTATCTTAAAAAATTGCCATATCAGGAAATATAATGCAATATTACCTGTTTCCTCAAAATTACTTCCAACCTGTCAAAGAAGTTCATTAGCATCTCAGAAATTTTTTTTTAAAAAACTGAAAAACAACAAATCCATCTGTAATTACTACATGCAGATATTTCTTCTTTAAATATATTATTTACTCATACAATTACATTCTCCATATATACCATATCTAGTGTCAGAAACAATCTGGGAAAGTTTATTTTAAAAAATACTTTCACTTTAGCTTTCAATATTTATACATACAATCAATGATAATCGCATCATTTATACTATAATTATGCTGCATGTTTTTATTATTTCTCAATTGTTTTTTTTACTAACTTATGTAAAATCATTTTGAAGATATGCTTTGAAAACTGCGAAAGAGTGAAAAAAAAAAATTTATGCAAAATAGGTCATAACGATACAATTGAATTAAATTAAAATAATACACCAATGTCCAAATAAATTATAATTTTTTTTTAAGTAAAAACAAAAATTTCAACTTACCTAATGATATTTCTCAATGTATACATTTCTCTTGACTAGTGTAGATACAACTAAAAAAAAAAACAATAATTATTACATATCTGGTTTAGCATGAAATACGTATATTGGTGATTATTTATCTTTTCAACATGTGTGTGATCAGTTGGGTCAGTAATATGAGATGACACTGAGATTAGTGGGTCATGTAAAAGTCTGAGTTCGAATCCCGCATACGTTACATATCTGAAAATAATTTATAAAGTAAGCAACCAACACACCATCAAATAAAAATAATAAATTGCATACATAATTGCTGATTATATAATATGAACACACTTTCATCTTTTTATGCAAGTGTGATTGATTGTTATTAGTATAGCATTTATACTTTGAATGAATGTTATTGCCATCACTTGAGTTATATAAGTAGTAGCGGATTAATTTGATGTTTTTTTGTTTTTGCTTAACACAATTCATAGGTTTTTTAACTATTGATAAATCTTATTGTTTTGCAACATTCATCAATGTAGTTGGAACTTTTAGAATTATAATAAATCTTGTGATTACTCTATGGTAATAAGTATTATATCTGGATACAATATAAAATTGAAAAATATATATTATAGCCATCATCATAATCCATACTTATTCTATATTAAATAGATGTGATAAAATAGCAAAATTTCCATCCATATAAAAAATTCTAAAATGTCAATAAAAAAAGTATAGATAAAGGGAAAGGAACATTAACTATTTGCAAATCCTCCATTTTACATGATATTTTAAACATAATAAATAAATTATCATCATGTATAGTATCAACTTTCAAACTTTAAAAACAAAACACATTTCATCAAGATAATTATAGATAAAGCAATTATTACTTTGTTAATATATTCGATATTTTGATCTCTAAAGCACTTGAAAAGGCTGGATTAACTGAAGTAAATATATGCTTGTATTGTTTATTTATATTATATAATAGTTAGTTAATCTTTCACTGACTTGAAAGAAATCTTGCATATGTAATACTGTTTATCTGATTGCATTTGTTAATGGACAAAAATATTAATCTTTCTCTAGAATTGAATGTAACTTTGCCATTTGTACTGGATGACACTGTTGCCATTTTTCAAATACATTTGTTAATTCAAAAAATATTAAAAAGAAGTGCTAAAAGTTATTTTTACAGTTTATTAAAAATTCAGATTTTAGTTACAATTCTATTCCATAGATGTTTTTTTGTGTGAAAAATTAAAAATTGAACAATATATATGGTTTCTTCAAACAAATACAAAATTGTTAGTATTCATCTCAAACGTTATCTTTTACTACATTTTAAATGAATTTACAATCTAGATTTTTTATTTGTTTATTTTTGTAAAATTATTAATTTATTTCTTTTTAATTAAATAATGTTCACATTGTGATTTTATTTCTGGGTAATAGCTTTTACATAAAACTTATTTAAATAAATATTTGGTTCTTTCTTATTTTTTGTTTGGCTTTAATAAAAAAATGATCCTTAGTAATGTTGCCTTTATCTTTTTACTTATTTATTTATTTGTAAAGTTTATAATGGAAACTATATTCATTTTTTAAACTTATGCTTTTGATAAACTGTAAAAAAAGTTATAATATAAAATATTTTTTATTTTATTAAAAAAAAAAGAAAACAACTTCCCTTAGTGACAAAAAAAATCTACTGAAAGATTAAATTTAAACTATTCTGAGCTTTTAAATTGATAGTGTAGAAAGTAGTCATTACTATAGGCGATAAAATTAAAAGTTGGAATTAAAAGAGGGATCACATTATAAGATGTATTAAAGGGTTCTATATAAAATTATATAGTAATAAAAACAAGAAAACAATCATTACAATTATTACAGCTTTTGAAGTGCCAGTGATAAGACATGTAATTAAATTTATGATAGAAAAAGCTACAGGAAATGATGTAATTATTATTAATAACTTAAAAAAAAGCAAATGAAGGGAAATATTATTGGAAAATTATCAAATGTATAATTTATAGATACATCAGATAATTGTAAAAATGCAATAGTAATGTTAATATTTAAGACACATGAAAAACAAAATATTAAAACTTATAAATCTACCAGTCTTCTACCAATTCTATGTAAAATCTTTACTAAAAGTCATCATGTCTTATCTATAGAAATCTTTGTATTGAAACCAATCAAAAAATAAACTGGATTTAAAATTGCTTTAGCCCAGTGGATCATATCCAAATGCTGGGAGAAATTATAGAACAAACCAATAAATATAAATTGTCTTAATATTCTGACATTTGATTTTATGAGGATTTACACAATGATTAAAGCTTAAGAATATCAAGATATAAATACAGAATATTGTCTGAAATATAATTATAAAAATGCAACAGCAGTGATTACATTATGTAATGATACTAAGAAAATTAACAAAAAAAGTCTATAACAGAGTAATTCCATATTTCCCAAAACCTTTTACTCCAGCTCCACAAAATGTATTTTGTGGATTAAAATGAAAAATTAATGAAATATAAATACATGGAGATTATTTAAACTATTTAGATCTTGATAAAGATATGTTTTTGCAAATAATTTTTCAAAGCAATAGGAATTGTTGCAAGAAATTATCAAATGAAAGTAAAAAAATAGAACTAGGGATAAATGCTAAAAAAAGAAGTATTTTTTATGAATTGTCTCAGAAAGAAATGAAAATTGATAATCATAAATTAGAAGAAATTAATAACTGTAAATACTTGAATAGATTATTAATATAGATAGAAACCTAATGGATGAAATTAACCATAGAATTAAACTGGACATGGTACTTTTAGTGGAAATAATTTAACATTAAAAAAATATGCTTATGTATTTGACAAGATATTTATGGATCTGAAAATTGGACACTTAAAGGAAAATAATACAGTCTTCAGACAACTCAGTGAAATATACAGAGCTGTATGTTGACAGTAACAAGAAGTAGTCAAAAGTAAAGTACTTGGATGAGAGAACAGACAGGTACCACTGACATCATTGAAAGAATTAAAAAAAAACTAAAATAGATAAGGCCAAAAAGATGGTAACAGATGAATAGTAAACTGATATTCTGAGAGATTGTGAAAAATCTAGAAAGAGATCATATGAAAGTTGAAGGGATGAAATAAGGACACTTGATAGTGTGAAACAGAGAATAGAGATGATAAATAAAAAATGGATTAAATTTGGAGAGACCTTCATTCTGCAGTGGATTAATAATGATTAAAACTGTTGAAAATAATAATGTCAAGTTCTTCCATAGCGTAAGCTTGTGGTTAAACACCTGTAGAGGTCCCTACTATAGCATTTTACATGCATATTCTTGAGGTTATAGCCTAAGTAAATATTACTAGAGTAATTAGGTAGTTAGTTAGTTCTTGAGTCAGTTTATTATAAAAATTGCAAGATACAAACATACTCATAACTATCTATATACATAATAAAAAAAATTCTCTTCCAGTTGTAGCAATACTACAGTGTGTGCTTTAATACACTTGAACTTAATCATGCCTTTTTTTTGTAGTAAATTCTATAATATAAAGAGCATAATATAGAATTGGAAAACATTGCATTATATAAAATTACTTTCATTCATTTCATTCGAGAAGATTGAGAGTTCTACATGCAATCATTATTACATCTGATTGGCTGTCACATAAGCAATTTTAAGGTGCATCTGTTAAAGGTTTTAGCCTTTCACATTATTATTATATCATCTGCTTGCACTTAATAAATTTAATATATTTACATTTGTTACTATCATTTCATTAGATATGAAAATTACTTCATAGTAAATTGAAAGATTTCACATTGTTTATTTCTATATAATATTTAGTGAATTAAATGTGGAGGTGTTTTAAGCTTCACACTCTTAGTTCAGAATGCTTGAGTCAGGCTTATTTATATATAAATTTAAGTAGAGAAGAAGGTGGTTCCATCTTTTTCTCATATTTTTGACTTGTGTTTTTGAATTGAGAGTTCTATGTGCAGTCATTATTACATCTGATTGGCTGTCACATAAGCATTTTTAAGGCACATCTGTTACAGGTTTTAGCCTTTCATGCTATTATAATCAACAAAAGATTGAAAAGGCGAATCATTGGATTACTTTCTCTATTTATCTATATTATTTAATTTTAAACAGAATATAATCAACTCTTACACATATGCTGTACTGTTATATTAAATCAACGTTATTTTTCTTGAATGTGAGGAAACTCTCGATCCTACTCAGCTTATAAAACACATTTATTTAATAATCCATATAGTCCATTTTTAATATTTATAAAACACTATTTTCTTAAATCAAGGATTATTTAAATTGTAAAATAACTATTTTAAGTTAACATTATCTTGATTTTTTTTTTTTATTTGTTAAATATTATTATTACTGCTAATTATAATCGAATGATTTATTGCAAAGAATTTCGTAAAAAGTTCAAATTCTTGAAATAAAAGACTGGATCGCAATCCATGGATCTTAAGATCAAGTCTGCGATTCTTCCATTTTAACAAAGCAGGCAGAACAAACTATAGTATTACTCATTCTAAAAATAATTATTTTATATTCAATAGATATAAAAAATACTGAATAATACTTTGACTTTTTTCTATATAGACAATGTTTTCTAAGATTGTCAACACATCTGTCATTGACATATACATCATTTTTAATCATATGTAAGACTTCTTCAAGTTTAATCAAGTTTCCTTGATCCACTATTTCTTTTCTCCATATCATAAAAGCAAACTTTCTTATTTCATCCACATTTCTTATACGTCTATCTATTACAACCATCACTAGAAATATGTTCAACTCAGCTCCATTTTAATCTTTCAATTGTTTTAATGGTCTTTAATGATAGTTGTTGTTCACTCAACTATTCACATGCATTTTGCTTTCAGTCACTTTTTGAAACTTCCAATATACATCTCTGAATGTTTTATTGGATGATCTGAAGTCTCTATATTGCTCTTCTGTTAAGTATCCAAATTTTAGAACAATAACTAAGAATTGGTAAAATTCAGAGATGTTGACATATTTCCTTCCTTTGAATATTAAGTTATTTCTACCAAAAGTACCATATCTGAGTTTAATTCTATGATTAATTTCAATCATTATGTTTTCCAATCTCTATTAATAATCTGACTAAAGTATATCTAGTTGATAACTTTTTCTAATTCACAATTATCAATCATTATTTTCTTAGTCTGAGAAAATCCACCGAATCATTCTTTTTAGCATTTATTTTTAATTATACTTTTTTACTTTTATCTGATAACTCTTGCAATATTTTCTAAAGCTTTGAAGCATTATTTGAAGAACGAACAAAAACAAACACATCATCTGCAAAACCTAAACGATTTAAATAATCTCCACGTATTTTTATTCCCCTAACTTACTATTTTAATTTGCAAAATACTTTTTATAAAACTCTTATAAAAAGTTTTGGTGATATAAAATTGTCTCATTATGAACTATACCAATGCAGTTTTTAAGTGTTACTATATATTCTAATGATTTCAATTGTATTTTGATAAATATTTTTCAGAATATGACAATATCTTAGGTCTGTATCTTGATAATCCAATGCTTTAATTATTGTAAAAATGTTTATAGAATCAAATGTCTTTTCATACTTTACAAATTTGAAGCATAATGGCAACTCATATTTTGGACCTTTTTATAATTTCTTTCAATACTTAGATAAATTCACTATGCTATAACCATTTTTAAAAACAGCCGATTCTTTTTGGTTGAGTCGAGTCTAAAATTCACAGTAATCAAATTGTAATTTTATTGGTAAAGATTTTATAAATAACTGATTAAAAATTGATCCATCTGTAATTTTTAATACCTTTCTTGTTAAATTTCTTAAATATCAATTTTACTACTGCATTCCTTCAATCATCAGGTATATTTTTATTGTTTAGACATTTAGTATGTATCTTGTGAGCAATTTTTCTATTTATATTCCTGCTTTGTTAAACATATCATCAATAATAATTTTATTTCCTTTAAATTTTCTTATTTATATAGATTTAACTGTACACTTCATTTAAAATGTTTAGCAATTCAGAAAATGCAGCAAATGAAACAATTATTTTGTTTCTTGTTCTTTATTACAATACTGTATAATTCTTTGTAGAATTCTTTCACACAATTCCTGATGTTATTCCTCTTTTTAGTAATAGTTCTATTTTTTCTTCTTATTTTTGAATAATTTTCCTTTCAATAATAAGATATTGTTTATAATTGAGCATTTATTCTCTTCTATACTTCTTCTTGCCAATTCACAATTATAATTTCTCATATTAATAGCTCTTTTTTGTAGCATTTTATAAAACCCAATATTAATTTTTTTTTTAAAATGGGACCTTTTAAATATTCATATATTTCATAGATTGTCTTGTCTCAAAAATTTATTGGTAGATTGCTACTTTCTTGTACTAAGTATTCTTGTCACAATTCTTAGTTAAAATATGTTATTCATTTTAGATAAATCTGAACCATCTTAAAATCTGTCAATATTTAAAAATAATAGTGAGAAGTAATTTAAATTCCTTAGAGTATCCTTAAGTTAGGAATAACAACTGTTATTATTATTTTTTAATAGTTATCATCTCTCTTGTTTTGCATTAGACATACATTTCATTAATAAATGATCACTTTCTGTGTTGAATCTAATAAGAACATTACAATCTTGAAACACATATTTTATATAAATAATTTTTCTTTTTCTCAAATTTCACAAGACTGTATCTTTTGTCACATCTGTTACTATATCTGAATTTATCCACAACAATTTTATCTGCTGTGTTTTAATTTTAGCATTAAAGTCTTCTATGATAATTTTAAAATTTTGTTTTGTCATAAAAAATATTTTGTATGTGTGTGCACAATATATATTGAACCATCCTCCTCCGAACAATCAATAAAGACAACAACTACTTCTACTAACTACTATTTCTTAAAAACTACCTTCAAAACTCTTAATGCTATAAAACTTACGATTTAAAAATTATTACTTAAACTTACGGGAAACAACAATCACTACGCATTGAAAAATATTAAGGTACTTACGGATAATTCAACCGATGACGTATTTGACTTATCGATTTCCCTTTCAGACAGTGGTTGGATTTCAGGCAAAGTGTCAACTATTATCAATAGTGAACTATTAATAACATTCAACACTTGACTACCAAATATATACCGATCAAATAAACACTTAATTATTATTTTTTAAAGAAGAAAGAAAATCCCTTAGACACCAGCTAATTACATTAGAATTAGCATGCCCATCTGATCAGCATAATCTGGTGCCTGAAACGTCTGCTAGCTCAGTCAGTTCCATCCACCCACTAGTAAACAAGCAAAAGGTATCTTAAACACCCGCCTGTTCTAAACTGCTACTATTTTCTAAAACTAAAATAATTTTCCCCCGAACCATTCTAAATAATACTTCGCTCCTTTAAAACTAATAATAACAACATTATACTGAATACCAAAACATTTATAGATTTAAATCAGCGAATCTTTTCTAAAATACTATTATTAATGATTGAATTTTTTTTCCCTCCTACTCTTATTAAGAAAATAAATATTTACTTACCTGCACGCATCAGAATAAACAAATATTTTAAGAAAAATAATTTAAATGTTTTACTTTATTTTAAAATAAATGCATCGATTTATCTTATAATGAAACATACATACACTTCTTTTTTTTAAAGATTAAAATAAGCATTTTAATATATTACTTGAGCAAATAAATTATACATGTTACATCATATTTTATTATTATTAATTTTTAAGTTTAAGTTTAAAAATCAAATCACACATACATGCATGTCAAAAATATTATTTAATAGAAGATGCTTTTACTTATTTTATTATTTCAAATATTATCTTTTGAAGTTTAAAGTTTATTGTTTTTTTTTAAGTTTAATTCAAAAAGTTCAAGTTCTTTCAATAAAGTCTATCTTTATTTTAAAAGGAAATCGGAATATTTAAATATCAAAGTCAAATAATTACCTAGGTTTTTATATACGACAGAAACAGTATAATGGAATTATTTCTTAATTCATCGACGACCGGTAAATGATTTTTCCGTGGATCCTGTGACTTGTTATGATTTCTGTGGCTGGTTTGGCATTCCCCACACTCCACTGCCCATTTATTCTATTTTAACATGATTACCTTCCGAACTAATCGCAGATCTTAAATGCGTAGAGAGAGGCTTTTTGGTCAACTGCAAATATGTTGGATTTTTAACAGTGCAACATTTTTGGAAATATTACTTCAAAATATTTTATTAAAGTAAGAAAGTCCGAACCAAGAATGAACAAAAATTGAGCTATTTATACTTTTTTAAACAATGGAAAACTTTATTTTTAGCATCAGCGTTCGTCTTGTGAAAATAAAATCAGCTTCTAGCGTCTACTTTTTATTAAAAATTGCATACACACACATATATATTTATTATAAGATAAAACGAAATCTCTTTATTATTTTATTAGAAATTCATTTAAAAAATATTAAATCATTTATTTATTACAAGATTTTTTCCTTCTTTTAAACAAATAAAATCTTTTATTTTAAACAGCTTATTATTTTAAACAACTTATTATTTTAAACAGCATTTACAGTTTATTTTATTAAATACAAAATCCCCCCCCCCTTACTCTTTAGTTTTTACATTTTTTTCTCTTAATTTTAAACTTTTATATTTTCAAAACATGGAATTCATAATAAATTAATTACATATCAATGTACTTTGGTACAATATATATATATATAAAATCTTGTCACTCAGTCTTATATACCCCATCAATCTCCATGATGTTGTTCTTATATCTTTGATTTATAATGAATTCTGCTCCATTCGTTCTTCCAATATTTGTATCATCATAGTTAAATACATGTTCATTATTAAAATGAAGTATTTTATAATATTCAAATTTTATCAAGTCTAACAATGCCTTATTCAACATCAGATAGTTTTTCTTTTAATTCATGTAATTTTCAATGTTGAAAATTATATGCGGTTGTAGCTAAGTGAAAGATCATCATTGGATGAGAGTCTGAATCTACAATCAGAAAAGTTTTAGTAAGTTCTGCCTTGAATGATAAATTTTCACCTTCTGGGAATAATGACCATGATATATTTTGTCTGTCACAATTATAAATATATAAAAAAATCATTCTGATACATATCCTTTCTATTTTATCAACCAATGAGTCCAATAAAAAATTACAGATGACTAAGAAGATCATGGTGTTTCATGGTCTTAAAATTATAGATAAAAAGTCAAGAAATTCACCACATTTACTGATGCATATTGGTGAACAATCTATCCACATTAATTTGCTTTTTGATTAGCAAATAGTAATAACAACTGCAATGATAAGAACACATGGAATGGATAGTGGAAACTAGTTTTGTTTGCTTCCTTTGAAGCTTTAAAGAGGCTTCCAAAACGGCCTTTCAGTTAGTTAACATAAAACTATTTTCAAGATAGCCCACATATCTAATACAAATTAAAATTTTATAATTATGTTATGAGCATGATTAAAATTTCATGGACAAAAGATGAAAGTTGACTTGCATCTGTGTGAATTATATATATATATTTCCATGGATTATTATTATAATAAAAAATAGAAATGAGGAGAAAATGTCCATATAACATCAAAGGTTATCTCCTCATTTGTTTTTAATTAACAGATATTTTATTTGTATTACATATATATAATCAAAATTACCTCAAATTCACAACTTAACCAAACTAGCCAAAAAATAAACTCTAAAACCCTACCAATTATTTCACTGTTACTAACAGACTTCTCAATATAAAAAACTACAAAATAACATATGTATAATTTTTAACAACTTTTTAATCTTTCTTAAATATCAATTTGCTATTACATTCTTCCAATAATCTAGTATATTTGTATGATTAAATTATTTAATTTATAGTTTTATCAATAATATCTTTTCATCATTTCCTGTTCCATTGCTCATAGATTTAATTGTATGCATCATCTCTTCATTTAAACTTAGCTTTTCAAAAAGATTTTCTGATTGCAGGGATTATTTTGTTTTATTTATTACCATAAAGTTTTTTGCAGGATTCTTCTGGACTTTGTGATGTTATCCACTTTTTTTAATAATAGTGTCATATTTTCTTGTTATTGCTGAAACAACTTCTTTCCTAATACAAATTGTGTTATACTTTTGATATTTTTGTTCCTTCTATAGTTTTTCTCACCAATTTAATCTTATATCATTAATTATTTTTTCATATTATTTTATAGAAATCCAGATAATTAATTTTTCTACATGGGTGACTTTTAATATATTTTTCTTTTTTCCATACATTGCATGATTTAGTTAAAAATTTATTAGTGAATTTGTATGTTTTGTTCAAGTCTGAAAGTCTATTAATATTTAATGATATGCAAGTTGTAGCATAAATTTATTGCAATATTTCTAAAGGTTGAATATAAAAATATAAATATTATTTTTCTTGAATTTTGTCTTTCTACTTTTGCATTAGAGACTTAATCTTACATATCACCAACCAATGGTCATTATTGGCTTCAATAAAATTATTCTGACCATCTGTATAAGAATCCTCTAATTTTTCATCAGAATGAGAAAATGCTCATATATAAATATGAATTATTTGTAATTAATATCTTCCATTATATTGATAAACTAGTTTTGCTATTCTATCTGATACATGATTAAATTCTGAATATTACTTAACTTGTACTGCAATATTTGTTGTAATAGTTCAATACATTCAAACCAATTATATATTGTAACCCCTTTACTCCCTACAATAGATTAAGATGATTATAAAACAATAAAACAAATGCAATATATAAAAACAGAACTGGCTTGGCTAGCATGAGTATAGAGCATAGTATATAAGTAGAGCATGACTATGGCATGAGTATATGAATAGAGCATGAATAGGAGAGGTTATAGTACACTACAGATCATACAGTACATTAACCCTAAATCCCTTATAATCTGATACTGTACAAAACATTCAAATTAAACTGATTTTTAATATATGAATGATAATAATGTTAAAAAACATCTATTTAATTTATAGTTATATTAAATGATTAATCTAAGGATAATGTCATACTTATGAATGAACCTGAAATTAGCAGTATTAAATGAATGACAAATGAGTAAAGATGTAGAAGATTAAAAAAGATAATGAAGAACAAATAATAATTAACTAATGTAAATGAATAATGAACAGACCTAAGAATGAGGAGAAGAAAAGGGAATGTGTCAAGGTAATGAGCAATTAATTTTGCAATAAAATAGGGATCAATGAAGGATGAATAAATTATGCTAGGATAATAAAATGAGATGATGTGGAAATTAAAATAAAATAAAATATAAAGTACAATGACAATGTTCGTGATAATGAATGGAAACCTGAAATATTAATTTGATACTATTAAAATAAAAGCAAGGGTTCTAAGTTTAAATAATTAAAGAAGAACGTTTAAATTTTTGGGATTTTAATTTATTAGTAAGAACAATAAGAATAAAATAAGAGACCAAGGTAATGTATATCAAATAACTTAAGAAATAATTCTGACAAACAAAATCAAACTTTAAAATTATTAATCAATAATTTAATTTCCCAGGATTCATATGATTTTAGAATGTAATAATTTTATAATAAGTGAAATAATGCTTATAGCTAAATGGGATAATGTGTAACCATTAGAAACCAATAGCCATCTAAACATACCAATATAAGATAGTAATCAATATTTCTCACTGTTGTCAAGGCAACTTCTTTTATTATTAAAAGGAGAGAGGTTGCCTTGACAACAGTGAGAAATATTGATTACTATCTTATATTGGTATGTTTAGGTAGTTACTGGTTTCTAATGGTTAATTTTATAATGTATATCTGGATCAGCAAGAGGGATTTTACTGCTGTCTAAATATAAAAAAAAAAATTACACTACAAAAAGAGAATTACTTAAAGATATTTGACTCTTTTACTAGTAATAACAAAGATAAAATCTAAACTTTATAAAAACTTAACAAATCCTTAATACTAATGTAAGCATAATAATTAGTTTAACCATTAGATAATCTTAAAATATTTTGATCACAATTATTATAACAATAAGACAATGACAACAGTATGACCAGATTTAGTGAATGATGGCATTTGGTAACTTATTGAAATATTCTTTAAAACCAAATATTTTACTTTTAATATATCATTTTTTAAAAAGCATCTCTGTATAAGATCAACAATATTTTACTCAATCAATATTACTCTTAACATAAGAGTTTAGTAGGATTGATTAATGATATACTGAACATATAATAAACCCAATAACATTAAGTGAGGATAATGATGGTAATAGCAATAACAATATGGCTAGTGATTAACAATAAGATTACTGACAACATGAAACATTTCAAAACAAATTTTATTTACAATATTTAAGTATAAAAAAATATATCCTTCATCAAACTTATAAAAAAAAGAGATACATAAAACAAGATTTTATTAGCATAAGTATAATATTAAAAGAGAAAGATCTCCTTGGATCTAATCAAAATAATAATATATTATCATCTTTTTTTACACTATTATTTACACCCATCTTTTAATTTAATTTTTCTAGCTTATTACACATTTATTATATTTTATTTACACTTATAGGTTTATGAAACTTATTTATTAAAATTAAATATGTGTGATAATCCCAAGATTTCTATCTAATGAATAGTAGGTTGGCAATACTTAATACTAGGCAATGTAATATAACGAATATTCTCTAAAGTACTAATAATGACAATCATTTTAATATATTAAGAAGATTTATGTAACTTTCTAATTCTATGTATCTAAGCTGTGGACTGGTAATATTATTCTAATTTGTTTAAAGTAAATCAATATCACTGTACAATAATCTAGTAGTATAACATTATATTTAATAGGGATATTGCTATTTACTATCAACATTTGCTTAATGCTAACATGGTTCACATATCTAATTCCCTACCTTTTCAAGAATTATTTCATTGTCATTAAATATCAAATTGTTAAGACTTAATGGGGTGAAATCTAATGCCACATGCAACGTATCCAGAGTTGTAATGGAGGTGAGCTAAGGCAAATAAGTAAATAAGCAACTTACACCATAGCTATTCCATGACTACAAATGGTCTGAAATCTCAGTGCCACTATTTGGGAACACCTGTAGGGATATGTGAAAAAAGGGGTGATTAATCCCTTGTTTGAGAAAATACATAAAAATTCTTCATAATAATATAGGCATTGATTAGTTCAAAAGTCCTGGGCATCATACACAATTCACCCATGATAATGACTTACACTTTCATTCTGGGTAAGAAAAAAGTATGCCTCATCCTGGATATAAATACAATAACAAATGTAACAATGCATAATATCATAATTATCTAACATTGCAACAATTAAATTTCACAAATAAACAATGTCTATTTTATAAGTGTGAACACCAAACAAATAGAATATAATCATTAATTAATATATGGAAATTAAAATAGTAATCATCAACTCGAAATCAATCTCCAACTGTAATAATTATTAGTGGTAATTAGTTAAGTAATACAATATAAAACATAATATTAAACATGCCTAGATTTGATCAAAATTGAATTTTATCTTCTATGGTCATTTAGTAATTGCAGCTTTACCAAAAAGACATTAAAAACAAAAAAAATAAGATAATAAATTTTAACAATTTATCATAAGTGATTTTTACCTTTCTTGTGGTCCCTTATTGACACAAACAAGATCTAAACCTAACACTGCTGCATATCTCTTTTGTTTCATAAGCAAGCTTATATTCAACTCTAATTATTTTTGAACTTTTTATTTTATGAGCAAACCAGCTGCTGGATTTATGAGCATTAAACATACACAGAATTATAATAACATACACATTAAAATAAAATAAAAAATATTAGATATGGTTTCTTCACGTTTCTTCTGTAATAAAGGGAAAAACTTAAACACAACAATTTAAAAACTGCAAAACTATTTGAAGGTCTCATAATGTTCTTTACTATTTAACAATTGTAGTGTTTGTAAAAATGGCAGACATTTTTGTGCACTCCAGAAAAACTAGAATTTATTCGTAAGGCTGTTTTTAGATCGCGCTCTGATAGCTGAGGAATTTAATTAGTGCATTGACGTAATGGTGATAGACAATTCCTAGAAGTATTTGCTAATTACAAATGCTTCTAGATAAGAGACGTTACCTTATTGGTCAGTGCATTGATTGAGATCGTTGCAGTTGTCAGAGAGCGAATAGAAGACGGTGTAACATCTAGCAGGAATTAGAGGACAACTCCAGTAGAGAGCAGTCACGTAGTAGTGAGTAGCGAGCAGTATTGGAGAGACGTCTGTTTAACATCAGCAAAGATATCTCGCATCAGTGCTGGTGGTAAATGACTAGCACACCCAGTGAAAATGTAGTTCACGGGTGTAGCTGAAAGACACCGCAGCAGAGAAGAGCATTAGTTGCAAGAAGAGCATTAGTTGCAAGAAGAGCATTAGTTGCAAGAAGAGCATTAGTTGCAAGAAGAGCATTAGTTGCAGAGAAGGGCATTAGTTGCGGAGAGAAGCATTCGTTGCAGAGCAAGGCATTCGTTGGAGAGCTTCGTTAAGAAAGAACAGTGTGGGAATTGTATATTTTTATTTGCTGACCACACAGTATGACTTGCAGTTATAACCTTGGCACAGTCATAAGTGCGGATTTTACAATGGCGCAGTCGTATTTGAACCTGGGAGTAGCGAATACATTGAACTATAAGTTTAGCCGTAGACGGAGAAACCGGGCGAAAATGACAATCCCAATTAGTAATGTTAACATCGGTGAAAGTTTGGAAATAAAACATTTGTTCAATTAACATCGGAAGCTAACGTAATTGGAAAAAAAAAAAAAAGTTTCAGCAGCTGTTAAATCGCATATTTCTGAGTGAAATAACAGGAAAGTAGCAAGAGAAGAACAACACCAAGGAATAGCAACAAGGGTTTTTCTGGAGTGGAGGGAGGTGTGTAGTGTTTGTAAAAATGGCAGACATTTTTGTGCACTCCAGAAAAACTAGAATTTATTCGTAAGGCTGTTTTTAGATCGCGCTCTGATAGCTGAGGAATTTAATTAGTGCATTGACGTAATGGCGATAGACAATTCCTAGAAGTATTTGCTAATTACAAATGCTTCTAGATAAGAGACATTACCTTATTGGTCAGTGCATTGATTGAGATCGTTGCAGTTGTCAGAGAGCGAATAGAAGACGGTGTAACATCTAGCAGGAATTAGAGGACAACTCCAGTAGAGAGCAGTCACGTAGTAGTGAGTAGCGAGCAGTATTGGAGAGACGTCTGTTTAACATCAGCAAAGATATTTCACGTCAGTGCTGGCGGTAAATGACTAGCACACCCAGTGAAAATGTAGTTCACAGGTGTAGCTGAAAGACACCACAGCAGAGAAGAGCATTAGTTGCAAGAAGAGCATTAGTTGCAAGAAGAGCATTAGTTGCAAGAAGAGCATTAGATGCAAGAAGAGCATTAGTTGCAAGAAGAGCATTAGTTGCAGAGAAGGGCATTAGTTGCAGAGAGAAGCATTCGTTGCAGAGCAAGGCATTCATTGGAGAGCTTCGTTAAGAAAGAACAGCGTGGGAGTTGTATAATGTTATTTGCTGACCGCACAGTATGACTTGCAGTTATAACCTTGGCACAGTCATAAGTGCGGATACTACAACAATAATACCTCTCAAAACAAGCATATACTAACCAGTTTGATGTGCTATTACTAACAATTGAATGAATTTGGAATACTTAAAGAGTTAAATTTTTCTAAAGACATTCAATATACATATTAGATTCTGGAAATAGTCCAATATAAACATACAACCAAAATTACTACTTTCCTATTGTATTTCTCAGTAAATATTGTGATTAACTACTTTTCCTTCTTGAATGCACCAATTAAATTATAAAAAGACATCAACTTCCACTTTAACTTGTAACATATAATTAACATGGAAAAAATTATCCTCTTTAACATTATCATTGTAACATATTATTTTCACAGATATTTGTAAATATGTGTTTTCAAGGTATTTAATCAGAATCATAACTCTGGATACTTTAAGTGAACATTTATCAATCAAATTATTATTAAGGTAATTGTCAAATCACTAAATATTTACAATCTCTTCTTTTACATTCAAAGATCAGCCTTTCAAGCTAATTGTGCATGTGTCTTTTGAGAGTGTTAAATAATAAATGAATACTTCCCTCTACAATACAATACAAGATATAGTATTTATGCAGGAATAAAAGGAATCGTCTTATTCCTATGACTCAAATTCTTTTATATGAGCAAATCTGAAGTACTGTTGAGGAAAGCGTGAGAGTAGAATTCTCTCAACAGTACTTCAGATTTGCTCATATAAAAGAATTTGAGTCATAGGAATAAGAGGATTCCTTTTATTCCTGCATAAATACTATATCTTGTATTGTAGAGGGAAGTATTAATTTATTATTTAACACTCTCAAAAGACGCATGCACAATTAGCTCGAAAGGCTGATCTTTGAATGTAATACAATTGTACACATAGCATCATATAAAAATAAATGCTTATTTACTTATAATTAAGTTTCAGTTAGAGTGACATTCAGTAAATTCTAGACTATTTCACCAATGTCATTCATTCAAACATTGTAAATAGTAATTTAAAGTGAGAATTCTACTCTCATGCTTTCCTCAACAGTACTTCAGATTTGCTCATATAAAAGAATTTGAGTTGTAGGAATAAGAGGATTCCTTTTATTGCTGCATAAATACTATATCTTGTATTGTAGAGTGAAGTATTCATTTATTATTTAACACTCTCAAAAGACGCATGCACAATTAGCTTGAAAGGCTGATCTTTGAATGTAATACAATTGTACACATAGTGTCATATAAAAATAAATGCTTAATCTCTTCTTTTAAAAATTTTAATATTTTAACATGGAAGAAAATACAATGCTGAAGATGAATGTTGATTTCACTTATTTTGTTGTATGTAATTATTTAATTTTAAGGCATAATTAAACTATCCAGAAAATATTCTATTGTACTTTAAAATTTACAATATTATTAATATGATGAATTATAATTTTGGAATTAAGGTGAACTGTGAAGTAATGGTGGCAAAATACTATAATTTTATTTAATAGTCTTGACAATTCCACTGAAAATTCAGCAAAATTTTACACAGTCATATCTGGTTTTTCATTAAGTTTAAGGTAATTTATGGTGTGTAATATCAAGAATTTCAATAAAATACTAATATCAATTATTATTATCAATTTAAACATAATAAAATAATTTAAATTATTTCCAGCATATTTTATACATTCTATAACACTAAGGAGACACAAATAATAAATATGACTAACTTAAGATAACAGTCCATTTTAATAAAAACATTTTATAAGTGAAATAGGAAAATTATTCAGTAATAAAAGTCATGTATAACTCTTATTATAGTTCACTTTTAATTTTACTTTACTGAATGAAAAGTTCCAAAATGATTCTTTATTACAATTCCAAATTTATTATGACAATATTTATTATGTATTTTATGACTATTAAAAAACATTTGTAGGGTAAACTATGAAATTTTAAGCGTATGAGTTTCTTGACCAGCTTACATTTGAGTTTACTTTTGGTAGTCATTTCCTTGATATAGCTTTTATCTTATTAGTGAACCACTTTCCAAATTATTAACTGACTGCAATGGTGTGTTCTTCCATAGGTGCAGGTACTTAGAATTTACTCCATAGTTTATTAAATAATACTAACAAATAATTTGTACTTTTCACTACAGAAAATAATACATTTCAAACAATTTATAGACTTTAAATAGTAGAATGATTTCCATATTCTCTTTTAATTTAGAAAATAAATATCTTTTTTCCTGGGAGAAAAAGTCTCTACTAAAAAAAAAATTGTGCAAGCCTATTTATAGACTTTTAGCAAAGGGGCTGACTGTAAATCAATAAACCAATTAGATGATTGTAAGTGATTATATTTGCTTAAAATTAGTAAATCTCCATCTTTAAATACAGATGATAACTAATTAAACTGTTTAATAATATTTTAGACTACAGTAAAAATATGTTTAATAATTTAATTATACTGTCTAACTTAAAATAATTCCAATTTTGAATCTGTTGAAAAACTATCACTTAACAATAAAAAATATTAAGTACTTTCATGGTTTTATTTAATGGCAATATTACCTTATTATATTATGATCATGAAATTTAATTTATGTATCAGACTGTATATGAGTAGGCCCACACCCAATGTGGCAGAAAGCTGACATAGTTGAACATTCTAACTATGTACTGCCCTAGAAAGATTTATATACTAAGTTTACTTATTTTTATTATCTAAAATTACTAATCATTAGACCACACCAATGGTTGCAACAATATATTTAAATCATCAAGATTACAATTGATTAAAATTTAAAATTTTTAGTTAATAGACTGATAAAATAAGGTTTTATGAATATCAAGTCTAACCATATGATTACAATATATATATATTTTAATTTTATAAAGTCTGACAATGTTTCCATTTAATATTACAAAGTCCCTTTCCCCCCAAACTTACATTTAGCTTGAGAAAACAAACCTGTAATGTTTTTTTGGTGTTAAATATTGACATAAAAATCATAATGTTTATTAATAGAAAACAAACTGACATCAAGAAATATGTGGAAGTGGTCTATAAATAAAGTATATAGTAATAAAGAATAATAAAACAGAAGTTCCCCCTAATAATTTATTATCCAAAAATTCCAGGTATTTTAAGTGAAAACATCAATTAAATTTATAAAGAAAAGCTTTAGAAAATGATGGAATTATTACCAAAATAGTAATATTTACAAAATACTTCACAGAAAATTGTTGTAAAAAGTTTTGGAGATATTCAATCATATTACCAAATATAATCATTAATATTAATCATATCTATTTAGTAATATTCCAAAATGTAATCATTACCAAAAAGCTTCCTGAGAAATTTTAATGATTTACAAATGCAATACAAAATAGCAACTCACATTTATTGATATTTCTATAAATTTTCTTAATACTTGTATTAAAACAAGTATATTATTGACATAACTATAAAGCAATTTTTTAAATGATAAAGATGTACCAGATGAATAGAAGAGTGTGGTAATGATATTAATATTTTTTTTTAAATAAAAAATTAGACCTAATTTCTAAAAGTATTATGAATTGTCTGCAGAGGATACTAAACTTAGATTTAAAAGTAGTTATAGCATAATAAATAAAATGCAGGTATTAAAAGAAGTTATAGAAAAATCCAGAGTATGAGTTATTATTTTCTACTGAGCTTTATAAATCATGACAACTTATTTGGTTCAATAAGTCATTCTGTAGTGATTAATGTTCTGGAACACCAATAAAAAGATATAGAATAGTGACAAATTCTGAAGAATATTTATTAAAATATAACAGAAATGGTTAGAAAGCACAATATTACTACAATTACTAATACTGATAATTGATCTGCAAAAGTTTTTACAGTATTTTTATGAGAATTATTTTATGAATGAAAATGGTAAAGTAAAAAAAAAAATGATGAAGATTTTTAAAGTCATGCAGTTTTGCAATTGATATGGTTTGCTTAACAAATAATGCTTCCAAGCTTCAGAAAATATGATATATGTATCAAATAAAAAGTGAACCAAAAGATAAATCCTAAAAAAGATTCAAGTTATATTTACTGGCTTTTTAGAAAAAAAAGAAAGTAAAAAGAAATTAAGAACTGTGCTTGTTAGACAATAATATGCATGAAAATACAATGAATAAAATTTATCATAAAATTAAATTTGGATATCATTTGATAGAAATAACTTATTAAAAGAAATATGTTACATGATAAAAAAGGACATGTTTAATACATATAATTTGTCAGTAACACACTTATAAATATGAGACAAAGTAATAAAAAGTCTGCAGAACAAATAGCAAAATATTAAAAGTAGAGATTAAAAAGAAATACATTAATGAGAGAACAAAGTAAATATTATTGCACTATTAAAAAGCAAAAAATTAAAATGGATCTGGAATGAATGTGATGCTAAAAAAAAAGATAACATATAATTAAATTTCTAAATTAGATCCTAAAAAAATGTAAAAAACCTAAAGAGAGACTAGATGTAAGATGAATAAAATGAAATAAGTAGGAATAACATGAGAAAAGAAACTATTGACCAGATAAACTGGATTAAACTTGAAGAGACATATAATGACAAAATATAATAAAAACATATATGTATCTATGGCAAAGGTTTTGATTAAATATGTAATACCGTATTTAAAAAATTCAATGTAATTCAACATTTTAAAAAAAATATTTGCATAACAAAATTTATTTAGCCGAGTAAAGAATTTTAATATTAATAAATTTAATGGAATTGAAAAGCAGATAAAAAATGTATAATAGATTTTTAAAATATTTCAAAATTAATTAACTGCGTAATTATAAGAAGTTTGAATTCAGATTTTCAAACTCCCACAGCTATCCAATCAATCTTATACAACTGATACACATTACCACACACACGTGAAAAAGATAAATGATCTCCAATATACGCATTTCGTGCTGAACCATCACTAATCAGTTGGTCCAGATCACCATCTCCAGCACATATCTACAATGACTGCTCAGTTTATATTAAGATAGTAAATCTTCAAACTTTAATGGATAAGCTTCTATATTCACTCTCCAACTCATTATCCATCTATAATATTGAAAAGGCTAAAAGCCCTTGATGATGCCAATGTG
Organism: Epiperipatus broadwayi; assembly: GCA_028023455.1. Lineage (NCBI taxonomy): Eukaryota > Metazoa > Onychophora > Udeonychophora > Euonychophora > Peripatidae > Epiperipatus > Epiperipatus broadwayi. The sequence goes on from JAQFVV010000018.1 coordinate 12,784,099, forward strand.
CGTGCGTATATTGGGGATCATTTATCTTTATCACACGTATGTGGTCATGTGTATTAGTTGTATAGGATGGATTGAATAGCTTTGGGAGTTTGAAAGTTTGAATTCAAACTTATTATAATGACATTAAGTTTAGTATAAACAATATACTTGTGTTTAAATATTTAATTGCATGAATAACAACTACTCAGTCATTTCCAATACTTGAACTTCGAATGAGTTCCCAAGCAATAAACCATTAGAATATTTTGTCCCGAGTGGTTTAGTGCAATGGCAGAATAGTGAACTCTAGAGCTGAAACTCCATGGATTATCTTTCCAACTCAGTCACTTTTGTTGCTTGAATTTTATAAGAACTCTCAAACAATAAACCGTTAGATTATTTTCCCCGTAAGAATAAATGCAGTAGTAGAGAAGCAGGCTGGAATTCAATATCACGGATCACGATTTCAGTTTTATCACTTTCAATACTCGAACTGCTTATGAAAACACAAGTAATAACAATTAGCAAATGAATAAAAATAAAATGTAAATCAATTACTAAATGTAATGAAATTAAAAAACAAATGCGAAGTATTATTATTAACGAATCTTAAACATTTCAATTATTAGTTGAAAAATACTAAGTTTTTTTTAAGATTTTAAAAAAGCATTTATATCTAACAAATGAACATTGTTACATAATAATAGTAAAACAATTTTTAGAAAATAATTAACTAATCGTACTATAAATCTTTATATTTAAAATTTTTATTTTTAATTTTAGACGGTCAGATTTGGTCACCTTACTCTTTTAAACATTTGAAATGCATCAAAATTGTAATAAAAATTAATTATAAAAATTTAAGAATGACCTTGAGCCTTGCTTAGTGGTGCAAGAAGTTAACCAATTTATGTGCAAAAGATCCTGGTGCAGGTATAGAGAGGAGACTGAATAAGATTATGCGTAGAGCGGGTTATGTTTAATTGACAGTTAAGAAAAAAATAAAGTTATTTACTGTAATAGGAAGCAGATGTAGGCGGGAAAGTAATTCGTCATAAGAAGCCTACCCCGTGTATTAAAATAATATATATATATAATGTTAATAAAAAATAAAAAGAAATCGAAATGTACTTGTATGTATATGTTAAAGAATTTAAGGATGAATAGTTGAAGTCTTATAATTATATTAATATTCAGTGAAAGTGAACAAATTGTATAAAGGACATTTTTTCTAATTAAATTAAGATTTATACAACAAATAAATGTAAACACAGTAAACACAGAATGGTAGACAACTTTGCCAGTAAGATTTAAATAACCAATTTAATTCACTTATTTGTTTACACTTTTAGCAGTAAATATGGGGGATTTGAATTCAGACTTTTAAGTACCAGTCAACTATCCACACTATCTCATATCACTGATACATGTGTGTGGTTATGTGTATCAGTGGTATGAGGTAGTGTGGATAGTTGACAAGTATTTGAAAGTCTGAGTTCAAACCCCTATATTTACAATGAGGCTCCAGGTATGTGAAGAGTACCTGTATTTCAAATATTTACTTTTAGAAGTAATAAAATTTTTCCCCACATATAAGTACCATCTAGTGCAAGTCTTTAGGAAGCAATAGATGCTAGAAGGTTAAAATCCTTATCCAGTGCTTTCCCATCCAGTATCTTCACACTAGTTTCTAGTCTATGGCTTTCATCAAAAAGGAATCTTGAATCTGGGAGCAGTCTTTGGATCTAACACACACCCCTCCAGCATCTACCTTTTAGTACTGTGTGGGGAAAAATTTTACTACTTGTGGAAGCATTAAAAAAAGGTGATTGTGTGATATTTTTGTGATTTAAAAAAATATTCATATCTTATTTATATATAAAAAGTTATATAGTTAGTCCACATAATAATACATGCAGGAGAACTCTTAACCTTTTAACCAAGCTTAACCTGTTATCCTGTATATCATAATATTATGTATATTTTGTGTTAAATAAATTTCTTGATAAAAAAAAAATATTCAAGAAGCTGAGCACTAACAATTCTTACAATGTAGTTAAGATTTGCTTTTACGTTATTTATCTAAAAATTGATCAAAGAATCTTTAAATTTTGAATATATATTCTCTCATTACAGTCAACTATTTGAAATAAGATAGAAAGGTCACTAGGTAAATGTTTATATCAGGAATAGTTAACATAAATTAAGTATTCATTTAATGCAAAAAATGCAGTAACTTCTCATAATTAATCCCTAGTATTTATTAATTAAATCAATGATAACCCATTTGGCTGAAGATGTAAATAGATAGTAACCATATTTAGTAATGTTAAATTTAGCACTTGGAAGAAGTTTTTTTTTTTTTAATCTAAATTTTATCTGATTAGGTCATCTAAAATTTATTAACCTCAAACCCATTCAGTTATTCTCTATTTGACTTTTCTGACACTTAAATAAATTTTAGTTTTACGTTTATTACAAATGTTAATCTCATGTATCTCTAACAATTTAAAATTAATTTCATGGAAATTCATTTAAATATTACAATATTATTGAATTAGTGATTTGGATTTTATACTAATATAAACTTATTTAAATTATTGATGAATACGTACTTACCTAATAAATTTAATTCATGAGTTATTTATCGATATTTACGATTAATTGTATATCTACCAAATAGATAACAATAAATTCTTCAATGATAATCAGTTGCTTATTAATTTCCGTTAGTGAATAGCTAAGACATTACTTAACAATTTACTTGCTTAAAATAATTAATGTTTGTTTAAAGCTGTAATATGCAGATTTTTTTCTTCTAATTTAACATTTTTTACAGACTACTTCCTGGTTTTCAACACACACACACACTCTCTCTCTCTCTTTTATTTAGCCCAAAGTCATGATATTCCATGTCTTCGATTATAACTTTTTTTTTCTTCAAAGGGACACACATAAAAAAAATAATGACATTGAAGCAGTAAATCTTAGCTTAAGATTGTGCTTCATGTTTCTACCTACTAACCTATATTTAAATCCTATATCTTATCCCGTTCCTTTTGTCATATATATATATGTTATGTATATATTTGAAATGCGCGCCTAAATTTATCAATTTTAGCCTAAATTTATCAATTTTAACTTTTAATATTTATGATTATTATTAATTCTATTATTAATTATTAGTTCTTTTTTATTAAAGTATTATAGGTGCGATTCAAATATATATATAGGAGCAAAAACTTACTAACACTATTGATTTTAAATATTTTATTATACGTCATTTTTTAAGCTTTTTCTTTTTAAATTGCTTGTTTTTTTCTTTTAAACTGTACATTTTGTAAAATCCAATATGGAAGATGCTACAGTTATTTGTCTAAAAATAATTAAAGGGGTTGGAAGCACTATTGTTTTAATCTGGGGTAAGTTTTTTAATTAATTAGTTTTTACTTAAAATGGGATTAAGATTAGAGATACTTTTGTTAAAAACATGTTGTCAAATCTATTTCTAATCTGGAAATAGATTTGAATTTATTTTTGGATGTTATCTTACTGTTGCATCTTCAAAAACAACTGATAAAGAAAAAGTATAAAATGACTGAATTTTGAATCACAGATTAGATTAGCTACTATTGAGAGAACTGATTGTAAACGTATTACACGTCACTTGAAACTTAAATAATGTAGCCGTAAATCCATCACTTCTCAGCCTGGTTGGGTCATCATCTTCAGCGGCCATCTCATTCTGCTGCCCAAGAGGAAGTAAAAGCCTGACCTAAGAACTTTAATGCTAATAGAAGCTTGCAGTTATTTAAGAACTTTCATTTCAATTGCCGTGCACGTGCAATATTTTAAATCAGACTCTTAAAATTGCCAGGTAACTTTTCAAGCCGTCACTGCAAACTAAATCTAACCTAACTCATCTATCAAGATTTCTTTTAATATATTATTTAACTTTGTTTTTGTTAATATGTAATTTGCTCTTAGTTAATTTCTATATATATAATATGTAAATTTCTCTCAAATGATTTCTTTAAATTTAATTCTATCTCATATGCTCTAACTTTCGTTAATTTTGGTGCGGTTAGTTATTTATTATTTGATTTTATATATATATATATGATTTATTTTTATTATTATTATTTTGCCAATCTCAAGCAAACTGGTGAGCTTAATTTATAAAATCTTTTCTGTCATTTTATGTAAACTTTCATGAAGCAAATTATTAATGTCCCCTTTTAAAAACATAATGCATTATTAATTAATACGCTCGCCAGATTGTTTTACAAACTAACATTTTTATTTATGTTTTAAATAAATATATTTGTTTAACTCTGGATTTTCTACCTGGGGAGAATCCAGAACTTTGGCTAATTAACACTTTGAAATTTTAAAATATTCTTTATTCATTTCTAAAAAGGTGACCGATTATTTGTTTTCTATATAACTGCTAGTTATTTTTTTTCTATACTCTTAAAATAGTCTATGCTTAAAATATCAAATAAAGTACTTATATATTTCATTTATTGTAAAATCAATGAAGGTGGGATTGATTTATTTTAAATAGTAGGAAAGGGAAGGGGTTGAATCTTAATGTTTCTTTTACTAAATCAAATCTTAACGTATATTTTATTAATTTGAAATCTAAATCTTAATGTTTCTTTTGCTAAATAAAATCTTCAAGTATATGTTAGTAAATGAAATCTAAATTTCTCTATATATATTATAATGGCATAGCGTATTATTTGTCTAAATTATAGTATTCAAACAAGGGTCATTTATTTTAAAGCAGTAAAATTTATTCAATGTTGTTAGCGACATGTATCATTACTGTGTTTCTGACATTTGGCCGATCTTCGTGTTCTATATGTATGTGCTTCTTAATCTGGGGGTGGCGATAAGATCGAACCCATAGATTTCTCATTATTTATTCCGTATAAAATGCCTCTGGTGGTGATCCCATAAGTTTGGCACACGCTATGCATATCACTTCTTCATATAAAAAGACCCCTGGCGGTGATCCCTAAGTCTGGCATACGCTATGCCCATCCATTTCTTCGTATAAAAAGGCCTCTGGCAGTGATCCCTAAGTATGGCACACGCTATGCCCATCCACTTCATCTTTCATCCAGAAGCACAACTTTTCCTGTTATTTCTTGGTTATAATGTCAGTACCGCAAGCTTCTTTGTATATTTATTTCTTTTGCTTCATGACCGAGTTTTAATGCTCTAATATTAAAATGCTCTCTGCTCAAAATATATATCAATGCCAAATATTAATAGTCAGATTAATTTCTAATGTTATTTCAATCTTATCATACAATCCCACCATCGTAACTTATTTCTATATTTAAGAGTATATGCCTTGGGAAAAATAAAGCGTTCGTCTTACTATTGTATAAAATAATTTTTCATTAAATATTTTGTCATAGTTTCAAATATAATCTTTCAACTGTCTTTTGTTTATTTTCACGACCTCAATGGCATGAAAATAGTTTATATCATATGTATAATGAATCTCAGAATGCTCCCCTAAATAATATTAGTCACCATGTTTCAGAACCGTAATCCAAAGCGTTAATAACAATTTTATGTGAATTCTTCTTTCTAATAATAGATTGGCATTTTAATATTGGACTCACCAAAGATGTGTGCTTATTTATAACATATATATTTTTAGCTAATAAAGAGCATATGAGAAATAATAGCATGAATGACACTATGTAATCGCTTGCTCATTCATGCACACACTAATGTATATAATTAATTTATAAATGTATAATAATTTGTCAGTATATTAAAATATATTTTATTGTCTAACTTATTTGAGTAGTTCGAATTCCTTTTCCTCCACTTCCACCTATTACAGCCATGCTTATGTATATTTTAATATAGTCATAGTTAATAGATGTCTCATTGTTTTGCTCAGCTTTGCTAGTCGGCCGGATTAAAATTAATTCTCATGTGCCATCACTATTATGTTATTCATTAGGTGTTATATCTGGGGCTTAAAGAGTGGGTTCGAATTCAGGCTGGTCTCTGACCTAAATCTCAGGCTGGACTGGGTTTGAAGTACATTTTGTGAGTTCCAGCTCATGTTATATGGATAAACATGTTTTGACCAGCACAATATGGATGAGAAAAAACAAACTAAAAATCATTAATAAAAATTTAGGAGAAAGACTAACATTTAATTTTATAACTAGTGTTTTCTTAAACAATGTTTTCGTGCATATGGAAGTAATCTTTTCTGCTAGGACCAAATTAATTTCTCAGTGTGTTTGCCTTTTGATCATTTGCTGGCTTATGCATATTGAAGTTTGTCAGTGACATTTTGATCTCCACAACATCACAAAAGTTTGTTCATCTTATGTGGTAAATTCTTTTTTTTAAAGTGATTTTTCTAAAAAACAATAAACCAAAATTAATCTTTTTCACCATGTATTAAATAGTTTAATTAAAGGAAATATCATTCATCATTATGATACAAAATTTTATCTTTATCACTTAATTTTAAACAAAAAAATTGTTAAATACAAATAAAGTTTCTAAAATAAAATATCTTTCATCATTCTCAATAAATCATTTTAATATCAACAAACTACTACATGACCATCTCAGCTTATTCATATGCATAAAAGAATAGTTATCTTTACCATACTACAGAGCTACTTACTTTAAGAATACATAATTAATGGTTAATAGATTGTAGTACTATTTAATAACAACACACCTGGATAGGATTCTAGTATTTGCCTTTGTCAAAGAAAACATAAGATTAACAGCTGATATAATGTACTTATCCTTTTAACAGCTACCCTTAACTCCTTTTATGCTCTTCAAACTGATAGTATGAAATTAAAAAAAAAAATCCTAAGAGTTTTGAATCTAAGCTAATTTGCTTCTATAATTATATAAATCTGATACCAGGTCAGTAACTATAATTTAATGATCTTAGTTTCATGCTAACTATAGCCCCCTTCTACTCTTTAGCTAGAAATGTTAAGACCAAAACCATCATAGGTTTTTTAATCTACAATTCTTTTCACTCTATTTTGTATTTTATTAGTACTGGTGATGTGGATATTATTACAGCACTAATATCTAAGTTCTGTTGATCAAGACTGTCATCATGTAGTAGCTAATTAAAAGCTGTTTTACTAATTCTTATATATAATAATCTCCTGTACCCATAATATTAGTCATTTGTCACTAAAATAAATATAGAATAAAATATTAAAAATTAATAAATTAAAAAAAAAAGAATAATTTTTTAAAAACATTAATTTTTAATTCTCAGTGCAATTGTTGGATTAGGCGAAGGCAAAATGTCACAAACAACTTGCAGCCAGAGCTTTTTGTCTCTTAATATGCAACTTTTTAAAAGTACTCTGTTGAAAATTTAATGTTTGCATAAATATATACACAGAAAAAGCATTTGTAATTAAATAACATATAGATAATAAATCAATATCGATTTAATTTTAATATCCATAATTTTATAAATGCATAAATAATACCATATGCATATTTATATATATATACAAAAACTTAATCAAATATTGATTTATTTCAAGTCAAAAATTAATAATGACTAGTTTGTTGCCTTTAAAAATAAATATAAAACCAGCCAACAAATTTTGAATTCAATACAAAATAATAATTTATATATATTAATTGATTTTATTGACTATGCACTAAAAAAAATAAATTGTTGTTTCTTCAACCACAACTGGAGTTTTTACATTTAACTTGAAATAAAAGCATGAGATCCAGAAATTAATTAAATCAATCCTTTGTTATAAAAAATAAAGATTGACTTAATTAATTTCTGGACAACCCATACTTTTATTTCAAATTACATCTAAAAACTACAATTGTGGTTGAGGAAACAATTATCTTATTTCTTTTTTGTGCATAGTCAATAAAAGCATTTAATATAAATTTTTTTTATCTCTATTATCTTTAAGTTATTGGCACAGCAAATGAAAATATAGAACTATATTGTATTTTAAAATGACTGAACACTTACAGATGTATATATATATATATATATATATATATATATATATATATATATATATATATATATATATATATATATATATATATATATATATATATTGTAACCAATTGGTTACATAGATGCACTAAAAATAATTAGATAGTTGGCAACAAGCTCCTCAGTTTAAGTATATAATTATTTAATTAATGGGGGAAATAATAGTTAATTTTAATGAGTCTTCAATTAATTAAATATTTTAAGTCCCAAAATAATAGTATGAGAATTCTCAAACATTAAATTTTTTAAAGCATAATATGATTTTAATATGTAGATATTTTAATAATAATTGTAAATGATTGTAGAAGGGGGAGAAAATTGTAAACAAATATAAACAAGTTTTTTTTTACTCTCTTCAGTATAGTTTTAATGTAAATTATGAAAATGTACTAAGAGAAAATTTTATTTTTTTAAATTTTTTTAATAGATATTAATTTTAATCTTATATGAGAAATAAAGTTTTATGTTTAAGAGTATTTTTTAAAAGAAAACAAAACAAAATAGGATTTTAATATTTTGATAAATTTTATTTTTAATTAGAGTTGTTTTTTTTATTTCTTTTCATTACAAAAAATCAAGTCGGTGTAATTAACTGATCATCTTGTTTTTTCCTTTTGCAAGAATTTTTTTTAATTAGAAAGTAATGTCAAGAATTTTATGATTTAATTTAAGTTCTTGACTTGGTTTTCAATGTCTGTGATTAAGAAGGGAAATACCAAACAACTGTATTTATAAAAAATTATCTAACTGGCTGTTATAAAAACTATAATGTTGGAGACAGATTCTAGAAAAAAATCATAATGGGGATGTGAATAAGTCAGAAGACCCAAGTATCTGGTAAGAAAATGTATTCATAAATTAGCTGTTGAAGAAAAAGTCCTAGTCCAGCTGCTGCAAAAGATAGAAGAAATTAGTTTTAACTTAGCTGTTGAAGAAAGAATAGTCAAGTCTTAAACTTGTTGATAAAAAAGAAAGAAGCAGAAGTCTACCAAGTTATTGCATAGAATATCAGAAGTTGTAACAAAGTTTTTAGTATATGATGAGTTTAGTTATAAAATGTTTTTTACAATAAAAACCATGTGCTAAATTCAACTAAAATCTAGAAATCATCTTCCACTATGTAATCTACCTTCATGAGAATAAAAAAGAGAAGGATCCCTAAAGTAATTTGCAGCCTTGTCCAACCAAAGAGCATGAATCTCTGTGTTAGTCTCATCTGGGAAATTTATTAAAAGAATATTGATAAAATTTTGCTATTGTTAACCTGGAAATGAAATACTGCATACCAAAAAAGGATAATTTAATCATGTTCATGTGTAGAAGCCTCCAAGAAAAAACACAACTGGAAAAAATGAAAATTATAATTGGGAAAAAGGACTCCTCAGAAAAAAATAAAACCATGCTTGAACATGCTTTTTTGTGTATACAATATATTTTTATTAATAAAAAAATTTTTTTGTAGTAAAGTAATAATTTTTTTTTGTAAGAATTGATAATTTTAAATATTTTCATCAAGTCAATGTTTTCAAATTGCCAAAAATATTTTTCTTAAAATCTACCCAATTTTGTCTTTAAAATTATGAAATAGTTTTTAGAAAATTTAATTTTTTTGAAACATGGTTTTTTCTTTTCATTAATTTTTCCTTCTAAAAACTTAACAAAAAGTTAATTAAGTTAAAGCAAAGATTATTATCTTTGATTTTAAAAATTTTGTTTTTGTAACTCTTAGTTATTTTAAAGAAATAATTAATAAAAAGTTAATTTATGAATAGAAATCAAGTGATTGATTATAATTTTCATGAAAAAATATTTTTTGATGAAATAAATGTTAAAAATTTCATACTATCTGCCATTTTTTTTGTTTATTGTTAACCAATTACTTATTAAATAATTATTTTAAAAATATATTTTTTAGTCCTAATTTCTTTATTCCTACCAATTACTGTTTCATATATTGCAGTATATGTGACTTTATTTTATGGCAGCTTAATGTACTATAATTTTTTATAAATGACTCCAAAAATGACTTACTTATAATAGGGGAAATCTAGGAATTATTTGAAATAATTTATAAGCTGCTTTATTTATTTATCTTTTTCTCCTAGTAATAGTTTATAGAGTTCTTGCTGAGCTAGATTTGTGGATAACAGTTAGGTATATGGAGTAGTGGTTTATGTTTAGTATTATGGACATCCAGATGATGATCCTGGTTGATGCAAAAGAGATAACCTTTAAAGTCCATGTACTACATTTCATTTTATTTATTACCTTTTCAAAAATTTAGCTTATAGTTGGCCAGCACATTAATGATACCAAGTGACCAGAGCAATAATAATAATCAGTATATTCCTATATCCCAGCATTATTGTTTTAATTGTTATTTTCTTATGGATTAGCACTTGAGTCTGATACAGATAATTATTGTTTGTAATCCTGCCATAGGTTTGGCAGTAGCTAAATAATTAGCCTGGTCTATAGTGGACCACTTTCAAATAAAGTCACAAGACTGATTGTTGATTTATTTTTATTGCTGATCATTCATGATGATGAATAATTATTAGTTTTGTGTAATGCTGGTGAACTTAGTTAGTTCTGTGCTGATCTGTCATGCTCATTCCTTTGATATTTAATTTTATATTTCGTTTATTTGCAGATGATGGTTTCCCATCTCATAATTCACGTGTTTTTTTGAATTGTTGCAATATATATTGTAATGATCCAGTAATCAACACATACATTTTTGGGTCATTTGTTGTCTATAATATTTTTATACTTATCATTTGTTATACATTACTATTTATTAACATTGTATTATTTAGTTATATGACGGGCTGTATTGTTCTTTCTTTTCATACTCCCTGGCACTGGATTGTACATTCAAGCAGAGGGATAGAACATCACTGATAAATTAACCATCAATGATACCTATGGCCTGATTGAGGCTATACAAATACACAGCCCTGACCATAGCATCCCTCCATACTGCTGGCACAACACTCATCATCCCAAGCACTTTATTTGTTTGAAAACAAATCTGGCACTATTTGACCATATAGGTTATATATAGCCAGCATATCCAGGTAGCACAGGCACATAAACCCAGTACTTGAAATATATCCAAGCTAACTCAGACATCTTCATCAAAGGATCCAGCATGCTATTATCTAATACATGGAATAATTCTAATCTTAAACTCCTGGTGATGCAGTTAAAGGAGAGAGAGAGAGAGTAAATGCACTTTTTATTTATACACACACATATTCAAATAAATATAATAGTACAATTAAACAAAGAATTTAAATAAGTATACAATAATCATTAGTAACTCAATATCACTGACTGTATTTCATTATAATTCATTTCTTTTAAGAATGTCAAGACATTTATTTATGATTGAACAATTATATTTACATAAGTTTTTCATTATGGCAAAATGACACATTTTCTTGGGCTTTGGTTTTCCAGATGGTTAGCCTTCCAGTCTCCAGTGATGGTATCATGGGTTTCCTTCCATTCTTCTGATGAAGAATAGGAGAGAGTATGCAGCCATGTCTATGTTATTGTTGAGGCATTTATCCCATGTGAAAGAAGTTCATAGAGCCAAGGACCTGGGACATGAAGTCCAGATACTCACTCCTGCTTTTAGCAGTGTAAATTGCTACTTAATGGCATCTATATTTATATTTTCCATGGCAAGTAATAACTGGCTCTCTGCAGATCTCATTGACTATGTTCTCATGAACTACTGAAAACTGAGCAACCAAACTGGAACTGAACTGAAAACTTGAGAACACTTCTATAACTGCTAATAAAAATTGCCAAAACTGAATAACAATGGACAAGTTAAATTATCAAAAAACAATGGACAAGTTTCCACTTTTATATTTAACTCTCCCAATGTTTAATTTTTATCATAAATATAATTTATTTTTTAAACATTTTACATTTTATTTATCTAATCTTTTTTTTAAGATTTATTTGCTATCTTATCAGCCAGGAATCTTTCAAAATTTAAGTGTATTCTTGCTGATGAGATAGTTTACAAGATTTTCTTTTACTAATTAATTCTATTGACAATTTTATTTTAAAATCTTTTACATTCATTTTTTTTAACATTTACTTTTTTCTTTAATTAAAAAAAAGACAGTGGGTTTTAAATCTTTATCTCATGATTCTCTTTTCTCACCCTTACTCTTAATAAAACAATTTACTCTAAAAAAAAATGATGCGAGCTTTCCTTTTTATTAATTTCATTTTTAAAAAATCTACTTTTAAACTATTTTTTTAAATAATTTATTATTTTAATTTATTAATATATGTAAAGCAGATATATGTGTGATTTTACAATATATAGGTTGTGAGAATATATCACCCCTTCCCCAAAGTAAAATGCATCAATTTGATTTATTTTAGCTGATATTTTGATTTTATAAATTTTATTTATTTATTCTATTTTTTTTAAATCAGTTTCAGTATTGCTGAAAATAGACAAGCTATAAAGGTGACCTTTCTTATACTGATCTATCTCCTACATTGTAACCTACAGTGAATACAATGATAACATCTATTGTGAGGAGCACTGGGGGACAAAAATACATCTCTATGGATGTGTAACAAGGAGATGAATGCAGTGAATGGCAGAATGTGTCTACCGACCATTGGATTTATGCTAAAAAACCTTAATTAATATTGGACTTGCTGGGACTTTCTCTAGCAATCAGTGAATTGGACGAACTGGGGATTTTCTTTACTGGGTCCTCATTCTTCAAAATAAGTGGATATTGCAAATGGCAGGATACATCTTCTGACCATTTTACTTACACTAAAATAATATTTATTATGGCTATGCTGAGAATTACTCAAATTTAGATAATGGGCTGGGAATTCCTCTAACAGTACATAAGATGGGCTCAGGAATTTCTCTACTGAGTCCTCATCCTAGAAATATAGGGCTCCATTCTCTGATTCATTTTACAGGTCATGAATTCCCAAAGTAATGACCTACCATCAACATTCCTTCCTTACCCTATACACATAAACACCTCATAACTACAACATATCAAATAAGATCATTTTTGTTTATTTTTAGATTTTATGAAAGATTATTCTTATTATATATATATATATATATATTATTTTATTATTTCTTTAATAATACTATTTCCCTTTTTTTCCATTTAATTTGAACAGTGTTTGAATAACCTCAAAATCCCACAGTTCTCTCTACATTCCCACCTGACTATCAAAAATCTCTTAATAACAATTTTTTCCATTCTTCTGGCTGCATTTTCTTCCTCTCTCCATTTTATTCACATTTCATAATTTTTATTTTATTTTTATATTTGTTTACTTTAGTATATTTCTCACCTCACACTGGTCACTTACTTCAACTTTTCTTTATTACACAACTTAGGTGTTTATTTAAAATGTAGTTTCAAACTATGCTTTTTTTAATTATGCTGAACCAATTATGGCACATTAGCACTCATGTTGGCCAACATTTGTATTGTTTTTGGTCATTTTAGGGTATATATGATTTATATTTTTTACGTATTCAGTGACCAAATTACATCTGCTTTGATAATTCTCTCATTAGAATATGTCAGGTAATTTTAGCGAATGCAATTTTTTTTCCTGGTCATACAATCCCACTTAATGGAAATAAATTTGGAGAAACAGCTTTTAATTTAACTGAAAGGCACCAGGATTCTATATGTCAACCCACTGTCACACCCTCAACTATCTTTATTAGTCACTATTACACAATTATTTTCTACACCTGGGATGATTGTACTTTTTAACATGGCAATGGCAACTTATTTGGCAAAGTAATAATGGTAGGATTTAAATTACATCACTCTAGTAATAATAAACTTAAACAGACAATAATGCAAATTATGTTCATATGATTTATGGTTATAATTATAATATTTTAACATTAAATAGAGAATAAAAGTAAAAAATTAAACTTAAATGGCTACTAATAATTACTGTTTTTTTAAGATTCAGATTTTTTTTATAGTTTGATGCAACACAGCATTTGATAGCATTATAGTTCAAGAAAGTGATCACTTTTAATTTACAAAATAAAATTTCTTTCTGATAAGTTAAATTGTCTAATTATAATTTTGTGTAGAATACCAAGCATGGTTTTCATTGTTGTGGGAGGGATCCATTATACTGTCTTATCATAGCTTGTAGATAATCTGGATTTCAAGATTCAGGCAAGTGATGGTTTCACTCTTGCTTTCCTGTATTTGTAACAATTCCCCCTGATTCCTATTACAAGTCATGGCTTCATAATATAACAGCCTACAATCAACATTCCTCCCTTACCCTTGTAACAGTCAAAACACGTGTATCTCGTTAACATATTGCAGAATTCGACCACCACACAGAACAGCAGCACCATCGAGTAGCGAAGCCACTGGTAATACTGAGTTCGAACATAGTTTATCGGTTCCACAATACAATCTACGGAATAACGCCTCTGATGCGACATAAGTAAACACTTCCTTAGGCACGGTGGTCAGGGAGATGCACAAGATTCATGGGTTTTGTTTCCGAGTTGGCCAACAATCAAACGAATATTAATTAATATATAGAATCGAGGAAATGTCTATAATGGGCATCGAATAAATGAAAACTTAACTACAGACGTATATTTAGAATTATTTATTTACGTATTTAATAAAAGAAAACATTATTAATGTGATTAATCATATTTTAAATTCAAAGTCTCAACAGCTAATTGATAATATTAAATATATAAAAATACATTTATTTATATGGAGCATTTATTTATATGAAGGTGTAATCTAGCTACCTAGGGTTCTCGAGTGAGTATTTCTAATGCGTGCTGTAAGGAATTTATACTTTGCACTGCCAGAGTCATCAGTAATGGCGGACATACATTTATTTAATAAAATATTTATTTTACGACAAAGGGCAAACATTTATTTGAGAGTATATGACGAAGATAATGCCGAGGTGGAGTGATAGAGAGAATAATAAACTAAATAAAAGAACACGTGGTACGCTTTAGAAGGGCGATGTAAAATGGCAGCGCTGAAACTGCAATGCCGTGAATAAGTTATAAGGGTTTCGGGTTGGTCTCTGCCATGACCCGAAGAGTAAGGTGTCACATGAGCATAACCAGGGACAAGCGGTCCGTGTCGCAATTTGCCAGCTGGCTGCGTGACGGTCGTCAAGCCCTACAGGAACATTATCATGTCCGCTTGTGTAGGACGACTGGGGTTAATTCAACCCTAGAGAATCCGGAGTATTCACGGCGTGGAATGAACCATCGGGGCTTCAAAACATAACACATGTATGATATCTAAAAGATTGTGGTAATATTTAACTAGATTTCAAACTCGGCCCAACATTATCACAGTTGACTGAAAGAAAATTGGTTGACTCTCAAAGAAATGAAATTTACATAATTATTCATTAACATTTAATAATAAAAAAATATCTAAAAAGGGAATTATTACAGCGAGTATGCCAGCTATTACGGAGGAGTAGACCCTGCATTACAATAACTGATTCTTTGAATGCGTGTCGATTTATATGAAATTTAAGTTATTTATAAAAGCAATATTAATGATAATTCGACACGCATTCACTGTTCAAGCGATTATGGATTTAGCTTGAAAACTAAGATAATTATGAGAAGGTAATATTTCAATGATAATTATAAATGAAATGTAGATTTAAGAAATACACACCTAAGAAGTGATAGAGGGAGGGTAAGCTAGATTAGGCGAGAAATTTACAGATTACATGAATTCTCAAATTTTAGTTTCTCAAAATTACAATTTTAACATTTAGAAGTTATACAAATAATAGGAGATGAGCTATAGCTTATTATTACTAGAGTACTCTATAATTTGGAATACACACACAGGTACCTGTTTTATAAGATGTTTTCATCCATTGGTTTAATAGCAGATTGTTCGTAATTAGAAGTTTTCTTTCTTGTCCTGGGCATGTTGTTTTATTGATTTTTAACAGCAGTGGCTTTCTTGTTTATTTCAGGCAGCAGATCATTTTGATGTTTTTACGATGGGCAAGGTGAAGCTCCGCATATAGTGGGCCATTTCCCGGTGGAGAATAATTTCGGTGCTTACTCGGTCATACCTTGCAGTATTAATTTATTTAAGATATTTTAGACGCTCCACTCGAGAGCAAAGCTAAAATTCAAGTGCAAGTCTCCAGCAAGTCTAAGATGGCCTCCTTTTTCTTATCTTGATCTTTTAAATTTTCTGTTGAGATATTTTTAGGTTTTATTTATCTTGCCCTCAGGATAATCAATGCTCTGCTGGTTTTAATTAGAAAGAAATTTGCTGTGCTATTGTTTGTTTTTCTTTACATTCGTTAATTACATTTTTTTGGAATTTTGCTATAATTAATTTATTATCTATCACTGACCGATGCTTTTAAATTTTCAAAGACAAAAGGGAATAAAATTATTTTAACTTTAATTAATTATTGCATCAGATTTTGTTAGAATTATTATTTAACGAAATTCAAACTAAGCAACAAATACGAACTTTATAAAATTCAAAATAACTGATTAATATTACACAAAATTTATTTAACTACAAGAAATCTAAATTATATTATTTTATCCGTATTTATTGCGTTTAATTTGAGATCGAAATGTGTGCATGTTTATGCTGAATTCTACATATATTTATACATTTTTAATATTGTTACATACACAATTCGATACCAAAAAGTTTAAATTTGGGTGGGATAGACCGGTCAGTGAGAGACGACAGAAAAAGGTGAAACTTGAGATTCGAATACGAATCTCACTGTTTCACCCTATACATACAAATACCTCATAACTAAATCAGCTACAATGCAACCATCAATTACATAAGATCATTTTTATTTTTAGATTTCATAAAAGATTATTCTTATTATATATTAATTTTTTTTATTTTATTTTATTTATTTAACTTTTATTTCCATTATTGTATATTGACTCTCCAATTTTTTTCCAGAAGTTTTGTCAGTTCTTGATGGGATCAGAAGTGATCATTAAGACTGACCATAAGAATCTGGAGTTCCTAAACCATAGCTATTTAAGAAATAGTAGACTAATCTGGTGGAATGATTTTCTTTAGGAATTCAGTTACTCCATCTAATACTGCAAGGGAAGTGAAAATGTGGTTGTGGATGCACTGAGTCATAAATTGAGGTTGAGATACAAGATCACTTACAAATAGATGTATGTTTGGCTACAGTTGAACTAAAAAGGGATCTATCAGTGGAAGAAGAACTGAAACAGGAAAAATACAAATGGCAAGCCTTATGTAACAAAGGATTATTGATATTCTAGAGATTAAGAGGATGTCAGTAAGTGGAGATGAAGTCTTAACAAGTGGTAAAAGAAAATGTTACCAATTGAAGGGAGGAATTCTACATTATTTGTCAGATGTGCAAGCAGGATGGTGAAGAATGATAGTGCCAGAAGGATTGCAAAAAAGACGATGTATATTTATGTCTGTAGATGCACCATGGTGTCAATAAAATAAAATGCCTATTAAAGACATTGTTTTACTAGCTGAATATAAGTCCTCAGGTAGTGACTGTGTTGAACACCTGTGAGGTTTATTAGAGGACAAATCCTGCAAATGAGACATATCAAGGCCCTTTGAGTCCAAGAATTTTATAGAAACATAAAGAGTTGGTAGCCATAGATTTTTAAGGGCCATTACCAGCTTTTCAAAAAAGTGAGATATTTATTGGTGGTCTATGGTGTTTTTCCAAATGGGTATCACTGTATCCAGTATCTCAGGAAACACCCAGAACACAGAATATGTACTTTAGAAACAATACTTTACACAAGTGGGGAATCCTCAGGCTACTAATCTGACCCTGGAACCCCATTTACATCATATGAGTTGTTGAAATGAATCAGGAAAATGGAACTCAAACATATACTGTCTTCCACCAGAAACTCACAATCTAATCACTGTGAGCAGATGATGAGACAGCTACACTGCCTCTTCTGGATATATGCATCTTCTGATCATAGAAGAAGACTGAAGGTGCTTTCTCAGGTATTAAATTATATAAACTGGACACAACAAATCCTCAAGATTTTCACCTATCTATCTATAATTCAGACAGACTGTACTTAGGTTATACAAAGTGTACCAGTCAAAACATGTTTATCCATCTAACATGAGCCGGAACTCACAAAATGTACTTCAAACCCAGTCAAACCCAAGATTTAGGTCAGGGACCAGCCTGGATTCAAACCCACTCTCTAAGCCCCAGATCAAACTCCTAATGAATAACATATAGTGATGGCACATGAGAATTAATCTTAATCCGGCCGACTAGCAAAGCTGAGCAAAACAATGAGACATCTATTAACTAAGACTAAACTAAAATATATAAGCAGGCTTTACTTTTGGAAGTGGAGAAAAGAAGGAATTCAAACTACTCAAATAAGTTAGACAATAAAATATATTTTAATATACTGACAAATTATTATACATTTATAAATTAAGTACATTAGTATGTACGTGAATGAGCAAGCAGTAGATAATTACATAGTGTCATTCACACTATTATTTCTCATATGCTCTTTATTTGCTAACTGATACGTTATAAATAAGCACACATCTTTGGTGGGTCTAATATTAAAATACCAATCTTATTAGAAAGAAGAATTCACATAAAATTGTTATTAACGCTTTGGATTATGGTTCTGAAACATGGTGACTAACATTATTTAGGGGAGCATTCAGGGATTCATTACAGATATAAGATAAATTATTTTCACGCCATTATGGTCATGAAAATAAATAAAATACATTTGAAAACATTTGATTATATTTAAATCTATGACAAAATATTTAATGAAAAATTATTTTAACAATAGTAAGATGAACGCTTTATTTTTCCCAAGGCATATACTCTTAAATATAGAAATAAGTTATGATGGTGAGATTGTATGATAATATTGAAATAACATTAGTAATTAATCTAGCTATTAATATTTGGCATTGATATATATTTTGAGCGAGTGCACTTTAATATTAGAGCATTAAAACTGGGTCATGAAGCAAAAGAAATACTAATACAAATAAGTTTGCAGTGCTGACATAATAGTCTAAAATAACAGGAAAGTAATGCTTCTGGACAAAAACGAGGTGGATAGGCATGCCGTGGTCATCGCCAATGTGCAGGCCTTTGATATGAAGAAAGTGGATGTGCATAGCATGTGCCAAACTTACAGGATCACCGCCAGAGGCATTTTATACGAAATAAATGTGGATGGGCATAGCATATGGCCAAACTTAGGGATCACTGCCAGAGTCCCTTTTACATGACATAAATGGTCCTGGGTAGTTTCAACTATCCTCAGGACAAGACTTGAGAAGAAATCTATGGGTTTGAGCTTGTTGTAACCCCTAGATTAAGAAGCACATATATATAATTACAAAGATCGGCTAAATGTCAGTAACGCAGTACGAATGAATGTCTCTAACAACATTAAAATATAATTTATGGCTTTAAAATAGATGACCCTTATTTGAATGCTATAATTTATATAAATAATATCACTATGCAGTTATATATATATATATATATATATATATATATATATAGATATATATATAGATAGATAGTAAGATATTTAGATTAATAAAATATACATGAAGATTTTATTTAGTAAAAAAAACATTAAGATTTACCCCCATCCCTTTACTGATATTAAAATAATTCAATCCCACCTTCATTGATTTTATAAGATTTGAAATTTTAAGAGTATGAAAAATGAAGTAAGATTAGCAGTTATATAGAAAACAAATTATAAGTCACCATTTCAGAATTTAATAAATAATTATAAAATAAATGTTTCAGAGCGTTAATTAGCTTGAGTTCTGGATTTTCCCCGGGTAGAAAATCCAGAGTTAAATCAATTTTTATATTAAAAAACGAACCTAAAATGTTGATTCATAAAACAATCTGGTGAATGTATTAATTTACAATGCATTATATATATATATTAAGGGGACGTTAATAACCTTTTCATGAAGTTTTAGTTTAAAAAATGACAGAAAAGATTTTTAGAAATTAAGCTCGCCAGGTTGTAAGATTGGCATATTAAAAATAAAAGCACACATAAAATCAAGTAATAAATAAATGACCGCACCAAAATTAAAGAAAGTTAGAGCATATGAGATAGAATTAAATTTAAAGAAATCATTTGAGAGCAATTTACACATTATATATATAGAAATTAACTAAGAGCAAATTACATATTAACAAAAAACAAAGTTAAACAATATATACAAAAGAAATCTTGATAGATGAGTTAGGTTAGATTGACTATTAGGTGGCAGCTTGGAAACTTACCTTGCAATTTTAAGAATCCATTTTAAAGTATGGCCCGTGCACGGTGATTGAAATGCAAGTATTTCGTTGGCAGAAAACTTCTATTAGCATTCTAAAGTTTTTTTTTAAAATCTTTCTTCATTTCAGGGCAGCAAGATATTATGGTAGCAGAAGATGATGACCCATAGAGCAGATGAAGAGTGGTGGATTTACTGCTACATCATTTTTAGTTTCACCGCGAGGTTAATTATTTTCACTAGAGTAGGTAATCTAATCTGTGACTCAAAATTCAGTCATTTTATACCTTTTCTTTATCAGTTGTTTTCAAAGATGCAACAGTAAGATAACGTCCAAAAGAAACTCAAATCTATTTCCAGATTAGAAATAGATTTGACATGTTTTTAACAAAATTATCTCTAATCTTAATCCCCCTTTAAGTAAAACTTTAATTAAAAATACCTACCCCAGATTAAAACAATAGTGCTTCCAACCCTTAATTATGTTTAGACAATTACTGTAGCATCTTCCATATTGGATTCTATAAAAATATACAGTTTAATAGAAAAAGTGCTTTAAAAAAAAAGTTTAAAAAATGACGTATAATAAAATATTTACAAGAAATCAATCTTTTGTTAGTAATTTTGCTCCTATATATATATATTTGAATCACACCTATAATACTTTAATAAAAAAAGAACTAATAATTAATAATAGAATTAATAATCATAAATATTGAAAGTTAAACTATAAATTTAGGCATGCATTCCAAATATATACATAAAAATATATATACGACAAAAGGAGCGAGATGGGATATAGGGGTTTGAATACGGGTTAGAAGGTAGAAACATGAAGCACAATCTTAAGCTAAGATTGACTGCTTCAAAAGCTAAATTACCGACCATTCTGGAAGATATCAATAAAGAAAGAAACTGGAAAAAAGTGAGGGTACTACTAGAACACTACACAAAACTACAGACCCAGAGAAAGAATATTTCAATAGACAAGTTTAGGGAAAAGGATAAGGTATGGGTCAAGTTAAACCAAGTGAGTCAATTGGGCAAACATCTGCAAAAAATTTCAAAACCTGTATGAAGAGCCCTATCAGATCACTAGGAAAAATGGCCCAAATGCCTTCATTATGACAAATAAGAATGAGAGGGTACCTATAATGCTAGGGTGCTGAAACAATATAAGATGGGGACCTGATATAGGAGTGGGATGCAATAAAGATGATTTCAATAGACAAGTTTAGGGAAAAAGATAAGGTATGAGTCAAGTTAAACCAAGTGAGTCAATTGGGCAAACATCTGCAAAAAATTTCAAAACCTGTATGAAGAGCCCTATCAGATCACTAGGAAAAATGGCCCAAATGCCTTCATTATGACAAATAATAATAAGGAGAGGGTACCTATAATGCTAGGATGCTGAAACCATATAAGATGAGGACCTGATATAGGAGTGGGATGCAATAAAGATGATTATACAGAAAAAAAAGGGCGGAATAAAGTGAGAAGTTAAAATTAAGATTATTAAGTATAAAAACAAGGTTAAACATCTTATTTTATTCTTGTCATTGACCATGGAGGTATTGTACCATATTTGTTTTGGTACAAGTTTGGCATTGATAATTTAAAATTTAAAACTATCAAATTCCTAAAAAAAAAAAGAATATTTTTTCTTTAAAAATATCATCACATTGTATTTTTTAGACAACATAAGTTATATATATATATAGATTGTACCAGATTCTGTATGGGTCTATCGAAACATCAGCCTCTTAGGCAGAGAAGAACATATTCAGAGAATATGTATGTCCGAACAATAGCTATAAAATATATAACTAGCGTTACATTTCCAGGACATAGCTTCTTCTTGGCTGTTGAGTTCAACACCACGTTCAAAGGACTTTTTTTTGTTTGTGTATAAACACGGGCACCAGCTATTTATTCAACAATGAATAAATAATGCACTTTGAACAATGGCCACTAACTCAACACCTAAGCATCCACGACTAGCTCAGTTGTTGGTAATCACTAACAGATTATACATAATTAGTGGTGAAAAAATTGATAAAAAAAATTGACCGACAAATAAAGTTTAACTTTAAAGACAATTTATTAACTAACATTTACTAATTTTAAACATTTTATAAATCTGAAAAAACACACATTTTAAATTGACATACTATAATATATCTTATGATAAAGCATAAATAATGTTTGCCATTTATAAATTCACAAACACGCACATCAATAGTTCATTTTATGCAGGCTTTACAAATTGTGATGCAATGGCTATTATAAAAATAAGAATATGAAATGTTATTACCTAGGATTTTGAATGTGGATGTAGAACTTCTTTTCTTTGGTTACTGCTTTAGGTGAGAATATTTCCAGCCAGCTGGGATGTTTCCTTGATGAGTTTCCTTATTATTCCCCATTATTATTATTGGAGACAATTAGATATTGACGAAGATTTCCAAGTTGTTACACTGACATTATTTCTCGAGCAGATCTTGCTGTTTCCATTGGATTTCAGGCTGTGGAAAAAATGTATGTTCCCAAAAGCTGCTCAGCACTGCATTTTGTTTCTGGATACAATTAACTCAACTGATTGTCCTCTCTTGATGTAACTGACTCAATTAATTTCTGAAATGAACTGATTATCCGATAGAATTTTACTATTTATACCTGCAAAGTGTTTTTCTTTTCGATACGGCAATATCTGTTGTCGAAATTCCATTGATAATCCTTTGACGTGTTTTGGAAGATCGTTTAATTAATTATAGCCATGCAAACATGTTGTTTTATTTTTTAATTAATAACCATCACTGTGTTTTAAATCTTTAACTTTCATTTATTTATAATAACATTTATTATGCATACAGTTATTCTATTATTGATAATCGCACATATATACGCACATATATAACTAGTTTTAAGATTATTTTTCTTTAATTCGAATGAAAAGAGATTTGTATTTTTTTTAAACTTTAAATTATATTTCAACTAATAATAATAATAGACTGTACTCCCTTTTATAAAACTTTTAGTTTAACTTTTCTAACCAAACTCCCCCTCCCCCCTTTTAATCAATTATTTTCTAACTTTTATTTCAAAACTTATGATAGAAAACTATATGACTCTCTTTTTCGAAAACAAACTAATAAACTCTTCAACATTTAATTTTACATTTTTCTTTTACGAAAGATTATTTTAATAATTTTTTTAGATAAAATTATATGTGCCAATATCAATATTAGTACACTCCCCCCTTTGAGAGTAAAATGTGTCTATTTTTGACCATTTTATCTCTGACAACTTTAATTCTTAACCTTTTGACTGTTTGACTCGTTCTTAATCGAGGCACTTTTTGATACATATTCGTAAATTCGTTTTTAATCGAGTAAATTTGACATCGCTGTAAATTGCTTAGTTTTTGGACTACGTTTACGGTTGTAACGTCATTTTTTAGAACGCAAAAAGTTTTATAATATACTGCCATCTATTGAATTATTTTACAAGTAAAAAATCAATTAATTGATGATTTATGTCAAACAAAAACTAAGCACTGCCTTTTCACATCTTTTCTTGAATCTTATTGGCTGTTGAAATTTTGTAAACAAAAGAAAATGGTAAAGCTCCGCCTTCTCATCATCTTTTCTTGAATATTATTGGCTGTTAAAATTTTTATATGGCTGCCAAAAATTAAAAATTTACGAACGCTTTTGTTTTATTTTGAAAATGATAAACGAATGTTTTAGAGCATTTTAAAAATATTTTTTGATGAAATACAAATAAAATACAAATTATTTTCATATAATATGTCAAAAATAAATATTATTTTACAAAAATAGTTACGATTTTAGCAAGAATTATTTATTTATTGCAAAGTCGGGAAAAAAAAATCATAACGTGAAATTATGATTGCCGTTTCTTTTCATGTCAACCGTAACAAATATTTTTAAAATTAAAAATCAAAATTTATTTTTGAACAAACTTTCGTTTATTTTTATAGTGTGAGAAATTACTAATATACTTTTTAAAAACGAAACTAAAGTGAATATATTTAAAAAAACGGTCAATAACTTTTGAAAAATTGATACATTATTTTGTGCATCGGCTAATTAAAAGCTTTGAGTGATACCACCAGCAGCGAATGAACAATTGGACAGTTAAAGGGTTAATTTATTATTTTCTAAGTTTGCTTTTTAATATCTTTTGCTTTTCATACTAAGGGCAATCTCCAGTGATACTTTTCTTCTTTCTGTGCTGGCAACATTGTTTACAATGTTATGAGTCCTGGATATTGACCATGAGGACAAACTAATTTTGTGGCACAGGGATCTTTTGGAAATGAGGCGGATGCAGATTTGCTGACTTATACCGACTTACACTATGAAAACGAAGCTTCAGTTGCCGATTCTCTTGATCGGACTTTGACTAAGAAAAGGTCACTGCGAATGGCAGAAATTTTCAACTGTCCATTTTCGACTTATGCTTTGGAAAACGATTGCCGATTCTCTTGATCGGACTTTGATTAAAAAAAGGTTGCTGTGAATGGCAGAAATTTTCAACTGTCCATTTCTGACTTATGCTTTGGAAAATGAGGTAGATATGGGGATTTTCCCCTGAAAAAGATACTTATGACTTACTCTGGTTGTTGCCAGTGTGCATTTTAAAAGAGGAATCATCCTGGCCAATCCATTACGGGTACTAAAATTTATCTAGTCGACAGCTTTAAACTTATCCTTATCTAAACTTATTTCTATACTACCATCTTCTCTTAATTTTGAAACCTGATACTTTCCTAATACAACTTAGAATGACTTTCATTTATATTTATGAACATTACAATATCATTTTTTAAATCATACGACCAATATCTATTTTAATCTTACAATATTATTCTTAAGTTAGCATGAACATATTTATTTAATGTTACAATACTATTCTAAACCATCATGAACATTAGTTTACATATTTATTTATATTACAATATTATTTTAACCCATTACTTTAACTTATGTATTAACATGCGTATATTTAAAAAAATATTTTATTTTACTGCTCTTTATTATTATACAAAGATTTTATTGGACTTGATTACTTTAGACCATTTATTTACTTCCTTTTATTAATTTACGTATATTCAAAACTATTTTATTTTAATGTGCATGTACTCAGAAAAAAAAACTGTTTTATTTTATTGCGATTCATTATTATACAAATATCTATTTGATTAACTTAATTTTATTCTAGAAATTCCATTATCTTTTCATTTATTTAAACCTACAACTTTACTTTTACATCATTAATTTGACCCATTTATTTAACTTGATGTCATTGATTGATTTTTTATTATTTGAACTGTTTATTTACGAGCATTTTCTTTCTTAATTAATGTGTGCATGGGGGAAAAAATCTTTTACTTTACGAAGCCTCCGTTATTATTTGACAAAACAATCCATCATTTTAAATAGTGAAATTCTAATTCAGGCTTTTCACCTATGTCAAAATAATTATATTAAGCTTATAGTCCATTTCCGGTTCTTTTTGTTTATTTCCTTTACTATTCTGCCCATTTACTAACTTTTAATCCATGTCAGGCAGTTCCTTCTTTCTTTCTACTAACACTATAATATAAACTATACTCCATATTCTCACATCTCTCCCTCGATTAAAATTTATTGCTTTATCTCTTTCCATTTCCGTTTTATTTTCGACTTTGTAAATTAGAAAACCTTTAAACTTTGCAGACCTCCGTATTTTTCCTAACCATAAATATTTTTTCTTACACTTTCTCTTTGTTTTAAATCTATTTTTAAATCTACGGATGCAAACGTTTACTTTAAACCTTTTGTTTTTAATTCTTTGTAAAAACTTTTACACTATCTTCTACCTTGAACTTGTATCTCTCTTCTATCTCTTGGTTACATTTGTTTCTACATTATCTGTCGCAATGCTATCTGATTCTAATTCAATTTCTATCTCTTTTATCACCTCAACTTCCTTATTTTCTTTTACTTCTGCTTTGAGTTCTAACTGGCTTTGCTCAAGTTTCTGATACAATTCTTTTTTGAGGTCTTGCTGACTTTGCTCAAAATTTTGCATCATATTCATTATCATCTGCATCTCAGACATATCTTTCTTTTCCACTAACCCGGGATTTTAAAAATATATGTGCACCCATGTTTTTATATTCTCATGTTCCCTTTCTAATGCCTCTACTCTTCTTATTAATTCCTCCAGCTCTATATTTTTTCCCATTTTCAAACCATATATTTTATTTTTGTATTTTTCAAACTAGCGCTTACGTTAAACTAAATTTAATATATGACTTATTTATTTATTTTTCTTATTAAGACAGCAACACACACTAACTCCACCCACTATGTCCATTTTTCTACCCGTTCTTAATGGTTTAAGTCCACTCAAACATCTAATTGTCTTTGATTTAACAGAATGATTTATTTTAACTAAAATGAATAGCATAAATCTCTTTTCATTTAAAGAAAATTTTTTTTTGGTCAATTCTTTTTTTAAAATTAAAACTTTCACATATGTAATTTAGCTTTTCTTTAAGATTTTTATTTTTAAACAAGAAACAAAGTATTTAATTACTACTGTTTTTTAGGTCCATCCCCAATTTGGGTATAGCCATTTGTACCAGGTTCGCATATGGGACGATCGAAACACCGGCCTCTTAGGCAGAGAAGAACATATTCGGAGAATATGTATGTTCAATTGATAGCTATAAAATATAGAACTAGCATTACATTTCCAGGACATAGCTTCTTCTCAGCTGTTGAGTTCAACACCACATTCAAAGCACTTTTTTTTGTTTGTGTATAAACACAGGCACCAGCTATCTATTCAAGAATGAATAAATAACACACTTTGAACAATGGCCACTAACTCAATGCCTAAGCATCCACAACTAGCTCAACTGTTGGTAATCACTAACAGATTATACATAATTAGTGGTGAAAGAATTGATAAAAAGAATTGACCGACAAATAAAGTTTAATTTTAAAGACAATTTATTAACTAACATTTACTAATTTTAAACATTTTATAAATCTAAAAAAACACACACATTTTAAATTGACATACTATAATATATCTTATGAGAAAGCATAAATAATGTTTGATGTTTATAAATTCACAAACACCCACATCAATAGTTCATTTTATGCATGCTTATAGAATTCAAATTACTTGTCTCTGGAGGCTCTACGAATTAATGCGATACAATAGCTATTATAAAAATAAAATATGAAATGTTATTACCTAAGATTTTGAATGTGGATGCAGAACTTCTTTTCTTTGGTTACTGCTTTAGGTGAGAATATTTTCAGCTGGCTGGGACGTTTCCTTGATGAGTTTCCTTATTATTCATGATTATTATTATTGGAGACAATTAGATATTGATAGAGATTTCCAAGTTGTTACACTGACATTATTTCATGGGCAGATCTTGCTGTTTCCATCTGACTTCAGGTTGTGGAGAAAACATATGTTCCCAAAAGCTGCTCAGCACTGCATTTTGTTTCTGGATACAATTAACTCAACTGATTGTCCTCTCTTGACTTAACTGACTCAATTAATTTCTGAAATGAACTGATTATCCGATAGAATTTTACTATTTATACCTGCAAAGTGTTTTTCTTTTCGATATCCACCGGCAATATCTGTTGTCAAAATTCCATTGATAATCCTTTGACAACGTGTTTTGGAAGATCGTTTAATTAATAATAGCTAAGCAAACATGTTGTTTTATATTTTAATTAATAGCCATCGCTGTGTTTTAAATCTTTAACTTTCGTTTATTTATAATAACATTTATTACGCATAGTTATTCTATTATTGACAATCGCACATATATACGCACATATATAACTAGTTTTAAGATTACTTTTCTTTAATTTGAATGAAAAGAGATTTGTATTTTTTTTTAAACTTTAAATTATATTTCAACTAATAATAATAGACTATGCTCCCTTTTATAAAACTTTTAGTTTAACTTTTCTAACCAAACTCCCCCTCCCCACTTTTAATCAATTATTTTCTAACTTTTATTTCAAAACTAATGATAGAAAACTATTTGACTTTTATCTTTTTCGAAAACAAACTGTAATAAACTCTTCAACATTTAATTTTACATTTTTCTTTTACGAAAGATTATTTTAATAATTTTTTTAGATAAAATTATATGTGCCAATAAGTTAAAAAGAAGAAAAAAAAAGAGATAAAGAGAATAACCAAACATTACTTTGATTTTTGCTAAGATGAGAATATAAATTCTTATTGCAAATCAATTAGCAGCACTTTAAAGCTAAAGTCACAGCATTACTTTACTGTCATCAAAGATGGCTACCAAAGGAGAAAAAGATGACTTTGTGAGCAAAATTTTTAAATTTTTTAAAATTAAAAGGTGTTAACAGGGTGTGCGTGGCTGACTAAAATAAGGGAGGAGGTATACACAATGTGTCTGGATTCTTCTTCAGATTCTTTGTGGTCTTCTTGTGCCTTATGTTATGTGTAACTTCTAAAAAACAGTTTACTATAAAATTGATTTTTATACAAGGTCCTATAAAAATGAGCCAAGCTACTCTCACCAGCACACTGAATAGTTGCCATATTATAAGTAGAGGAGAGTTCATTTGCCAAT
Source organism: Epiperipatus broadwayi (assembly GCA_028023455.1). Classification (NCBI taxonomy): domain Eukaryota; kingdom Metazoa; phylum Onychophora; class Udeonychophora; order Euonychophora; family Peripatidae; genus Epiperipatus; species Epiperipatus broadwayi. The sequence goes on from JAQFVV010000018.1 coordinate 12,813,182, forward strand.
GTTTCTTCTTTCCTGAAGTCATAAAATGCTAAGGGTAAAACTATATCATCTGCCTGAATCTTGAAACTTGGATTAACTATAAACTGCAATAATAAAGTATAATGGATCCCTCCCAGGACAACAAAAACCATGCATGATAATTACAAAAAATTGTAATTGAACAATTAAACTTATTAGTAAGACATTTTATTTCATAAATTAAAAGAAATCACTTTCTTGAACTATAATGCTATCAAATGCTGTGTTGCATCAGACTATAAAAAAACTCTGAATTTTAAAAAACAGTAATGATTAATAGCCATTTAAGTTTATTTTTATACATTTATTCTTTATTAAGTGTTAAAATATTATAATTATAACTTAATAAATCATATGAATATAATTTGCATCGTCATTTGTTTAAGTTTATTATTACTAGCATGATATTATTGAAATCTCATCATTTTTACTTTGCCAAATAAGTTGCCATTGCCATATTAAAAAGTACAACTTTCCCAGGTATAGCAAACAATTATGTAATAGTAACTAATAAAGATAGATGAAGGTCAGCCAGTGGATTTGCATATCGAATCCTTATGCCTTTCAAGTAAATTAAAAACTGGTTCTGTTTTCAACTGTCATTCAAATTTACTTATGTTAAGTGGGGTTGTGAGACCAGGAAAAATAACTGCATTCACTAAAATTATCTGACATAAGTTAAAATGAATATCCTTTATGGATGCCTCATATTTAGTATGTGGACATAATAATACATGTGAATATGTTGTAAATGCATGCTTTAATTAGTATATATTATTATTATTATTATTATTATTATTATTATTATTTTATATATATATATTATATATATATATTTTAAATGTATGTGTTTATTTGGTAACCTAATGTGATTTTCTTTCTCATGTTGATAGACTTTCTTTTCCTGCTATTTCTGCAATTTTTTTTAAACAGTCTCTTATTTTGTGTGGTAATTTTCTTTTGCATTGTACTGAATTTATATAGATACATGTCAAAGTAGAAAAAAATCAATCTGTGATATAAAATGTCTTAAATCTGTAAATTATTCTTGCACTTTTAAAAGTTTATTTTTTATTTCCTGGTGTAGCTTTTGCAAATAACTATTTACATAAATGCATTATTTATATATATATATATATATATATTAATTCTTTATAATTGAATACTTTTTTCCAACTTAAATGAGTTTTTTATGATTGATCATTTCGATTGCATTTTTGTCTCTGTAAAGTGCAAGTTTTTCATTATTTGTTTGCACTCAAAAGTTCCAAAAAATCATCTGACAATGTTACAGAATGAAGAGGGATACATTTCCAAATTGTCTTTAAAATTTTGTATATATAAAAAGGCAGTATTTTAGAATTTTTTTTTACTCAAAAGATTGCAGAAAATATATTTTAAATGACATATTTATTTACTCACTGATCACTGCAACTGCCTTTGTAAAGCAAAACCTTTTGTTTCATTTATTTTTACTCTTAAGGTCCAAAACATTTGACATCAAAATGTGTGCTCTTTATTTCTGAAAGTAATTATTCTAACATTTTGTCCAGTTGCATGTCCAGCTACTTACTAATGAAAACTGCACTTGTAAATTATGTTTTTATTAAATATAATAAATGTTTATTTCAAATTTTAATCAAATTGTTAAATTGAAATAAACTGCAAAATGAAATATATATATTCATTAAAACATCATAAATTATATATATATTCCTTGTATGCATATTGGTTCTGTAAGTAATTACCCTAAGTAAATTAAAATGTTATTAAATTGAAAAAAAAAAAAATCCCTCTCACGATCATTATTTAAAATAAATGAAAGTTCTAAGAATAATTGTTAACAGTGATATGCAAAGTTATTGAATATTTTTCATATTTTCCCATCCTGTTTTCCATATCTATCAAACTAGTTGACATATTGAAAAGATGAGTATTTCAAATAGATTATGCGGGTATAACTTAGTTATATATCAATTTTCAAGCAATTCTATTTAATTTAAATATATTAAACCTCAATTTTAAAATTTCGTTCTAACTTGAAAAAGATCAAAAGTTAACAAACAAATCAAAATCAATAAAAGCATTTGAAAAAAAAAATAATTTTCTTAATTCAAAGTTAATATTTATACAGCATTAAATTGTTACACATGCGCTTTGAATTTTAAATATAAAATGAATGAATACTAACACTTCAACCACATGATAAAGTCTTTGGAAAAGATAGAATGGCCATCTATCTTTTCGAACCCAAACACTTTTGTACGGATGAATCTTAAGTGTTTGAAAGTGTGTAAGATATTAAATAATCACTTTAAATTACTTTTACATGCTTGAATGAATGACACTGGTGAAATTTATTAGAATTTACGATACGTCATTCTTATTTGAAATTAAATGTATGTAAATAAGTCAATTATTTTATATAGCATGATGTTTTTTTTATAAACAATAATATTTAAACAGCATTAAACTGTTGCACATGCACTTTGGATTTTAAATATAAAATGAATTAATACTAACACTTCAACCACATGATAAAGTCTTTGGAAAAGATAGAATGGCATCTATCTTTTCGAACCCAAACGCTTTTGTATGGGTGAATCTTAAGTGTTTGAAAATGAAAGCATGAAGATATTAAATAATCACTTTAAATTACTTTTACATGCTTGAATAAATGATGATGGTGAAATTTATTAGAATTTACAATATGTCATTCTTATTTGAAATCAAATGTATGTAAATAAGTCAATTATTTTATATAGCACAATGTTTTTTATAAACAATAATATTTAAACAGCATTAAACTGTTGCACATGCGCTTTGGATTTTAAATATAAAATGAATGAATGCTAACACTTCAACCACATGATAAAGTCTTTGGAAAAGATAGAATGGCCATCTATCTTTTTGAACCCAAACACTTTTGTATGGGTGAATCTTAAGTGTTTGAAAGTGAAAGCATGAAAATTTTAGTTTTCATTCATTTTATATTTAAAATCCAAAGCGCATGTGCAACAATTTAATGCTGTTTAAATATTATTGTTTATAAAAAAACATCACGCTATATAAAATAATTGACTTAGTTACATACATTTAATTTCAAATAAGAATGAGGTATCATAAATTCTAATAAATTTCACCAGTGTTATTCATTCAAGCATGTAAAAGTAATTTAAAGTGATTATTTAATATCTTCACACTTTCACTTTCAAACACTTAAGATTTGCCCATACAAAAGCGTTTGGGTTCGAAAAAATAGATGGCCATTCTATTTTTTCCAAAGACTTTATCATGTGATTGAAGTGTTAGTATTCATTCATTTTATATTTAAAATCCAAAGCGCGTGTGCAACAGTTTAATGCTGTTTAAATATTATTGATTATAAAAAACATCGCGCTATATAAAATAATTGACTTAATTCAAAGTTAAAAAAGGAGAGATTTGTTCATTTATTCAGTGATCTCAGTTGAATTAATTATAGCATTGATTATGAATTGAAATAGATAAAACTATAAAATGGACTTATTAATTCTGATTCTGTTTATTCTAATATGATTTCAAACTGGTACTGCTATTTTGTTTTGTATTATTCATAATAACTATGGAGTGGCTTTGTATCAGTATTTAGTTTTTTTCAACATTGCAAGGTTATATTTTAATTATATTGAATCTATATTTATTTTTATTCTTAAATGACAATTATAAACAAAAGATAAAAACAGTTTTAATATCTCATTTAATATTCATGCCAATCATACATTGCTATGTAATCAACAATGTAAGATTTTAATAGCAAGAATCCCCTTTGTAATATTAATAATAAAAATTTAATTAAAAACTATTTTTTTGTGATTTATTAAGTCTAAGTAAAATACCTAGATGTCTGGAGATACTAAAGATAAAATAAAATAATATAAAAAAATTAGCAGTGAAAGAATGCTAGTGTTTTTTTTATTGTATTGACATTTGTTTCCATTGTGAGAGCAAAATAATATGTTTATATATAATCTATGTATCTATTTATTATTTTCAAATAAAATTATTAAATATTCATCTCTAAATAAGTAGATGACATTTATCCTTAGAGGTAATTAGTGAAATACAAATTTATTGCTGTCAGATAGATAACAAAGTAGAAGCACCACTATCAATGCCATTCATTCATATATTTGACCAATATTCATATTATATTATTACTAATCAGTTATTAAATAAGGTGTTATATCAATTTTACTTTAACTTCATTATATATATATATATATATATATATATATACACTTCAACCACATGATAAAGTCTTTATATATATATATATATATATATATATATATATATATATATATATATATTAAAAATAAGCAGATGTCACTACTCAACTCCATTTTTCTTTTTGTACTCATGTATAATATCTTAGAAATATTTGTTTTGTTTTTTTTCAGATGTATAATTTATGGTTTGAAATGTATGTGGCAGAGTAAAAGTTTTTAAGCATATACAAAATTTATAGATAAATAAAAAAATATATAAATAATGGCATTGATAAATTCCTTGAGAATGACAGTATATTTTAAATCCTCCAAATAATAATTCTTTGATTTATAAGAGTTCATAAATTTATTGTGTAAAATTATTTCTCATGTCCTCACTAATTTATTACAGTGATGGAATGAGTGGTTTTAAAGAATAAAGATTCTTGGATTAATTCTTAATTGAATAATGAAACAAATTTTAATTTGATTAACTGAATGAAATTATTATCTCAATCTGCCACTAGAATGCCCAATTAACCATAAAGTTACTTTTATACATGCAATAGATTAAAACAACATTCAAGTTTTCTGCATAAAAGCAGATGAAGAAGCAAATCAGTAGGATAGTATGACCAACCAATAACACATTATTATCATCAGTTATAGGTATCCATCATTTCCAATTATTCTAGCATTTAAATTTTAGAACTACATCTCAGCTCTTATTTCATAATTATTTATATATATAACAAGTCACATGCAATATAAACTATTATAAATTACAATAATACTCCATTTTGTCTATATTCTTTTATAGTCTTTCTCAAGGAACAACTAAAAAATATATAAATAAAATAATAAATACAAATATTACACAATAATTCAATACATATGAGAAATACAAATTACTTTTACCTTAAATCTCTTCTCACAAACAATCTTAAATTTCTATTACATTCATTTCTTAAATATCTTTCTTAAAATAATCCCCTATAATTATTTAATTCATAATGATGTATGTAAATGTATTAATTAATAAAGTTTAATCTCTAAAACTAATTAACCCAAATTAATTTAAATCCAACCAATCATTTTAATTATTAATATTATAAATTATTTCTTGATACATTTAAGGAAATAATATATGAATAAAATAGCTTTTTATTTCCTTTTTGTTTGCTTAAAAATAGGATTTTATTATTTATTTCCTGAAAGGTATCAATGCATTTTTTTAAAAAAAATATATAAATCACATCACACATTCATTAAGAGCTTATGGAATAAAATCTTTTTTTTTTTCATTTTCTAATAATTTTCAGTTTCCCCCAATTCTCCTCCAGTGCTCTAATAAAAATCTGTGCCAGCCTATTTATTAACTTTTATCAAAGGGGCTGATTATAAAAATTAACAGACCAATTCATACATTAATAATTCCCCATCTATAAATATAAATGGCAACTAATTAAGCTGTTCAACATTGTTTTAAATTGCAATAAAACATGTTTAATAATTAATTATAAGGATCAATTTAAAATAACTATAATTTTAATTCTTTTGATGTCAATTATTTACCAACAAAATGTTAAATATTTCTAGTTTTAATTTAATCATAATAGTAATAAATTATTACTTTAACACTATTGAAATTAATCCATCTGACAGACTGCATGTAAAAAATCTCACACACAATCTGTCAGAGAGCACATACATCTTGAACAGTCTAATTCTTTATCATTTTCAAAAGATTTATTTATGAAATTCATCTATTTTTGTTCTATAATTTAGCAATCATGAGACCACACCACTGATATTGTATTGAATAATTATTATTAATTAAAATTTTAGATAATTTAATATTTAAATAGGGCTTGAAAAACACCAAGCCCAATCATAAGGTTACAATATATATATATATATATATATATATATATATATATATATATATATATATATATATATATATATATATATATATATATATATATATATATATATATATATATATCAAATAACTTTGGGTTGTTGATCCATAATTTATTAATACACCTGATTTCAATGTGAATATAAATTTTTTACATCAAACCTAAACAATAGAATTAAAAAATTCCATGACATAGTGGTTAGTGCATTCTCTACTCTTATTGTGATCACAAATTGAGATCCAAATACAATTTTGGGAATTTTGATTTTTTTTTCAAGTCATAAAAAAACTTGGAATTTTTTTGTTCAGGTAGACAAAATTATAATTAATTTAATTAAAAATCTGGTAATATTTGGTAAACAAGCATCTAGCAATTGATACAGAAAAAAGTTTCAGGATAAGGTTCAATCCAGATATAGTGAATCTTATCTGACCAACCTTTATTCTGAAACTTTTTTCTCTAATATAAGAATTGTTAGATGCATGTTTATCAAATATTATTAGATTGCTAATTAAACTAGCTATAATTTTGTCATCTGAAATAAAAATCGCAAGTTTTTTCATGACATGAAAAAAAATTTTTCAGAATTCCCAAAACTGTATTTGTATCTCAGTTTGTGATCACATTAAGGATAGAGAACCACTATGTCATGAAATTTTTGTTCTATTGCTTAGGTTTGATGTAAAATTTTATGTTCATTTTTATAGAATTCATATTCACATTAAAAACAGCAATAGTGCATTGTTAGCCAAGAGATCAGTGCAGCAGCCTTGCAAGCAAGCAGTTGGTTGCAGACGGTTGTTGTGGGTTCGCCTCCCAGTCGATGCTATGACATATGGAAAGAAAAAGAAAACAACAATACTAACAAACTAAATTATGATCTAACAGCCAAAAATCATTTGTTTTCTATATCAGAGAAGACCATAGAATCTTTTGTTATCTCTATCTTTACCGATAGTAAATAATAATTATATTATTAAAAATATTAAGAATCATACTTATTTTTAAAATTATTTTTATGAAAAAAAAATTAAGCAATTTATTTTATGGAATGAACTTTTTCTAATATATTTTTAGCTAAAGATTATGCTATTCCATAAATTATAAATACTAAAAATTTAATTTTATACTTTATTATTTTGAATACCATTTTTATTATTACTCGAGTGGCAGTGCATATATACATACATATAATCATTAGAAAATCCAGAATAAACAATAACTACTGCGATATTTATCGTTTTAATAGATATTTTTTATTTGAAAAGATAATCTCCTTTATTGGAACCAATATATATTAAGACACTATGAAGTTTAATATTTTTAAATATAAAAAAATGTTTTTTAATGTCTATATTTATTTCTTTTTAGTTAATGCAGCATACTTCTTGTAGGATAACTAATTATTTTTTATTATTTCTTTATAGTTTAGGAAAAAGGTTCTTTAGATCTGAAAATAATATTATATACTTAGTTGTTCCATAGATCATTTAAAATTCACGCTTCGAAAAAATGGACTAAGTAGGCGCCTTTAATTAATAAAAGAAATTTTTTTTTGTTTCCTTAGCATTAATCAATCAAGAAATTTAAATTAAATACAAAATATAATAAAGCATCTTCAGTGGTTAATTTCCTAGGTATGTATAAATTAGAAATGAACATCGTTGGTCTCTGAAGCTTTTTCTTTTTTTGTTTATTTTTTTTTTTTTTTAGTATTTTGATTTCATTATATTCTTGATAGTATATGCAGTAGTAAAAAGAGTGTTACGTTACTTTTTAATCACAGATCTGAAAATTGTTAAAAGAAAGCTAAAAACTCTTTCCTTATACAACATTTTTTTTGTCATCTAGTAATGTTTTTCATCTCTAAAATTATTGAAAAAAAAAACTAATCTAAATTTCTCTTGGCTGGATTATTATTTGGTTTGAAAGGTCTCCATTTTCAAAAAAGGCTTAAGTAAATAAATAAAATTTTTTATTATGTACTGCGTGCATGGTTGGAATAAATGTTTAAAAATAATTGAAATATTTTTTGCTAATCCACAAGTGATCAAAATAATTATTAAAACGGTTAACTTAATAAATAACTATTTAAGTTGCCCAAAATATTAAAATTAATTTTGTAATATAATTTAATTTAATTTCTGGTATGTTATAAGAGAATATAACTTTATACATTAAAAAAAACCCACCTCTGACCAATAAAAATAAACATTATTTATATGTAACGAAATTAACGCGGCAGACTCCGTAATAATATATTAATACGTTCCAAAAAGCGTTCATAATCTCATCCTTTCTTTATAGTTTATATTAAAAATAGATATATTTAAAAATAATTTATTACAGGCTCACAAAAATATTAAAATATACATGTAATATATATATATAAAATTAATTTTTTTTTAAAGCAGAAAATTAAAATCAAAAAAAAATTTCACAGATCATTCATTTCAGAATTTTGACTTTCTCATGAGATACATTGTCAGTGGTTATCTTCATGAGCAGTCTCACCATGCTTTATAATATTATGCACTCCAATTCTTTTTTTGAATGTGATTTACACTTTTTTGGCAATAAACTTCTTCACGGGGGAACAACGTTTGTACACAAATGATCACTTCATTTACCCTATTAACTGTCCCATTAAAAAAAAAAAGCTTTCATTAGTTTTGTAATCTTTCAATGCAAACTACTCAAACTTTAAATCCTTTTCACTATCTATACAGTTTGAATTTATTTTTAAATGATGTCAATCATTGATTTAACCATAACATATTCAGGACTTAAACCACCTAACAGGACAGCACAGCATAGATACACCTATAATAGAGCAAAGAAAAATAACGATAACTCATCAACATTCTTAGAACATTTCAAGAAGACAGGACATGTGTTTGAACCTTCCAGCCCCAAAATAGTCTGCATTGAGGAAAACGACATCAAGCGGAAAATCAGAGAAGCATACTTCATTAATGGCAATAATAACTCTATCAATAGACGGGACACCTGCTTTGACATCTCCAAACATTGGACTATCTAGTTCACTTGCATATGTTTTGCATATCGCTTTGTTTCCTTGCCCTATTTCCTCATTCTGCATTTCACATTACTGCTATGAATATGAGGCAAATGGCCTCGAAAGCACTCAGCATATAATAATTTGTGGAATCTTTATAGCTTCTCATTCAAGTGTTTCATACGCTTTTTAATTTGTATAGTATATTCTTTTGTAAATCTTTTTTTTTTCCCATTTCAAAACTAATTAATTTTTTGATACTATCTTTGGAGTACATGAATTTTTTTAAAAGAAATAACAAAATGCAGACAAAAGAACTGAATAAAAATAAACACACAAAATGTTATCAAAATGAGTGATACTTCATTCATACATTCATAGTCTTACACATATGGTTACTATATCAAGCAGTAAAACTTGTAACATTTTATTTCAGTCCAATTTATTAATTCTATGTTTAGCTCTTCTTTTATTTTTAATTTTTTTAATTTTTTTGATAGCAAAATTAATCAACTATCAAGTTTTACTTTTGCGGCTCATTGTTAAATTATTATGGTATACACACCTAGTAGAAAACTTTTAAAGAAAAATGTACAGCATTTATATTGTTAGAAATAGAAAGCACATAAATTAATAACTACGTTTTACTGCTTAGGTTTCCACCATTTTCACTAAAATTCTATTTTGAAATTATTATTTTTTTAATGTCAATAATAATTAGTTTTTCAAATTCTGATTTTATAATTTATAGTTAAAATTATTACAGTACATGCAATAAAAATACTTTAAAAATGTGTTCAACAGTTTTACTATCAGAAATAAAAAAATGAAAGATTTAAATTGATAACTAAATTTTATTTGTCAATGTTATATAGTGTTTATTATTGCTGCATAAAATTTAATTCATTGAGAAAAAGTGTACAGTCTAGATATCAATGTAAATCTCAAGTATAGTTTACTTACTTACAAATGAATCTTTAAATGTGAGCACAAGTATATGTTTTTTTATCCAAAGACAAAGAAAAATGATGGTTTAAAGCTTTCAAATTTATTAAGATTAATTAAAAGAATGTGTACTAGAAATCTCTTTCTGAAGGCAAATTGATAACCAAGTAATAGAGTACCATGAACATACAAAGAAATATGATTTTTCTTACTTTCAACATATAATTATCAGATTGTATGCTAAATTCTCTGTCTGAAAGCTGGGATAGACAGTTGATATGATACAAACTTTATATGATTTTTCTTAGTTTCAACACCTGCATGAAGAAGTGCAATGACTCTATTTGCTCTTCTCTAAGTAATCTATTGTAAGGTTGAATTTTTCGATATTAGCTTTCTTCAATAAAATCTATTAGATGCATACATATATATCTACTAGCCACCTTTACTCTTTAGTACTAATCAAGTTAATGATATTTTTGTTGAAAAGTAAAGATGTTTACTGGGATCATTGAAATATATGTAGTTGCTGGTCCAATGTCAGAATTATGTAATTATATAAGCAAAATAGATTGAAAACTTAAAAATGTTTTGATCCTCAAGCTTAGATACTATACAAAGAAGTAAATGGAGTGCAGACTATGGTATAAAATCTGATATTCTTTATTAAAAAATCCTAATAATGACAAACTAACCTGGTATTTTAAGCTACGATATTATCTTCTGTTATATACTCAAGTTTTAATAGATATTTCTGGATTAAACCTGATAAATTATTGTTTCCAATGCAGCAACTTTTACTATCATCATTGTTTTGCCATTAATTGTAATTCCTTTAACACAGCTCATTCTAGTAAGTCAATATTTACAGCTATGTTATAAACTGTGCAAAGAAGCTGTTTTAATTACTTAAAGAGTATGCATACACATAGATGTTTTGGATATTTTTGATCATTTTCAGTCATTAGCAATTTCTTTTTTCTGGAAGTTTTTGAAAGACTTTAAAAAAACAAACATAAAAAGACAACATGAGTTGAACCCCACCCCCACCTCAGATATTTAAAATACATTTACAATATAATTTAATTAGATGTGGAAGGTGCAAAAGAGATTTGTTTTTAAGAAATTCTTTTTAATCTGGAAAATCAGTGGAAAATTTCAATCGTTTTAATGATTTTCCAGATTAAAAAGCTTAAACAAAGATATTTAAAAGAGTAAATAATTATAATCATCTAATATTGTTTACCTAAATAGAGGACCATACAACAATCTTACAGAGTCAAAGAAAGAAATAATTTATCATGATTAAGAGCTTATAGTAAGATATAGTAGAAATTAGTGTTAATCATAGATATATTTGATAGCAATATAAAAAGCTTCATTACATTATAATATAATTCCAAAGTGACAAGTATTGGCAAATTACCAATGATTAAGGGTTATCACTCAGTCTTCAAGTAAGGCTATTTAGTTATCTCAATTTCTCTTTAAAGAAAAAAACCTAACATATATAATTAATCTATAAGAAAATATTTCAAACATGTACATGATATATCAAAAGTCAAGCCATGCAGGCAATTTATTATATAAACTATAACTTCCAATTAGTCAGACTTTTTTTATATAGGACTTTTGAATAAAAGGATATGCCTAATGACAGTCATAAAAAATTGTGGTTGTCTTTGGTAATAAGTTTTCAATAATTTTCTTGGGATGTTTTAGGAATAGAGAACTACACAGATATTTTGCATTGGTTAAACATCATTGAACACTATGCTGCTTCTAGCCATAAATGTTTCTATTTCTTAGACACAATAAACTTATCAAATCTACAATCAAAAAATGAATTACTATTCCTAATGCAGATATTGTGACTAAATGCTAAGTCTTGATCATTATCAATAACAGTTTTCCATTGTTTGTATATTATTTAACACAACTAGCATTATGTAAAGCTACACTATACATTTTAATGAGCATAAAATTCTCCAACAAGTAATCATTATGAGGAATGTTAATCATCAGACTGTTCTGCTCTCTTTCCCATTTTCAAACATAATTTTTATTAGTTTTATGACTGTACTTTTCTGTTGTAATTTTATCTTAAATCCTAATGCACATTTCAATAACTCTATCCATTATTTGATGAAATGACTGAATGATTTCTATTTCTTCCAGAATTTTTTCCCTTTTCAACAAATAAAATTAAGAAGTTAATCATTATACTATTGTGCTATCTCTTTTCATTTTTATGATTATATCACTTTCTTTCTTGCAGCCTTTTTTAAATATAAACCTCAATGATGACTCAGAGTATAAAAGACTTTCTAGTAATCTTACTGTGAAATAACATATGGAAATATAATAACCAAATTATAAAATTATAAACTGAAGCAATACAAAGGCTGAAAATTTAGTGCTTAATGCATGCAAGATTTGCAAGCAAGCTTAGAATTTTTTTTTCAGTCAATCATAAATATCTTGGGCTTGATTATTAGTAAATGGATATTTGTCTATTTTTACCTAAATATTAAACAAAAATAAAAAAATATTTCATGGAGGTCATCTAGCTTAATGACATTTTTTTTGTTTGTTCTATGTGAACAATGTGTGAAGAGAGCTTTCCTCTAAGCACACATACTCTGTTAGAATGGTATTAAACTTCTTGAAATTAGAAGAAAGCTTGTGAATAGTAAATTCCCTGTTTCAGGTTTAGTTTGCAATATAGTGGTCTTTTATCATAGATTTCCTGGATGTGCTGGTTGAGTAACTTCTAGATGGGAATCTTTAATTTTGGATTCTCTCCAGTATCCTTATGACAGTTGTTTTTTTATGAAAATATTTTTATGTCAATTCAACTATGATAAACAACCAATAGTGCATCTAACATTTAAGTAAGAGAAGCAGAATAGACATCAGTAGTATTAGATTATAGAGGATCAGACAAAATAATATTTCTGGATGAAATGTGTTTAGATTACTACTCCAATTTTTAATTGGTCGTGTCCTTAATTATATTATAGCTGAATTAAAAAAAACAGACTATCAATAAATACTTCCAATGTTAACACATACACTCATATATATATATATATATACACACACACACTTTTAATTCATACTTTTCTTGTGGAAATGATAAAGTACTATTCTACTTTTCGTTCTATAGAAGATATTTGATTAATGGGAAAATTATTTATTTGCTGTATCACTACATTTGCTTAACTATCTTGATTTTTATTTGGCATTAAAGGTGACTCATTCTCTTTCAATCCATCCATACATCTCTACCTATCTACTTATGTTACCTAACTATCTTAACTATCTTATCTATCTTCCTTCCCTCCCTCATTATGTATCTATTCCACTTTCAACTGCCTTCCTATCTATATATTATTAATACAGAAACTATCCAAGTTTTATGAAGTCATTTTGTCTACATCACAATGTTAATTTTCATCAAATTTCAATGAATATTATGATTTTTTTGATTGATTTATATTTCTATAAAAAGTATCTGCTATAAGCAATTTATATTGTTCTACTATTTTAAGATTAACAATACTACTACTTTGTAAAATTAAAAAAATAAAATAAAAAGTAAAATGAGATCAGAAATGATTAATTCCTGGGTAGAAGGAAATAGGAATTAGTTAAATCTCTAGAGATAAGTAATGAAATTCCTTCATAATATATATGTCGACCTAAATTAATTAATGATAGTGAGTTCCAGATTTATTCATTAGTAATCACTCAAGAATTTAAAAATAAGTCAATAGAGCTAATTAGAAGTAAAATTCAATGGTAAGGATGTATCATATATAAATGAATTAATTATCCTATCAGCAGGATCAGAAATAAGAACCAATCAGAAGAGAAAAAAAATCATACAATTAATCTATGATAGTCATTTGCAAAAAGAGACTCACCTGTGTAGAGAAGCTGGAAATCATATGTATCTTAAGCTTCTTTTTTTTCATGTGTCATAGCATCAGCCAGGAAGCAAACACTAACCTGGGACAACTGCTTGGAAGGCGGCTGTGCTGACCTCTCGATTACCAATGCTTGCTTCTGAACATGTAAAAGCAAGCCCAAGGACATAACAGGGAATATAGATCTTTATTATCATTTCTGTATGTCTTCAGGTTCATGTATATACTGTAAATTGTATATATTCTATGAATAATATAATCAATTGTCTAGAGTGATATTAAAAACTAATAACTGAACTTCATGTTGCAGTTTTTACCAGGAAAGAATTTCTTGCTGCATGGGTAAAAATCCTGCTTCCAGATATAGCAATTGGTACAGTTGTGATTCGAACTTTGTGATCAAATTAGTTTTAGCAGTTAGATTAGAGGTATAGAATGATCTGTTGACATGCAATTATCAATCAAGGAGTTTGAAGTCAGTAATGCAAGTATTTGGCTTTTGTATATATAACATGTAGAAAAATATATCTTCATTAACAAAGTTGAAGACGATAAGATTAAAATAGCAACACTATTATGTTTTGCCAGTAAAGGAGTAATAGAGATAGCAAATAGGCTCTCTGAGTTATGAAGATTTTACGTACAATCAAATTAAGGATCGATTATTATATTATTTTAATCCCATCCTTTAGGCATATTACCAGACTTAAGTTCCACGATCACTATCAGAGTAGGAATGAAAAAGTAAAAGATTATATCATCTTTTGTGAGATGGCAAAAAATTGCATCTATTTGGCTCATTCCTTGATGAGGCCCTACTGGAGCAATTTTTAGAAGGGAATGATTAGCAACAGTTTATGGCAGCAACTACTAGCTGACAGTGATATAAATTATAATGAAGATAGCTTATAAACTAGTTCTCAAACAATCTTGTAAGTTTGCTCAATTTAAGAGAAATGACAATGTGCAAATTGTCATTATCATTTGCAAAATACATAACCCATGCAGGAAAGAATAAAATAATTTCAAAAATAACAATGGTAGTGAAAAAAAAAATATTTATTTGTCTTTGCTATGGTAAAAATGGCCATAAAGCTAGCAAAAAGAAACATCAAAATGATGTTAGAAATAAAAAGAATGAATCTGGTAATGAGAAAAATAGTCAAAATGGTACATTTAACCATCAAGGAAATCAATTAGTCAATAGTGAAAAAACATCGACTTCTGATGGAGATAAAATAATGCTAAAGTTAAAATTGTGTGACCAGTGCATATCCATAGAGGTTGACAGTGAGGGTGGGGTATTCCTAATTTCAGTTCTGGGATGGTTGTCTGTAACAGCAAATTGTATAAAAACCCCAGCAATTGAAAACACTGAACTAATAGCCTTAGATGTAAATGGGAATATGATTAAAATTAAAGTTGTGCTCAAAGCTCTAGTGGGTAGAATAGAGAAAAAAAAAATTGAATTACCCCTATATGTAGTTTATGCTCCAATTAATCTACTAATCTGGGATGACTGGTTCAGAAAATTGGGCATATAATTCACATTTGTAAAAAAAGATCGAATTAGAAATGGAAATGAGAGTCAATTTTCCTAGGTTTTAATGGGAAACTGGGTTAAATTAAAATGACTCCAGTTTTGTCAGAAATAATCCCTGAAGCCATACTCATTATTTGAAAACTTCTTAAGGTTAAATTCACTCAGAAAGAATGAGTTTGAGAAGGTAATTAATGAATTAGTTAAAAAAAGCATGTTATAACCCACAAAAAAATCTGATTGGGTTATGCCATTAGTAATTATTACTAAACCCAGTGACTACTGATAAATAAAGCTATTAGTAAAAATGCATATCCTGTCCCAATACTAGAAAATGATAATGTCTCTGTAGAAATTATTTCTTCTGCAAAAATAGATTTAAATGATGCTTTCTACCATATACCAGTCACTGAAAAAGCTGCAGAAATATTAGCATTAGCCTCATACTTAGGGTTATTTAAATGCAACAATCTTCCATTTGGAATAATTTCTGCCTCGGCAACTTTCAGTCAAAAATTGAAACTTTCCTTATATAATTGAGAATGTCATTCCATTTTTAAATGACATTGTGATTACTGCTACTACAGAAAATGAACTTAGAATTCTATTTATGATGTGCAAAAAAATTCGATGAAATAGGGGCAAAGCTTAATACCCCAAAATATATCTGAAAGGCTCATGAAATTAAGTTTTTAGACCATATCATTTTAAAAAAATAGCACCTTTCCACCCTAAGAAAAGCCCCAAGACTTAATAATGTTAAGCAATTACAGGCTTTTCTAGGACTCGTAAATTATTCTGAAAATTTTTTGGAAGGTAAAGCTCATGTAGCTAGATCCTTAAAAAGATTCAGAAGTGGAAATGGCAACCTGAGCAAAAGCAAATGTTTTTGTATACAAAATCACTGCTAACTTCAAATGAATTACTAGTTCATTATAATAGCAATTTGAAAGTTACTTTTACAATTAACATATCTGAATTCAAAGTCAGAACAGTATTGTGCACTCTTCTCAGTCAGGTAAATGACCCATTGCTTATGCTTTATGCACCTTTCCTAAAGCTGGAAAAAATAAGTCAGCTGGATAAAAAAGCTCTTGCAATATTATCAAGCATTCGAAAATTTCATCAATACTTATATGGTTGTAAACTCCTATTAGAAATTTTAGGAAACAAACAGGTTCCTGAACATCTTAACTCTTGCATGATAAGATGGCTGAACATTCTGGCAGGTTATGACTATATACTTGAATATAAAAAGAGGAAGAAAATAGGGTAAGCCAATACTCGATCATGTATGCTTAACCATATTAAACTATATCAGAAGCAAATGGAAATTAACTATATTGATATGCTAAAGATCCAAACCCTTATTAGCAAAACAGTAGCCATATAGACAGATGATGACAGTGGCTGCCAATGGATTATAAACCAAATTAATACTGGTTAGAGGAATCTTTGTCCAACTTTTGTATATAAAGTGCTATGGAATGCTTGTATGGGAGTTATCTGTATGAAAATGCTACAGTCAAATGGATGATTGTGTGTTAATCCCCCAAAAGGGTAGAAATCAAATTTTGAGGTTATTGCATGAAAGTCATCTGGGCATTGCTGAGCAAAGGCATTAGTCTGTTGTTATGGCTAGTATCCAAACATTAACAGCGATATTGAAAGTTATATTAAAAATTTGGTAACTGTCAATCATGTGCTCAAGCACTGCCATGAAAGCTTGTGCATCAACCTTGATCACTGTGGCCCAATTGATGAACATTTATTTTTCATAGTGATTGATACATATTCAGGTTGAGCCAAATATAAAACAGTTTAAAATACTAGTTCTAATAAAACACTTGATAAATTATGTGAAATTTTTTCATATCATGGTCTTCTTGAAACTTTGGTTTCAGATAATGGAATTGGCGTCACATTTGGGAAGTTTGAGGAGGTTGTGCAAGAATGGGGAATAAAACACTTCTTCATCACCCTTAATCTAATGGATTAGCCAAAAAGCCATTCAAAACCTAAAGTCATCCATTAACGAAACTGGGAAAACAAGAATACAGGAATCAGCTTTTACCAAACTGCTTTACCAGTATTCAATTCCTACAGTCAAATTAGAAAAACCATCTGTTGAAGTATATTTAGGTCAAAGGCTATATACTAAATTAGCAAACATTGTATTTACAGAGAATTTTAAAGAATAGACTAAGAGTACTTATAAGTTTGCATCTGATAAAGGAGGGTGGATAAAAAAAATCTGAATAAATTCTTGTCATAGGTTATAGTTGTATGTCACTTATCAAAGCAGGTGGTAGCTGTGCATACTAGTGAGGGAAAGATATTATGCAAACACATCAATCAACTACATCAAGATGAAAGTGTGAATGAAATATCTGATTTATTCAAGAAATCTGAAAGCAATGATAAATACTAAATGATGATACTAAAATAGAAATGAAGTTTATCCAAATTGACAAAAACCAACTGTGTGTAGCAGAGGAAAAAATAATAAGTAAAGTTGAGATAAATTCACCTCAATGGCTTAAAAGGGGAAGAAAAATTCCAAAGTACCTTCATGACTTAATATTAAGTCTAGAGAAAAGATATATCTCTGAACTTGGGGAAAATACATGTTTATATATATATATATATATATATATATATATATATATATATATATATATATATATATATATATATATATATATATATATATATATATATATATTCATTAAATAAAAATTTAATATTTTAAAGATTAGTAAAACTTAAACAATAAAATAAATAGTAAAATGAGATCAGAAAGATTAATTCCTAAGTAGAGAGAAATAATAATTAGTTAAATCTCTAAAGGTAAGTAATGAAATTCATACACAATAACTATATAGATCTAAATAAATTAAATGATTACGTGTTTCAGATTCAATCATTAGTAATCACTCATAATCTAAAAAGAAGTCAATGGGACTAATTAGAAATAAAATTTCACAGTCAAGGATGCATCATAAATAAATGAATTAATTGTCTCATCAGAGGGATTGGAAATAGGAACTAATCGAAGAGAAGAATTCGTACAATTAATCTATGCAGCCAAATGCAAAAAGAGATTCACTTATGTGGAGAAGCTTCATGTGTGTGGACTGACTTTTAACCTCAGTGCTGGATGTCACTGTGTGTACCTTAAGCTTCTATTGCAGAGAACTTGCTTCTGAATGTGTAAAAGCAAGCCTAGGAACTGAATAGATCTATAGATCTTTATTATCATTTCTGTATGCTTTCAGATTCTTATATATATTTTTATTAAAAATGTAATCAATTATCTAATACTAATAATTGAATTTAGTAGTTGTAGTTTTTTTACTAAAGAAGAATTTTTAACTTCTGCTGTCTGGTGAGCAAGAATCCATTTCCAGACACAGCGATATACAAACTTGAAATAAATAAATAAAAATTGCTATATTTTTACATTTTAAAAAGATTATGAATTGGAGAATTGATTTGCAACAAAGGTAGAAATACAAATTTACAAATAATTTCATTACCCACTAGCACATTTGGTAACAAATAGGGATTACTTATTATGAACAAATTTGGAATAATGAAGAAATGATAAGTATAGTGAAACAACAATATCTACTATATTGTGGTCTAAGTCATCTTCATATGCTCATTTTATTGATGACTTTTGATTAAATAGAAAACCTACTGAACTGTATGTGTACAGTACTTTTTAACATGTACACGAAATATCTATTTTATGTTTATGTCATGTAGTTAAAAAGGGAATAGGTTAGTTATTTTGTGAATATATAGATATAGACACACATACAATTTTAAAAATACAGATTTTTTATTTAATTTTTAGTTTAAGAATAAAAAAAATCATTTAATAAAAATTAATGATCATTTTTAATTAATTAATGTTAAACTCAAAATAAAATTAAACCGGACGTATTCCATTAAGATTTAACATAAAGTAAATAACATTTAAAAAAAAAAAAACAGAAACAAATTTGTATTTTATGTATTATATTATCAAAAACTAATTAATCACAACATTATAAATATAATCTTGCTACGTGTGATCCAATTAATATTTTTCTGTTTTTTGTTGTAAATCTTTCATTTTGTTTCCAGAAATAGAAAGTTAATACCCTAACTTTGCCTTAGTAATTAAGAGATTAACATTCTTTTAAATAAAAAGAAATATAAATAGTCTGGTAGGAAAAATCAATTTGTCTTATTTTTATGGCGGATAACTGTGCTTCAAAAGTATGCAATAAGTAAAAACCTCCTTAAGTGCACAGAAAAACTTTCATATAAATTGGTGGTTGCCCTTGGAATTTTACTCTGGGCATTAAGGTAACATCAGTAGGAATGATCTCAAGAGTATCTAGCTAACTATAGGCCAACAACTATAAATTAACTAACACTGGTGCGAAGCAATAATGACAAAACAAATCTTAAAATTTATGAAAAACTTATGGCAAAGAGAATTAGGTATAAAAAAGAAAAACTCAGGATCCTGCAAAACCCTAAACTTTGTATAATATAAAGCAATAAATAAATGTACATAAAAAAATGAATATTTAAATCATAATTAAAAATTGTCATGGAAACCTGCTGAATAATCAGTACTACTACTATTTGATAATCTTAGGCAATCATATAAAAAATATTTTAAATTTATGGACTTTCTGAGCATTATTAAATTTATAGACTTTCTGAGCATTATTAAATTTTAAAATGAACTTTCTTTTCCAACGAAAGATTTAAATTATTATTTTATTCTGTCATTTATTCATTGATTAACAAACACTCTTAGATTTGAATTAACAATTATTATGTCTACGTTAGATTTAATAATTTTGAATTTATTTAAAATATTTTTATTATAATCACATTTTTTAAGTTTTAAAATGAGATAACAAATTATGAGGGCTAAACTTTATTGATTTTTTATTTAACAATAAACACTAGCTTAGCCTGAAAAAATCACTCATCATTCTCCGATTAAATGACATTTTTTAATTATTGTTATATAGGATAAAATCTAGGTTAGAAAAATATTTAATATGCATGTAAAATTATTTTTTAAAATTGATAGCCAGTAATATTATCAGATAGATTAGACATTTTCTTAACAAGAATTAAAAAAAGCGGAAAAACTTAGGAATTTGTTCGAACCTATTATTTGAAGATATATGTACAATGCTAATTCAATTAATTAAAATAAGGTTGAATTTATTAATTAGAAGTATCAGCTCTAGTATATTACATCTGAGTCACTTATATGTTTTTATAACAAGTAAGATATTTTAATAATTGTAGGAAGCTCATAAAATATTTAAAAAAAGTATGCACCTCTTTATATAAATATATATTTTAAAGCATGCATATAGTAAGATTAATAATTCCTGCATCCCAATTCTTTTATTTTGAAGTAGAATATATTTAATTATAATTTGAATATTATTTTATATATTTTTAAAGTATTCCCACACACTGTAATGATAATGTGTGCATTTAGCTATATATTTATATGATAATGATTGATCAATGCTGTTCTTGAATACATATTATAATGGTAATAAAAAGATGGTAAAACCATGTGAGTGATTAGCATAGCTTTTCTTGATCAGAATCCATGTTATATAAGTTTACTATTGTATTAAATTTTTAAATGATATTTATGCACTCATGCTTACCTTGGTCTTGATATGTAAAACTAGTTGATTTATATAGGTAAAATGAATATGTCATTGATAAATAATTATGAGAAAATCTGTAATGGTAGGAGAAAATAGGCATGGAAACATATGCTCTATAGATTTCATGAATTTTAAAATTACAAAAATTAATTGTAAATATAACACAAAGAATATTTTATGTTGACTGTCAAATTATAACACTAACTTGTAATAAATATTTATTTATTTTAGCCTATATTTTATTATTTATAAATTCTGTCAAATATTTAAAGAAATCTTGAGATTCTACCAGATCTAGGAGACATACATAAAATACTAGTAGTAACAGAGGACTGCAGAATTTGTGGTTGGATATCTTGACCAGTAAACCTCTAAATGTTTACTATATATATCAGTATATGAACCATCCAATAAATATGATACAGTAAATATATTATTTATTTTTTGAATAAATGTATGAGTTAATACACATAGAATTATACATAAATGTGCTTCATCAATTGAATATCTGCAAGTATAGACTTACATTTTAGAATTTCATTCTGCTTGTAAACAGTAGACTTCTGCTGCTAATTATTTAGTAGTAGAATCTATCATTTTCAAGCAACGATAGGAAATTCTAGATTGTAAACTCATGAAGGACATTTACATATATATTTACTATGTGAATATTCTACTCATTTGCATTCATTCAAGTAAATAATAATAATAATAAATTTATTGTCATAACTCTTTTACTGATTAATACTTGATGGATGGATGGATGGATGGATGGATTAAAAAAAAGTCCTGTAATTTTAAAAAAAGTTTTCAAGATTTATATGGCAATATTTGGCTGAACTGTATGTTATGAACTAATCATTACTTTATAAGGCTGTTTCAAATTAACAATGGTCAAAAGTTTTTATTATTATTGATGACAGAGTACTTCTGATTAATAATAAAATCATCTTTATAATGACTTATTTAACATTCTCCGTCTCTCTCTCTATATATAAATACAAGTATACTTTATATTCCTGGAGTTTAGGTATAAATTGGAGCTCATTTATCTTTTTCACATGTGTGTGGTCATGTGTATTAGTTGTATGAGATAGACTGAATAGTTGAAAAAAGTTTGAAAGTCTAGGTTCAAACCCCTATAATTATATATATGCATAAATTAAAAAAATGTATAAAGCTAGAATAGATGAAACCCGTATAGTAATAAAATAGAACTAATTGCACATTAAAACTCTGGTAGTTGGGGTTATATTTTATTATTGTACGAGTTTCATCCAGCATTATGTATTCTTTAATTTACCCTTACATAGTTAAGTTTGGAGTTTTTTCAAAGAATAAATTTATTATTTATTAATGGTGCTTTGCATTTGGGACTTATATGGTTTATATAATATCAATTAATAGCTAATTTAAATTCACGCCAGTGTTTTAGAATAGTCTGGAAATCAATTATAGTTAACAACTTGCTATTTATTAGATAATACGATTTCATTTTATCTGAAGTGTGTGATTCAGATTTGGATTTTTAAACACAGTCAGCGCGCTGAACTGTAGCAGTCAGATGTATTCTATTAAATATATATTATACCAATTCAGAATTTAAATAATTAAATTTTAAAATTAACATTTTCACATCAATGATTTTACTGTCAAAGCAGACTTTTCAAGTGCAAAACACAAGATAAATATATTTAGACTTCCTTATATATGTAATACTTTTACATACATATGTGCATGTGCGTATGCTTAATGAAGTGGGATGTTTTTTTTCTCTCTCTTTATTGCATCATTACCTGGCTGAGTGCACTTTTGGTACCAATATGTTAAAATTACTTTTCTATAATTCTAACTTACATTCAAATTATTTTAAAAAAGAACTTTCAAATATATAGCTTCGTAATAATAAGATTCTAAAGCTAATAATTTATTTAAAAAGTTTTTTAAATATTAGATTTGTTTGTATTCAATTCTTTTTATCATTTGAAAAATCTGCTTTGGCAAATCTTAATTTTTTAATTTTGGCTAGTTATTTTATTCTAAATTGATGTGATCTATTCATTTTATTACCTAGTTTAGTTATTAGCTTTTAATATCTTACATATAAAGAATATTATTAGTTTAGTTGTTAGTCTTTAGTATCATATATATAAAGAATATTTTGAGAGTCCATATTCTTAAATTTAAGTAAAATCAATTATTTTACTTATTTAATACATTCAAAAATAAAAATAAATGCTTATTTACTTATTTAAATAATTTTAAGCATAATTTTTTTTGTTTAAGCAATTAATTTTTTTAGTGACACTTAATTAAATTCAGAAACTTTAATCAGTTTTTAAAATTCAAATAAATAAACAGAATTCACTTAACAATTCATTATTAATTCTAATCTAATTTTAAGGAGAATGTTGTAATTGAAATATTTTTTTGATATTTTTTTTATTATAAAAAGCTGCAATTTAATAGAATTTAACAGAAAAGTAATCATGTGATATATGTGATTACTGTCTGTGATAGTTTTCCATTTCTTTCGTAATAGTTTTCCATAGATTTCATGACCATCATCAATCATCTGTACACATCGAATATCAGCATTTTCACAGTCATTCCTATTCTTCATCTTATTCTTGAAACACTCACCATTACAAAGTTATTTCTTTTTTCTTTCTAACTCTCAACAGTCTCTCCAACAGTCCTCCTTTTTAGGTTTTTCCATTCTCCACAAACTTTCTCAACATTAAATTATCTATCATTTTTCAAAACATATGGTGCATTCTTTCTTCTTATACTTCCTCTTTCTTATAGAGGTACTATAATATAACCATCAAATTTTTTTTCTTATTCTTGAATTTACTTATTAACATATTTTCTAATTCTTTTTTCTTAAACATTTTTAATATATTCTTCAAATTTCATTTCTTTTGCAATACTTTTTTTTAACTATCTAAGTCACCTTAAAGTTTCTTCTCAATATATCTAACAAATTACTTCCCCCAACTTAAAATTATCTTTAAATTTCTTCTTTCATTACTCTTTTTTTCACTCTCTCTATAACAGTCTAATATTATATGCCCATCACAATTTTGCTTTTACTTACAGCATATAATTTTTTTTCTTATTGTTATATTTCCTCAATAAGAAATATTTAATATGGATTTTTAATGTTTTTATGCTTTCAATTTTATCTTCTCAATTTTTAATATATTTCTCAAATTCATATCCCCAAAAACGCCAATTATTTTTTTTCCATTTATCTAATCATTCAGCTATCTATTATTTGTTTGAAGGTTTGAGATGATGGTATTAATGTGTTGGGCTAAACTTTATTTAAACTTTTCAAATACAAAAAAAACTTATTATTATCTAGAACTAACATTAGGCCTTAATGGAGCATTTTCTTTATGGATTTTAGGTAGTCCATAAAGATAAAGAATTTTGCTGAAATATGAAGTTAATATCCTTTTTTCTGAATCCCTAAAATACCTGTGATGCTTCTAGAATAATGTTTGTAATTTTACTTTTGTATTTGGAATTGAATTTTTTAACACTTTTTTTGTATTGTTCTTGTATTTTGTTACCCATTAGACATGTGAGAAGCATCAAAAGCAGAAATCAAATATTTCATATAATGAAAGAAAAGCTGTGAGAAAATGATTATAGATGTATTCTATTTGAGAGATTTAATAGCTTTTCTCTTATTACATGAAATAATTGATTTCTGCTTTTGATGCTTCTCACATATATCTTTTTAACTCTCCAGCATAGTTTTGCTGCTGCCCCTAGAGGCAATTTTTGGGTGACTTTCTCAGAGGCTGTCATTATATCCAATACCTGAGAAAGTAGATGGTATAATGGCAAAGTTTAAACCTTTCCAAGAACAGATAATACATCATCTGTAAGATGTTTAGAGCTAAGATTTTTAACTGATGAAGTTATTGGATTATTTGTTACAGTATGACTTTTGATATGCCTATATAGATTTACAAACTTTTTCTTCTAACATTCTTTTATCTTTCCATGTAATTTAGAATATGATCTTTTCACTGCTTGACAAACTCTTGAGGAGTCTTCATGAAGTTTATTTTTTAGAAAACATTCCACATTTCTAATAGAACACAAGATTTGATACTTGAAAGCCTATTGAAAATTTATTCTTTCTCGCAATAGGGTTTTACTTTGTCTCTGAATAATCTTCTCAGATCTCTTAGAGGAAATAAAAGTTTTAATTTCAAACCCTTAGGAATAATTCATTCTGATTTAGATTTACATAAGAAAGTTAAATGATTTTCTACTTTTCAGTTTTAGATATAATTTTTCATAATGTCTAAACATCAATATAGCATTGAGTCTATACCAAGTAATTAATATTTGCCTGAATTTTTATGATGATGACATATTAGATATGATAATATTTGGACTAGTTCCATCATCTATCATTAAATGTTGAATATCTAAAAAAAATTTAAACTTTATTTAAACTTTTCAAATACCAACAAGATGTTAGTCATAAACAACACATGTTAGTAATTACACAGCCTTTTAAGTATTATTATTCACAGTCTTCTACAGGTATTTCTGGCCTAACTTGTGACAATATTAGCATAAAAATTGAACTTACACCTTTAGGTTATTGAATATCAAATTTTAAGAAAATGCTTTCATCAATTGAGCTATTTTGTCAGTAAAAATTTTATATACTTATCTATGAGGTTTGGTTCAAATCCTCCTAATTTATTTTAATAGTTTTTTCTAAGAATGAGGTTAACTAAAAGCTTTCAGACTCTATGTATTTCTACTGGTTGACTTGTAGAAATATTTGTCATTGTCATACAAGCAGCTACTTTGAATTTTCTTCTTTGCACCTTTTTCTCTCTATCCAATATTTTTGTATTTTCCTAATTGAAAATATGTTCATTAGTATATACATGATCTGTTACTGCATAAACAAACATATGATTTTTATTTTTTAACCATTAATTTATGTTTTTTCAATTGCTGTTTAACAGGTCTTGCCAATATAATTCCTTCTACATTCACAGGATATTTCATTGATATAGTTTTTATTTTTCCGCATTTTAAAATTTAGCCTTTGCAGAAGTTAAAATATCTCAAAGCAATAATTGATGGTGAAGCATGATTACAATCATTCTGGAAGCACATCAACAATACACCTTCATTAATTAAATTCACAATGGAATCAGAGCTGGAACAAAAATTGGCATTGATAGTTGTTTTTACAACAAGATTCCCTCAGGACAAAGTAAAAACAACAGTTTATAAGAAGCCAATACACACTCAAAAGTATTTGGCATATGCATACAATCACACCAGAAGTTCAAAACATGGAATTGCACTATCACTATAGAACAGAACAAAAGAAGTTTATTTGGAAGACAGTGAAGACAGTGATTTGGAAAATGAAAAGATTTATGCAGAACAAACTATCATAAAGAATGATTATCCATCAGCTGTCATCAAGAAAATTTTTAATAGACAACAAAAAATGATACCAAAAGGAAAAACAATTAGTATTGTATTTATATATACCAGGAATGGCAGACAAATTCAAGAAAATCTACAGCCAATATAACATTGAATCAGGTTTCAAAGCCATACCATATTTCAATGAATTCTAATTTCTACAAAGCTTAAACTGAAAATGTTGAAAAACAAAAACTGCATCTAGGAAATGTCATGGAAATGTCAAAGTATATTGGTGAGACCTGTCACCTTGTTAATCAGCAATTGAAAGAAACCAGATTGTGTCCACAGTATCAGACCATGTATGTATTAATAAACATATATTCAATTGGGAAATACAAAAATATTGGATAGAGAAGAAAAGGTGCAAAGAAAAAAATTCAAAAAAGCTGCTTATATCACAATGTCAAATAATTCTACAAGTCTTTCCAGTGTGGCAATATATAATGTCTGGAAGCCTTTAATTAAGCTCACTCTTAAAGAAAAGTATTACAAAAATTGCCATTGGCTAGATAATGATCAGCTTAAGTTTTAGCCACATACCTCTTTCAATTCCAATCAAAAAGGATGATTGTTAGCTCTTAATGACAATTTCTGGTGATGCTCTATCACTATTTATAACTACTTATACAGCTTATAATGCTGATTCTTTGTTCATTTTTTATGCTCAGTGAATAATGATGCTTTTCACTTTTTTATAATACTTATTTTCATCACCCTGTTATTCTTCTGTCTGTATTATTATAATAAATATATACATAGTTTAATGCATATGAAATTTACACAAAAGCAACCAAAACTTATGGAAAGCAATGCACAAATAACTCAATAAATGCATATTGAGATGCCAGTGTCATTTATACATAGCTTTTCTGGGAGTTTTGGTTGATTTTCACTTAAATTTCATATTCATTATGCTATGCATATTTGATATTTACATTTTCAAAAATTATTTTTTATTTACATTGGGAAATTATTTAAAGTACTTATTTTTGTTCTCAAAATATTCAATTATGACTTTAGAATTATTTTTGCCATACATTAAATTGGTTGATATATAAATTTTCATTCTTTATTTCCTATAACATTAATGAATGAATGATTATACTCAAGAAATTAATAATCACATTATTCTTTGAATTAAGTAATGTTTTGAGTATCATTAATACCTAAGATTTGGAAGTTTTGGCTGTTTCCATTTAAATTTCAGATCATGTGATGTTTAGTGGTTTAAATTTCAGACACATTATGCTTTATATATTTAACATTTACATTTATAAAAAACTTATTTTTCACTTTTATATTGTTTAAAATAAGACACTGTCCTTATTGTCTAAATAGTCGATTATAATTTCATAATTATTTATGATCTATTTAAAATTGGCCTGATATATAGATTTCACATTATATTTCTACCAGTGGTTAATGAGTGAATGCTCAGAAAAAATACAGAGTTCAAAAAATATATAATCACTCTACTCTTTGCATTTATTTATATGCAAATTTTACTTATAGATAGTTTCATGAAAGGTGTGGTTATTTTCATTTAATTTTATATACATTATGCTATGTATATTTGATATTCAAAAATTGATTTTTTAATTATATTGTGAGATTTGTAAAAAATAAGACACTATCTATATACTCTAAGTATTCAATTGAAATTTTAGAATTATTTAGGCCATATTTAAAATGAGGATGATATATAGATTTCATACTCTATTTTTAACATTAATGAATGAATGCTTATAAATATTCTAGATCTCAAAGAATAAGGAATCATTTCATTCTTTGTATTTATTGATGTACGAGTATCATTTATTTATAGCTGTGTGGAAGATTTGGTTGTTTTTGTTCAAATTTCATACAAATATGAACTATTGTTTGAGAGATCCATTCAAATGATCAAACTGAGATCTTCTTTTTTTATACTTTTTCTGAAGTGATCTATTAACTTAATGGTTTTTGTTTAAAAAAATCAGTAAACTGTAAATGTTCAGAAGTCATTATTAAGAAGTTGACTATATAACCAAAAATATTAAAATGATGATATAGGGATATTTGACCATGTGATAAACTGGCTTCTTCCATGATTAATGATGAACAAATGCAGTTCCCAGGGTCAATTTTAAACACAAAGCACTATCTATATTCACAGATAAAATTAATAAATAAAAAAGACACATTATCATCAGCAATGTCATGTAACAGTATCATATAATTAGTTTTTGTAAGAGAAACTATTACACAAGAAGATGCAATCATTCCAGTGGAATTCCACATTATCTCTTCCAGGCTGGAAGTTCAATACTGCAAAATTTATGTCAGTATTGTTCATTAAGCAATTCATTAAACAATTTTCCTACTGTATGTTAACAATAAAATATATGGTCTTATTCTGTGGATGAGTAATCTGTGAATAATTAGGTGACAGCAGAAACATTCCCACCAATAATTTAAAAATGATTGGTCTATTCTAATGAGAATCACTATTTTATCTGTTTGACAAATGATGGGTGAATTAATTAGAAACATATCAAAATATATTTAAAGTACTATTGAATGTCAATCTAATAAAAAATTTTTTTTGCACAAGTAACAGATGGCAGGACAAACACTCTTACTAATAGTTTCTAGTTAATTGATCATCTATTGATAGAAATCAAGTGAAATTATGCTTAAAACTCTAATACAATTAGTCACAAACTTCTTGTGGTTATGAGAATATTTTTGTATTATCATTTAGCTTTTCATAATTAACAAGTTTTTATAAAGTAATAGTAATAGATAGGCCATACAGTCATTTCTAACAATTATCAGAAATCCGAATAATATTTTTCTATCCAAAACCATTTATGTAAGCAATAGTTTTAAAGGACCCTCAGACTTGTACGTAGTTATTGGACTTTATTATAAGAGTAATGTTTTTGCACAAATGCATATTGGAAATCCAAATAATATTTTTCTATCCAAAACCATTTATGTAAGCAATAGTTTTAAAGGATCCTCAGACTTGTACATAGTTATTGGACTTTATTATAAGAGTAATGTTTTTGCACAAATGCATATTGGAAATCCAAATAATATTTTTCTATCCAAAACCATTTATGTAAGCAATAGTTTTAAAGGACCCTCAGACTTGTACATAATTATTGGACTTTATTATAAGAGTAATGTTTTTGCACAAATGCATATTGTTATATCAATGGCTTGAAAATTTTAATAATCTTAAGGTTTTGAACTCAAAATATACATGAAACTAAATCCATGTGAATATATAGTTTAATGATCTTAATTATAAGTTAATTATAGTAGCAGTTCAATTTACATCATTCATATTCCAGAACAATCTACATAAGCATAATTATGTAAAAATAAATTTTAAAATTAGAATACATTTAATTTCTCTTTAGCATAAAAAAGTAATTATTCAAATGGAAGTCAAACTCTGATAATGCGCTATT
Source organism: Epiperipatus broadwayi (assembly GCA_028023455.1). Taxonomy (NCBI): domain Eukaryota; kingdom Metazoa; phylum Onychophora; class Udeonychophora; order Euonychophora; family Peripatidae; genus Epiperipatus; species Epiperipatus broadwayi. Next base: position 12,843,467 of record JAQFVV010000018.1, read on the forward strand.
TCTTAAATATTATAAATCTCTGTGCACTCTCCCACTGCCTAGAATTTAAAAAACTTAAGTGAATCACTTAAGTTTAGAGCATACGTTCTATATACACCAACTTTTACATACCATGCTTAAATCAGGCATGAGTTTATTGTGGGCCTGATTGTACAAATCTATTTAACCCATTGCAAGAGAAAGATTTTGCTTTTCAAATATGCTTTAGTTTTTAACAATAATCTCATTGTTAAATTGCATAAAAACAATCTAAGATTACAATGAAAATATATATGTTTTAAATGAATAATAGTTACTTTTCATTTATATATAAGATATCACTTTACTCCAAAATTTGTACTTTTAAAAATATAAATTATATAATAGCAATTCGAACTTATCTATACCTTAAATGTTCAATCCATTATCAAGGCAACCTAAAAAAAAGGTGGATTCCCACCTTTTGTGCTGGTCTAAGATCTTAATACAGAGACAAGAAAGTTGACCTTTGTATACATCAAATAGAGGTATTTAAATTCACAGAAATTTAAATAAGTCTCATTAATCAGGTAAATATTTCATTCATGAATCATATAGGTTTGTGCAAAATTAGATTATTATTTTTACAACTATGCATAAACAAAATATATTACGCATGTCAATGAAATACTTTAATTTAATATGTCATCAGTTATTACTATTGTTAATATTGGTAAAATGTTTAGACTATTTGAAATAATTATAATATGATTATTATATTAAAACATGAAAAAAAATTTTTTAGTTTTTTAATACAATAACTTTAACATTAAAACCAGTAAAAAGATGTATAATATACATTAACTAATTGATTTCAAAATGTCAGAGGGAAAAAGACAAAAGAAATGCTACAAATTACAGAATTTGGTAAGTATATAACATTATTCATAGTACAAAAAATAAACTCTTTCATTCAATCAACTGTCTGAGTATGTCTATAATTTAAGTTGCTTTATAAATAAAAACCTATTGTTATAAAAATAAGGATTATTAATTGGACATAACTCTACCATTCAAAATACTAAGCAATAATAATCATCTTTCTGGAATTAGATTAAAAATTTTGACTTTCATTCAAAACATTAAAATGCTATTTTCTCAAGTATACTTAAATAGATATATGTGTGAGCCTATCTTTTATTAAAAAGGCAGAAAACAGTGCTATCCTATTAACTAGAATATCTTTTTTTACTCTTAACTTTGATTTCCTATAAGGAGAATTATTTCTTTAACAAACAATAATAATCTGTAAAAATATAAAAATATATATACATTAATTATATGTTAGTGGGCTTATGGAAGACCCTGCACTATTATTATATTTTGTTGTTTTAAGAGTTTTATGAGCAGCAATAAAAATGAATAAGGGAATGTTTGATAAGATTTACTTGAATTCTCACAAATGATTAGATTGGACTTGTTTTATTGCTATTATTAATAAGATGATTTAATCAGTATAAAAAGTACGTAGTACTTTTATAGATTGTTGGATAAGAAAGGAAAAATGACTAAGAATAAAGTGGATGGACCTCATCATTATAATAACATATATATTTGTTCAACAGCTTCATAAAACAAACATATGATAGCTCATTCTGAAGAAATGTTCTTTTCCTATAATTGCGAAGTGTTGATGGCACTTATAACAATGGTCTTTATTAGATAAGAAACAATAATAATAACAACAACAACAAAAAACAATAACATTAACAGTAATCATTACTTTAAATCACATAATAGAACAAATATTTTTTAAATTAAATCTTTATTATCTGAATAAGATAAATTCTTTTGTTAATACAGCAGGGATTGCTAAGTTGTGGCTAAGAAAATAATTCATTTATAAAATTCTGACATTAAATATGGCCTTAGAATTAGTGTATTTAAATATAAATTATCTCATAGGATGTAACAATGATTGTAGTATGAAAAAATTCCTTAAAACATAATGTAAGCAATGCATAACATATACAAAGTTGAATGCACTAATATTACCACAAGTAAGTATGAGTTAACATTAAGTTCTTTGTTTTAAGGTAGATATAGATAATACAATACTATGGACTGGTAGTAATAGTTAATTATTTATGGTCACTTATTTTTTTAATGCAATTTATTCTAACATTATATTTATGTAACAGTCACATTAGAATATGCAATATAGAGCTAGAATAAATTAAGGAGTGACAAAAATGGCCAACTACTACCAATAAAACAAATGATTGTACAGTAAATTGTTCAAAATATCATGTAACATTTGGACACTCGAATAATAGGTAGAGCCTAAAATATAGTTATTTCATTGTCATAGTACTTAATTATCTTTATACAGAAAACTTAATTTTCAAATAATAGCAAATTAGCCATGATTATAATAAGACATCATTGTTAGGTTATATTGTACTGTTATCTATTATTTCAACTTGCCTTTGACCAAAAAACAATAGTCAGACATAACATACATGTGCATAAATATTTATCTCTATACTATTGACATTATAATTTATATATAAAATAGTTTCCTTCTGTTTTGAATTATGATTAATATAGTAGCTCTGAATAATTAGAGCAATTACCCAAAAAACGATGGTACAAAGTTGATTTTATGAAACTAAAAATAAAAAATAAGTAAATTTTTAAATAAAGACTATACTCTCATGAAAAGCATTGATTTTTTTTAAAGAAGTCCTCCAGAATATATGATAAAGTAAAACACACAAGACCTATAATATAGTTTCTTAAAAATTAATTATCAGACTTCATATCTGGTGAAAAAGAAAATCATTGCAAAAATGATAAATAGCATATCCAGTATAAAAGCAAGTCACCAAGAATGCCAAGAAGTTAATCATTCCATTTGTATAACCTTTTCACAGTTTTTTTTTTTTTTTAAAATCAGCAACATCATATATAATTTTTAGAATATTCATGCAATAAATTTAAAATAACAAATACAAATTAAAATTTTAAATTGGGAATGGTATTTGACATTCACTTCTTTGCAGGAGGAATCCTTTTGATAAGCTTTTAATTGATTATTTTATTATTAATATATATCCTTAAATCAATATACTGACTTCTAGTGATCATATAAGTGGAATTTCTTCAGCATAATCTTGGGCCACTTTAGTTTTTCAGATATCTTAACAATATATCCACTATTATAATGATGGAATACATCCATTTCATTACTGAACATCTTATTTGTTTGTCATCCACAGAAAAGTAGTGAAAGTAAACATATCAATTTCTAGATGATTTAATTTAGTAATAAAATGGTCTAATTTAAAGTTTGAGATACATGGAATGAAGCCTAGTTCTCTAACCTTCAATGTTCAAATTTCTTATAAATGACTAAATAAACCATTCAATTATTATAATCATCAGCCTTTAATAATGTATTTTCAGTATATCATTTCTTTTTCAAGATAAAGCTGCTGATCTAATTTTATTAATTTATTTGACATCCATGGTATTCTGAAAGTCTTTGTTAATAGCAGTTTTTCTTTTTTAATATTCAATTTTTATGTATATAGTTGAAACAATACTGATTTTCATTTTAAGATTTTTTTGTTATTTTTATTGAAATTCTGTTTAGTGTCTATATGCAACAAATCTTTTAACTATAAGAGTATTCTTGTTATTTATTCCTCTAATTGATGACTTCTATGTCTTTGCCTATTTTAGCCAGTTCTAAAAAGCAGTAAAAACTGAAGTTATCTAAAAATAGATAGAGCAAATATTTTACTAATTATTATACATATTATTGTAATAATTATATATTTCAAAAATTTTGCCTTACTTTCCAAATAATATTAGGTTCCTTTCATCTATAACCAAGCAAATATTTTTATTGTTGATGGAATACTTTATCATCATTGAATTAACTTCCAAATAATTTTTGTATATGACAGTAGTTTGTAATTAAAAAATATAGTAGAATTGACAAGAGAGTTGCATGGATTAAAACCAAAATTTTTTGAATAACTTATACCGCAATACTTCATTTTTTTTAAGTGTCATAGCATCGTCCAGACGCGAACCTGCAACCCGGGCAACTGCCTGCAAGTGCAAAGCAGTCGTGCTGGCTTCTCGACCACCAATGCAATACTTCATTTTTTCTTTCCAAATCTTATTTTATTATGTGAACCATTTAAAAAGAAAAAAGCATGTTGAATATTTATGTATTGAAATTAGTGGGCCATTTTGGAAAAACTCTGGATGAATACTTATTAATTAATGAGGTATTATTTTGTTAAATAGTTAACTATAATTATTTTGCTAATGGAATAACTTTAAAATATTAATAGTTAAATAAATTATGTTAAGAAAGTCAAATAATAGTAAAACATTCTAATAATAATTAACCTTTCTTAACAAGATTTATCTAAACTTTTTAACTATCTTATGACTTAATACATGTTACATTAATGGCTATGTTAACAGAACTATTGAAAAGTAAGTTTTATGATATCAAGAGCCATAAAAAGCACTGAGATCAAACAATGAAAGCACTGAGATTAAACAATGAAAGCACTTTTTACCATTACCTTTCATCAATCTTTTATGATAAAATAATGAACAGATTTACATTGGTGCGAAAAGGGGTAAAATTAATATTAAGCGTACATGGCTTTTCACATTTATATTTATTGAGAGAATTATATCTATCTTTTAGAAGTAATTAATAATAATATAATCATTTTAGTCATAAGAAGAAGCATATAAACACATATATATTGCAATAAAACTAAAAACCATTTATTCCAATAAATGATAAATTTAAAATGAAGAATTTGACTGACTATTCATTACTTGTAATAATGTAGATATATTATGGTATACTGGTTAAAATATCTTATCAAACTTAAAACCTAAAATTCAAGTAAGTAAAAGTTGTTCAGGATTTCAAGCTGGCTAAAGAGTTGTGTTGAGTAATAACCCTTAGCTCCCAACTATTGGTCAAAAATGAGATTCTAAATATTCTTATTTAGAGATCAAACAAGAAATAGAGATTGAGACTATCATACACTAACCTAATGACTAACTAAATTTTCTTCATTGTTTCTTTGCTAAATGAAATTAAAGAGGTCTTTGCTTTGAAATGAGCTATTTAAAGCCATTTTAACATATAGAAAAAAACAATTTTCTTCTCATTCTACTTGTATCAAAAGAGCAATCATCAAAGTAGTTTTGTTTCTATTAAATATGCATTCTAATTTTTAAAGTGGAAAAAAAAAAGCAAAACAGATAATTCATTTCAAAAGTGCAAAAAGTAGTCGAATAAAGTGGTTTGAATTTGCATTTTGCTACTGCAAAAAATACTCATACAAAGCTCAAAATTATTATTATGAGATGCAGTAACCTTTTTTGTGTGCTATTTTTTTATTCTGCTTATATAACTCAAGTTAATAAAATGTTAGTGTATTTTTTTAAAAAAAATATTCAGATAGTTAAAAAAAAAGTTAATAAAAAACATTTTAAAACTAGAAAAAAAAAAAGAAATGCAAAAGTGATTTCACAGATTTTTTTAATAAAACAGAAAAATAAATAAATCAAATAACCAGCTCAAAATAAAACTAAATTTTTCAGTGATTATAAACAGTAAAAAGCTTCTCAATTCAGCAAATATTTTATTATGTATTTTTTTTTTTCAGTTTATAAAAATAAATATTTTCAAATTTTTTAAATTTAAATTTTTAAAACGAATAATACGTTGATAATCAATACTTTTTTTAAAAAAATGTTGACATATTAAATTACATATATGTATTTAAATATTGATTATTTTAAAAATAATTCAACTTAATCTAAACAATATACAAATTAAAATTAATCATTTCATTTCTGAATATATTTAAGTAAATAATAAAACAAACATGTCCATTTACTACTTATAATAAGAAATATGTGCATTTCAAATAAAAATAAATAACAATACATTATTAATATTATGTTTGAAAGAACAAAACATAATATCTAATTTCATACATAACAGGCATAAATTAAAATAGATACATTAAAATCTCACATAGGTACATAAAGAGAAAAATCACATCTACATTGTTTATGATAAATAAATTTTATGCTAATTAAAGGATAAGGCATTCTTTTTTATAGACTGAAATGTTTTTATAAAATATTTGTGGGATTATAATTTCAAATTAATGTAATTTTAGGATCCCTCCCCAATCAGTTATAATTAATGAATGCTTTTTGCATACAGAGGCAAGAGGAGAAATGTACACAAGCTAATTTTGGTATAAAGAGCTTTAACATGTCTTATAAGATTTTAATATATAACTAGGATATTGAACAAACTATTCTATAAATAGGGTGTCTGATTTTTACTTTTTATGTAAGGTTAATCTCAAACTATGATCTATTGCAAAAAACTGCTAAACTATTGCTATTTATGACAAAACATTTAGACATTTACAAGCAATTTATTATCAATAAATTGGGACAAAAGATATAGCATATTCACTTTTCTCTTTTATTCCTTTGTCTTCCATCTTATATAGTCTTTTATACTGAACCAGGTCCATCCAAATAATTACTATCTTAACCAGGTTTAAAATACTTTGTAAAATAAGTTGAATAAGCTTTAACATTTATCTTAATATGTCTAAGCTTATTATCACACTTACTACATAATTTCTTGGCAATTATTTGTTTATATCTTTAATACTACAGAAAGAGACCAGCCCTTCAAGCACAGGTGAAAATGCAATTGATAGCATAGCCATCAATGATATGCACATTCAGATTGGGCTATGCAAAGCATAATATGATCACATTTCCAGACTGTGGCCTACCTCAATTGCTGGATTCAAATCCCACCATCTAAAGCATTTTATTTGTTTTGAGAATCAAATTGAGGTACCAAACAATCAGACAACAGGCACACAATCTGCACTAGGGTCCAGCACATTTAACTTAATATATTCAAATAACTATACTCTTAAATTAATAGTGACACAGAGATAAGAGAAAATACTGAATAATAATTAGGCAAACATTATTTATTCATGCACAGAAATATCTAAAATAATGTAACAACATAATATTTACATAAAAAATATAAATGATTAGTTTCAGTCTAAATTTCATAATAATTCCTCATTAAATTCAGTTCATTTAAAATAAATATAGTGTCTATAGACAAGTATCAAAATATCTTTACTTAAGTTTTCATGATTGTCAGTTTCCAACTGGATGGCTTTTTGGTCTCCATTGATGATTCAGGATTTTCTTTCCATTCCTTTGTTTTGATAATGCGAGAGAGAGAGAGTTTGTGGCAGGATCTATTTCACCATTTTGGCATGAGTTTCCAATGAGGGTTCAGGCAGAACAACTGATTTTGCAGAGAACTTTGGGACTGGAAGTCCATTTGAGCACTTCTAAAGGCAGTCTAACAATGCATGTTGCTAATTCTGCAGTTTCTGCAATGATGTTGACTGCAGCAGTTATTTATTGGCTTACTACTGCATTTACAGTTTTGGAATATCTGGATCTCTGGTTGTTTAGATTGTCAATAAAAAACTCTGAGTCTGCATTCTATCCAGACTGAATAATAATAATCCAAACTGAAAAATAATAGAAGCTGTGGCTTTTTATACTCTTCCTCTCTCATTGTTTTAATTCCTTATCATTATTTTTAATTTTAACCATAACTTAGTCTGTTTTTTTAATTATTTTTACATTTCATTTTATCTAATTGATTTTTACATTTGTTTAAATGTAATCTTTTTTTTAGATTATTCTATTATCTTTTATGATAGTTTACATAGTTTTTAATTATTACAATTATTGATTTTGATTTTATTATCAATTCAGAAATCTTACTAGCATTCCAAATTAATTAATTAATCTTTTTATTTTTGATTTCTACTAAGATTTATTTTTACACATTTCTTTAAAAAGAAGAGAGTATATAAATGTCTTTTAATGAAAAAATATACACATTTTTTATTTTTACAAACTATGTTTTTAAAACTATTTAAATAATTGTGTCTTTAACTATTCTTTCAAATAAATTTGATCATAATTTTTTTAAACTATGAAACATAATGCAGATATATGTGAATTTTATAATACATATCTCTCACTAGCATTATATCACACACCCCTTTCATTTGAGCAGTAAAATGCATCAATTTGGCACATTTTAGCTCTGATAATTTATTTTTAACTTTTCCATTTGATTTTCACTTTTCATTTTTATTTACTTATTTACCATATATATATATATTGTAAATATCGATAAGTCGATATTATATTTTTTTAAATTGTCATTTGTTATTAAAAAAAAAATCTCTTTAAGTTGATGTTTACATATGAAATATTTAAATTTTTCTTTTATGTTTATTAAATATAGTTATTATTTGAAGTTATTATTTTATTTATATATATTGATAGTACATCGTTATAAACATTTAATTATTGAAATAAATAAGGACATATAAATTATAGATTATAAAAAAATTATTTTATTTATAATGATTATTAAATGCAATAAATAATTATTTATGTATATTTTTAAAGATGTCAAATTTTCAATTTAATATTTTTATATATATACTTGATATTTTATTTTTATTTTAATGTTAATTGTTTTAAAAAGAGAACAGATATAACATGAGTTTTAAAATAGATCTCTGGCGCATGGAACAACAGCAACAACAATAAGGAAGCCATTATTATTATATATTATTATTGGAATAGATATAGAACAAACAACTGAAAAATAAAGATTTTATTGTACTTTATTTCTATAAAATTTACTATTCTTCAAAATACTGAAATAATATATATATCTTATGGTAAATACATAAATTATGCAGGTTAATCAAGAATCGCAGCCAGGAGGCTGCATCATCGCTTTCATTTATTCCAAGGCAATTTTCAATGGAACAACTAAATAAAAAAATTCAATGTATAAATTTCGTCGCGTCTGGAGTTGAAACTTGATATAGCTATCTTAAATGTATAATCGTCAATTTAATCATAATCTGGAAGTAATTGGAATTGACATGCTGGATTTAACATTTTAATTTGTTTATTTTTTTTTTTTTTAAAAAAAAGGAAATTTTAAAATGGATAAAATATGCATATATCTAAGGATTAACAATTTTCTTTAATATAATAATTTTTTCGCCTTTCGATAGAATGCATTCTAATAATAAAAGTAAACGGATAAAAGAACTCATGGAATAAATTAACTTTTGACAAGAAAATTATCTAAATGAACTTTAAAAGGTATTTAATAATTTTATATATGTATGAATAATATATAAATATATTTTTGAGATTGATATATTTTTTTTTATTTACTTTTATTTTTCATTATAAAATACAACGTTTTATAAGTAGTCAATTTAATCATCTTGTTTTATAATAATATTAGACATATAACAGATGTTAGGATAAATATTTAAATAATTTAAAATCTTAAAATGTAATTTATAAGTTGATATTGTATATGAACTATTATATTTATATTATAATTATTAGGCAGAAATATGTCTTTATATATTTAATCTATATATACTTATTACAAGTATATACACATAGTTATTCTTTATATTTATATTTAAAACATCAATATTATTTAAAGTTGAACTATAACATAAAATAAAGGATGTACTATTTGTTTTATAAATAATGCCCTTGTAATTATTTAAAAGAGCGATACTATATTATTCTTATTTTTCTTTTAATGCTAGAGTCATTATAAATTAATTGAATTCACAATTTATTTATATATAACCGGGATAATTTTGTCTTTCTTCAATTTAAATGGAATGCAGCAAGTACGTTCCATTACATTTGGCTTGCCCAATCGTGGGCTGCCTCATATACGTTCCATTACATTTGGCGCAACAACTAGGGCTCGAAATAAGCTAATTAGGGCTTGAAATACCCCACATACCTGAGAGATGTGTAGTATATATATATTTATGTGAGATATATAGTTTAAAGAAAGAGAAGCATTTTTGTGTGTTTAATTTTTTTATATAAATGGAAATATTTTAGCCTTATGTTTAGATGGTGATGGTTAATATTATTGTATTATTTTTTAATGATGGTGTTAAAGTACGGCATAATAATTTTGTCAATTTGAAAGTTTATGTTCTAGAAAATCTATAATTTTGAAGGTTGGATGGGATATTTGATTGTTGGAGTTTGATTAGTTCTGTTGTAAGTATTGATGTTGGATGGGGAATTTTTTGTCATTGTCTTAGGGATGTAATGCTTCATGTCATTTGTGATTGATTGATCTCATTCATTGCTTCAACCCAAATTTTGATATTTATTATTATTATTATTTATCATGAAGCATTAAATGGTCCTGCCATGATTTTATCTTTAAACTCAAGGTAAAGTATAATTATTTTGATATATGTATGATATTTACCTCTAAGTCTCCTTAAGATGCAAATATTTTATAAGTAATACCCCTAAGACTTAAATATAGCAGGTAGTGTAATATGTTTGAAAATATTAGGTTGTAGTAGATAGATGAAAGTGATAATCATCTAGTGTTTGAAATTATTTTGGAATAATGATTGATCTTTTATCTACCAAATTTAAATCTAATCAATCTTTTGTTCAGTATCTATCATCTTTGAGAATAGATAAGTATATAACTAATATATCACAAACTTAAGGCTATTAATTGATTATTGTTTGTACAAATAATCTATTACTGATTATTATTAATTTAAAAACAAGTATATAATATATATTTCTATTATAAATATTAAATTAATTAGTGAATGTTTGTTGATATGGACATTATCTTTTATTAAAATATTTCCAAAAGTTAATAATTAGTATGGATATTTTTTATATGTATATAAAGTATTATTTAATAAAAATTTATAGGTATCAATTTAATATTCATATTTAAAATTATTTTAAAATTTCCATTATATTATCAATAGTTATTTTATAAATTTAGTTGTATTTTAAATATTCAAGTTATATTGATATGAGATCCTTTAATAATAAATTAGAATATTTTATTAAAATAAATAATGTTATTTAGTGATATCAGTTGTTACTCCCTTTTATATATATTTAAAATTTTTGTATATGTGATAGATAATTTTTTTTTGTTAGTTCAATCGAATAATTAATTTAGATTGTGGATAGATATGTATTATAAAAAAGCTGTATTTGTTAGTGAATAATTGTTGTTGAAAATGATTGGAGATAGCCCTTGTTGTGGTATTTTTATTTAAGGAATTTATGAACCATAACTCGAAGTAGTTGATATTTAAGAAGATTGAAAGATAGTGAATAAAGATAGTAGTGTGAATCATAAATTGTATACTTAGAAAATAATGAAAACAATAATAGAATCATAAATCATATACTGAGGGAAAAATAATGATAAATAAATATATGAAATAATGTATATTTGATAAGAAAAAATTGATAAATATATCCATAGTTGTGAGGTTGTTGAAAAGGATAAAAAATCAATTTATTAAAAAAAGTTGAAGATAGTAAATCATCTGGAGATAATTAGTCAAGATGTACATAGTAGATCTAATTTAAAAAAAGAGGAGAATAATAAAAATATTGAATTAAAAGTATAGAACATCTAAGCCTCAGTTGAAATAATAAAAGGAAAAAATCATAAACTATCTTTATAAAATAAACGTTAAAGTAACTAGTACATTTGAAAAAGATAAAACCTATTATTTAATAGTAAAGTAAAAAATAACACTTTTAAAATAATAAAAAAAGTATAAAATATTAATGAAAATATTAACTTATGTAGTAGTTTGGCAGAAAAAAAAAGATTCTCTTAAATAGTTAACAAGGATTAAAATAATTATCATTTGATAAGATAGAAAGATGATTTAAGAAAAAAATTTTTTATTAAATTAACTATGATGAACCCAGTTATCTGTTGAAAAATTAGTACAGATAGTAGTTATTCATGAAGAAAAGAGTTCAAAAGGAATCTGTTGAATTGGTTAAAAGAATAGAGAAATATAGTTGTTAGTTGATGATTAGAAAAAAAATTGATAGATTTAGTAAAAAAAATTTAAAAAAGAATTAATTTAAGATAAAGAACTGTTGACAATTAGAATTGAATTAGGTTTCAATGTTAGACATTAATCTCTAATTAGGAGAATAAAAAGATTATAATAAAGAATAAAGTTTCAAATTTAAAAGTTAAAAGTTCAAAAAAGATTAAAATTAATCTCAAAATTACTAAAAGAAAGAATTTTTATCAAATCAATATCAAGAAAGTATCATGTAATTTTGTTGTAAAAAAGATATTTTTATATATATTAGACATGAATATTGAGTGATAATTTGTACCATTACGAATAGAAAAGACCTATTTTAAAGTATGCTAGTAGGAAAATAAGATATATCTTATTAAAATTTGAGAGAAATAAAAAAGTATTAATTTAAATATTGGTAGAAGATATTGATAAAGAAAAGAAATTGAAAGAAAATAAATCAAATTTGAGAAGTTTTTGATATTTCTTAATAATTAGTTATTTCAAAGAATTTTTTTTTCTGGATTAGAGGGTATTGTAAATACGATAAGTCGATATTATATTTTTTTAAATTGTCATTTGTTATTAAAAAAATCTCTTTAAGTTGATGTTTAATATGAAATATTTAAATTTTTCTTTTATTTTATTAAATATAGTTATTATTTGAAGTTATTATTTTATTATATATATTGATAGACACGTTATAAACATTTAATTATTGAAATAAATAAGGAATATAAATTATAGATTATAAAAAAATTATTTTATTTATAATGATTATTAAATGCAATAAATAATTATTTATGTATATTTTTAAAGATGTCAAATTTTCAATTTAATATTTTTTATATATACTGATATTTTATTTTAATGTTAATTGTTTAAAAGAGAAATATATAACAGAGTTTTAAATAATCGGGATACAACCAACAACAATAAGGAAGCCATTATTATTATAATATTATTGGAAGTATAGACAAACACTGAAAAAAAGATTTTATTGTACTTTATTTCTATAAAATTTACTATTCTTCAAAATACTAAATAATATATATCTATGGTAAAATAAATTATCAGGTTAATCAAAAAAGCTGCATCATCGCTTTCATTTATTCCAAGCAATTTTAATGGAACAACTAAATAAAAAAATTCAATGTATAAATTTCTCGCGCTGGAGTTGAAACTTGATATGGCTATCTTAAATGTATAATCGTCAATTTAATCATAATCTGAAGTAATTGGAATTGACATGTGATTTAACATTTTAATTTGTTTATTTTTTTTTTTTAAAAAAAGGAAATTTTAAAACGGATAAAATATGATATATCTAAGGATTAACAATTTTTTTAATATAATAATTTTTCGCTTTCAAGAATGCATTCTAATAATAAAAGTAAACGGATAAAAGAACTCATGGAATAAATTAACTTTTGAAGAAAATTATCTAAATGAACTTTAAAGGTATTTAATAATTTTATATATGTATGAATAATATATAAATATATTTTTGAGATTGATATATTTTTTTTTATTTACTTTTATTTTTCATTATAAATAAATGTTTTATAAGTAGTCAATTTAATCATCTTGTTTTATAATAATATTAGAATATAACAATGTTAGGATAAATATTTAAATAATTTAAAATCTTAAAATGTAATTTATAAGTTGATATTGTATATGAATATTATATTTATATTATAATTATTAGGAGAAATATGTCTTTATATATTTAATTATATATACTTATTACAAGTATATAACATAGTTATTCTTTATATTTATATTTAAAACATCAATATTATTTAAAGTTGAACTATAACATAAAATAAAGGATGTACTATTTGTTTTATAAATAATGCCTTTGTAATTATTTAAAAGAGCGATACTATATTATTCTTATTTTTCTTTTAATGCTAGAGTCATTATAAATTAATTGAATTCACAATTTATTTATATATAACCGGGATAATTTTGTCTTTCTTCAATTTAAATGGAATGCAGCAAGTACGTTCCATTACATTTGGCTTGCCCAATCGTGGGCTGCCTCATATACGTTCCATTACAATATATATATATATTCTAATGTAAGTGTCCATTTGCATACAGCTCACCAAACAACAGAAGGTGACTTTTCTATGCTGTTCTATCTCACAGGCCATAATCTATGTTGATTTGCAACAATTTTGTCATATGTGATGACTACCTGGTACCACATGCATCATTATGATATGTATGAAGAGAATGAATCCCATGAATGGCAGAACACATCTGGCTTATATCCAATTTACACGATAAGCATAAACTCTAACATAACTTTATTAAGTGCTAAAATTTCTCTACCAGCAGGTTGAATGAGCCCAGGACTTTCTCTCTTGGGTTTGCATCCTAGAAAATATGAGGTCACTATGAATGGCAGTATTCATCCACTGACCATTTGGATTATGCTAAAATGAGCTTTATTATACTGTGTTGGGAATTTCCCTTCCCATGAAACTGATTTGTGGCTTATGCTAGATCTATTTTTCCAGTATACATATTTTTTAGATAAGTAACTGGAATGACTTCTTCCAGCTTGTCAAATAGATCCTGAACTTTCTCTACTGGATCCTCATTTTACCAAACTATCCTTCCCATTTTTATGTCCAGTGCAAGTCTTAAGTTCATACAGCTACAGCCTACATGTAATATTCCTTCCTCAGCTTCATCTGCACTGTCCCTCTTCCATGGCTCTATTAATCTACATACAATCTATACTTACTTGAAACATTATTTTGCAACAGTTTACTTAAATTTTTTATTATAGCTTTCATTTTATTTATTCTAGGCTTTATTCTATGTATTATTATTTTATCACCATATTTTGATTTTCTACAAAAAACTTATTTTATTTTTGCATGTTTACTCACAAACATTATTATTTTACTTTAATCTAAATAACATTCTCATTTTACTTTTTATTTTATTTCATTTATATACACTTTTTCATTTACATTATTAACTCTCAAAAAACATTTTATTTGTTTCATTTTATTAATTATATGTTTTATTCAATGTATTTATTAATTTATTTTATCACCGTATATTTATTATAAACAAATACTCTAAATAATAATAAAATTTCTCATTGTCCTTCTGTTATCATATATCAACTATAAATAAAAAACATTTGTATTTTAATGCATTTATCCAACTCTATTTCCTTTATGTTATTAACTCTCAAAACAAAAAAAAAAAACATTTTATTTGTTTCATTTCATTCTCATAATCCATGTACAATAAACCTTTTTTTCTTCTAAAAATTAATCCAATTAATATAAACTCTACCCCCCCCCCCAACCTTTGTCAGGCGGTTTTTTATTTTATTTTTTTTAACTATTTTAAATCAAACGAAGTGTTCAGCTACCTCCTACAAAAAATAACCCTCTCAGACCTCTCTAATTTCTACCTGATTATAAACAACCACAATAATAAATTATTTACCTCTGGCCACTTTTTTCTCTCTCCTTTTTATTTACATTGTATATCTTTTTAATTATTTTGATTCTTAATACTATAATTTGTTTTTTTCCTGATCTATTTCACTTTTCACAGTACATTTTAACTTTTATAACTATGCAATTTAGCATTTATTTTGAATTTTAGTTTCAAACTTTTTTTTAAAATTTTAATTAGGATTTTACTTTAACTTTGTTTATGCTGGGTCAATTTATGGCACTTTGGCATTCACATTGAAGGGCATTTGAACTGGGTCTATCTGAATAATTTACTATCTTAACTAGGTTTAAAATACCTTGTAAAATAACTTGAATAACCTCTAACATTTACCTTAACATTTCTAAGCTTATTATCACACTTACTACATAACTTCTTGGTAACTATTCTTTTATATCTATAATAATTACATGAATGGACCAGACTTTCAAGCAGAGAGAGAATATAATTGATAGCATAGCTATCAATGATACCCATAATCAGAATGGGCTATGCAAAGCATAACACAATCACCTTTTCAGACCATGGCCCATCTTGAATGCTGGATTCAAATCCCACCATCTAAAGCATTTTATTTGCTTTGAAGAATCAAACTCAAGCACAAGCCAACTGTATGTTATATAATTGACATGCTGTGGATGACAGGTACACAATTCAGTGCTTGAAATATCACAAGCTAGCTCATATTCTATACCAGGGTCCAGCATAGAGAAAATAGACCAAATAATATTTATTCATGCATAGACATATCTAATATAATATAACAAACATAATATTTATATAAAGAAATATCAATGATTAGTTTCAGCTAAATTTTGCAATAGTTCTTTGTTAAGTTCAGTTCATTTAAAATAAATATAAGTGTCCATAGACAAGTAACAAAATATCTTTACCTAGATTATTATGATTACCAGTTTCCAACTGGTTAGCCTTTTGATCTCCATTGATGGTTTCAGGATTTGCTTTCCATTCCCTTGTCTTGACAGTGTGAGAGAGAGTTTGTGGCAGTATCTATTTCCCCATTTTGGCATCAGTTTCCAGTGAGGGTGCAGGTGAAACTGTCAATTTTGCAGAGGACTTTGAGGCTGGAAGCTCATTTAAACATTTCCAAAGATAGTCTAGCAATGCATGGTGCTAATTCTGCAGCTTCTGCAATGATGTTGACTGCAGCAGTAATTGAGTGGCTTACTATTGTTTACAGTTTCCAAATATCTGGATCTATTGTTCTTTGGATTCTCAATGAAAAACTCTGAATCTGCATTCTGTCTGAACTGAATAATAATTCATAATGAATAATAATAGCAGTTGTGGCTTTTTATACTCTTCCTCTCTTATTGTTTTAATTCCTTACTCTTCCTCTCTCATTGTTTTAATTCCTTATCATTATTATTAATTTTGATCATAACTTAAATCTATTTTTTAATTATTTTTACATTTCATTTTATCTAATTGATTTTTTCATTTGTTTTAATCTAATCTTTTCTTAGATTAATTTACTAAATTAATTAATTAATCTTTTTATTTTTAATTTCTACTAATTATTTACTTTTACGCATTTATTTTTAACATTTTAACATTTCTTTAAAAAGAAAGGAGTATAGAAATTTCTTTTAACAGAAAAATATACACAATCTTTTTTTTATTTTTACAAAACTATGTTTAGTGTCTTTAACTATTTTTTTAAATAAATTTGTTCATAATTGTTTTTAAACTGTGAAACATGTAATGCAGATATATAAGTTTTCTAACATCCATCTCTCGCTAGCATTACAATATAATTTTTTTATACATATCATTCAGTTCTGGACTGTGGCCTAACTATAAAAAAATCTCACTTTAGTCAAAAATAATAAATAAAAGTATTCTATTCAGCAATTTGTTTTGGTTCCAATTGTCAATTTATATTTACAGAGTGTTTACTATATATATTTTATTATATAATAATCTTTGGGAAGAATTAATGAATAAATGAATAAATATTGAGAAATAGCTATTGAGTATTTGGTTAAAATTTAGTGATGATGGTATTATTGTTGGGCTGTTTTCATCAGTTAATATTAATTGTCAAATGACTTTTTAAAAAAATCAAACTTTAGATGTATAAATAATGAATTTAAGATAATATTCTAACAGATAAGGGTATTTTGTCAGGGCCAACAGTCAGTAAAATTTAATATACTTATTAATGAAGATTTTTATTATTTTTTTACTTTTTTAAGGGCAAGGTTAACCTTTTAAGTGGCTGTTACTTTATTGGACAAGTGAGATAAAAAAGTCAACTTTTAATTGGCCAAGTCACAAACTCAACTGTCAAAATATATTAATCTTTTAATATTATATTCACTTTAGATACGTTTGTAAAAAGTATATTAATAATTTGTCAGGTTATAAAAGTGAATGAAAGTTTTTTTAAAAATAAATTTCTATTTATTTATTGTAGAAATATTCGATAGCAGCAAATTTAAAAGCGAAAGTTAGTAACAAATTAAAAAGAGTTGCTGACGTAAATTTTTTTTTTTCAGTTTTATGTTATGGAAAAGTAAATATTTTTTTTGCTAAAATCTTAAATATTTTTACTAAAATCTTAAAGATTTTTGTGAAATAATTTTATTTTTAGCATTATTTCACCAAAATAATTCATAATTTGTCAAAAAATACTTTTATAATTGTCTAAAACATTTGTTTATCATTTTCAAAATGAAAATCTTAGCATTTTTCTTTGATTAGGTGGTTTCTATGTCCTTGACAGCCAATCAGAATGTCTTTGATGGCTAAGAGCCAATCGCCATCAAGCTTTCTTCTTTGTTAAGCTTTACCGGCAGTTTTATTGATTTTTTATTTGTAAAATAATTCAAGAGAGGGCAGCATCTTATAGAATTTTAAAAACCCATCTAATGACTGTAAAATGTCTATCATAGCATTAAAAATGATGGAATTAGAGTGACATCAATCGTACACGAGACATCTCGTAAGATTCCATCAAAAGATTAATGAGTGGTTTGTCAAACATTCTGAATTATCACTCTAGATAAACCTATGGGATTCTTTTCTATTATCATGTCAGCAGCTTCTTTAAAGTTTTGTTTTTGTACTGTTTCTTTTCTATCCAATATTTTTGCATTTTTCATACATGGTCTATTATTTTAGATTTGTACTCTTTTAATTGCTTTTTAATGAGGTAATTGGTTTCACCAATATACATTCTTTCACATTCACATGGTATGTATTTTGTAGATGCAAATTTTGCTTTCCATCATGTCAAATTTTGTTTTTTAATACTGTTTAGCACATTTATGTGATTAGTTGTTTTTTTAAATATATATTTATTATTAAAAATTAACTCAAATATAATTTAAAAGTTTCTGTAATCATTAGAAACAATTTTACTCTATTACAGGAAGAAGTTTTTTATTTATTGTTTATTATCATGCAATCTCTAACTAGGCAAATCAGAAAATACTTTTATTTATTTGCAGACATAATAAAGCAACTGCTTCAGACTGAATGCTCCACTTTATGGGTGTTGCTTGTAGTCATTATCATTCATTACTACTTCTTATTACTATCAACTATCATAATTTTAACGTTTTATTTTATTAATAAACTAATTATTTAAGTTTCTAAAATATCTTCGATTTTGTTGAAAGCAACTTATTAAAAGCAAACATATATATTTAAAAAATGTACCAAATACTAAGTTACAAAAAGGTCAAAATTTGACCCACTTAAAAAAATAATAAATTACATATTAAAAGAAAAAAAAAATAAAAGAAAAAAGGTTATGACTTCAATTAATTTATGAAAAAAGAGCAACAATATAACAAAAAAGTCAAATATAAATAGCAACAATATTGAAAAATATTCTAAACTAAGAATTAATTAAACATTTTAGCATTAAAATTAAAGATTTTAACAAAGTAGTTAATATTCAGAAAGTATAGCTTCTTCCTACTTACATAATTTATAAACATCATACGAGTAATAATTAAAAAAAAGGTTAACTCAAGCAAAACAAAAGATATAAAATTATTAAAAACAAGTTTAAAGTTATTTTAAATTATTTGTTTTTGTTGTTTAGTAGGAATTTTTTTTAGACATAGTTATTAAGTTGCGTCTCTTAACTTTAAATTTTTTTCGAGATTATCTTTGTGTTATATTTACCCCAAGGTAATAATTAATCGAAGTTAAAAAAGTGTGATTAAATAACATATAACAGAATTCTTAAATATAAAAATAATTTTGGTTGTTTCCCAAATAAAAGTGTTCAAAATTAAAAGTAAATATTACCATATTCCATTGGGTTTCTTCGATATTTTAATATCTGCATTCAGACGGGCCAAACTTTTGGAGAGTGATTCTTTTAAAGTCATTTCAACATTCATTTCTGATTCATCCACATGAGAAAAAAAGTTCCAATATTAGTAAATATCGGATTGGCTGAAGGATTGATTAATAGTGCCCTTAAGGTCCAATTATTAAAACACTTCCCTCTCTCTTTCTATATATATATTTATTAAAATGAATATTTTCATTACTAATAAATGTCAAAGATTGATACATTTTTTCGTAGAAGAATTGGTAAATGACCATTCACAAGAGAAAGTATCATTAAGTGGAGAATTCTGATAATTCTGAGACTATGCATAATATAAACTGCAGACATTTTACAAAAAAAAATCACTCGTGCAGAAAAAGATCAGAAACAATATATATATATACTAATTTTCCTTTATATTAAGAGTCTTTTGTTTGTTCTAAACATAGGTAAATTAAAAAAAAATTTAAACACACACAGATATATATATATAAATATACAGGATAAGATTGAGATAAGAATTTCCTCTTACAAATGATTGATGAATAAGAAGCCATATTTAGAAAATTCCCTACTCACCACAAATGTGAACAAGATTAGAAAAATATGGCTATAAATAACTTGCTAATAAAATCTCGTAAATTGCCCATGCCTGAATTATTGATTAATTTATCAACATGAAAAATTGCAAAAGTAACAATGTTAAAAAGGCAGGTAGATGATAAGAAATATTTCATTTTTTGTAAAAATTTCACTATATAGAAAGTGCAAACTTTTTTTGATAAAAATTCTTAGAGACTTAAACTCAGAATAGTACTTATCAATCATTCAGAAGCAGCAAAGTTTAAGATTGATATAGCTGCTTTACTAAAACTTATCTTTCTAAAAAAAAAAAAAAAAAAAAAATTAAATAATTGATAAATAGCTGTAAGTTGTTTCAGATCAGATTATTGATTAAAAGAATTCTGCACAGTACAAATTAAAAAATAATGTTTATTTTATTTCATTTAATTTTTTGAACATTTTAATATCTAAGTTAGAGATGCACAAACTTTAGTTGTATGAATTAACTTGGCATCACAAATTTTCTAGCTATATTAATAAAGACTAATGATATAAAATTTGATTTACAGTGTGGTATCTGTGTTATTTCACTACTTTTTATGCTTCAAAATTTGATTCAGAAAATTAAAAAAAGGAAAGCTTTTATTCTTTATGATACAGCTTTCACATGATAGTATAACAAAAATGGCTATCACTAGTGGTGAAAAATCAAAAACATTTGAAATTAAACTTATATTAAACAAAAATATATATTGTATATTATATTTAACTTAGTCTACTGTATATTATTATTGCTGTCTTTGAAACTGTTTAAATACAGCTTTATAAAACAGATATATAAATGCATAAATTGTAAGTTTGAGGATAGAGTTTTTCATTAGAACTAATTAAAAAAAAACCAAGAATTTCATTTTTTGTTTGTGGATTCTAGTTTGTCAATATATAGATAATTGAACTACTTTTATCAATTACTAAGATAATATGAAGATTATTATTAATACTTTGTAATCTGTAATGATTTTGATTAGCAATCAACATTTGAAAAATTCAAGTGCTTTACCAGATAGCAATAAAAAAATAATGTGTAATAATTTTTATATTAAATGATTATCAGTTTGATAATGTAAATACATTTAAATATCTCATTAACTTTTTAGATACAAAAAAAAAGGACTTAAACATTGATAAGTGACACAGAATCTAGTATACTGTTAGAGAATTAAAAAAAACACACTGATGTAACTACTTCAATCAAACTAATGGTTATTTTTTAAAATTTACTATACAGAAATAGACCTACTCTTATCATAATATAAATACACTAAAAACAAGTTCATTTAAGAATGTTCTATAACGATGTAAAAAAATCACAATGACAAGATTGCTAGATATAATAATGATATAAAATTTACTATTATAAAAATTCACCTTCAATGAATTTGTAAAGTGAAGCAAATATATAGAAAGACTCCCTAATATATATATATATATATATAATAATTTATATATATATATATATATATATATATATATATATATATATATATATTACAGTAAATTTTTGTATAGTTTTTATAAGTTTTTAAAATACATATCATTAATCACATTTAATGGGAAGACAAGACTGAAAAGAAAATAAGTAGAGAAATACAATTAGACATGATATTAAAGATTTTCAGAGAAAAAAAAAGTGCCACAAAAAAAAAAACCCCTTAACAGGCAGCATTGCAGGATATTGAATAAACACACTTTAAAATTAGCATTTGACTAATGTAAATTGATATGCATGAAAATGATCAAATTCATTTATAAGAGCTGATAATAAATCAATATTTTTAGAATTAGTTTGATTGATTTTATTATTTTCAAATGTGACTAATTATCTATTAGCAAAAAAATAATAATTAATTATTAAGTGAATTTTAATTATATTATCATATTGATATTTTAATTTTTTTAAAAACACAATGCCTAAAAATATATATAATTAAGTGCAAACTTATTATTATATCATTATAAAAATAGGATTATCTGTATTCTATTTAAAAAATATAATTTGGTCTTATATAATATTTTTACTCAGTACAAAAAGCATTGTATTACATTAAATGCATTGATTTTATATTGGTATAATTTTTAATCTGTATATTTATATATATGTATGCTTTTGAAATACTTTTAGGTCAGCCAACATGGCACTGCAAACATATATATGGACATAATTTTCATGGCGCACACATTAATGAAAAAGTTGAAGTGTTAAAAAATCAGTTAAAATTTGAATGCAGTGTAAATATATAGACTATATATTCTTAGTGTACATAGCATATAGAAACAACAACAAAAAAAATCAATTCGATGTTAAGCATTTGTTTTTATTCATTTAAAAAAGGAAAAAAAACTATTGCTGTTCATAATATCAACTTGTTTCTTTTTTTAATAAATTTAAATTTATCCCTAAATATATAATAAGTATTTATTGCAATTCTAACTAACAGCCAAAATGAAAACATTTGCAATTGTAAATTAAAAATTTATTTCTAAAAATGATAATAGTTTTCATCTTACTCAAGTTTGCATAATTAATTCAATATTAAAATATGATTTCAGAGTACATTTTCTTTTATAAAAAAAGTTGAATTGTTGAAATGTCATATCAGTTTTATTATTGTTATTTATTCTTAACTCTGCAAAGATATTAAACCAGAAATTTTGAAATTCTCATGCTAAATGTTTATTTTCAAAGTATAAACAGAAAATCAACATTGAAGTGATTATTTTAGTGGCAATATCAGTTTATTATTAAATGTACAAAGAATCTTTAATTTTATTAGGCATAATTTACCCATTTAACAATGCAAAAATTTAAGTACATTTAAGTGAATATGAAATGAATTTGAAATATTTTTTCACTTTATTAATTTTTGAAAACAATACTAAATTAAAAAAAGTTTTTAAGAATTCTTTTTTATTATATTGACAAGACAATTTTCAGTGTAATTAAATTTTTGCTTGTTAGGGATTGCGAAATTTCTTGACAATCAAATAAATGCAATTAAAGAATTTTATTTTATTTTTTAATAAATTAACATAACATTTTCCATTTTACTGATATGATTACAGGTTTGTATTTGAGTGACTTAGTGCCTTTTCAAAAATTTTCTAAATCCAATTCGAATTTGAATTCAGATTTTGGAATTAATGGTAGTCTACTTTTATATAAATATATCACTAAAATGTAAGTTAATTTTAAATTTAGAAATGAATAAATAATAAAAATATATTTTATTTTCTATACTAATCTTCTACATGTAATATATGTTTTACAATAAATGAGAATATACAAATGTATTTGTGAGATTATTTCTCTCTTTATCTCTCTGTAACAAATTATGATAAATAAAATAAATATATACTTATAAAATAGAACTTATATATTCTTTCTACAAATATAGATTCTCATAACTATTATTACTTTTAGTATTTTAAATAGAAGCACATTCGATCATTGAACACTCAAATGAAATGAAGAATAATAAAATAAAAAAGTTGAACATTTGTATCTATAGCTGTAAGTTTTAATAAGGCTAAGGAGAAGAACCATAGTTGAATAAATACCCTATAACATATGTTTGAATATTTCTTAATGTATACTTTACTCAAATATTAATTATTCAATATAAAGATGAGAATATATAAGAAGTCATAAACAAAATATTCTTAATAATATGTCTATAAGCTATATCAGATAATCTCTTACTGATACAAGACAAATGTATAAAACTATAACTTTATCATAAAGTTTTGCCACAAATAAAACTGATATAAGCTCAAATTATTACACTTATGTATTTATAAGTCACCAATAAATCTATTTTTTTGTCTCAAAATAATTATGGTCTGCACTTTTTTTAATCATCCAAACTATTAATCTTATTTAATGATAAATAAAATTTGTTAAACTACAATTATCACATATTTATGCTATTAGATAAATTTATTTTCATAAAGCAGATAAATAAATAAATGAATGAATGATTAAATAGATAGATCTAGCCATAAATTGATGAATATATAATCTAATAAGTATCTGTAGCTCAATAAATATATAATTTGATGGATAGATGAATCAGTACACCATGCAAGGGAATCAAACAATAAGCTTATTGATAACTACATATAAATTTATTAAAATTATAGAATTAATTATATAACAACAAAAAATAATGAAATTACATTAATTTTTATAAATTTAAAATCTCTTATCTAGTATCTTGACTTTGGTCCATTCTCCAAAATTTTTACACAATTCTTTTTTTAAAAAACATTTCCTAAATATAACTTTAAAGTCACACGAACCAATGGTTAGTAAATGTGCAATCTTGCATACCAACATTTAGATATAGATCAAGAAATTTAAGAATGTGTATATATCAAAAGACACAACACCATAAAATAAAATTATATTAGATGTACATCTATTTAGGCCAAGTAATGCTTTTCTATATTATAAACTCTATATCTTAAAAAAATTAAATATTAAATATACTTAATTTCATATTGATTTAATTATGTCTTAGTTACTTAATCTAAATCGTAAATTTGTATTTAATAACATTAGTGGAAAAAATATAACTATTTAAAGTTGCAAAAGAGAGAAAAAAATATTTCTAATAGATATACACATATATATTTTATATTACAATTAAAATAAAAGTTTAATTAAATTTTTATTAGATTTTGTTTTATACCCAGCATTCTTGACAAATTCAGATGACATCTTTTGACATTCCTTCAACTTAGTTATTTTTTCATGTATTATGCAAAATCCCAATGACGATGATGGTAAAATTTCCATGGGTGCCATCAATTGATGATCCTCAGTTATTTGATTTTTTTCTTCTTTTCTTTGCAGTAGAAATGATTTTAATATGATCAGAATAGCACTGGTTCTTAATCGGTGAAGAAATAATTCTATATTATTTTTAGTTATATATTCCATTTATTTCATTAAAGATATCAGTCAAAAAGGACTTCCATGATCTCTCTTTCACGAAATCTACCCCAATATCATTATTACTTTGCCAATCAGTTAATAAAACTTTAAATTTATCAAATATAAATAAAATGATCCAATCAGTATGACAATAACACCCCCCCCTCACAACTAGGCAAAACATTTTATTTCTAAAAGATTTACTAATGAGATTTTATTTATAATAAAAATAAATATTATTATTCAATACGATAAATAAATAATCATTTTTATTTTTTTCTAAATTTGAATAAAATATTTTTAAAATGAAGATATATATATATGACATGATTTATTTAATACTTCATTCACACTTACAATCTTTCATTTATTCTAACTAATAATATTCCTTACGATTATTTTAATTTATTTTAACATTAAATAAATTAAATAATCCATAAACAAATGATTTACCATTGTTTCTTTTTTATAACTTATTTAAATGATTTCAGTCTATGAATTTAAAAATGAATTTAATAAAATGAATAAACATATGACAAGCCTACATGCCACATATTTCTATTCTTAATAAAAAAAAACAATTCAACTTATATTAATGACTAACATTACCATTTTAAAATAATTTTTTATTTATAACTTAGGATTAACTAAAACATATATAACCATAACGATTAAATTAATTACTATACAATTAAACTCATTATATTCTTCCAAGTGTTTTATTTTTACATTTCTGACACCTCATAACCCTATGATAATGACTTTCTACAATCTTACAAACAAATCCAATTATTAGAAATAAAAGACCCTTACTATTACATTTTTATCATATAGCATTGCCAATGACCTATATATTTTATTAAAGCTCTGTGTAACCATTCTAAAGTGTGTAATAAAATATGCGAATATTTACCATTTCTCTTCCTGTATTTTATTTTTAATTCTATTATATTTCCTCTTAAGTTCCTAAACAAAATGAAATTTTAATAATATTCCAACAATTATTACCAAAATTACTTATAATAGTTATTAAAATTATTATAATGTTTTAAATTTTTTATAATTGAATATAGATTTATTAATACTATGGGCTAATTCACTTCATTTTTAATCTCTATGATGAGATTTTTGATCTTTGTTTACGATTTTGCTTCAAAATTCCTTTTTATGGTATCAGTCCTTTTTTTTATTTGCCTTTAATTCATTGCTTTTTCTTCTGTTAGAGTTATATTCTGAATTAACTTACTTAATTTGCCTTGATTAATGAAAGGTTGTAAGTAGATTTCCAGATTATTTACCTTACATTGTATTATGTCTAAATTAATTTCATAAATCAAATGATTCTGCTCAATTCAAATTTCTAGCTTCGTGATCTCCTATTTTTGGTTGTTCTGTATTTTTTCAACCTTATTATTTTCCTGTTGCTTTTTTATAATAACTTCTCAAACTCTATTCTTATTCTGGCATTCTAACTTATATTTTTCAACTTTAGTTTCCATATTTTGAGTCCAACTCTGCCTCTTTTCTATAGTACTTTTCAATTTATTGATTTGGTCTGCATTTGATATTGAGTTTCTTCCATTCTATTTTCTAATTCATTAACTTTAATTTCTAATACATTTAGATTAATATAAATAAGTAAATTGTATTAAATTTGAAATAAATGCTAAATAAATATGAAGCATAAATTAGAAAGAAAGTTATATATTTTAATTAATTTAAAGTAAGAATATTTTGATATTTTTATTGTACTTCAAAATTATAAGCTAGGCTTGATCAGACTTCTGCATATTTTGGACAATACTTGTATTATTGAAAACATCCTTCACCCTCCTCATATTCTGTGGCATTTCGCACCATCATTATTGTAATAAAAATTGTATTTTAAAAGTCAGAAGCTTTTAATATTTAGAACATGCTTACCACCATTTTGAATTCTAAGAACCATTTAAAACCATCACTGACACATCGGATGCTATGTGGATTAATTCATGTCATTTATCACTTGGATGTGTCAGTAGTGGATTTGGGTGGTCCTTAGAATTTAAAATGATGGTTAACACATTCTAAATCATCACCAGAAATATTTTGACATATTAAAAAAGGAAAAAAATGTACCTAATGTATTCTGTGTTTTTGCATATTTTAATCAATATTTAAGGTTTTTTTACACTATGTATTATGCAGATCTAAATATATATCACTTTGTATACAAATATACTAGCTGTGACATTTTGTTTTGTTATGTGGGGTCACATTTTATTAAGTGTGAAAGACACGATTTTTGAAATGACTTAAAAAATTTTCAATTAGTATAGTCAAACTATTTACATAATTATCAAAGGTATGAATCTTTTTCAGTTTATTTGTATGCAATTTTGCATATGTTTTTTAAGCTCAAAAATACATTTATGTTAAGCTCAAAAATACATTTATGTTAACAGTTTTATGTTGAATAAAAATTTTCTTTTCATTTTTAATTCTATATTTTTATACATGTGTGATAATGTTATGAGATGTTTTAAAATTGAGTAAATAGATTGTGTTATTTTAAATTTAGATTTAATTAATTTTTGATCACACAAAGTTCATTATTAGAAATCTTTTTTTTTTTTCAAAATAACAATTATGACAACTAAATTACAATACAATGATCTTTATTTTTTGCTGGAAGCAAAGTACTATTTGTAAAAATTTTAATCCATAAAAAATACAGTGTAGAGTTTTTCAATTAATGTATATATTTTAAATTTTAATATGATATTCATGTATTTGGTTATTGTATTTCATTAAAATATGATTTTGATTATTTATTGTACTGAATGAAACAGTTTTTTTTTTTTTTTTTTGGCTTTGTAATCTTTAACAATGAAAATTTACTGTGGATATATCATTAATGAAGACTTAAGTGGCTTGCAAAGATGCTGGATGACAGTTAAATAAAATACTGTTCTGTACATTTATTAATTGTATTTTAAGTTTATAATCAAAATATTGTAATGAGCAATAATACTGTGAACTGTATTGTATATTATGAATAAACTCTGTACTATATAGTTTCAGAATGAAAGTTGCTATTTTGCATTTGAATGACATAGCATTAATAAGGATCCTATGACATCATTAGTCTTACAAAATGGCCACCAAATTTAAAAAAAAATTTTTTTTAATGATCATTATAGTGAACAATCAATTGTAAATCAAAATAAACAGTACAAATTGATGATGATCACTATTATAAATCCTCACATAAAGAATAAATGCTAAGGAGGGCATAGTTATATGTCTTTATTATATATGTTGTTTTATATATATATTATACATTTGATATTGGACATTTTTTTTTGTTGTATATATTTGGAGATTCATAATAGATAAGGATTATTTCTTTAGTTTTACTAGATGCAACCATGGCCTCTTTAGGAAAACAATTTGAATTATTGTTTTAACAATTTTGTCTACATATATTTAATGTTGAATTACCCATGTAATTAAATTAATGTACAAATAACAAGTGCATGTCACAGTTTATATAAATACTGTACATAAAATTGTGAATAATCTATCTAAATGCATGAAAGAATACTAATGGTATATTTCCAAGTATGTGGATTGTGTAAATGTAAAACAATTGATAAAATAATGACATAATGTTAAATATACATGTGATAAAAACAGCTGTCTATTCCTTTTTAAATAATAATTTTATCTTCTTTTTTTTTTAAATAAAATAATTTATATAAAATAACAAATTACAAT
Source organism: Epiperipatus broadwayi (assembly GCA_028023455.1). Classification (NCBI taxonomy): domain Eukaryota; kingdom Metazoa; phylum Onychophora; class Udeonychophora; order Euonychophora; family Peripatidae; genus Epiperipatus; species Epiperipatus broadwayi. The sequence goes on from JAQFVV010000018.1 coordinate 12,872,643, forward strand.
GTTATCTGTACAGGCAGTTATCCACTTTATACAATTCACTATTTTGTACACATTTCATACTTTCAATTTTTATCAATATATGTGACAAAATATGTGTACTTTCATGTAATGATTCTCCATTTCTAGTCACTATTTACTCCCCACCTTTCTGACATTAATCATGTCCATTTTCACTGTCATATGTTTGGTCTTGAGCAGAGACATTTTGAGTTAGTACGTATGTTGATTAATTGTGTCTTGTCAGTTTATATGCTATCACTTTATATGCATTTCTGTTTTGGTGAAAAAATTTGACTTTATTAAAAATGAAAACCAGCAGTGTTGATATGAACAAAAAGAAATCAAGTCCCATAATTTTCACATGATTGAGATGAAACTGACAAATCTTTTGCTTCAATTGATTGTTCATATAATTTAAGCAGATCGACAATATGTTCAATCATGAAAATCAAAAACAAAATTAAAGAATATTTCCAAATTCATACACTGTCATGCTAATCTTCATTATGCTTTTAAACTTTTTTAATATTATTTGTCTAGATCTTATATGCATATGGTTATGTTGTGCATGTCTATCTATTATATTTAGCTCATTTTTTTTCTCAATTACAATAAAAAATTTTAGACAAAGAAATATTTTCAAAGTATGAAAATTTATTATATATTAAAAATTCTATAAACTTTTTTTTTAAAAATAGAAACATATATATATGCACACACATGTATTTTGAAAACCTTTTTTGATGTATTTTTAACATTGCTCTACTTTTGTACATTTCAACTTTCATACACATTTCAAAAACCAAGTAGGTACAAAAATAGAGGACCATCTGTATTTAAATCTTTAATTATTTGACTTGTGAATTTATAGCAATGTATTTGGAATTAGATCCATGAATAAGTTACATATCCTCAGTATTATATATTTCATGATAGTGATATATTTGAGACTTTTTAAAATTATTAAAATTACCTGATGCTCATAGTTAAATAATATATGTCTTTCAGTAATAATTTTGCTTTAATAACTAATTGAATTTTATGAAAAGTGTTTGTTTAATTTTCGTGTCTCACATATATTCCCGAATCACCAAAGGTACCAATACAGCAAAATATTTTAGTACTAAACAGTAGTTAATATTTTTTGAAAGTAATATTAAATGCAAAGTTTATTAGATAGTTAACATAAATATACTAATATATTTTAAACATTCATTCGTACTTTCTAAAATATATTATAGACTATTATATAAAACTTGTCTTTCCAAAATATGAAATGATTTATAAACTTATGGAGTTATGACTGTGTTAGTACATATTACTTTCTTTAACAAAATTATATATAAATAATTTTAAAATACAACTTATCTCATTGTGCCATTTTTTATATTAAATTGAGAATCAGTTGTTTATCAGGTAACAGTTTTGATGCTGGAGGGTATTGTTTTAAATATCACAGCACATTTAAAGTTGTAATTTATCTCTCCTACTATATTTAATATTAAAACATCTCATGAACATCATTTCATATACTTACATATGCAGTTAATAAGAGTACCTAACTCTCCATACAGTAATGCCACCAAGTACATGTTTTTATAATCAAGGGTTGCAAGAAGTTTTAGGCATACAATCCCTATCTAGTATCTTACTCACCAAACACCCCCAGACTAGTTTCTAGCTTGCGGTGTTCATCAGTGAGCAGCCTTGGGTTTGAGACCACTGCAACTATACCTTAGGTTCTAATACAAATCTCCAGCAGTCAACTTTTACAAAGGCTTGCACTTGGTGGTGCTACTGTATGAAGAGTTTGCACATATAATGAAGTTATGAAAAAATAAATATGAAAAAAGTGATTATACGGAAAGTGGATTATATGTTGGGTTTGGAAAAAGATAAGGGGGATTTAGGCTATAGAATTAACAAAGATTATGTTGTGAAAATGGGATGGAGCAGAATATGGAAAAACTTAGACTGGGGAATGTCAAATTAAGTAGCTAACAAGTTTCTCTTGGTATAATTGCTGAGAGATTCTTGACTTCATTTAAGAAGAAGCTACAGTACATCACATCACATCATAACATCATTATGCTTATATTTTATATTATTTGATGCTTTTTATTTTATTTTACATATATGGATATTGTACAGACTTTCACTTCTCAATGGGGAGGGAGCATAAAATGATTATTTGATTATTTTATGGCTTAAATAATTGACTAAGCACGCTGTTTGAATAAAAAGCTGAAATTAGCATTAGCAAACATTCCATAACTTACCCCATCTCAAATGGAAATTCTTTTCAGAAGTTAAAAGCAGTTACCTAACCGAATCAAGTTACTATGTAGGTTACTGTAATGAAACTGAGTTTAAATAACTTAATGACCGTAGTTTAACTATTCTGCTATCATTATGATTACTGTTTTTGCAATAGAATTAAAACAATAATTTTAATTACTGTTTTTATGATAGAATTAAGACAATAATCATTAGCGAAACATATTTTTAATGTTAATAATTTTTATAAATTGCTTGCATCTATATATAAATAAAATGTCCAAATCATAATGAAAAATTATAATTAACAATATCTGTTTTCAGATTATAATAGTCATTGATTACACAATAATGAATATTTTTTAATTCTAGGTCTGGAATTGATTTACCTAAATTGTAATTTATTTTATTTTTAAATTAAAAAAAAAGTTATTAAAAATTATTGAAAAAAATTATCAAATTTACAATGGCCAATTGAGATTTTAATTTAAATAAAACTAATCAATTATTTATTTATTTTTAGTAAAGTTATAAAAAGCTGTTTTCATATTAAAAAAAAAATACAGTTCAGAAAATCTTTGATTAATACTGATAAGTGAGGCATGAAAAATTGCCATATTAATCAAATTTGTATTAATTAAATTGAAAACAAATGTAACAATGAATAATTGAGCCGTAGATTTCAAAATTGTTGAAAATTTCTTTTAATAATGATAGCCTAAAAACGATTTACTCGCTGATGAAGAAGCTTCCAAATAAACGAAACAAATTTCGCATAAAACTATTAAATGGGCCAAGCGCTTTCGAGGTTTGCCCTCATATTCATGGCCGACGAACGTAATAAATCTTTACGTAGTGTTATTAAATAACAAATATGCAAATGTAAATGCAAATCAGTTTGACCATTTTTTTGAAATGGAAAAACACGTGTCGCGTCTATTGATAGAATTGTTGTCGCAAACAATAAAGTACGCCTCTTTGATCTTTCTTTTACAGTCGTTGGTTTCAGCACTATAAAAATTATATATATGGTCTTTAATTTTTTTTTACAGAATATATTTTATAACTATATTCGTCGTATCTTTAAGATTATCTAATTCGTTAAAAAGAACATAGTGTTTGAAAACGTTTGAAGGATAAAAAAAAAGGATTACCAATAATGAACACCATCATTATAATAATAAATATATTTTTGAGTAGTATACAAACTAAACACATAATAGATAAATCTGAAGGGTAGCTATTTATGGAATTATCAAAAATTGACATTAACTTAAATATGATATATAAAAAAAAACAACAAATGATTACAGTACAAAAAAAAAATCCCAATTATTGTAAATTATTTCATATATTTTAATATTTTTTTTTTTATTGATATGTCACTAAAGTGGTACTCTAAAAATAGTGAGGATTTACATCGTTATAAAATTTATTTAGTATTATTGTATTTTTATATTGGACTATTTCCATCATCTATATGAGTATTGAATGTCTTTGGAAAAATTAAACTTTATTTAAATATTCCAAATACATTCAACTGTTAGTAATGGCACATCCAACAGGTTAATATATGCACAACATTTCAAGAGGTATTATTTTCCTCTTTTCTTCAGATGTTGCTGGACTGACCAATGCCTACTAATATGGGATTCGAACCTGGATCCTTAGATTCTTGAGTATTTAATTTTAAGGTAATGCTTTATCCAAATGAGCCATCTTGCATTAAAGCATTACCTTAAAAGTCAATACCCAAGAATCTAAGAGTCCAAGTTCGAATCCCATGCTAGTACTGTCACTGGTCAGGCCAGCAGCACCTGAAGAATAGGGGAGAATAATATCTCTTGAAATGTGCATATATTAACCTGTTTGACATTCTATTACTAACAGTTGAATGTATTTGAATATTTAAATAAAGTTTAATTTTTCTAAAGACATTCAATACTCATATTAAATGATGGAAGTAGTCCAATATAAAAATACAACTAGAACACCATCATCACAAACCTTCAGGAAAACACCAATATATATATATAACATTAATATTAACATTACCAACCATTTAACCCATTGCATTAGCATCCTCTCGACCACCCTAGAGGAAACATCATTTTATAAAATGCACAAACTTAACTAGTATTACTTATAAATATAACTTATCAATTATGAATGCTACATATCTTTAAAATATATTGAATGTTAAATATCCTGTATTGCAATCACCAAATTTTAAAATAATATTAAAATTCAAGTCAGTTTATTATCATAGGATCACAAAATCAGCATCATCACCTAAGTTCATATTAATATAATCAAAATTTCCTTATAATTTTAATACTCAATTTACCAGCATGTTGCAGGTCAAATTATAAAATATAAACTTTCTATTACAAAACCATGCATTAGAGCTAATTATTGAGCCATTATGTTGTGGTGTCAAACTTTAAGTGATGAAAATAAGCTAACTTTTCTGAATAATGATTGGCACCAATTTAGTTTAACCAGTACTAAGTGGATGATGATAATGATGATGCGTAACAACAACATACTTTCAATATAACTCAGAATTCTTCCAACAAAATCAAGGGATGGCCATGGGATCATCACTGTCACCCTTGATCAGCAACATTTACATGGAAGAACTTGAAACCACAGCCATAAATACTACTCTATGTCCACCTAAAGTGTGGCTTTGATATGTTGATGATACATTTGTGGTATGGCCACATGGTGAGGTAAAATTACAGTTATTCTGGATGCACATTAACAAACATATCTCCTACAATTAAATTCATGATGGAATCAGAACAATAACAAAAATTGGCATTCTTGGATGTTCTTGTGACAAGACTCCCTCAGAGCAAAGTAAAAACAACAGTATATAGGAAACCAATAAACACTGGAAAATATTTGCCATATACATCCAATCATACAAGAAGCACTAAACAAGGAATTGTACTATCACTATGGAAAAGAGCAAAGGAGGTTTGTTCAGAAACCAGTGATTTGGAAAAAGAAAAGATTCACATAGAACAAATGCTTATGAAGAATGGTTATCCATCAGAAGTCATCATAAAAACCTTCAATAGACAACACAAAAAGACACCAAAAGAGAAAACAGTTATTGGTACAGTAGTGTATCCATACAAACCAGGAATGGTGGACAAATTAAAGAAAATCTGCAGTCAATATAACATTAAAACTGCTTTCCAAAGCCATACCACACTTCGAGGAATGCTTACATTTACTAAGCCTAAACTGGAAATGCTGAAGAACAAAAACTGCATCTATGAAATACTGTGTGAAGGTGGAAAGAAATACATTGGTGACGCCCTGTTGAGCAACGATTGAAGGAGCACAAACTAATGGTTAAAAGAGAAAAACAGATGTGTCTATCATAGCAGATCATGTATGTACTAATGACCATATGCTTAAGTGGAAAAATACAAAGATATTGGATAAAGAGGAAAAAATGCATAGAAGAAAATTCAAAGAAGCTGCTCATATGACAATGGTAAATAATCCTATAAGTCAATCCAGTGTGGCAATACACAATGTATGGAAGCCTCTAATTAAGCTTGCTCTTAGGAAAAAAAAATTAGACTTGTATAAAAAAAAATAGAAGGACTCAGGAGGATTTGAACCAACCCTCATATATAAATATATCAAATTTCTACTATACATTGCCTTTAGCAGAATAGCTCAGTTGGTAGAACATTTGTCTTAAAATTCGATATTCAAGAATCTAAAGTTGTGAGTTCAACTTCTAAGCAAATATTGTCACTGTGCATATAGGCCAGCAACACCTGAAAAAGAGTGGAGAATAATACTACTCAAAATGTTGTGTAATTACTAACCTGTATTGTCTATTTGTGTGTTATTACTAAGAAGTTGTTTGTATTTGGAAAATTTAAATAAAATTTAAAATTTTCTGTACATTCAACATTCATTCATAAATGATGGAAATAGTCCAACATATCACATCTTATAATATACCATCATTACACACCTTTAGACAAATAACATAATAATGCAATGAATTAAAAACATGATAAATCTGTCTTATATATTCATTATTTAAAATATGAACATAAAATAGATTGCATAATAAATATAAAAACTTTAAATTGTATTAAAGAACTTAATAGAAAGAAAATATATGAAACTAATAATATTAATTACAAGAAACATCACTGTATAAATGTATATGAAACATCAATTAATTGAATGAATAATTGGCTAATGAAAAATGAATGCAAATTTATATAAAATATATTTATTTATACAGGTTTTTTTTTTCTTGTGCAAATTGCATTATTATTATAATTGGTTCTAGTTAATCTTATATATATGTATGAAATATATGACACTATGTATTCAAGGTAAATTAAAGCTTTAAAATAGTTTCATTACATTGAAAAGAGTAAAAATAAATATTTTCCGAAAAAAGTTTTTCAGTATTATTTTTATTATATATATATATATACAATTATTGATTTTATATAAAGATATATTTTTATATTATATCCTATGATTTATTTAAAATAAAGAATTATATAGCAAGAAAAAGCATTGCCTACAATCAGCACATCTTAATTACCCAGAATTTTGAAAGAAGAAGTGAGACAAGAAATTAAATTTATGAAAAAAGGAAATGTTCCACATAATGATAGATTTATAATAAATATCTTAAAAGAAGCAGGTAAAAAAATATAGAAAGAGTGTTGTTAAAGTTATGTACCAAATATCTAAATGATAAAGATGTACCAAATGATTGCAATAATGCAGTACTAATATTAATCTTTAAAACAGGTGATAAAGAAGATATTAAAAATTACAGACTTATCTGTGTTTTCTCAGTTCTATACAAAATTTTTATTAAAATAAGGCTACTCAGTAAGACCAAACTTTGAATTTTAATCAACCAAAAAAAGAAAAAAAACAAGTTAGACTTAAAAGTGGTTTTAGTTTAGTGGATCATATCCAAGTGTTGAAAAAAGATATAAAAAGGATCAATGAATATGAATTGTGATTATACTCTAGATTTGTAGATTATGAAAAAATATTTGATTCTATAAGCATTTATTCAATGATTAAAGCATTGAATCATCAAGATATAGACCCAGGATATTATGTTGTGAAAAATCTCAAAGTGTATCAACAATTATATTACATAGGAAATACTTCGAAGATTAGGATAGAAAAGGGTGACTTTTTATATCTCTAAATCTTTTTGCAGCAGTTTTGCAAGAAGTATTTTGTGGATTAAAATGGGAAGCTAAGGGAATAAAAATGAATGAATATTATTAAAGTTATCTAGATTTTCAAGTTGATGTAATTGCTTTTGCAAATAATGATTTAGAACTTAAGGTAATACTGAAAATGTTATCAGACAAAAGTAACAAAGTATCACTAAAGATTAAATGCTAAAAAGACTAATGTTCAATGGCTTTTCTCAAAAAAAAATAAATAATAAAGATTGATAATGAAGAATTAGAAGAAGTTAATAATATTTTGGTCAGATTATAAATATAGAAGAGGGAAAAAGAATAAAAAAAAAAATTAAACACGGATAGTGATTTTGCTAGAAATAACTTAATATTAATAGGGAATATACTTACGTGTTTGAAAAGAAAGATTTTTAATAAATATGTTTTATCAGTTCTTATTTATGGATCTGAGATGTAGACCCTTAATAGAAGAGCAATTCAAAGACTATATGTCACTCAATGAAATATGAAGAGATGTGTGTTAGTAGTAATAAGAAGAAATTAAAAAGAAAATACATGGGTGAGAAAACAAAAAGATATTATTGATATCATTAAAAAAATTATGAAACTGAAGTGGGCTAGGCTGAACACATTGATAAAAGTGTTGATAGTAGATAGACAATAAAAGTTTTAAATTGGATTCCAATAGATTGTCAAAAATCTATAAAGAGACCACTTGTGAGATGCATGGTTAAAATAAAAAAGTGCTATAGTGATTTGAGAAAAGATGCTAGAGATGGAAGAAACTGGAGTAAACATGGAAAGACCTTAATCCTGCAGTGGGCACAACATTATTTATTTGAGAATAAAATCAAAAAGCTTCAATCTCTGTTTCTAGCACTATGCCAAATTCAACAAAGCAGAATTTCCTTTTATTCCTTTTATAAAAAAAGATGTGGCTCTAAATTTGTTTCTAAACATATGATAAGCATGTTTGGCAGACACTTTATTAAAATTTTTATCAGTGCATGAAGCAAGATGATTAAGAAATATAAAAAAAAACAACAACTAACATATAAATAAAATTTACCTTAGGATTAATTTTTGCATCTGATTATTGTCAATTTTTTTTTAAAAAAAATATTAATATACATAGTACACTATCCATTATCAAAAATTCATAAACTATTACTACGAAGATAAAGGGACCCATTTATAGAATATATTTTTATTGCTCCAAATAATAAACTTATGATCGATACAACCTTAAAATGGTTATTTTAGTCACAATTTCAAAATTCAAAGCAAAAACAACAACAACACAAAAACAAACTACAAGAACAAGCAAATAAGTACAGATTTCCTCTGAACTGTCAGCATAATAATAAAATGGGCCAACTGCAGGATAAAGACATTCTAGATCAACAGGAAAAAAAAAGACAAAAAATCTTAAATCTGGATGATTGAATAGAACAGTTAAGGTTTCAATGGTTCTCAAGCATGGCTTTATCTCCAGAGCAATTTATTAAATGTGTATCTTAAATCAAACATGGAATTTAGATAAATACTTTGATTTATTCTATTTGTTATTCAAGTAGTGATAATAAAAATAATATTACTCTTTGAAATATTAAATTAAAATAATTCACAATAAAACATAACAATTATAATAGTTTTAAGTAGAAGTAGCAAATGGTAAAATAAAATAGACTATGAAAAAATTAAATATCAACAAATAAATATAAAATTTTAATTTTTCACTTACCTCAGTTATTTTTTTTCCAGGTAGAGGTATAAGACTTATCCAATTGCCTTAAATTATGTAAATCTAGGAATAGAAGGAAGAAAAAAAGTTAATTTATAGTTATAAAAATATATATTAATATGAATGAACTATTTTAAAAAAATCAGTAATATCTAATTAATGGTATAGCGCAGTGTAAATTGTTGGATCTGAGCGCTTTTCTGTTTAACTGCTTGAACATTGATTTCATGATTAAATACCTATTCAATTATTTGTAATATTAAGATTAGATAATGCAATCTTATGGCAGTGAAAATTTATTTGGTATAATGGTAGATCTCAAGGTTTCTTTTTATTGACACAATTTGAACTTTATGATTTTTTTAATTTGAATTAGTATAGCAACTTTTTAAAGAACTTTTCCCAGGAAATTATAATGTGATAATTATCAATTTTATTTTAATTAATATTTGAACTGACTTCTGTTAAATTCAATAATTTTTTATAGTAGAAAAATTATTTCCAATTGTATTTTAGATCATTTATATGGAGTGATTAATAACAATAGCCAAAGATCAATCTTAAATCAGTATATATATTTTAATGTAAATTGCTTTTGAAAGGACTGATATTAATTTTATAAAGATGTTTCACTCACTTTTAAACCTCTATAATAAATAATTACGTCCTATACAGTAATGATACATAACAAAAGATTATGTGATAATTACCAATTTTATATTCTAATATCAGTTCTTTCAAAAGCAATTGACATTAAAATATATAAACTGATTTTTTAAGGCTGTTCTCTGATTGTTATTGTAAGTAATATATATAAAAAGTAGAAATGGTAATTATCATATGACATTATATTTATTCAGTATCATCATTATATATATATATATATAAAACCAAAACTGTCTAACACTATAATAGCAAAAATAAAAAAGCAAAACCATAAAACAATACAATACTAGATTAAATTCAAAATTTTACCAAAATCCTTACACAACCATGGTTTCATCAAAAAGAAGAATAAAGGAGACTTTGATGATAAAACTCCTTGATTCTGAGGCTATCAATCTTATGAAGACTTCTTTTGATATTAAGGGAAGGTGGAGTTTGAAATGAATTATGGGAAGGTTTTTTTGTTTGCATATATATATATGTTTTCCTTTAGGTTGATTTTCACCTGAGAAGGTCTATTTGTAGTAGATGAAACCATGGTTGTGTAAGGATTTTGGTAAAATTTTGAATTTAATCTTTATGGTTTTGCATATATATATATATATATATATATGTTGTGCCATTACAATTTAGTCATTAACTAAATTTATAGTAATGTGCATGTAGGAAAATGTAAAACAAAATCATCATCACATTTTTATCTAAAAAGGAAGCTGTAGGGCATCCAAGTTTAAACCCTACAATATCAGGTTTTAAAAGCTTTAGACAGAGAGTGGGTCAACAGTTATATACTTTAATTGTTTGTGTGTTGATAGAAAGGTAATACACACATTTAAACTATTCAATTTTTAATTTTTCTTTAAAAAGCAAAGTTATAATGCATACGTATAGGCAGTGTATGTGTAAGCTATTGAATTGTTTTATATTTCAGATATTTAACTTTCTTTAAAACTAACCTATGCTTGATCAATTCTAATATCTTATTCTATACTTCTATTTTGCTTTTCAATAATTACAATTGGGATTTAAAAGCTAAGGATTTAATTTTAAATATTAGGGTTATAATTACTAAGTTAGCAATTATATTATTTAATGTCAGTTTATGAATGATGTGAAATGATAAAGTATGTGTGTACATTACATACAGAAATTTACATTTATTTAATATTGAAAGAAAAAGAAGGGTTAAATCTGTCAAATTATTTTTTTTTACAATTTTATGTTAAGAGAGGAAATCTGTTGAATCATATATCTATTTTTGTAGCAATTTTGTTTTTGTAAATGATTGTTTGTCTCTTTGGGAGCTTAAGCTGGGTGGGAACTCTAATTTTGAAATAGTCTTATCTTAAGATTAGAGAAAAGAAACTCCAATTTTAGATATTACAGATATACATGAAAAAGGATTAAGTCTATTTTTTTTAAGACAAAAGTGTCTGAAAACCAGGTGTGTGATTTTTTGGGTTGGTCAAAAATAGCAATTCACACTATCACTCTAATTGGGTGAGTTGATTCAAAAATTGGATATAAAAGCAGTCTGGAAAATTAGTTGAGTGATTAGATTAGATTATTGTTATTATAATATATTGTGAGAGACTTTTTAAAAATTATTGAAACTAAAGCAGACAAACATTTTAGTTCTGCTAGATAATTTTTTTTTTAAATCATTTTTTTTATGAAGTTTTGAATGTTGAAAATATAAGAAATGATGGGGTAGAAAAATTATATATGTGTCCCATCAAGACCTGACCATCGTGGAGCTGCAGATCATATAGGAAAGAAAAGATGTCTTGTCTGAAAAATAATATTCTACACCTTTCAACTGACTGAGAGAAATAAGATATTTTTAAATAGAAAGAAGAAAACATTCACCTGCATTCGAAGATCAGAAAGATAAATTAATCTACTGATAAATATTAATCATCAAGTCCAATTAATTGTTCCAGCAACTGAGTTTAAAACCCAGGAAATTTATAAACATGAAAACAACTGCTGTATTTCATCCACTAAAAGAATCATGCTTGACAGGAAGAGAAGAAAAATTAATATAAAGATTTCCAAATTGTCCACTAAAGCAAATAACCTCAATAGGATCATCATCATCAAATAATTATACACTTTAAGAAAGAGATTGTTCCAAAGAAACACGGAAATTGTTGCTGCCAAAGATAGACATTAAACAAGAGAAATTTGACTCATTAGAAGTCGCTACAAAGAACTGGTAGTATAAAATTTTTTTTTTGATATATTTTCTTTATGATAGCAGAGTCTTAATAAAATTTTAGCAATAAAGTGGTATATTTTATTTAAAGAACTTTTAAAGACAATTCAGATCGATTAAAACAATAATTTCTTACTAATAATAGCCTTGAGCTCCATAAATGATCTTGAATGTATCAAATTTATTTGTTTATTAATTTACAGTTATGAAATATTAATGTGTAAAATAATTTTTTGTATTATTATTTTGGTTTTAAATAATATGTTGTTATTATGGGATAAAACACGCACATACATAATATTTTTATATGTGTATAATTGTGTGTGAATGTGATGTAATAAGCAGTGTTGAAATATTAAATTATTTTGTTTTAAGAAAGTATAGCATTTCAGAGGTAGAAGGGAGGGGGAGAAAATGATTTAAAACTTGTTCGGTAAAACTTGCTCTTTCAATTCTACTAACATTTTTTTTTAACATTCTGCTTACCTGTTAGATTATAAGGTATGAGTGCCAATGAGTGAATATTTTTTTTTTTATATGAAATACTTTTCTTGTGGATGGAAAATTTTAACAAATCGGTTACCCAATTTAATACAATATACTTTTGAAATACATTTACGGGAAAGGGGGAAGAATTTAAAATTTAATGTTATGATTTTAAAACAGTCGATTATGATTATTGTTGTTATTGTTAATATAAATTTTCATGTAAATATAGAAATTTTATGTATATATTAGAAATGAAGTAATAAATATTAGTTTATGTTATTAAACGAGGCGTATATATTTCATTAAGAGTAGTCTTTATCAAGTGTGATCATTCATCATCAATGGTTGAATATTAGTGGTTTAAGATATGATTAAATATGCTAAGATTAACAATAACTATTAATTTCTGAATTTAAATTTTATGTTTAGGCTTAGTCCTAAAGCTGTGGTTGAAACCATTGTCATTATCGTTATCATTATCATCATCACGTTTTAATTAATGAGCTGTTTAAATGTTCAAAGGCCATAAATAAATATTGATTTCATAATATTTAGTGATTTCTTAGTAATATTATAACCACCATTCCATCATCTATTTCATGCAAGGATGAGTGAATTGCCATCCTAAATTAATAGTAATCTGAGCTAGTAAAACTTATAAAAAAATATTGAAACACATTCGTTATGCTAAGATCTGAGAAATGATTTATGTCTAATGAATTCCACTTTAGTTTAAAGATGTTTTATGCTTACTTAGATATTAGTGCATACAGTGATATGGCTCTAAAAAGCAAAATCTTCCATGTTTATTAGAAATAAAGTACCAAAAAGGGATTCAAACCCGGTACATGTGAAAGGTTATTAAATGTAACTATGTCTAGATTCAAATAATCTAGTGGCACCCTGATAGACCCTATTTATTTGTTGTTCACTTAGACATGCACTTAACCTCAAACCAAGAAATGAAAGTGAGTGAAATCTACAGTTGGATATACCTGAGTTATAATAGTTGTTATTAATAATTTGTTTATAATTATTGATATTGTGATATCTTGAGGAATCTAATTATAGAAGTATGTTTCATTTAATCCAATGACCTTTAATATGATTGATAACTCAGTCTGACCTTTTTGTTTAACAGCCACTACTCAGGTATTCTTCTCATAATTTAATTTAAGCTACAATGCTTTTCGTTTATTAAGCTAAATATTTATATTTGAATCTTTTCATAATTATTAAATACATTTGGATTGTTTGATCATCTTTATTAAGTTACAATGAATATAATATTTGAATATTTGAGACTTTAATAATATTTGGATTTTTGACAAATCCAATGATATTTTAATATACAATTGAATTTCTCTTTAATATGTTACAATGGACTTTTTGAGCTCCTTTAATTTAGGTTACAATATATATATATATATATGTGTGTGTGTGTGTGTGTGTGTGTGTAAATATAAGAGTACTCTAAATATACATTTCGGCTGTTAATACTTTAGCTAGAGACCAGCTTTTTTGAAAAACTAAAATAATAATAATAGCAACTTCTATAAATTTAAGTAAGTACTGTTATATATGTATGTATGTATTTTTTAGTTACTATTTTTACTTTACTTTCAAAATTAAAACTTTATTTACACATTAGAGTGGATACAAAAGCAATCAATGATAGGATAAAATTATGTCAATAAGAAAGTTTCAATGTATACATATAAATGTGGCATGCAAGCCATGTATATAGAAATATCAAAAGTTGTATTAGATCAATAATTTAGTCTTAAGAGCAGCATAAGAAACTCATGATGGTTAATTAATGCAAGTGTGAAAAAAACATAAATAAATATTAATAAAATCAAAGATTATATTAATGCCTTAAGGCAGTGTGTCATGAGCTTAATTAGTTAGGAATATAAGATAAGTCAAACCTATGTATAAGGTTTGGAAATTCCATTGATTAATGATTATCCTGGCCCAAAGAATAACGAGGACTATAACAATATTTACAAGTTGATATAGGTAAGTTGATTGTATAGTATGTAATTAATGCAAAGTTTGTGTATTAAATATATAGGATGTATGAAAGATCTTCATAGTTAAAGTTAGATTATTCTTAAGTGAAAGATGGGATATATTATTTGTTCAGTGGATGGGAGAAAGTTCAAGTTTTAGGCCTAAGAAATACATGAATTAGGACTCTAGCCTCATCTGGCTCCAGGTTTGGTCAATTAGCCAAGGCTGACAAGTTCGTTTATCCTCATCTTTTATCTTGTAGAGGGATTTGAAAAACTGATTAATCATCGAGTCGTGACAGCCATGATCAAATATCATGCTACATCTGGCAGTCCAAATTGAGAAGTTAATGAAAGTGGCCAATCTTATTGTTCCAAATTGACCCTTTTTAATTGCTATTTTTGTCATGCATATTATATAAAAATACTGGTGGAAAGCTAAAAATTCCTAGACTATACTTCGCTTACACAATCTTTTAAAAAGGAACTATTTGACTAATTTACCATTATATTACTTTGACGTCAGTAAGATTTAACACTTTTCGATGATCAGTTATTTCAAGACAATATTTTGGTGTAATGGATTTAAAAATATATATACGCACATTCAAGAAAATAAGATATTCATCTTATCTCAATAAATCATTTTATTTCCTATTGGGAGGGGGAGGGGATGAGAAGGCATTTCTTCTTATGTTAGCTGCATGAGAATTTGTTAAATATGAATTTAAATAGGTTATATTTATTAAAGGTTTTACATACACAAAATGATCACGTGACAAATTTCATGATACAATATATTTAATACATATTATAACAGACAGTATATGATTCATCAAATTTCATAGTTAGATGACAAAATGTAACTGACAATTTCCACAATTGGGTGGTAAAAATTTAACAGACAAATAATAGTAGATAATACAGAATTTGGATTATTATGTCCTAAGAATTGGACATGCCAAAATGTAACTGATAATGTATCCTATTAAAATTGAGCAACAAAAATAAAAATGTATGTACCAGCACAACTTCACTGGTACCATGATTTTATTGTTTAGTTATAACAATAAATATTATCATCAAAAATTATTATTAAAATTAGCTAAAATATTGGTGGCCAAAATATAATGAATAATGTTTTGAATGTAAATTCAGTACATAATGCTACAATTTTAATTTTTCATACAAATAATAATATTTCAGATCTTATAGACTCATGTATTTATAAGGCGCCAATGAGCCTATAAGTTGATAAATATTTTATTTAGTAAATAAATAATTCAATAAACAGGTGATTTATTATCTAATGAAAATGTAGTTTGGAGTATGTGAATAACTAATGTAATTTATAAAATATGTAAATGAAATGATGCATTGATTAATAATAATATGCAATTTTATTAAGATAATAATTCAAAAATTAAATTCAACAATTATAAATTTAAAAATCCATTATATTATAATTTATTCTGGACATATTGCAATTATTAAATTGTAATCTACCCTTTAAATAATATTTCAATATGTATATTCCACAATCACAACAAAAAAGTTAGTACATACTATTTTTATATAATAAAAAAATTCTATTTTAAAAATATCTTTTAGATCAAATAACGCTTACCATATAATTACATACATACAAAAAAAAAGTATTAAATAAGTTCTTGAAATTATTTTACAAAAATTATAAATATTAATCAATTCAAGTCTTAATTACTTAATCTATTTATTAAGTTTCTATTAAAAAAATATAAACAATATTTTATTTTAAATTTTAAAAAGAATTTTAAATAGATATCTATTAATATATTATTATTATTAATTATTATTATTGTTATTATTATTGAAAGTAAAATAAAAAGTTAATTTATGATAATTTTCATAAGTCATTTATTTATACTAGCATTACATCCTTGTTATTCTTTAATTACAGTTTCATTTTCTTTAATGTTTTCTATAATATTTCCATAACAATAATAATGACCCATGCAACTATGTACATTATTGCTAGATGGTAATCAGCCATTTCCTTTTATTAGATATTAATGTTCATATCTATGTCTGAACATCGACTGTTTCAAATTACTCAGTATAGATTTCCTTTTCCCATATTAGAAAAATGATTACTTTTTTATTGTTATTATATATTTCATTTATAGCCTTATGTATATTAATTAAAAAGGACTCATGTCCAACCCTTTGTAATACTCACTCAAAGTGCAATATCCTGTTCTTTTTAAAATTGGTTCATGAATTTCTTTATAATTATAACAAAGTTTATTATTTCAATATGATAAAATTAATATTTTATTTTAACTTAAATAAAACACACATTCCCTCTTGCATTTATTCTGAATTTAAATTTATTTTACTCAATATATATATATATATATATTATATAACAAATTATTTAAATGTAAATATAAATGATTATAAATATCATAGATGGAAATATGTGATGGATTTGTATGTCACAATATAGACATATAAATGATATAATATTATCTGCAAAAACAAATGTGAAGTAATAAGATAGATTAAAATTATTAACCTTCTATTTCATCAAATTATTAAAATGTTGAAATCATATTTAAGCACGTGAAATCCTGGTTTTGAAGGTCTCAACATCTTCCAGCCTGGTGCATAAGATAAAATTTAGCCCATTGACACATAATTCTGCATAATTATGTTTTATTTTAGGTTTTCAATAATTATCTGCAGTAGAAGTTTAATGATATTAACTTATATATGAGAAGAGTTTTGCTTCAATGGAAGACTCATTAGCAATGCAAGTTGGTTGCCTTAATCATCTCTAATGATAGATTGCAATTTGTTTGCTATACTTTAATATATTTTTCTCTAGCCTCTCAAAACTACATTATAAATTTTAGTGGCTTCTGATGTTTGTATCTTCATTATAAAATAATGACATCTCTTATATGATTATATACATGCATATTTTTAAAATATATGTTTTTAAAATGTGTTCTATCACTGCTTATTTGCCACTGGTACACATAATCCACAACAATATTAGAGAATATATATTAAGATGATAGTGAATTTAAGTGGACTGCATGAGTTAGATAATACACTGGCATTATAGAAATCATTAGAAAAGTGAAAGGCTGAAATAAAACTGGGCTATAATAGTTCTAAAAGAAATGATAATATATTATAAAAATAAATAATAATGTATAAATATCTGAAATCTTAACTGTATATCATAAGATTTTTAAAAGACAAAAATAGACTATATAAAAGGTATGAGATAGGGAAATTTTCATGAATAAATCAGAAAAGTATCTATGGAAAAAATAAATACATATAAACTTTGATAAAACCATCTTGCAGTTAATTGATAAGACTTAATGATGATATAGAAATAAGAAAAATATATGCATATAAACGTATTGCATAGTGCTTCAAACGATCTATTAGCAAAAATTTCTGATATATATATTGTTGCGTTTCTCATTATTTTAACAAATTAAGAAAAAAGACCTAAAGATAAATTATATGATTAATTATATATTTTTTAATTTTTTTTTTTTTTTTTTTACAAACTTGATTATTTTGGCTTTAGGCATGAATTGGATACAATTTATTTTATTTTTTTTAAAATATGTTTCTACATGTATTTACATAATTACAATTGAAATAAATAATAATAATGGAAATAATAATAAATTTAAAAATTTTAAATAGGTGGATTTTTTTAATAATCTTCTCAAAAAAACTGAGTCATAAACAACCTAATATAATGAAACTAAATAATTATTAAAAGTAAATAAACACACACACATATATATATATATAAAGTAAAAGACGAACATTTATAATAGTCTTCAATATATCATCTCTTTTCATTAGCCAGTTATAAAAAACACTCCAGATTTTCTAATTACTGAGTAGTACGAATTTGAATCGTTTTATGATATTCATTTATTTAATAATACAGAATAGTTAGCTAGGTTAATTAAAGGCACATTGAAAAAAAATTCATATTAATTTAATTCAGATTCAGACCCAGTTCATATGCAAGCCATGGGTTTGATATGTTATTGCTCCATAAGGTCAATATATATAAATAGTAAAATAAATTTGATTACAATGATAACGTTTGTAACCGATGTTCATGGGAAACAACAGTTTTTTTTTCATAAAATTTTTCAAGGCTGCAGAATTTATTATTGGTAACTCATTCTAATCCAAGAAATTAAAAAAACAAACAATAAATTTAAAAAGACAAAGACTATGCAAATCAATCTACGAATAGCAAACACTTTCACATATGTCACATGCCAATTGTTTAATTAGTTTGTTTAATATTTTGCCATGCTTTCTTTTAATTTCTTGTGTCAAAATCTTGTCTAATGATAGTTTTCCATTACATTGATACTATAGCATATTTTATTCAAGCCATGACATTGAATTACATGCAGAATTTATTTAATTTAATATGTATATACAATTAATTACATTAAATTTCCTTTTCATTTTGCAATATTAATGATTTTATCCAATAGTTTAAAAACACGTGTATTATTAATGCTAAAATCTTAAAAAAAAAAATAATGTAAACTGATGCACAGTGGAAAAAATAGAAAAGTTTTCAAATTCAGAGACGTTTTCACAAAAATTATAAACTAATAATTTTTGGAATTATGAATATATATAAACATACATATATACAATATATATATTGTAATCTTACAATTTCATTATAAATTGGCTATTATATTTAAAAAACTGTAAAAAAATTTCTGGCTTTAATTTTTATATTTCAGAAAATATATCCATCGCTGTCATTGATCATATAGCATAGAACAGGCCAGGGGTCCCCAACCTTTTTGCACTTAAGAGCACATTCCATAATACCGGCCAGGTGGCGGGCACCATTTATTTTTTATCTGGACATAATTGCTGAGATATTCTTGACTTCGTTTACGGAGAAGCCACAGTTCATCACATCACATTACATGTAAATTTATAGTTGGATATTGTTATTAATACACATAATGTACAAAAAAATATTTATTTCAAAAATTAAATTTTAACATATAATTGACGTTTATATTTTTACGCTGTAAAAGTATAGTATGCCCTACAATTTGATTACTATATAATACAATAATTCATAAAAAAAAATTCAAAAATTAAATTTATTTGTATCAGTTAAATAATTTTTTATCTTGATCGGATAGCGGCGGGCACACATAAAATGGTCTGCGGGCACAATGGTGCCCGCGGGCATAAGGTTGGGGACCCCTGGCATAGTATATAATCAATATCATGTTATTAATGTTTATGAGAAGATATAATTTTATAAAGTATTTTTGAATGACTTTTCAAGAAGATTTTATTATTCATGCTTGTATAATATACATATGCCTATATTTTGTGCTTATTCTTATTAAAAAATAAATATATCAAATGTTATAAACAGATGGAAGTGCTCACACATGTAAAACAACCAATTTCATATAGAAATAAAAAAAAAATAGATATTATAAATTTGACATTGACACACTAAAATATTTTGAGATAAATCAATTATATTTAGATTACATTTTTATTTATGTGCAGAATAAAGTTTGATTGATTCTAGTTTGCTAGAATATTTATTAAATAATATAATTTAAATTTGATTGAAATAAATATCTGAGAACTTTATAGTTTTATAATTTATTTATTTTAAATAAATGTTTGTAATATTATTTTAAAATCTAGAAATAAAAGTAAAGCGAATGAAAAAGAGTGAAATTATTATTATTATTTTCATTTTTACTTCATTTTTAAACATTGTTCATAAAGCTTTTATCACACTGATTCAAAAATCTTAGCATCTATCATTTTGCCCAGCAGAAACCATGATGACCTCTTTCAATATTTCCCAGCCAAACCAAGAACCCTAATGCAGGATGGAGAATATTCTGTAATCCAAACATCACATGATAACTAGTTTTATAAAAGCTGAAGTTCGAAAAATACAGACAGTCTTCACAAATTTTTATTGCAGTCAGAATCTAAACAGGTTCATATTTTTAAATAGCTATATAATTGACTAAATTAAACAGGTATTTATCTTTGCTGGTTAAAAATAACCTCATCATACTAGGAAAAACATGAACAACAGATAAAACAGAAACCACCACCAATTAGTTCATTAATCCTTTATTTCAAGAAATATCATTTATTACAATCAGCTGTTAGTGAAAAAATGGAAAAATTGATTTATGAACTGCTGTCTCACAACTTTAATAAATATCGCTGGACTCCTTCAATTGGAACTAATATTAAAAAGCTAATATAACTAGAACATTATATTTATCAACTTCAAATAAGTTGCTGATGTTGTTTTCAAAATATTGTAAAATAATTATTTTCTTTTTATTTCAAGAAAATGTGAATATTAAATCTCAATAGTGTAAATTTATCTTGTCTTTAATTATGTAAGGAAAAACTTTAAACAATATTTTTTCAAGTCAAATATGCCTCCATAAACATGTTGCTTATAGAAATGAACTTTGATTTAAAAGATAATAAAAATTGCTTAGTTATGGATTCTATACTATTTGCTTTGTCAGAGATATGATCAGAATTACTGGCATCATGAATTAAAGATGATATATAAAAGAGTAAATTAATTATATATCTCAAATTAAATAGTTAATGAATGCTAATGAATTAAACTGCTGTCTGTAACAAATTAAGAATTTGTATCCAGTGCTTAAAGAAATGCATTATGGATTAACAATGCCAAATATTTAAATACCATTCAATGGGTAATGGATTATAAAGCTAAATATTTAAATACTGCTCCTGAATTGTGAATTATCAAAGCAAATATTAAATATGATAAACATCTGATTGATAAGCAATCTTAAAATGGATTAATGTGTTTAATGTAACTTAACTTGTGTTAACAAATAAGATAAATGGAATTTATTAATCTTTATGTTGTGTTCAGAAAAGATTATATTATAAAAATGAAATTAATAGTGCAATAAGTTGATGGATTTAAAGCACTTTTTCATAATAGCTTCTTTCTTAGTTAGTTAATATTAAAGTTGTTATTAATGTAATAAAGTTTTCTCAGATATCACTATATTTATGTACAGGTAATATTTTTATTTAACATTATTATTATTGATATTGAATGGGATTAAATGTGATTTATCTTATGTTTAGGTTGGATAAATGAAAGTAACTATTTAACTTATATAAAACTGTGTTATATTGCAATTATTATATGTTTTGTGGGTTCTTAAATTTCAAAAATGGAGTTAATCAACGAATATTTTATGCATCATTCTTATATGATAGTATTAATTTTTCACTGTTATATAGTATGTAATAAGGGATTCTAAAGATTTAGTTTTATTTTGTTAGTAGAGTAGTATACTCATAACATTCAAGTCTGCAAAGGAATCCAGTGAAGGTTCTTGAGGTAAATAAATAAGCCCAATGTGGTAAATATCATTTAGGTATGCTAAACAATAATTGCACTTTCTTCTTTTGAAAGAGTGAAAACTTCTCCAACATTATTGAAGTTGATTAATAGTTGATTAGGTAGTGAAACACCACATAGAGCATTTATTATTGATCATTATGATGATTTTTATTATCCTTCAGTATTTGAAATAAAGATTATTTTTTGAAATAGTAAACAACCTATTCCTAATTAATTTTAGTGTCTTCACAACACTGTCTGATAGTAAATTTTTTATATCCCAAGTTCAAATTAGATTAAGGAAATAAATATTAATATTTATTCGACATTTTATATAATTTTTTAATTGTTATTATTCATTTTTATCATTTATTTTATATTGTGTAATAAAATAATTATTAATTTTTAATATTTCTTTTTGGCATTATTAAAGAAATATTGTCACTGCATATTCACAATATAAAAGATCATATTTGAGATAGTAGATTACATATAAAATCTATTTGGATTGAATACATCATTATTGTATTAATACTTAAGATGTACATAAAATCCCTTTTACATTGTTATATCCTAAAATACATACATACACTTTATATCCATACATTTATCTTTTTATTTTATAAAACCCTGAGATAAATATTAATCAACTTTGTATTTAAAATTTGTAGCCTTAGTTTTAAAACATAGATTGAGATATCCTTAATTAGTTCTCCATAATAAGAAACAATATATTTGCAAAGATTTTTACTAATAAAATAGAATAAGACTAAGAGTACATATATTATTGAATAATCATGAGAAATTTATTTATTATTTTATTGAATGAGAATCTATTATCAAAATATAAAATAGTTTTACACTTACGTTGAAATATATATAAAAATTTGTATGCATAGAAAATTGCAAGTTAAGTCAGGGATAGTTACATTTCTGCAATATTGACATGCCATCTCAACTGAGATCACAATATCTCAACTGGTGCTCTCCACATTATTGTTACTGAGATCACAAACAGTTTTTCTGTATAGTTTCAACATACACAAAGTTTTATGGTGACATACATTAAAATTTGATTAACAGAAAATAAAAAACAGTGACTTATGACAATACCATTGTCATTTAAAAAAATGATGAAATTCTTGACAGTTGTTCGCTAGTATTATTGAGTAATTAGGATTTTTGGTTAGATCACTAGAAATTGCCATTTCATATATATTATTGTCCCATTACAGAACTAATGTTTAATTATAACATTATTCTTTGATTTTAATTAATAAGTCAACTTTTTAAGTAATTTTTGAAAGATGCTATCTAATTGTACTAAAATTTATATATTTCTGTAGATTATTACTTTGTTTTCTTTTTGCTTCTTTTGTTTTTACAGATAGATTGAGTAATTCTCAGTATTTCATACATTCTTTAAAATTTTAATTTAAAATGATAAAAATTAATATAAGGCTTACATTTTAATCATCATAGATCTATAGTAATATTTTTAGTTTACATTTGGCCAAATTTAACATCCAATTTTTTATTTTATTCACCCATTAAATGTGTACTTACATTTTATTGTTCTCAATCCAATTTAAAATTTTTACTACCTGTTAAGGGCATATTTGTTTTTACTATATTGCTTGTATTTTTTTTCAGTTCAATTTTTCCATTTTTAATTACAAAATTTACTTTTATTCATCCAATGAATAAGACCCAAGTCCCTTCTATTAACAAATAGTAAAAACCTTTGAATATTTTTGTTATGGTCAATTATGGTTTGCATTAATAATGTGAGTATTTGCTAATAGTATTTTAATTTTTTGACATAATAAAAAAATTCTTTTAAAATCATAACTTTTACTAAAAGATAAGAATTTCAGCTATAATTTATATGAAGAACTGTATGTTTTTCTAGTATTCAACTATGTTAGTAACATCTCTTTCTTATTTTTTCTTCCCTTTTTATTAATATTAATAATACAATGAGCATTGACTGACCATGCAAACACTGTGCATAGATTGTCCTGATCAATGTATGGTTTAGTTCCTTTCAAATTGGACATTCTTCACGTTAAAGATATACATCCATGCTATTTAAATTGAGACTTTCAATATTAATTGAGATACACTATATTATAGTTATGTAGTACAAGATAAAAATCAATAACTGTATATCTGAATTTTTAACTGACTAAAAATTTTTTAAAAAAAGTTTTAAATAATAGTTCCTAGAGTAAACATAAAAATATATGTGAAAGAGAAAAGTAACAAGGCTAGTCAATTAATATTCAGTGAAAATATTTGCTTTTTTTTTTTCTTGCTTTACCCTTCAGATAAAAATAACTATATACTTCATTTACAACCAAGAATTAGAAAGCTGCCTACACGTTTTTGTGCTTCCCTTGAAATTCAAAGATATGATCAGATAATAATACTTATCACTAGTTAAATTTATTTTAATTTCATTTTTATTTACCATGCCCATAGAAAGTCTTTCATTTAAATAACAATAAATAAATAGAAATTGATCTGCAAT
This sequence comes from Epiperipatus broadwayi, assembly GCA_028023455.1. Classification (NCBI taxonomy): domain Eukaryota; kingdom Metazoa; phylum Onychophora; class Udeonychophora; order Euonychophora; family Peripatidae; genus Epiperipatus; species Epiperipatus broadwayi. The sequence goes on from JAQFVV010000018.1 coordinate 12,897,278, forward strand.
CAAAAATCCTTTTATGCATTTAGTACCTCCAGAGCTATTGACTCAGCACAAGAGAGAAATTAGTGTTGAACAAAATATATTATTTTAATTTTGTATTTTTATAGCGGCACAATGAATGGTAACGCAATAGTCAAAACAATGTAAAATCCTCATTGTGGATGTATTGGAATTTGACTTTCAATTTACCATTAATTTTAATATGCTTTAGAATTTTAAAAAAAATCTTGCTGAGTGAGATAAAATTCTGATGTTTGTATTATTACTATTTTAATGCCATTTTTATTCATTCTTAAAAAATCTTTTGAACAGCTATTTCTAAAACTCTTATAAGAAGCTGTACTTTTCTGTTTATCTCTTATTAAATTCTGGCATAAATGAATTATCCCATGACAAAAGTCATGTGCCAGTTTTTTTATATAAATAATGAAACCAATATTGCACATCAACCCATCTACACTCTCCCAAATCTTCCTCGCCACTGTTTCACAATTCAGATACTTATATTTATCTTTTTTCTTGAAGTTGTCAATAAAATTCTCTTTCTCTTATTCTGTATAGATAATTCCAATAGAATTTCCATAATTTATCAGTCATTAAGTACTAAGCTTATATAATTTTACCTCTAATTTAAAAATTCCTCAATAAATAATTAATTATATTTTAATTTCAAATAAAATAAAATAGAATATCATTCACTTTAACCAGATAGTCCATCATCTCCCTCCCCCGTTCATTTTAGTTTTAAAAATTCTGTTTATACAATTTTTTAGGTTTTCTGTAGCTAATTTTTAAAGGGAAAGGGGGAATGGATTATTTGGAAAATTTGTAGTCTACATATTAAATGGAAATATATTGCTATATTATTTAGTCTTTGGCAATGAAAAGGCAATTTGTCTTTTAAATGATTACAAGTAACCAAACATAAAAGCAAAACATTTTATAGGATATATAATCATTTTGAAATTCAAAAGATAGACTTGTTACTTAGTTTATTCTTATTAAAGATTATTTGGTGCTTGTCTTATAGCTAAAGATGCCATTGGATGGTGCCGTTTTCACGCCTAAAACTATAAAATATGAACATTCACGGGCCGTTGATTTTAATAATTTTTCTGTGCTTTTTTGTAATACGAAAATAAAAACAAAACAAAATCATCTTTTTTAAATATTATTTTTTATTAACGTATATAATTTAAATGATAATAATAAATGTAAAATAAAATTAACAAATTACAATTTGATTCGTGTTTTTTATATAGTATACTTTTTAAATTGTGTTACGTCTTTTTTTTTATCAATTTTCTATCGGATATTTTTTTACTTGTGTTACGACTTTTTTTGTTGTTGTTTAACTAAAAAATAATAATCGTAATAAAAGTAAAAGTTGTTACGGTTAGATTTAGGGTTTTTTAAACTTGTGTTATGGCTTTTTTTTTAACAATTTTCTATCGGATATTTTTTTTACTTGTGTTACGACTTTTTTTGTTGTTGTTTAACTAAAAAATAATAATCATAATAAAAGTAAAAGTTGTTACGGTTAGATTTAGGGTTAGTGTTCTGTTGTTTGTAATGCTAAAATAAAAAAATTCAAAATCGTAACCGTACTCGAACAAAAGAAACTCAAACTTTTTTAAACAACAACAAACACATACAAATGTCTTCTTTACTTATTAAACATGTTTATAATATTTGCTTTTTATGAAATTTACAAAAAAACCTGTATATTTGGACTTTTCTTACAGGATATTTTTTTCGTACCGCTCTTTTTTACTTTAAAAATATACAGACGGTAGAATCTTCTTTGTCTCATGGAATGTTACTAACAGTACGTTACTTGACATGTTACCTAATTGCAACTCAATAAAAACATAGATATTTAACATTTTCCCAAATAAAAGTTCAATACAGTACGTTGTAAAAAATCTTATAATTCTTGCTTTAAAAAATCTGAACATTTCAATAGTTTAAAATAAAAAAAAATCCAATGAAAACAACATTTCAATACAATTCAAATACAAACTCTCTCATCAAGCTGTAATTATTTTAGAAATTGTGCGAATTCTGAAAATGTATTTGCTGCTATGCGACATACATGCTGTACTGTGATGCGACATAGCAGCCTGCATTCTGTAGCACAACAAAAAAGTTGTATTATAGAAAACGCGGGTTCAAATGTGTCAGCCGCGGAAACTGCATTTTTATGTGTTTTGGCATGAAAAACGCGCCATAGAGCAGCATCTTTAGCTAAAAGATGAGTACTGATTATTTTAATTATTTAATCCAATTTATTTTAATTTAAACTCTGCAACAAATATTAAATATACATTGCTTTATTACATCAGAAATTCTAAATATTAACATTGTATAATAAAATTAAAAAGCATTAAATACAGTGGCGTAATCCATAATATATATTAAAAAAACTTATATTAGACAAATAAAAATGATCAAAGATGCATTTAATCATTATATTAAAAGATATCCAAACATATGGATAAATAAATTATGGAAAGTAGCTAATAATTATTTAAAAGTGATCTCAATGACATTTTTGCAGGTAAAGGCTATTGAAATTTTTAAAAAAAAAGACCAATAACTTTATAACTTTTCAGACTTCTCAGTGAATCAATCATGACTAAAGTAGATATTAATTACAACTAAGTCCCAAATAACCTTTATATTTTTTAAAGTACAAAGGTCAAGATTTTATACGTTTCTAAATGATTAACAGTATAATAGTGCAGGTTTTTTTTTTCCTGCGTCAAAGCATCGTCCGGGAAGCGAACCCGCGACGACTGCTTGTAAGGCAGCTGTGCTGATCACTCGACCACCAACGCTTGACTAGTGTAGGTTATTAATTTTATTAATTCAGAAATGTTTTGATTGGTTTTAGAATGTTTAGTCTGTTAAATAATTTTGATTAATTAACAACAATCAAAACATTTCACAAATAATGAACAGCCTATAATTAAAAAGAAGAGTATAAAGACACAAAATTAGTTACCTTTTCTTAACTTCCTTGTTTTAAGCTGAGTAAAACATTTTCATATAGTATTGCAATCTATCATTTGGACATATAAGGGTTAAAAAATCAATATTTGATTGATTTATTATGTAAACTTTAAAATTCTAATTTAACAGTATATATATATTTAAATTCCAATAGTCATAAAAAGTGCATAATGAAATTTTATTTGAATTTACAAAAAGAAAAAAAAACATTTAAAATAAATATAAATGATTACAATATGGCAAATTATTTTATTTTTTATCTTTATTGAATTAATTCTGAAATAACAACTTACAAACTGAGCTAACATTTTATTGGTTAGAAGAGTTGCCATAAAATTCTGAATGAGCAGTTTTTCTATGGGGAGGAGATTGTTTTTTTTTTCATTAAATTTTTACAAATATTTTTTATTTTATTTAAATAAATAAAACATACTTTTTGTTGAAAACAAAAATAACAATTTAAATAATTATTAAAGAGCAAAACAAAAATAATGTAACTATTAATATAATCCGTAATTATATGTCGGATTATTTACATCATCTAATATTAATTGTTAATTTTTTTTTTTTCAAAAAGGTACTTTATTTAAATTTTTCAAATACATTCATCTGTTAGTAATAGCACACAGATTAATAAATCACAGCATGTATAAGAATATTATTCGCTTCTCTTTATCAGGAGTTGCTAACCTGACATTAGACAGTACTAGCAGGTGAATTGACTTGAAAGTTAGATTTGTGAATATTGAATTTAAGGCAATAATTTAATTAACTAGGCTATTTCATCAAACCATAGTCAGTAGAACGTCATATTCTTATTTATATGGATCCTCCTGATTTCTGCATTTTTTTGTAGCAAGGTTAATAAATAGTTTCCAAACATGGTGAATTATTATACTAGGTTGATTTATGACATTATTTGCCATTGACATGTGAACGACTTCTTTAAATTTCTCTTCCCAATTTAACATATATTCACTGACACATACATGGTGTATTACTTTAGATACATCTGTTTTTTTCATTTCTAATTATCAGGTATTCTTTTAATAGCTTCAATATACATCCGTTTGTATTCACATACAATTTCATAGATGCAGTTTTTATTTTCAGAACTCATTCTTAGGAATAAAAAAACAGATATATCTAAAATAACAGATCATGTATGAACAATGAATATATGTTTATTTGGGAAAAGACAAAAATATTAGACAGAAATGAAGAAGCATAAAATCAAATTAAAGAATCTGCTCACATGATAATGGCAAACAACCACATAAGTTAATCTAGTGTGATAATTTATAATATTTAGGAACCACTTATTAATCTTGTCTTAAGAAAAGGGTGGAGAAAACAGAAAGACCCTCATAAATAACTATATGAAATTTTTACTGATTTTTACCTTTGAGAGAATAGTGTAGATAGTAAGAACATTACTTTAAATTCAATATTCAAGGATCTAACAATTCCTGATTTGATTACTCTGCTAGTACTAATCATACACTACATGATGGGAAAATAGTAGCACTGTATGCTATTATTAAGAATTAAATTTATTTGAAATGTTTAAGTAATGTTTGGATTTATCTAAATATTATTCAATTAATATTAGACATTGGAAGTAATTCAATATATAATTACAATTACTGTACCAGGCATCACAAACTTTCAGAAAAATACTAATCATATTTGTATATTATATTGCATTGTGCATTCACATTTTGATTATTACATAAAAATATCATCAGAATTACATCAGCTAACTGATTGTTAGTTATTTTTTAGAAGATGAGAAGGTATTTTATTGATTAGATAAACAGATGATATGAAACCATGAATAAATATTTTTCCAGTAAGGTGCATACAAATTCTTTTTTAATTAATAAAACATTATTAATTGAAAAGAAAAATAGAATGGAATAATTATTCTTAAGATAGTAATTAATAAGGGACATTTGAAAACAAACTTTTCCCAGAAATGCATGAGTTAATCACTTTAATTTACCCAAAGGCCTACTTGTAAAAACTATTCATTATCCAAAGTTTTATTAGATTATTGTTGTTAAAAAGTAATAAAGAAAGCACTGCATGCTATCTTACATAATAAAAGAGTAGTACAAAATATATAATAACATACTATTTCAGAATCCAAATAATTAATAAATTGTAGGTCATTAAGCAAATAATTATAATTCACAAAATCTATACTGATGTACATAAATAAATACTATAATTAAATGAATAATATTTAAAAATGAATAAATAAATGATTATTTTAATATGCACAAAAAATTAAGACTAAGATCTTGTTGGCATCAGAACAAAAATTCTTTATAGAAAGAAATTTTAATTCTATTTATTTTTAATATGAACTATTTTGAAATAAACATTGTTGAAAAATATAAATAAGTTAAGAATATAGAAAGAGCATGTAATAAAATGATTTACTTATTTATAAATGCATAATAAATAAAATATTTTTATACTTATGTAAGTAAATAGGTAATAGCAAAAATTATGAAATGTTCATCACAAAATTATCTAAAACATTTATTTTTCTGATTTTTTGCTTATTTTCCATTTTTGTAAAAAATATTTAGTTTTGATTCAACCAATATGTTTTTTAAATTATTGTTCTACATTTAGATCTATTTCTATTAATAGGATTAAAGTTAAAATTAAAAACTTTTTTTTGTAACGAATGTTTATATAAATTGTGCATTCATTATATTAAAAGTAAATATAACTCATAATATTTTAATTAGATTGTATTATATACTATTCAAACAGATATTATAGTTTAAAAATAACTAACAAAGAATCAGAATTCTAATAAACAGTTGATTCTTCTAAAATCTAATAAACAGTTTATTTTAAATTTTAAAGTATATTTAATACACTACCATTAGCAGAAATCCATAAATGTATATAAATGTTTATTCTAATGCCAGAATAATAAAAAAACAACAACAAAAATTAAATACGAGAAAAAATAAATTAAAAAAAATTTTTATGCTGTAATTAAAATATAAAAAAACAAACAATTGCAATTTCACACTTAATGAAGAAATTTGACTAATTATATAAAAAGTTAATTAGAATAGTAGCTTATATCAACATAAATTATTAAAAATAATAAAGGGAGAGAACCAGAGGGAAAAAAAGAGAAGAGACAAAAACATTGTTTGCACTATGTATAAATATTAAACTGCAAGCTAACATACATTTTATTTGTACTTAAATCAAGACCTAGCTTTTGATAATCAATATCACTACAAATCAAAGAAAGATATTCTTGTTTTGGCAGTGTTTATCAGTTGACTGCAATTAAAATATAATTGTGAATGCTATCATTTAATGTTGATTTTATTAGTAACTTTAATTTCAACATCTGATATTTATACAATAATACAATAAAGTAGAGAAGTATTGTATAGATCTTATACTTTTGAGAATTTTTTAATATAATAAAATTCATTAGTAGAGCAAATAATACACATTTAATCTCAGATAAAAAGCATTACATAAAAAAAGATTTTAAGTCTTACTATATTTTGATATAAATTTTTATAATTTGTCTTTTGCAATTTTAGTGATTTTCACATTTGTAAGAATTAAAAACACAAAAGTAGTCCTCTCACAAAATTAAACCAAAAAAAATTATTCTGCAAATTTAAATGAAAATGTATGAAAAAGTTTCTCAAAAAGTTTAAAATTGTATGCAACATTTTAGCATCTTTTTAATCCCCCTAATAAAAGCAACCAATATCATTTGTCTTTAGAATATTTCTGAGATAATCTTCCCAATACAAATAATATGTAATTATCTTTTAAAACCATGCCCCAAGAATACTTTTTGAAATGTTTGATATTATTTATTCACTTCAAATGCCAAATGTAAGATTTAATATCTCCACCTCCAACTAGTTGTACACTGAGTGGTGTTATGATCTTGTCTTGAGTTCTCAGAATATGAGAGATCTTTTTTAAATATAACTTTTCTATATTAGGTTTATAAAATATGTATTCTTTTATTTCTATACAAAAATTTTGGCCCTATATACAACTAATATAGTTAAAAGAGTTATATATTATTGCAAAATTAGCACAATGGGATCTGTTTTGCATTTCAGTATCTAAGTCCTCTTTAACCTGAAAGCTCTTAAGCTTTTCAACCTGGTCAAAATTTTATTGCTAAAGATTTTTCTTCTATCACTAGCTAGCTGGTAAAGCATCTGAAGTTTTAAATACTAATTAATACAACAAAATCTTTAAATGTCTCATTCAAAATATTAAAAATATCTGTAGATTACTATGAAGAGATAAGAACATTAGAAACATAAATCCAAACAAGTTAAAGTTTTTGTTTAATAATGGGTTCAAATTAAAAACTACACCATCAAGTCTATATTTCTTATTGATATTTTCTGCATAAATCTACAAATAAACTATCATAAAAATAAAAAAACAAAATTGCAACTATTACAAACTCTTGTTTAATATATTTCAAGTCTGATTTTCCACCACCTTAGATAATGTTTCTTTTCAAATTATCATGTACTATATGGACAACCATCTGCTTTTAAATGTTCTTGCAAATTTGATCAATTAACTAACTCAAATGCTTTAAACATATCAATAAAAAATAATATGTAAATCATAAAATTCCTCAAGACATTTTCCTTGCATTTACATGGCAACAAATCTTCACATATCTATAAAACTTCTTTAAAAGCATATTGGAGTTCTGAAGAAGACTATTCATCTAGTCAATAAAATACTATTTTTATTGTATTTGAATACTTATGATATTTTGTAATAATTATGACAATCTAGTCTATTCTCTTTGTATAAATTTTAACAAAAGCATCATTAAATTCAGGCACTATAATTTTATGTATTCATTGACTTCTAAAAAATCCAATAGCTTTGAATTTGACATATCATGATTGTAGCTCTCCATAATTCTCTTCATCCCTATGTAAATAAAATTTTATAATTGATGTACAATATTGTGAATCTTTGTGTTATTCTTTACAAAATAATCAAAGTATTCCATCCAGTTGTTTAAATATAATCATTATCATTTATAAAATAATGGCATCCAATGATTTAATTGATTATATTGTGTTTTAAGTACATGTGTTAGTTTCAGTATCTCAAAAAAGATCGAAAGCGACCATAATCAACAAATAATTGTACATTCTATTTTGCAATTTCAAGTCATCAATCATTATTAACTCTTTTTTGTTAATCATTGAACTTCTGTCATTAAAAATCTATATTATATTATGAAACAACAATATATTCATTTTATTATTTCCAAGTAAAGAATATATTTTCTTTAATTTATGTTTCTAACAATATAATAGTTATCAGATAATCTAACAGAATTCTTTTTAGTAGATCAAAAAACAAATTTATTCATAGCTATAATAACTTATTAAAATAATTTCATGACTCAAAAGAACAAAAAGCCTGAAAATTCAAATTAGATATTTGTGTGTCAATAGCTAAAATTTAAGATGAATAACACTTTATTCTAAAGAATAAACTTTTTTTTTATCCTAATATTTTGAATAAAACCCATCTTTTAATACTATTACCAATTTAACTAAATCAATACTTTTTGAACCATCTACATATGTAGTAATAAAACTTCTTTTAACTATAACATAATCTATAGGAAACAATCAAGTTCTTTTACAATGATTTTTTTTCTGCCTAAATAAAGTACGTGTTACAGTCAATCCATGTATTTTGTGTAAAATTTTAATAAAAACAGATCATTTATATTATTTCCAAAAATTTAATCAGTTTCTAAAAAGAAAAAGAAAACCCAATCATTTATTTGTATTGATGCAATAAAACTATCTAGCAAAAAAAGAAAACATTTTTATCCAAACTTTGTGAATTTGAATATTGGAACATAATTTTTAATGTCAATAGGTTTTTACTAATATATATAATTTGCAATACTAATTTAAACCTCATAGTAAATCCAACATTATGCAATTTCTTTTCATATGGTGATCTTCCTTTCCAGAAAAAAAAAACTCTTTATATCCTTCTAATTGTTCAATTAAACTGATTTCTACTGGCATAAGAATTTCATCAAGAGGAGCAATAACAATTTTATGTCATGACCATTTCATTGTCATAAGCATTATTTTATGTTTTTGATTTGAAGAGTTCACATTAAGTGCAGTATGTACAACCAATGTACTCTATATTTAAGAAAAAATATTATGACCATTGCCTTCCTCTTTGTCCTTATTACTACTGGCAACTACTCATATTATTAAAAAAAATGTTTTGGCATTATCTTATAAATCTGCAATTTACACTTAGTCTGCACTTGAAAACAGTATCAAATTCATTTCTTTCAATCATGAGTCACTTATATATGAATTAAAATCAGATAACAGTGAAAACAAATTTCAAGACTAATTATTTGTTATTGGCCATCTTCAAAGGAAATAATGTCTGCATTATCAGAAGTCATTTTTTTTCAGACACAAATGCCAACATTCTGAATCAGTTAATATATATATATGACAAACTTGGAATTTAAAAATATTTTTAAAAAAATTACAAAATCAGTCAAAAACATTGAGAATATAGCATAATATAAGACAGGCATTAAAATAGGATGTGTATCACTCTTTTTCTACCATATTCCAAAAACTAAGATTATAATTCTGATAAAGTAATAATTTTCTTTAGATAACTGATTATTTCTAAGAACTTTAGGAATGTAGATATCTATTTAAATATTATTTAGTGAAGTAGAGGCAAATAAAAAAAAACAATGATAACTATTCAGCAGAAGACATAGTAAGTCAGGTAAGTAATTCTTTTTCTTCCACTTGGTCTTTTGTGGAGATATTCTGGAGTGTATTTTAGTCTGCAGTGAAATATTTATGGCATTTTTGTTTTACTTTTATTGTAAAAATGCTAGCATCTTAATTAATAGGATTTTTGAATTAGCCATTTATCTTGTCTCAAAACTAATGCATATTTTTTTATTTGTTTTTTTTTTTTTTAAAGTAGATCATTTACTAATACTATAAATTATTCTATAATTTTAAGCATTTATATTAATTTAAAATCTCTCACATTGACTTCTGAAATTTAATAAGCTATATGTAAATAATAAACAACATTTATTGGCAAAATAAAATTAGAAATAAAAAAAACAAAAAGAATGAAGATATATAATTGTGTTAATAGTTGAATATATTAGAACATTAATATTTTATGATATAAATATTCAGAACATAAATTTGTATACCCTCAATTATTCATTTAGCTTCATTATTTTGAAGTGAAATATATTATCAAAACAAAACTTTCTGTATAGTAGAAAAATAAACAATAACTTCAGTTTTTTAGATTAGCTGGGTGACTAAGGCAAGATGGACATGAATATTAAATTGCTTTTAACAGATAATTAAAATTTCAAAAAACTAAATTTTTGATACAAATTTGAAAACAAAAAGTCAAGTTGCTATTGATGTTATTTTTAATATATCTTCATGTATTTTCTTAACCTTGAATAAACTTTTTTTTGTCTTTTGTTCAAATACATATATCTAATGCTTGAATATCCTAGCACTAACTGAGGAAACCAGTAACAGAAAACGGTGTGGGATTGGGGATATTCTGCAAAGCTTGTTAAGAGCTTATTTTCAAACTTATTATATAATATTTATAATTATATCACATTAGATGCATTTGACAACAGCATGGTCTTAATCATTTTTTGTAATAGTAAGTTTGTCATATAAGCAATTCAAGAGAACAGTAACTGGTAATTTCATGCTTTCATTTATTAGAAAAAATCAAACACTCAACTTTTTTCTCAGAACTTTTAATTTTGTAGCAAGTATTCTACTACAGTAGCAAATTCTCCATACTGTAATGCTACCCAGTGCAAGCAATAGTATTCAATGGATGCCATAAATTATGGCTTGCACTGGGTGGTACTACTGTATGAAGAGTTTGCTCCTGTTTTAACAGCTTGTATAGACATAGGAAATGATGATCTTGTGATGTTTCATTGGTTTAACTCCTCTATCAATGAGTCAAATAACTCAATGATAAAAAAATGATATGCAAAAATTGCTTACAATAGCAAATCAATTTCAATTATATATATTTAGTTTGAAGTTGATGAGCAGTTCCACATATAATATTTGAATATATATATTATTTTCTTACACACACATAGCGAGTATAAGAATTATGTACATCAAGCAATTAGCCCCGAATTATTTTTCCATGAGATTTTATATCACAATACTGACCAATCAATGTGCACGTATATATTTATGTACATATAAATTAATGTCAAATCTTGATACTAACCATTGGCTTAAAATACTTATGTAGATAATAAATGATTTATTAATTCAACACAAATTAATAATTAAAGATAATTCCTAACAACTTCTTACTGGATTTCAAATTTAAAAGTTAACTGTTTCTTGCATATGTGGGTCATTACCATTTTTATTGGGAGGTGGATCAGTATCAAAATTAAAGAGAAGGAAAAAAAAACATGTTTCTTTAGTATTTTATTAACTTAAAATAAACAAGAAATTAAAGTTTTAGATAATAATCATAACATTAAATAATTTATAAACATAAAAGCAATCCCAACACAAAATCGTCAATTTTCTACGTCTAAGACATTAAAATTCAAAATTAAATAATAAAGTAAGGATTACATAAATTGCAAACTGTATACTTACACAAAAATAAATTGTCAAAGATATGAATTATCAAATGTTATTTAGCATATTCAAATATAAAAGAAAAAGTATAAAAGCAAAATAAAAATACAAGTCAAATTTATTTAAAGAGTTGACATATATTGTATATGGACTATAATAATTAAACGCTCCCTTTAAAACAAATACGACATTAGTTTAGGTAAGATTTAGATTAAACAATTTTGTTTTTTTCTTCTTCAGATTATTATTATTAAAAGCATCATTTATTAGTTGAAACAATTTCTAATTAATTTCCACGTGCTAATAAATAAAAAACACAATGAATCAATCCAAGTAGAATCTTTAGATAGCTATTTTCATCTATGTAAGAAACTAAAGAAAAAAGTCCTACCTAAAATTATTCTTTAATAAAACCATTGCCATAAAAATGTGATATTGAAGCAATGTTAGTTTTATAGATACTACTTCATTTAATTTTTCTATTGCTATTAAGTTTATAAATTATTTTATTAATGATTTTTTAATCATCATTTACTTTTAAATTAATAAATACACAGACGATAATCATTGGTGTTGTTTGTATATTACGATTACAAAATATTTTCTCTAATAAAAGTAAAGTATTGCTAAACTATTTGTAAAGATGAATATTGCAAATTTTGTGAATTATATTTATTAACCTTTTGTAAATAAGTTATATTTAAAACGCTAATAGATATTAATTTTGTATAAAGATTGTACTATCATTTATTTCCTCCAAATACATATAATCAACGTCTTGTATAATATGTGTATGAAATATTCAAATTCTACTGTGGAGTAAAAATTTTTTTTCGATCTTTAATAATTAGCAGACCTAATGAAAATATTCAAGAAAAATATAATTGATTGTGTAAGACCAAGCTTGAACTTAAAGAGATTTACTGAAAAAAGGAAGACTATTTCAAATGCAAAAAATTCTTGAATCTTTTAATAATCTAGACTAAGCTATTGCAGGAAAGTGAAACATATTAAAATTAGAAGATTTATTTACCTACAGATAAACATCTATACAAACTAAAAAACTTGCAGAGTTCAGAGAATTTCTACCCCAAAACTGCTACCAATGCAACACTGAAGCTGATAAAAATAGATTACAAAAAATTATGTAATAGACATTACAATGGAATAACAACAATACATACTCACTGCACAAGCAAGTAAAAAATTTAATTACAAAATAAAATGTAAAATAAAACATAATGAAAATCACAAAACATGAGTTGTTATGTCATACAGTTGAAAAATAGACATAAGCAAGACGAAATGTGTTTTTTCATTTCCCAGCAATATTAAATAGATTAATTAATAATTCTAAAAATAAAGCTATTTTGCCAGAATATTTTCAAATCACATATTCCATTCAATATAACAATATAGAGTGCATGGTGGTTTATTATAAATTTTGTGTTAAACCATCAACATCACATGATCACTATTCCTTATGCTTACACAAGCTGTTTATCACAGAGACAAAATTCTCCATATAGTAGCACCACTTAGTGTAAGTCAGAGCAATCAATGAATTCAGGAAGGTTTGTGCATAAAATCCCTATTAGTGCCTACTCATCTAATACCCCTAGACTAGTTTCTAGTTTGTGGCTTTCATCAGAGAGAAACCTTGAATCTGAGAGCACAGCACCCAGATCTTAGGATCTAATACAATCCTCCAGCAACCATATTTTATTTTTTTTAGCTAACTATAAAGCTTTAGGTCCAAAATAAAAACACAATAATGTTTTCAAGCTAAGCTTATTAGCTTGTATAGTTGTATAGATCTGAACTCAGTTTAGCATCCATACTTTTTGGTGTCTTTGGTTCTTTAATAACCCCAGTTACCATAATCATATTGGGGAGGATTGGTATAAACCATTAAGCATCACACAATCACCATTCTTCATGCTTATACAAGCTGTTTATTACAGAGGCAAAACTCTCCATGCAATAGCACCAATCAGTGCAAGCTAGGATAATAAATGTATGCTGAACTGAGTTCAGATCTATACAATTATACAAGCTAATGAGGTTAGCTTGCAAACATTATTGTGTTTTCATTTTGGACTCAAAGCTTTATAGTTAGCTAAATAAGTAAAAGGTGGCTGCTGGAGGGTTGCATTAGGTCCTAAGATCTAGGTACAGTGCTTTCAGATCCAAGGCTTCTCATTGATGAAATCCACAAGTTAGAAACTAATCTGGGAATATTGGATGAGTAAGCACTAGATAGGTATTTTATGCACAAACTTTCTTGCATCTATTGATCACTCTGACCTGCAATGAGTGAAGTGTTTTGCCTCTATGATAGAATAGAACAGCACATATACTAATGTCTAAAAAAGAATACAAACATTTTTTTTGATTAGTCTCCACAAAAGATTAAAATCAATTGTACTGAATGTGTCAAAAAAAAAGTCTCAAAGAGGTATGACATATTGCTAATGATAACACTAATAAGCAAATAGTGTGCAACACACTGAAATATAAAGTGAAGAACACACATGTATATAACATATTTCTTAAAATGATTAGTTTTGTCAGGCATTGAAAATGAATTAGATTAATGATTGAAAATGTATTTACTCTGTAGTAGAAATATAAATAATTTTAAAATTTGAATATATGTATATAAAAGGCCTCATAAAATATTAAAGCACTATCCTATCCTGCTATAATCTGACCTTCAAATATGAGAAGAAAAAAATTTCCTTTTCAAGTAATCATTCCATAGTCAATCCTTCTAAATTTTCAATTATAGTTTAGTAACTAGATATTTAACTTTTCATAATTAAACTGTAAAATAATAGTAAAGAAAACCATTGCCACTTGTAATTTAGCTAGTCTGTTGAGGGCTATTGAAGCTATACAGTGTAAGTTTTAAAAATAAACTCTATACATATTTGTATTTTACAAAGACCAATTTCTAAAACAACATATTGCTATACTTTTTCAGAAATTATCATATATGATGACAAAGTCAGTAATTATTTTAATATGTATGTACTGTACATGCAAAATAATGTCAATATTATTTGCTTATACTCTATAGAAATTTTTTGTTTTTTAACTGGCAATGTTTGATGCTAAAATCAATCACTAAACATCAGAAATTTTTTATAGAGGGTGTAGGTAAATAACATCAACATTATTACATATTTTTACAACATTTAATTAATAAATTACATGTATACATACAACAGATTTTCAAAAACCAGTTTCAAGGAGATTTAATATTCATGATGCTCAAAACCTATACACTCTTCAAAATGCTTTATTAAATTCAACACTCTTACAGTTTCAATTATCTAGCAGTTTTGTTCAGAGCTATTGCTATAATTGTTGTAATATATATTTCGAAGTTTAAAAAGATGGGGGGGGGATAAAATTTAAAAAAAGAGCAAAATTCTTGACGATTACGAAGTTAAAGACCCTATTAAAGAATAAAACCAAGCTATAGAGAAAATATTAGAAAACTATTATGCTACCTATAGAAACGGAGAGCAAAAGAATATAACATATTGATTAAAATTAGTTAAATACATGTACGTTACTTTTTTTTTTTTTTTATAGATTAAAATGTTAAAAAAAACTTTTTTTTTTTTTTTTTCCAAAAAATCTTTTGTTTATAACTAAAGTAGACATTTACTCTAGCTTAGATTAAATATATTATCCACTCCAATTTATTTTATGAATTGAAGTTTTAAAATAAAAATTAAAAAATTCAAGTTTTAATTAAATTTTAAATGTCATTAATCAATAGTTATTTCAAGTTTTGTCAATAAAATCATTCTTACAAAGATTTATTTCTTTTTTTGTTTATATTTATAAATCAAAGAAAATTAAAAAAAAAAGATTTAATATTCAATAAAATAATTTTTTTAAAAAATATATAATAATCTGTTGTTATATTGGTAACTAAAAATTTGTATTTAAAAATAATGTTTTTGAAACATTATAACTGGATCACAATTAATTAACTATATATATATGTATATTTCAACTAGTTTAGAATTATATCTAGGTAATTTCATTTATAAACGAACCATATGTACCTTGATTTTTGAAGAATAATTAGGCTCTTCATCCATTATTAATCCACTGTAGGATGATGGTTTATTTGAGTTTAATCCAGTTTCTCTGATCCATAACTTCACACTACTCTAGAAAATTTGATTTTTCATGTTTATCCATTTCAATGATCCTTTTCTAGATCTTTAACAATCTCATGCAATCCAATTTAAAACATGAGGGGTATATCTACTGACATTTCTTTTCTGCTGACATGCAAACATTTTAGATTTTTAAATATGATATCAGTTTATACTATTATCCATGTATTTTGATTTTTTTATTTTCTCATTAATCCTAACATAAATATATTTCTCCATAGTTTTGACATTGCCTGAGTTATTGTATTACTTTTTTATTAAATTACCAAGTTTTATATTCAAGGGTAAGCATTGGTAAAGTACATATATTAAAAATCTTTTTTGAGTTAGATATATTTAATAATATATGCAAAAATATATTTTATTAGTTTTTAATTAATTTTTGTTATTTCTACATTCTATTGTTTTTTGAAAAGCAGTTAAGAGTGATTTTAATTTTTAACTTCTGTCTTTATTCTTATAATTTGCTTTCATCCAAGAGCCTTTGTAATATTTTCTAAAGGTCTAAAGCATTATCTAAAAAGCAACCATAATATTTATAAAAATTAGATAATAAATAATCATTATTTATTTAAATTTTTTTAATTTTCCATTTTATATCCTAAAATACCATCAAATTGCTATAAAAAAATTTCAGGAGATGGAATTGCCTATTACTGCACTCTTATCATTAAGTTTAATTGCATTTAAATAAATAATTCTGCAGAATTTGACATTATCCTGGATCTAGGTCATGATATTTGAGCTTTTATTATTACAAAAATACTTAGGAAACCAAATGCCTATTTATAATTTACAAATCTAATGCAAAATGGCAATTCATATTTATTGGTCCTTTCAATAACATCTTTTAATTTTTGTATATGATCTATATTTATGACAAAACTGTTCTTTTGATAGCTTGAATCCATCTCTGTATTTGATTTGTATTGATATTGCAAAGGAAGATAGTAATCTGGACCAACTGATGATTGCTGGTTTAGCATGAAATATGTATATTGGTGATTATTTATCTTTTCAACATGTGTATGATCAGGTGGGTCAGCAATATGAGATGACATGGAGAGCTGAGGGTCATGTGAAAGTCTGAACCCCTTATATATTACATTATATATGTGCAAGGGTGTATAAGTCTGCCCAGTGTATTAATTTAAATGGATATTGTGGAATTTTCAGAAAAAAAATTGTTTATTATAAATTTGTTTATTAAGAAAAATGCTAAACAGAAATGGACATGAAAATATGAAGTGCAAGAGAAGTGGACTATATTTTAGCTAACAAAACATATCTATTTCAATATTGTAATATTCTTAATAGACTCAACACAGAAAGGAATCATTGATTAGTGAAATATAAGATATGTTTTTATATATAAGATATGTTTTAATGTAAAACTAGAGCTAAAACCTAATAATAAAAACAGTATTAAGAGTTGGTATATCTAATCCTCAGTAACACTTTAATGAATTTAAATTAGATCTTGCAAATCATTTAAAAATATTAATAGACTTTGAAAATGGTTCAAATTTGACCAAAATCTAAAAAAAAAATTTACTGGTGAATTTTCCACTGAGATAAGATCATGTATGAAAAAAAGAATTATAATTTTTTTTTTAAAAAAAGATCAACTAAAAAAATTGAATATCAATATTTTATAAAGTGGCATAAAAATGTAATAATGATATAAAAAATATAATTGTGAATTGGCAATAAAGGCTACAAAAGAGAATAAGTCTCAGAAGTGTCAAATGTTCATATTGGAGGCGGCGGGGAAGAGATGATATCATGAAATGTGTGAACGAATTCTATAAAGAATTATATTTTAATAATGAAACAACAAAAAAGTATTCTGGACATTTAGTACATCTGAACAGCTAATATTTTAAATGAAGAAATAAGATGTAATTAAATCTATAAAAAAGGGGAAAACTCCAAATAATAATATTATTGATATTTTGAAGATAGCAGATGAAAAAATGGAAAAACTTTCACAAAACATATTTATCAAGGATTTAAATGATAAAGATATAATACATAATTGGGAAAATGCAGTAGTAGCATTAATATTTAAGAAAAGTGATAAAGAAAATATTAAAAGTCATAGATTCACCAGTCTTCTATCAGTTCTATACAAAATCTTTACAAAAATAATTACACTTCTTTTAGAGAAAACTTTGGATTCTAACAAAAACAGGATTTGAAAGTAATTTTAACATAGTATATAATATTCAAATACTGACAAAAGTTACAGGAAAGACTAATAAATATAAGTTGCTATTATACTTTGGATTTGTAGATTACAAAAAGTATTTGATTCTGTAAGCATTTTTGTTTTTTGGAAACACAAAAATGTAGATTTTAGACATTATCATATTCTGAAAAATACAAAATGTGTTAGTATTATTAGAGTAAAAAGATTAGTATTAAAAAGGTAGATCACAGGGTGATATTATATTTCCAAATTTTTTATAGCAATTTTAGAAGTATTCTATGAATTAAAATTGGAAACTTAGGGATGAAAGTTAATAGAGATTACTTAAGCCATCTAAATTTTTCAGATGATATAGTTGCTTTTGAAAATAATGCATTAGAATTTCAGAAAATATTGCAAACATTATCAGATGAAGTTAATAAAGTAAATTAAAAATAAAAGCTAAAAACTACTAATGTACATTGAATTTTCTCAGAAAAAATAAAGATTGATAATCATGAATTAGAAGAAATCAATAAATATAAATGTCTCTGTTGAATTATTAATATAGAAGGCAACATAATGAATAAAATTACTCATAGAATTAAACTTGTTAGAAGTTCTTTTGATACAAATAAAGTAATAAAAAATATATCAGGTGTTTGAAAAAGATATTTTAATGAGTGCATTTTCCATGTTCTTATTTGTGTATTTGAAATCTAGACACTTAACAAAAGAGTAATACAAACATTTTGGATTTCACTCAACAAATTATGGAGATATATATGTTAGAAGTGACAAGAAGAGATTGAAAATAAAATACATGGATGAGAAAATAAATAGGCAGTACTGCCATCATTAAAAGAATGAACTGGACATATATCTAGATAAGATGAACAGTTGAATTTTTTAATTGAATTCCAAAAGATTATTAAAAACCTAGACAGAGACATAGAACTATAGCCAATAATGGTTGAAAATAATGATAATGAATTATGTTT
The DNA here is from genome assembly GCA_028023455.1 of Epiperipatus broadwayi. Taxonomy (NCBI): domain Eukaryota; kingdom Metazoa; phylum Onychophora; class Udeonychophora; order Euonychophora; family Peripatidae; genus Epiperipatus; species Epiperipatus broadwayi. The sequence continues at coordinate 12,916,422 of JAQFVV010000018.1, forward strand.
AATCGTTAAATTTAATACTTTGTTTTTCATCTTTCTAAATATCAACATTAAAAATGCATTTTTGCAATCATCTTGTATGTGTTTATTATTTAAATACTTGACATATAGCTTTGTCAACAATTTTTCTATTTCATTTGATTCTTTCAAAATATCTGTAATGATTTTTATTTTTCCAGACTGAAAGATTATATTATTTTACATTATATGTAATAAAGTATTGCATATTTACATGAAGTAAAGGCTATATTACTTTACATTATATGCAATTAAAAAGTACACATTTAACATTTTTCAAAATTATGCTATTATGATATATTATTTACAAAGAATCTGTATAATGAGAGAACAGTTTGAATGGCAAATACCATGCAAATAATGGTGAGAAAACCACTAAGATATATAGATATCAAGGCTGTTTTACAGAAGTATGAATATCAATAGATGCATATTAAAAAACATGTTCACAGTGATATATGCACACACATACATATATAAGTACATAATAAAATAGATAAATCACAGCATTTAAAGAGACCTAGTTCCAGAGGGATGCAAAATGTCTGCAGGGACTGGGATTTGATCTCTAATCATATTTTTTTCCAATTTATTATAAAATAGTGACTCATATTTTTCATTCACTTTTTATTTTGCTTTATTATTTTATTTTGTATATAGGTGACTATTTTAGTAGTAATTTTTAATAAATTACAAACTTTATTGAAGTTCTTTATTATAATTTCAAATTATACTAATTATTGACCAATATTAACTATTTGTTATTAGTGATGTTATTAGGGATGACATATTCATTGCAAATGCCTGTATAAAAAACATTTTGAAGGCTTACTAGGAAAAATAAAAGGTACTAATATCTTTGTTCTATATTCTATGAAATGTTTAAGTGATGGATTACCTTAGGTAAGTGTTATTATATATCAATTTATTAGTAATTTAATGATGAACGCAATTAATATACTAGCAAAAATATAATTTTAAAATGTATGCATGAAAATTTAGAATTTATAAAATATAATTATTAGAAATATTAAAATTTTATTATTTTTTTTATTCCCTTGAATATCAATAGTTATATATTTTTTTCAGTGTATGTTTCAAACAATATATAGTATGTCATTGTTGAATAATGTAAACTTAAGTTATGATAAAATTTGTGGCTTAACATAATTTTTTAAATATTCAATATGGCTGCTTTGTCAGCAAAGAGGTTAAAATATGAATAGTAAATCTTTTCCTATAGTTTTCCTTCTTTTGGTTTAGACTTGATTAAAAATTTCACCTCTTTGTAATCATCTATACAAAATCTTTATCAAAATAATTATAATTTACTTATAGCCAGCTTAAGATTTTAATCAAAAAAAAAATAACAAAGTAGAGATTAATAGTGGTTTTAATATAATGGATTATATCAAGTTAATGAATAAAGTTATAAATAAGAATGATTAGTTATGAGTTGCCATTATGCTTTGAATTTATAGATTATGATAAAATATTCTATTGTATAAGCATTTCTATATTAAAGTTTTGGATCATCAAGATATAAACCCAGAATATTATTGTATTCTAAAGAAAATATATATAATGCAACATCAGTGATTAAATTACATGGTTTTGCTAAGAACACAGAAGAATAATGATAGTGTGGTTTCACATATTCAAAACTTTTTGCAGTAGCTTTACAAGAACCACTTCATGTATTAAAATAGAAAGCTAAGGGAATAAAAATAAATGAAGATTATTTAATTCATTTATATTTTGCAGATGGTATAGTTATTTTTTCAAATAATGTTACAGAGTTTCAAGAAACATTTAAAGAATTATCAGACAAAAATAGAATTAAAAAACAATATGGAGACTTCAGACCACTCAATAAGGTATGAAGAAAAATTAAAAGAGTGAAATGGAAATAGACTGAACATATTTCTATACAAGCAATTGAATTTTCCAAGAGATTGTAAAAACCTATAAGGATACTACATAACAGAAGCATGGATGAAATAAGGAACTTGTGAGTCTGATGTGTAAAAGAGAGAATATAAATTAAAGAAACTAGATGAAATATGGATTTTCATTCTGCAGATGTTCAATAATGGTTGAAAATAATGATGAATGATAAAACTTTTTTTATTTAAAAAAATACATTTTTTAATCTGAACTTCACGCGAAAATGCATAACAAGAAAATTAAAATAAATTTTTCCAAAATCATTCTTCAGCAAAATAAAAATGTTTGAAATTGACACTATAAAAAATATCTATTGTCAAGCGTTGTTAGCCGAGAGGCCATCGCAGCCGCCTTGCAAGCAAGTAGTTGGTTGCAGATGGTTGTGGGTTCGCCTCCTGGCCGATGCTATGACATAATGAAAAAAATATATATCTATTGGCATATTTTTAAAATTTAAAAAAAAAATTAATTCATTATTTTTATAAGACAAAATTTAAATTAAACAACATCTTTAAATAATGTTAGGACCTACGATATAAGAATGTCACAGTATACTTCTTAACATCCATAGTTTTAAAAAGTAATCTTTTTGCATTGTTTTTGAATTAGAGTAAATATATACAAGTAATAATAAAGAAAAGAAAATATGAGTCTTTATAATAAAAAAAATTAAGACACGGATGATAGATAATTAAATAATGATATACATCAAAAGTATATAATATATATGGAATTTTACATACATATTTATACATGTGTGTATATACATAAGTAATTATATAAAATACTGATTAGTTTGAAATAAAATTGATAATAAACAACTTAAGAATAAATAAATTTATTTACAGCAACGAATTAATTTTCATTTCTTATAACAAAATTTTCAAGATATCAGCTTCTAATTATCATATGAAAAATAACTCTAAAGCAACTCTTTCTCAGACATCATTAAAAATATAATATATTAAAAATAATATATATATTAATAAATAATTACAAATGCTCTATTTTTAATCTTATCCTGCACAAATCAAATCTATATAAATAATATTTTTCTAAAATACATTTTTTTATAATTCTCAATCAACTAATACAAGTACATTGGACTTTTAACTATGTTTATACATTATTTATATTTCCATGAATATGCAAAATCTCATAACTCTTTTTTATAGTTTTATATTTTACCATTCATATATATCAGGCATATTAAAATTTTTCAGGATTAAGAGCCACAATAATTATTATAAATCAAACCGCAGATTATATTACAAAATAACAAGAACAACAAAAACCATTGAAATTAAAAAGGAAGCAAATTTTTTTATTATTAACATTACAATTACACATATAGAATAACATATGTATAAAATACATTCATGTTACAAAAATACATACAACAAACTTTTTTTTTAAAAGTTTACATTATTGAAATAAAATATATTTTTTTGAAGGTAATGTTTTTCATAAACCATGTTTTTAAAGTTGATTGCACATCCTGATTTGTCAATCTTGATTTTTTTCTGCAATTTTATTATTTTTTTAAAGTTGAAAATACTTGTTTACACAAATATGTGTTACCAAACATAGCTAATAAGTTTAATTGCATACAATCACATAGGGAAACTAGTAAATTGATGAATACTTCTAGAAATGCACAGTCTCAACATTCATACATTTTTTGTTCCAATACAAAATCACACTGAATTTTAATAAATTCCAGTTGTAAGTTGTCATCGGTAAATTTCAATATCAATAGATAGAGGAGAAATAAATAAGTAAAAATGATTTTCATATTTCTTGAAGCCCAAATGACTTCTTTCAAATTCATTGGTTAATAATTTAATTTGATTAGCATGTTTTAAAAATTTCAATTCTAATTATTTTTATAATAATGATTGGCAACATCCAAAATGAGATACATTTTGTTTTTGCATTTGGTTTTAACAGAATAAAGTTTTTTTTTGAAAACACTGATATTATCAAATAATGTAGTAACCATATAATGTTTGCCTTATAGTTTAAAATTAAATTGACTAAGATGATGAAAAAGCCAAACTTTTATCTACTGATCATCTTTTAATATTCCATATTTGTAATTTTAAAAAATTATAATTTTGCCCAGCAATTGGAAGAATTTCTTTAAGATTTTAATATTAAATTTCTATAGTATAAAGTAGATCTGAATATTCGCTTCTTGAATCTTCTAAAAATGTGTTAAATTGGCAGTGATTAAGCCCCATGTAACAATTATAATTTTAGTGACATTTTTATGACATGTCTGATATTTAAAACTTTGGAGCAAACATGTTTGCTGATGAATAATGCAATTAAAATATTTAAAAGAAGTATTAACTTGTTCTTTACATTTTTCTTTTGTGTGATAACTCCTTTAATAACACCAGTCATGGCAGGAACACCATTAGTTGTAAGACTAATTACATTTTTAATGGTAATCTGTTTCCTTCAAAACTTCCATCAACTCCAGTGGTTGTTTTATGCACCGGAATAATTTCCAGAAACTCTTCATTTACTTATGTTTACTTCTGAAAATAAAAATAGCCAGGCAAAGTTTATCATGTACATCTGTACCTTCATCAATTGCAATGGAGCAGGCCTCAAATGTTGTAATTATTGATTATAGTTAATTCCTCAAATTTCTGGCTATATTATCAATTCTGCTGCATTGGTATTTTGAGTCATACTTATATTTTTGAATTTCTCTAATTGTTTTGGACACAATATGTCCACTGCTTTAAAAATACATTTGCAAAAAAAGTTCTTTAGTGGATAATTTAAACTTGCAATTAAATGGGATATCAAATAACTAGTTTGCCAGCAACTGTATTATCTTCAATACATTTAGTAAATATATTTTGTTGCTTTTAAAGTGTCAACTTAAATTCTGACAATTTATCCATCACAAAGTTTTCCAACATATTTATCATAATTTTCTATATGAAATGTATCATAGTCACTTTTAATATTACATTCCTTGCAAATCACAATAGAGTTTTCACATATCAGATATACAATTTTAGATTTTCTTTGAATATAATTTTTTTTTTTTTTTAAAGTGTGATGTTCTTCTTTATTAATCATTTTTTATTCATATTCATAGAGAGTTTTAATGTTATTTTAATAAAATTCTTAATTAATCCCAAAGAAAGATACACTTCATAATATAGGATTTTGTTGAATGAAGCAGTGATTAGAATTTAAAGTCAAAAATAATAATTTCTTTAAAATTATACTTATGACAATGGCCAGATAAAATAATATACCAATTTTTCACAAGATAGTTATGCCATGTTCTCATTCTCTGTACTTCATACATGCATATAAAACTGCACAGTAGGTTGCCATACATTATAACTCTTAATGAAAATGTTACTTTTTAAAAATATGCTTATATTTATTTAATTCATGTATATATTTATAACTTTAATTTTTAAAAAAATCCAGTATTGTCAAAAGTTAAATTAGCACATTGGTTATTATTTTGTTTAGGCTGTAGATCACTTATCAGTAAACTGCATGCAATCTGTGAGCCTTATATTTGACATGCCTGGTATATTTGTATTAATAAAATATAATTAGTAAATATAATAATTAAATATATCATTGATTTTAATTGTACAGTATATTAATTATATAATAATTTTATCAAAATAATTATTATTTTCAATAATTAATAAATTATAAAAAATCAAATGGTATGAAGCTAAATTTAAATATAAAATCAGTGAATATTTTTTAAGAGTTTATCTAACATTTTTATTCAAATTTAAGAAATGATAGGATTTAGATAATTAACAAAAATATTTCATATACATTAACATTCTTAAAATTTGGAATAAAAACTAAAATATTCAGTTATATAATTAATAAAATATACATAAATATTGAAACAGACAGATCGGAGAACCGATCTTCGTTTCAGGGTTTTGGATAAACTCCCCCAGGGGGTTTTTAAATAAATAAAATTTGTGTTTAAAAAAAAAAGAAAAAAACATGTATAAATAAATAAATACTATATATATATATATATATATATATATATATATATATATATATATATATATATATATATATATATATTGTGTGAGTTAACTATCTTTAATTATCAGTTTTGTTATTACTTTTTTATTATCATTGTATATTTATATTGGGTGAGTATATACATGTATGTCTGTCTATGTATGTGTGTATGTATATATTTATATATAGGTTGCATGTATATACACATGGACTCACATAATTATTAAAATTTATTTAAATTATTTTAAATTCAAGTGTTGTATATAAAATAATCTTCATAATAGTGTTTTTAATACATGTATTTGTATTTTTGATGACGACTAAATCAGTCAAAATAAGAAGCCAAAAATAAAACTATAACAAAAAGCATTTAATCTAACTAAGTTCATGAGAATTGGATTTTTTAAATTTTGAATATATATTTCATACCTAGAAGGCATATAGAACAAAAATTCCAAAACAATAATCTGTTTCAATCATTGCTATAATTTCAATTTATTCTAGATCTTAGATAAGTGTAATAAGTATTTTCCATTTACTATTTAATTATAGCATTGCTTGATAATAAATTGCTAACTTATTGGTTTATTTAAGCATAAGGATGCACATATGGTTTATTATGTTTAAACTACTATATGCTTAATGTTTGAAAATTTATAAAAATAATTTATTAATCTATCTTCAAGTTTTATCTTTGCCTATTTTAATTAAGATTATTTAAAACTAGGCAGATTTAATTTTAATCCATTTTAGTCATTACATTCATTTATGATTTTGAATAGCAGATAACTCACTTTTATTAGCTAAATGTAATGTTGTCTTGACATTAGATTGCTGATATTGTATTAGTTATATTTATCATGAGAACTTTGGTGATGTGATTTGTATTCTGTATTTCTAAAAACTCATGATGTCTGGTAGTTATAGTTAAAATGTTTCACTATAAAATAAAACATAAAATAAATTGTGTATATAGTATTGGAGAATTCTTTAACTTGTATTAGAATATAATGATTTTATCTTATGAAAGCACATAATATCATTCTTGTCAAGCAGAGATCCAATAAAAAATATCAAATAGAAAGAACAATTTGGTTGAAAACTTCAGTTATTGGATTTTTCTTGACTTTAAATTTTTCTTTAGCAAAATTACTTCAAAAGTATAACAACTACTGTTTAAAAAAAAAAAAAATATTTATGAGAGTACAACAAACTTAAAAATAAAATAAAATGCTAAGTCTGTAAATATAGTCCATAATTTCATAACCATTGTGAGGTATACTCATTGAGAAGAAACATTCAAAAGTAGCAAACTGATTCAAATATAAAGTATTTATATTATATATATAATAAATTGCGCGCAAGCATTTTTAGTGTTAGTCTGACTCAAAAATGCATTTGTCTGAAATGATTTCTATATTTAATGATAATTTTTTTTATCATTGTATGGACATAATTGTGCTTAAGTTATTTCATATAAAGATAATAAAATACCACTGATAACACATACATATTAATTAATTATATATAATGATCTATGTAGTTTAACACAATGATAAAATGGAGACTAAAGAACTAAAGTTTTCTGAATCAATTCTTAACTCAGTAAAAAAGAAAAACTCAGCCTGATCAAAAGTAGAATTTGATTTATTTATTGGGGGCTTGAATTCAAGTTATTTCCTGAGCAATTAACTGCATGCCTAACAATAATAAATATATATATATATTAATATAAAAAATAGATTCAATAGCATAGCTTAATTATAAATGTTTATTTTAAGTAAACCAACTACATATTTTCTTATTGATGTTAGTTTGTTTTTTAATAGAAATATAAAAATAGAAAAGATGAAAATATCTAATATAATATTTTTTTATTATCAAATTCATTTTTTTATTATTTTAAAAATTTCATATTTCCTTTAAGTAGTAATATGGTTATTTAAAAAACTCATTTTTTATACAGCTTACCTCTATATATTGTAAATAATCTTTAATGTTATAATATAGTTAACATTTTTATAATTATTTATAATATTATTGTATAAACATAAGTTGTAACTCAGTCGTCAAATTGATTTCTAAATACTAAACAAGAAAACATCCAATAATCAATTAGTAGTAATAAAAAATATATAAAGAAACTAACGATTTTTTTCTATTAGAAAAATCTTTTGATAATAAAGAAAAAAAAATCCTATTTCAAAAACATTTACTTAAAAAACATTTAATTTTTCTATTTATATTTTAAAAATAATGATGAAAGTTATAAGCGGGTTTGTTATTTATAAAATATCTCTAAGCACCAAAATTGATTTATTTACTTTATGATTATTACTTTTTTTTTTTTCATGTGTCATAGCATCGGCCAGGAAGCGAATCCGCTAACCCGGGACAACTGCTTGCAAGGAAGTTCCATAAATGTAAACTTCTTACAATTACAACTTTGACATCAGTCATTTTAGATAAATATATTTGGTACTACTAATCATTTATAAGTCAGGAGATTACCATATCATTTCTAGAACAGATATAAACTTTAAACACAGTTAAAAATTAATATACCTTTATTATTACTATTACTATTATGCATAATCTAAATAGGCAAAACTCTCCATACAGTAGTGCCACTCAGTGCAAGCCAGAGTAATCACTGGATGTCAGAAGGCGTGTGCATAAAATCCCTATCTAGTACCTACTCATCCAAATATTCCCAGACTAGTTTCTGGCTTGTGGCAAAGTAAGTAACTTGGAAAAAGCATTAGGTTAAAAGGAAAAAAGAATGTAGCGGCTCATCAACAAAAGGAAGAAGCAAAAGTGTAAGTTTTATAATATATTACAAATTGCGATCAATTTATGCTGACAATGAAATTATTAGATAAAAAAATGACCATGAAAATTGATAGAGGAATAGGCATGTCACTGATAACATTTAAAGATGAGTAGAATAATGAAAAATTGTAAGAACACCTCTATATCAATGCAAACTAATTTAAAAGTGAAAGACACTAGTGATAATATTTTGACAATACTAGGGAAAGTAGACCTTACTGTAGAAGCTAAAATAAAATCTTAGATTATCACTACATATAGATCAAGGCAGTATAAACCCTTTTACAAGTAGAAAATGATTCCATGCTCCCACAGTCAAAGTATGCAAGTTTAAAACAGGAAATGGAATTATATGTGAAGACACATTAATGAGAGTTCCAGTTAAATTGAATGCAAAAATTTCAGAGAGAAAATTTATTGCTTGGTCTAATGATAAAAAGCTTGGGGCCATATTTGCATCGATCTTTGGATTGTTTCACAGCTATATTTTTTGGTGATGATTAATGTGTACTCAAAGTGGACTGAATATAGAATTGTTAGAAATATAAGAACCAAAGAAACAATGAAAAAACTTTGGAAAAATATTTTTTAGTTTTCCATGGTTTTCCTTAAACATTAATGGGACCTGTTTTACATACACTAAAATGAGCATTTTCTTAATAAATGAGTTAGAAATATAGCCACATCCCCAATATCACCCTGAGTCAATAACATTGCAGAAAAGGCAGTACAAGTGTTAAAGCAAATGTTACAAAAGGAAGATGCAATAAACATACAAGTAATTTTGTATTCTGCTTTATTACATCAGCATAATACACCATGTATTACTGATAAATCTCCAGCTGAGCTGATGTTTGGATGGAAAATCTGCACAGTTATTATTACTTCATCCAGATAAAAAAAATTTGAGGGTGATGAATCAACAAACACAGAAATAAAATATGCCAAGAAGAAAAAGTCTGGATAAGAGACATTCTCAGAAAATACAGGGTAAAAGGCATAATCCAAGAATATCTGTCAAAGGAAATAGTAATTGTCCAGACAGAAGTAGGAAAAACCCACAAAAAACATGTAAATTATGTCTAGGTCATAAAACAACAATTGATTGAACCAGAAGTACTATACTGTCAAACATTCCAAATTACATAGAGAAATCTGACAAACTGGAAGCAAACAAAGAGCAAAGGGAGATGAGAACATTATTGTTGAAAAGAGTATACTCCCATGTGAATCACAAAGAAATAAAAAAGAACCAAGTTATTTGAAAGATTATATAGACTTCAAATGCTGTAGTTTCTAAAGTGGAGGAGGTATGCTATATGTAGAATATAAAATAATATACTTAAAATACAATAAATAATTATGCTAAAGTTGAAAAATATGCAAAAGTATTACAAATGCTAAAGTTAAATATGTTGATCAGATAAGCATTATCATGTTGGAAATATTTAAAAGAATAGATCAGGATACAGATAAACTAAAATGTTAAATAATGTAGTAATAAGTATTCTAAAACTTCATATTGCTATAGTATTACTACTTAGGATTGGACTGAGAAAGGTATAAAAGCTCACCAGTAAAAAGAATAGAAATCTTCCCTCACACACATTAACAAAGTTGGCCATATTTATCAGAAGAAACTACAAGGCTAAGTATTAAAAAGACTATTGGATGACTCAGTGAACCCCACCACTGAATGTTCAAGAGTGGACCTAGGGACTCTTCTACAGGTGACAAAGATCTCTATGGTTGAGTATTGTAAGTGCTAGTATAATACTAATCTTTGTAATCATTATTATGTTACATTGTATATATTAAGCATTATAAATTTAACTTTTATTGATGTTATCTTGTTGACAATAAATATCAATTTATAGTTATAAAATTTTCTTGTGCAATAATTATTTATTTGTCTCACCACCTTTACCATGACTGCAGTATTCATATGTGGCTGTACATAGCAAATATCAATGGTTTCAACAATATGTCCTGTTATTGTGCTTGTAACAGAAAATTTAACATACACAACATTCCATCGTATGTGTAAACAATTAAATGTAGTAATTTATTTTTTTATTCTTATTCCAGCAGCATCTATTGTAACTTCAATTAATAAATGAACACTAGGTGGCAGTAGAATTCAAACCTCCCACTAATAAATTTCAACAGCAGGAAATTAGTTCAAGGGTTTGGATTAGCGCAATTGTCTAGTGCTCAGTGGTTATTCAAGATTAGAAATAATCAGAATGGAGTAGAGAATATTGAATAAATTATTGCATCTAATGCAATCTTAAAAGTAAGGTGGAAAAGTATAAAGAGTTAAAAAACATATCACAGTAATGAGAGGTATAATTTCATATTTTAGAATAAAAGCTAAAATTCTATATTAGAATGTGTAATGACAGAATATTGTGTAAAAAAAAGAGAATCTCATAAGCAAATATAATCCAGAATGTGTGATTTGTTACACAAATATATTCTTAATTAAAGAACAAACATAACACACTGAAGTTTAGAGTAGAATATAATAAAATTAATAAATAGGTGTGAGTTAAAGAACAATATTTCTGTTTATGTTAATAATTATTGCATAATAGACCTTTTTAAGATAAATCATTTATTTCATAAAACTGCAGACTTATTACTTTGTAAATACATATATGTAGAAACTGGAAATGATAATTTTCCAAATGCTGTCCTTATTGGTTAGATAGTCTAACAAATGTAAAATAACATTTACATTCACAAACACAGTTTTTATACAAATGGCAAATCCAAAAAGTGATATTAATAAAAGTGAAATTCAGACATGCTTTACATGTAAACACAATTTCTTCAATGCCAGAAATAATTAAATTTCTTAATTAGTGCTAATTTCTATTCATTCAGAATTTTTATGAATTTACTGGTTGTATTAAAAAGGTGGTATATATATCAGATGTGAACTTATATTTCACCCTTATTAATATCATTTGTTTAATTTTCTATCTCTATAAGAATTGTATGTAAATATTATTTTACATTTCCCATGATATCTAACAAATAAGAAACATGCTATGATATTCGCAGTGGTTTCACTGTTACAAGCAGACTTCTCCAGTGTAAAGAACTACAAAATAAAAACATATTTAACTAAACATTAACCACAATTCCACTAACCTTTCATACACCATTAATAATAAAAGAATTTTTAAATAAGTTAATTGCTTCAGAATCTCATACATTTTTAATAATAAGAATTTTTTAATTTTTCATTACTCTCAAAGAAGACCTTAGCTTCATCAAAATTAATAGTGTGGCTTGTATCTTTTTCTTGGATATATAAAACAGAACTAAGATATTTATTTTTAACTGTACTTTTATGTATCTTTATTCTTTCATTTAAACTCAATCTACTCTGACCTATATATCCTTTTTACAAAACAAGGGATAATATACACTTTTCCAGGAATGTTTCTATCAAACACTTCCTTTGTATTATTTAATAAACTATTTAAAGTAATATCCTTTACCCAAGCAAATTTTATTATTTCCAAACAAATTATTTTTACATACACTTCTATAAGAAGACAATTTAAGTGGATATTAAGTAAATTACTTTTAATAAATTTATCAGAATAGCCAACACTCAAATAATCTTTATAAAATAGATCTTTTTCTTTCAAAGAAGTCAATTTTATAAAGATTATTTGAATGTTGGCTACTCTGATAAATTTGTTAAAAGTATTTTATTTAATACCAACAATATTTATAATGATGTAAAGATAAAGACAAATATGATTTTATTTCTTTGCCATTTAAATTGTCTTCTTATAGAATTGTATGTAAAAATAGTAATTTGTTGGAAATAAAATTGCTTGGAAAAGAGGTATTACTTTGAATGAGATAGAGTGACAAGTGGTGTGTCAGGTGAAAGTCTGTGTTGATGTACCCTATATATTGTGTTGATGCAGGTATATAATAATTCTGTATTTTAGTTATTAAATAATACAAAGGAAATTTTTGATAGAAAAATTATTCCTGGAGTAGTGTATATTATCTTTTGTTTTTGTAAGCAGGTATACATAGGTCAGAATAGTTTGAGTTTGAATAAAAGAATAAAAGTACATAAAAATAGGATTAGAAATAAATATCTTAGTTCTGCTTTATATATCCATGAAAAAAAATCAGACTACACTATTAATTTTGATGAAGCTATGGTTGTCTTTTTTGAGAGAAATTAAATAAAAAGAATTAATGATTCTTTATTATTAAAAATTTATGATTCTGAAGCAATTAATTTATTTGAAAGTTCTTTTAATATTAAGTGTGTATGGGAGTTAAGTAGAATTGTGGGTAATGTTTAGTTTAAATATGTTACTTTGTAGTTCTTTATACTTAAGAAGTCTACCTGTAGCAGTGAAACCATTGGTTGTGCTTTAGAGTTCATTTTTTGGATGGTCTGATTGAGTTGTGAATTGAGAAAATTTTGATTAGTTATTGGCTAGTTTAGTTTTATTCCTTTAATGTTTATGTAATGTTTTTACAGTTATATGATTTAAATAAAATAGTTTTTGGGTTAAATCATGGGTTAGTATTGATTAATTCCCAACATTAACCTTGACAATGGTGGATGCTATTTCATTGAAATGTTGAGGATTAATCAATACTAACACATAGTTTAGCCAAAAAACTATTATATATATATATATATATATATATAATAGTTTTATGGCATCTCAATTTGGCTAAATATATATATATATATATATATATATAGTTTAATTGAGATGGATGAGTTTTAAAATATAATGAAACTCCAATTTAATAGGGTTTCAAAGTTTTTCTGAATATATCAAATTATCAACAACAACAAAAAACAAGTATGTGATATATGAGATTACATTTGTAACTCATAGTTTAATTTGTATAATTACTGCAAAATTTATTTTTAATTTTTTTTTGTCATTCTCATATTTCAATGGGATTATAATAACCAGATTTTGAAGAGCTGGGTAATGATGATGATAGTGATATATTATGCTGAGTTGTAGTTAGAAGTTTTTAGAATCAATGATTCCTTGGACTCATAATATTTATATCATGACATAAATAACGATAGTTATAGAAATAATAATAAAAATAGAAATAAAAAACAGAATTGTGAAAAGATAATCAATTATTTAGTCAAATAGTCCTTACATTTGAGTATCAAAACAGTCAACAAAGAACAGCAGTTCTACATTAATCACTATTATGATAGTTTTTCAATATTTTCAGTCATGTATTAATTCAATAAACTTCATGTGCACTACATCTAAACCTACTTAACTCAGAACCAATTGCTCATAATAAAGTGCTATTATAAATTGATAAATAATATTATCAAAAACAAATATGATAAAAACTTTGTGATAACACAACTATAATAATAGTTACTTTAATAAATTTATGATTAATAAAATAAACAACTAAAGGGAGATTCTTTACTCAACAAACTAATTATTTGTTGGTTGATGAGATTTTTTATGAGTTCCTTCCATCACTAATTACTTTGCTTTTAAAAATATAAAATCATCCAGTTATTTTCTAACTTTATGCTTTTATGGTTACAAAATATTTTTCTTCATATACTAACACTATTTTTAAAAACAGAATGACAATACAAAATATGAAATGAATAAAATAAATGACCAACATTTGTTTAATATAAATCATTACAAATAATTGTATGGGACAAAATAAAAATAACTAATTAGTTTTTGCCATTCTAGCAATATAGATGAATGAATAGCATAAAAATGAAAAATCATGTCTTTTTAAAAATAACATGTACTAAAAATGGTTTACACCTCAGTATTTGCTTAATTTGTTCCACTATTCAGCATGTAGAACTACGATGTAAAATTTAATGAGCTTTTTACATAAATAATATGCATTTTGAAAATATAACAATTAAAAACATAAACTTGTTATCTAATAAGTTCCTATTTCAAAAAATAAGCGATTGATGATAATCATTATGTTTTACTTACCAACTTTTTAACATAATTTACTTTGGCATTTTTTTGGCTGCATCATAATTTTACTAAGTGTAGGATATTTGAAATATATCATAAAATCAAAAAAGTCTCTTATTACATTAAAATACAAATCTAACATATATGAATATATGTCAAACTTTTTCTATTTGCAATTTTTAGTAATATAGTTTTATTAATTTTGCTATACTTTAAATAAAATACTTAACACTTAATTAAGTTATATTATTTTATATAAATTAGAAATACACATTTTTGGTGCATGCAAAATTGCAAAAGTATTTTAGCATTTATTCATGGATTAAATATTTAGTATATCAATTACCTTGATCATACATATATTTATTGTTGGAATAAATTTAAGATAAATGAGTTAATTAAAATATTGACATGAGGCTACTTTCTAAAGATGATGCTGATGTTTTAATGATAATTTGCTTTTTAATATTAAATCAATATTTTGGTTTCAAATACATATATTATAAATACATTCCAAAAAAATGAATCATTTATTGAAATTAAAACAGGTTTATTTGCTACAAAGTATTTATTTACTATTAGTTTGATGCTTTAAATTAGTGTTTAGATGAAAGCATGTATATAAAAGCAAATGCATTACTATTTTAATTTCTATTATCTTTATAAAAACTTACTGGATGTGGCACAATTTCCATAAAAATAATGCCAATATAGCTGCATAAAAGTTCAGCATTTATTTTTATATCATCATCAACCATTATCAATAGACTGCAGGATGAAAGTCTCTCCAAGTTCATTCCATCTGGTTTAATCTTTAGCTTCTCTTCTCCACAGCGTGCCTGCACTTTTTTATTTCATCCACCCATCTCATATGTGGTATCTTTCTGGGTCTTTTACAATCTCTTGGAATCCAGTTTAAGATTTTAATTGTTCATCTATTATTATCTCTTCTAGCAATATGTTCAGCCCAACTCAACTTCAGTCTTTTAATTTTTTCAATGAGGTCAGTATCATCTGTTTGTTCTTTTGCCCATATATTGCATTTTTGATCTCTTTTTGTTACTCCCAACATGTATCTTTCCATACTTCTTTGAGTGGTCTGAAGTCTCTGTATTGATCTTCTATTAAGTGTCTGAGTCTCAGATTCATAAGTAAGAACTGGTAAAACACATTTATTAAAAATCTTCCTTTTCAAACATATTTCCTTTTAGTATCAAGTTATTTCCACCAAAAGCACTCCAACCAAGCTTAATTCTATGATTAATTTCATCAATTATGTTTCCATCTGTATTAATAATCTGACCAAGATATTTGTAACTGTTAACTTCTTCTAACTCACCATAATCAATCTTTATGTTCATATTTTGAAAAAATCCATTAAACATTACTTTAGTCCTTTTAACATTTATCTTTAGCTCTACTTTCATCTGATAACTCCTGCTACATTTCCTGAACCTCTAAAGCATTATTTGCAAAAACAACTACATCATCTGCAAAATCTAAATGACTAAAATAATCTCCATTTATTTTCACTCTTTTAGCTTCCCATTTTAATCCACAAAATACTTCTTGCAGCACTCCTGTAAAAAGTTTTGGAGATATGGAGTCACCCTGTCTTACACCCTTTTCAATATTGACTCTCCTAGTATCATTATGTAATCTAATTGTTGCTGTTGCATTTTTATAAATATTCTTTAAAATATGACAATATCCTGGATCTATATCTTGATGATCCAATGCTTTAATCACTGAAAAAATGTTTATAGAATTAAATGCCTTTTCATAATCTACAAATCCAAAGCATAATGCAACTTATATTCATTTGTTCTTTTTATAACTGCTCTCAATACCTGGATATGACCTACTGTACTAAAACCACTTTTAAATCCAGCTTGTTCTCTTGGTTGGTGGAAGTCCAATGTTCTCTGTAGATGAGTTGTAATTATCTTGGTAAAAATTTTGTATAAAACTGATAAAAGGCTGATAGGTCTGTAATTTCTAACATCTTCTTTATCACCTTTTTAGAATATTAATATTAATACTACATTCTTCCAATCATCTGATACATCTTTATTATTTAGACATTTGGAATGTAACTTTGCTAAAAAAAATTCTATTTCTTCATTTGCTTCTTTTAATATATCAATTATAATTCCATCATTACCTGGAGCCTTTCTTTTCTTCATACATTTAATTGTATGTCTCACTTCTTCATTTAAAATCCTGGGCAATTCAGAAGATGTAATAGATATAGGAGGTACTTGTTCTTTATTACTATATAATTCTTGATATGTCTTCTACGCATTACATGATATCATCTCTTTTTAATAATAATTCCATCTTTTTTTCTTATTGCAGATATAAATTTCCTACCAATAGTAAAATATTGTTTTACACTCTTGAGTCATTTCTTCTTTTCTAGAGCTTTCTTTGCTAGTTTACAATTATACTTTCTTATATCATATTCAACTCTTTTCTGCACTATTTTACAAAATTCAAGATATTCAATCCTTTTTAATGCATCATTTTTGTATACCTTCATATTTCTTCTTTTCTTCATAAATTCTCTAGTCTCAGTAGTAATGAAGTAGTAGATTTTTATATGGATGTACAAAAGGCTTTTGATCAGAGTAAACAACATTTTAAAATTTTTATGGGAGACTTTAATGCTAAAATTGGTAAACAAATAAAAGATAAAAGTGCTGTAGATAATTTTGGTTATGGTAATAGAAATGAGAGTTTGCAGAAAAAGAAAAACTTTATATTATGAATTCTTTTTTTGAGAAAAATGTTAAAAGGAAATGGACATGGAAGCATCCAAATGAAGGTACAGCAGAACTGGATTATATTTTAACTAACAGAAAATACATATTTCAAGATTGTAATGTTCTTAATAAATTTAAAACAGGAAGTGATCATCAATTAGCAAGATGTAAGATACGTGTTAATGCAAAACTAGAGAGACAAAAATTATTAAAAAGAACAATATTTATAGTTGATATTCCTAATCTTCAGAAACATTCTAATGAATTTAAATTAGAACTTACAAATTGATTTCAAGTATTAGTAGATTTTGAACATGATTCAGATTTGAATGAAATTAATATGAAAATAACTGATACACTTTTAAAAACTCCAACAAAGATAGTTGATAGAAAGAGCGCTGCAATTGACCAATAAAATTTCCACTGAGACTAGAAAATTTACTTTTATATACTAACACATAAATATTGTAATTGCTAATATTATCATATAACTGTTCTCATGATAAATATATTTCCAAAAGTGACAATCAATATTGCATTTCTTTATAATAACTTTGAAATGAACTTTATAATAAACTGCTGGCTCTGCTCTTCACACAAAATCTATGCTCAAATTTATTATAAAATACTTTTCTTTTGTATATCCAATGCAATAAAAATGTGACATTATAATATTGAATTTGATAACATTCTATGTAAAATCTGAAAAATATATTTATTGGATTTATAATCTTAGGTCATATTTTTAGAATTTTATGGAGCAATCTTAAATGAATATTTTTTTCTATAGTTTTTTAAGTTAAACCAATATGAAGTATAAGTGTAAATTCTACAGTATATTAAGCAAAATAATAGCTATATATATATAAGTAATTAAATTGTAGTAGATATTTCACCAGAATAAAATATATCTTTTAACTTGATGGCAGTAGAATATTGGACACACTTCAATATTCTATTTTAAAAGTTATAAATTGGCTCACATTCTTAAGTTGATAACCATGTGTGACAAAATGGTTGAAGATTTTTATGACATTACTAGCTGATAAAAGATTTGAATTTTTTGAACATTAACTATTTATAAGTTGCATATCAAACAATTACATTCTGCAAGGTGCCTTGTGAATTGGTAAGAATAGCATAAACATCATTATACTAAAAATTCAGAAATCAAAAAGATGAAGTTCTTGTTTTGCTTTTAATCAATTAACATTAAAATTTATCATCAAATCTTTTGATATCTGATTCATTAAGCCACTTATAACAACTCCAGAGATCACTGCCATAAAATTAAAAAGAAAGTTGGAAATAGTACATATATTTGTTTAACAACAAGTTTCATTTTACCAACTCAGATTTTCTCTGTGTAGTAATAATAATATCTCTGATCACAACATGAAAAAAACTGTATAATATGAATAAACTTTGATGGAACAACTAATTTGAAAACAATGCTACAGACTTGTTCAGTTAATTGAGACAAATAGCAATCATCAACAAAAATAAATATAAATCACATCTTTATTTCTGTAATTAATAGGGATTTGAACATGGACTTTCAATACATTTTTGTGAATTTTCCTGACCACAAAAATTTTCTACAGTGCTTCTTGATTTTCTAAAAGCACATCAAGTCTTTGGTAACCATTTATCTATTGTTGAAGACAATCTTTTCTACAAAACCCCTAAAAAACATTTGTTGTAATATATAACAATGATATTCAATAATAATTACTGCAATTTCACTTATCATTATTATTTTTAAAAACTGTAATAATACAAGTATCCTTAAGATTATGTAGCACAACCTTAGGAATCCATATACAAAAAAATTTCAATATTTTTGAAGCTAATATGTAACCATAATTTTCAAACTATCTCATCTGGATTTGCAACTTTTCCATTTTTAGTATTATAAAGAACTGTTTTGACTTCAATAAAGTGAATATTTTTGTCCTCATCTAAATGAATAAACAGAATTAATATATCATTAAAGGTTAACATATGCCATTATTCAAAAAATGATTTAAAATACTCCTTCCATCTGTTTCATATAACTGAAGATATATATATATATATATATATATATATATATATATATATATATATATATGCACACATGTATGTATATACTTCATGTCAGTAATGTTAAAAATCATGACGAAATTTTAAATTTAAAAATTTTAATAAATAAGAATTAAATATATATTTTATATGCATAGATAAACATATACAGTATAGTAATTATAAAGTACTTTTGTTAAATCAAATTAAATAAAAAAATTTCTAAAAGTTGTAAAAGCTAATTAATTTTAAATTTAGTTTAAGAAGTAGATTAAAAGCAAAAGGTGTTTTATTTTAACAATAATTAAAAGTGGAAATGACATTCTAGGAAAAAGTAATTAAAATGCTTAATAAACAGATTGATAGATTAAAATTAAGGAGATAACTAATTGATGTGATTTAATTAAAAAGGCTGTTATTCACACACTCAAAGATAAGAACTTGCAAATATGGTATTGGGCAAATAAGCAGTGGACCACAGTGGATTCTCTGGAGATATCTATAGCCAATAGATCAAAGGATCCAAATTTTACTGATAAGATAGCACCAAACCATATAAATAGTGCTTACAATTTATTCAGAGAATTATAATTAATTTTTGTCTGCTTCCAGAATTTTATTCTGCTTCCATTATTCTTTATAATGTTATCAGCTTTACTTTGTCAAGTTGGCAGAGGGCAAGCTGGAAAAATCCATCACTGAGTTCTGAAAAAGAAGCCATCAACAAGTAAAGACACCACCCAAACTTGTGTCTGATATGTATCCACCTGATATGAATAAATCTGATGTCCAATGCTACAAAAAGAACCAGCCATCAAACCAAGACTACATTGATACCTAAGCATCTTAAATGAATGTAAAATTATGATTTAAACCTACCATCATCATAGTTATAGTTTAATGGAAACTCACCAAAATAAACCAATACCTAAAGACTGAACGGGAACTTTTGAAGCTGAAAGATTAAGTATGAACTTTAAACTAATCTTTAGTTAATTATTATTTATCTCCTATCTAATGAAATATGTTAGTAAATAAAACAGGCAAAACTTTCCATCAGTGCAAGCCACACTGAATGGTAATACTGTATGGAAAGTTTTGCCTGTTTTAATAAGTTATGAGCAAGCATAGAAAATAAATGGTGATCATGTGATGTTAGTAAATAGTTATTTATTTAAACTGTTTATGAGCAGGTATGGCAAAATATTGTAGTTCGTTCTATTCGTCACACCACAATTTACTTAGCAATAATTGTATGTGTATTATAAAAGACAATTAGCTTGTAATCGCAATCTCAGGTCATGCCATTAGATATTTGTCCACTTTATTTAAAAGATAAATAATATGTTAAAGCAGAAAATTTATAAATTATAAATTCAGGTTATGCTAGTTACATCTGAAATTCATTTAATAAATTAGTGAAATGATTATAAGATTCACTTGCCATTGCTGGTCCCTTACAATCATTATTTTCTTTAAACAGTGATGTGCAGTAGATGAACAATTCCTATTGTATATTATCTATTTTATTTTATACATGTCTTGTAGTGATATGTTTGTGACTGGTGGTCACTTTCATATATGGTACCATATGCTTATAATTTATGCATATATTGGCTCTTGTTCACAAACTATTGTAGTACAGATATTATTTTCTGTATTTTACAATTATTTTATTTAATTTCTTGCTAATACCTGAAGATGATTATAGCAGTCAATTAAATCATTCTTAGCTTATAATATTGTATTATCCTCATTTGGAAGAGACATTTAGTCTTATCACAGGAATAATGAGAGATGTGAGCAATTGGGAGGCTATACTGTAGATTGGGATCCATTCACAAACAACTAATGATAATAATATTCTACACTAGCAGTTTGTCAAATATTGTTTTAAAATGTTTAAGTGTTACACTATGATATACAGTAGTTGTGCATAATGTAAATTAAATTAATACTAATAACATTTAGAAAGATTTATTTACTATGAATTAATTTATAAATCAATTAACTAATATGTTACCATTATGTGTTGTTTTGTATGTATATAAACAAATTGTGTTTATCTCATTATTTTGGGCAGTTTGTCATCATTATTTGCAATTAAAAACTTAAGTAAAATAGTTAAGAGTTTCTTGCTTCTTCCTGTAGGCTGTAAAAGAAAAAAAAATTAGTCTGTGATGTTAGAATGTAGAAAGTATATGTGGATTGCCCTTGAGTGATTTTCATGTGGGTTGCATAATTCAGTCAGTTACATAACATTATCAACATGAAAAAGAATTTCATAGATAGATTTAATAGAATTATAATATTTTTTTCCAAGTCAATATATTGCTTTAAATTCATCAAAAAAGGTAATAAAGATGATCAAAACATTGATTTTTTTACCTTTCTTGTCACTTATTGAATTTCAGTCATTAGTCATTTTTATTTTCCAACAAAAACTATTTACTTTTTATGGAAACATTAATAATAGTATTATTATCAGAGACTCAGACATGATTTGATTCTTTTTTTTAAAATGAAACCAAGAGTATATTTATTTGTATCCATAATACATTGTTTAATATAATTCTAAATCTCAGTAATATAACAATTAGCAATTTTGGTGCTTAATAACTATTGAAATTTAGTTCAAATAGTACATACTGTAATATTAAGTTTCTTGTGAATATGATTGCAATAAAACCAATTTTTAATGCCTATATATATTCTAATTAAAAATAAAAATAGTGTACAAAATAAACAGAAAAGATAATGATAAAAAAGAAAATTACCTAACCTTCCCCATTTAAAGTAATTATTTATTTAAGCATGTTGAGATTTTAATAAATCAGTCAATGATTATATAAATTAAAATAATTTTTAAAATCAATAAAATTTCAAATTTAATTTTGAATAAATAATATTGCATGAAAAACAAAAAACAAACATATTTCCTGGGAGAAATTGCTATTCATCATCATCATCATCAACCATTATCAATCCACTGCAGGATGAAGGTCTCTCCAAGTTTACTCCATCTTCTCCGATCTTTAGCTTCTCTTCTCCACAACACCCCTGCACATTTTCTTATTTCATCCATCCATCTCACATATGGTCTCTTTCTGGATCTTTTACAATCTCTTGGAATCCAGTTTAAAATTTCAATTGCCCATATATTATCATCTCTTCTAGCAATATGTCCAGCCCAACTCCATTTCAATCTTTTAATTTTTTCAATAAGGTCAGTAACACCTGTTTGTTGTCTTACCCATACATTGCGTTTTCGATCTCTTCTTGTTACTCCCAACATACTTATCTCCATACTCCTTTGAGTGGTCTGAAGTCTCTGTATTGCTCTTCTATTAAGTGTCCAAGTCTCAGATCCATAAGTAAGAACTGGTAAAACACATTTGTTAAAAACCATCCTTTTCAAACACATAGGCATATTTCCTTTTAGTATCAAGTTATTTCTACCAAAAGCACTCCAACCAAGTTTAATTCTATGATTAATTTCCTACATTATGTTTCCATCTGTATTAATAATCTGACCAAGGTATTTGTAACTGTTAACTTCTTCTAATTCTTCATAATCAATCTTTATTTTTATATTTTGAGAAATCGATTAAACATTACTTTAGTCTTTTTAACATTTATCTTTAGTCCTACTTTTCTACTTTCATCTGCTAACTCCTGCAACATTTCCTGCAGCTCTGAAGCATTATTTGCAAAAACAACTACATCATCTGTGAAATCTAAATGACTTAAATACTCTCCATTTACTTTCACTCCTTTAGTTTCCCATTTTAATCCACAAAATACTTCTTGCAGCACTGCTGTAAAGAGTTTTGGAGATATGGAGTCACCTTGTCTTACACCTTTCTCAATGTTGATTTTTCCAGTATCATTATGTAATCTAATTGTTGCTGTTGCATTTTTATAAATATTCTTTAAAATATGACAATATCCTGGATCTATACCTTGATGATCCAATGCTTTAATCACTGAAGAAATGTGTATAGAATCGAATGCTTTTTCATAATCTACAAATCCAAAACATAATGACAACTCATATTCGTTTGGCCTTTCTATGACTTCTCTCAATACCTGGATATGATCTATTGTACTAAAACCACTTTTAAATCCAGCTTGTTCTCTTGGTTGGTGAAAATCCAAAGTTCTCTGTAGACGAGTTGTAATTATCTTGGTAAAAATTTTATATAACACTGATAAAAGGCTGATAGGTCTGTAATTTCTAATATCTTCTTTATCAACTTTTTTAAATATTAATATTATTACTGCATTCTTCCAATCCTCCGGTACATTTTTATCATTTAGACATTTGGTATATAACTTTGCTAAAATTGTTTCTATTTCTTCACCTGCTTCTTTTAATATATCAATTATAATTCCATCATTTCCTGGAGCCTTTCCTTTCTTCATACACTTAATTGCATGTCTCACTTCTTCATTTAAAATTCTGGGCAATTCAGAAGATGTAATAGATATAGGAGGTACTTGTTCTTTATTACTATATAATTCTTGATAAAAATCTTCTACCAATTTCATGATGTCATCTCTCTTTTTAGTAAGAATTCCATCTTTTTTTCTTATTGCAGATATAAATTTCCTACCAATACCAAAATGTTGTTTAACATTTTTGAGACTTTTATTTTCTTCTACAGCTTTCCTTGCTATTTCACAGTTATACTTTCTTATATCATTTTCAACTCTTTTCCGTACCATTTTACAAAATTCGAGATATTCAATTCTTTTTAATACATCATTTTTGTATATCTTCATATTCCTTCTTTTTTTCATAAATTCTCTAGTCTCAGTAGAAATTTTATTAGTCACTTGCTGCTTTTTTCTACCAGCTATGTTTGTTGCAGTTTTTAAAAGTGTATCAGTTATTTTCATATTAATTTCATTCAAATCTGTATCATGTCCAAAATCTCCTAACACTTGAAACCTATTTGTAAGTTCTAATTTAAATTCATTAGAATGTTTCTGAAGATTAGAAATATCAACTGTAAATATTGTTTTTCTTAATAATTTTTGTCTCTCTAGTTTTACATTAACACGTAACTTACACCTTACTAATCGATGATCACTTCCTGTGGTAAATTTATTAAGAACATTACAATCTTGAAATATGTATTTTCTGTTAGTCAAAATATAATCCAATTCTGCTGTACCTTCATTTGGATGCTTCCATGTCTATTTCCTTTTAACATTTTTCTCAAAAAATGAATTCATAATATAAAGTTTTTCTTTTTCTGCAAACTCCACAAGTCTATGTCCTCTCTCATTTCTATTACCATAACCAAAATTACCTACAGCAATTTCATCTTTCATTTGTCTACCAATTCTAGCATTAAAGTCTCCCATAACAATTTTAAAATGTTGCTTACTCTGATCAAAAGCCTTTTGTACATCCATATAAAAATCTTCTACTACTTCATCACTATGAGAACTTGTTGGGGCATAAACCTGAATTATCTGCATTTGGTATCTGCTATTAAGTTGTATAACTAATCTTGCCACTCTGTCCGATACACCATCAATCTCCACAATATTGTTCTTCCACTTTTTATTTATAATGAATCCTACTCCACTTGTATTTCCAATATGTATGCCTTTATAATAGAGTATATGTCCACTTTTTAAATCAATTGTTTCTTCTCCTTTTCTTCTAACTTCACAAAGTCCAATAATGTCCCATTTAATATAAGACAGTTCTTCTAATTCTTACAATCTTCCTTCACTTGAAAGTGATCTGCAGTTGTAAGTACCTAAATAAAAAGTCATCATCAAATGGCAGCCTGGGTCCGCAATCAGGGGATTCTTAGCACCCTCTGACTTCAGCCACCAACCGCTGCCTTGGTTGGTGACTTTACAGCCTCCTGGGAATAAGGGCCATGCTTTATTTTTGTCTGTCATAATTGTATATATGTATTGGAAAAATATTTATCATTTACACAAACATTCATTCTGCCTTATCAGGCACTGAGAAGAAAGACCATGGTGTTTCTTGATCTTAAACTCAGAGGTAAAAAGCCAATAAACTCACCACACTGGCTAATGCATGTTGGTGAGCAGCCCATCCATGTTCGTATACTATATGAATAATCACATAGTAATAACAGCTGCAATGACAAGAACGTATGGAGTGGACATTAGGAATTTGCCCTGCTCAGTTCCTTTAAGGCCTCCAAGAGGAATCAAAGGGTCTCCTTTCAGTTAATAGCAAACTCCTTTCTGCTATTATGAAATTAATAATATAAATTTAGGTCTTGAATTTTAAATACTGATTACTATAATCTAATTGAATATAATTCAAGAATAATATCACCTACTGCTGTAATAATGATAAATTTTATTATAAATGAAAAATTGAGTTTAAAAACTAATTATTTTACATCTTTCATCTAATCATTTTTTTTATTACACATAATTTCAAAATTATATACTTTTTGTTTTTATAAAATAATCACAATGATATTAATATGCAGTCAGTGGTATACATAAAAAAATATATTCTTAAAAATATTCATAATAAGAATAAATGACAAACTATAATACTCGTTTCTTTTAATACTCAATACAAGATACTCTAAAATTTAATTTAATTCATCTGATATTTCAAGATCGTTTTCACTCTTTTTATTTCAGTATTTTTTAAATTCTCTCAATAAAATTAAATATACTTATGCATAATAATGTAAATGACCAAACATGTAAACAAATAATAAAATAATTTTTTTTAAGAATAATTTATTCCAATGCTCACAAAAGTAATAAATAATTTATTTTTATAATGATATGACATTTTAACTATTATTTTAGCATATATAATCTAGAAGCAGTAATTTACTTTATGATGTTTTACATCACAATGAATGCCAATTGAAGTGAATTCAAAATCTTAGTGTGTTTTTGAACTTTAGGTTATTAATTTGATAAAAAAAATTAAAGATAAGTGGTTGGTGTGTGAGTGTCAGTCCAAAGGGCAATAGCAGGAACAAATCCAGAAACGTGGCTAAACCGTGTTCATTGATTAATTAAAATTACAGTAAATGTGTCTGAAATAAATATTACTGCTCTTTAATAAAAAATATTATTCACTTGTCAAAGTAATTTTTTTATAATTATTTTCTCTCAGTGGTTTAGAAGGGTAAATTATCCCTTTAAATAATAATATAGTACATTTTACATTAAAATCACTTAATATATGATATTATTATTTCCAGTATAAAATGATAAACAACATTAATATTTTGATTAAGTTAGTCACCTTATTAGTATTTTATTTTCTCCCCTTCCTACAACTTCCATTATACTTGTTGAAAAAAGAATGTTTCACTTAGTTGAAAAGTTCAAGGATATTCAAAGTTAAAAAAAAAAAAAATTTATTTTATCATTAATAAATATTTTTAAATGTAAAATAACAATAAATATAGTGAAAATGAAATTTTATATTCCATTAGTTTCATACGGACTAACATATTAGTTTCACAGTTAAGTTTATTTTCAAATTTAATTGAAAAGATGAATAAAAATTGCATTTTGTGTAAAATAATGAGATTATATATATATTTGAGAGAAACTAGAATAATAAATATTATTTTGTCATTGATGATGTGTTATTACTTGATTATAACTATCTTGATATTATTTTTTTTTAAAAATATAAATTCAATATTGAAATAGCTATTATAAAAGGTACACATAGCCTATCAATTTATAAAATAACTGACATAATAAAACCTTAATATAAATTATAAATAATGCATTCACTTCAAAAGTAACATATTTAGTCGTATTGAGTTTTTCCTATCATAACTTAAATAATAAGATTATTTACATATTTGCTTCTGATGAAACTACAAAATAATAAAGTTTCAATATTCATTTAGCAAACGTGAGTTAGTTTATTCTAAGGCTAGTATTGAAATATTTATTTTCCAGTTTACAACATATTACAAATAATATAAAACATACATTTATTTAATTACATTATTATGATAATATATAACAACTTTTGATATGTGGATAAATTTTAGTATGTTTTATAGTCATCATTTTGAGTGCATTAATCATCATTTGAATAGCAGAAATCATTTGAGAATGTTGCATACTTAAATGATCCCTATACTTGGTTGATGGCTCATCAATTTAATATATATAAATGGAGCTTACCAATAGCTCTAATTAAGTTTTATTTTATAAATGCCAAAAGAGAAAAAATTCAAAATCTCTATCGGGAAGTCCCTATCTCCAGACCAATTGGTTTTGAGCTTATGGCTCACCTCAGTGGTGCGCTGGGACTCTAGAAACTAGATCTAAAATACTAACTCTAAAGTCAGCATTTATAAAACATGTTTCTATCAATTTGAAAGCCTGAGCGTTTTAGACATGTAAATGTCTTTAAATCCAGCTTTACAAATCAGATAGCTATATGGGTCTGAATTCAGCTCAGTTTCACCATATAGCAATAGCCTCTGCAATATAGCATTACAAAAGCCTTCAAATGTACACTTATAATAATTAATAAAACAAGTCATAAATTTTGTAACTTGCTTTTAAGCTTGCATTTAAATGATTATTAGGTGGAGCTTACCAATAGCTCTAATCAAGCTTTATTTTATAAGTGCTGAAAGAGAAAGAATTCAACATCTCTATCATAAAATTCAGGCTTTCAAATTGATAGAAATCTGTTTTATAAGTGCTGACTTTTGAGTTAGCATTTTAGAACTAGTTTTTAGAGTGAGGTGAGCCATAAGATCAAAACCAATTGGTCTGGAGATAGGGACTTCCTGATAGAGATTTTGAATTCTTTCTCTTTCGGCACTTATAAAATAAAGCTTGATTAGAACTATTGGTAAGCTCCATCTAGTGATCATTTAAAAGCAAGCTTAAAAGCAAGTTACACAATTTATAACTTGTTTTATTAATTGTATATATATATATACAATTGGATATTGCATTGAAAAACAAATGAAATTCGATTTACAATGTACTACTCGATATGAGAACTTGCAGAAATGCACAGTGAATCTGAAATTTGATTGATTTTATATATATATATATATATGGTTTGTTCTTGACTATTATTATATATATATATATATATATATATATATATATATATATATATATGGTTTGTTCTTGACTATTATTTTGTAATTGTTGAAAAGCTTTTGTCCTGTAGTGAACTTATTAAAGGATTATTTTATTTTATTATCATTTTTAAATATAATACCACTTTGAATTTAATCAAGTTTCTCCATCCATAGTGTCTTTTCTACATACTTCTGTAGAAAGCTTTTTTTTAAAGTCATCACCACACATGTGGTTATCCTAGGTATTTAAAATGTTTTTGAATACAGTTTAAAATATCAGTTGACTATTTGATATAATTTTTCCTGGATAATGTACAAATGAGCTCCATTCTATCCTCTTTATTTTTTAAAAGATATTCATAATTTCTATTTCTTCTTTCATCACATTTTTATTTTTGACCCCACTTTATTAATCCTAACATACATCTCTATATTTTATTTTATAGTTTACAATCTCTATGTTGCTTCTTGTTAAATATTTAAGTCTTAGTTCCACAATTGTAAACTGGCAAAACTATTTATTTAAAATGTATCTTTTCAAACATAAATACATATTTACTTTTAATATGAAATTATTTCTACCAAAAGAAATTCATCCAAGTTTAATTCTATGATCGATTTCATTTATTATTTTTTCTTCAATATTAATTTAAAATATTTCTAATTAAAAAAACAATTAATATTTATCTTGCTTTCATCTAATAATAGCTCTTCAGTTTAATTTATAAAATATTTTGATAAAATGGCTATAAAAAGTATTGGATAAATGGAATCACTGTCATATTTTTATCAATGTTAATTTTTTCTTTGCCACCATGTAATCTAATCATTGCTATTGTATTTTGATAAATATTATTCAATATTTTGAATTTATATATTGATGGTCCAAAGTTTAATCCCTATAGATATTCTTATTTAGAAAATACATTTTATAATTTATCAATTCAATATAATATGAAAACTAAGACAATAAAGCCAATTACTCAAGGCTTTAATAAGTTTATGACTGTTAATGATAACAATCATCCCTTAAGCTATCAAAAATCTCAACCTAAAGTCAAGGCAACCTTTTTTAATAATAAAGATGGTACCACCTTCATATATAGTCTGATATGTTTATATATACATTAAAGATTGACCAAGGGGTGTGAGATTAATAATGCAAAGATGTTTAAAAAAACCTCATTAATCAGCCAAATATAACCTGTTTTGAAAGGAGACTAATAAAGAGTTAATTATAACAGGTTGAGATTGTTGATAATTTAAGGGTTGATTGTTGTCATTTACATTTATAAACCTTTTAAAGCCTTGAATAATTGGCTTTATTGTTCCTAGTAAATATATACTTTATATGGAATTTGGAAGTTATAAATGGGTATTTATTAGTTTGCTTTTAGAATCTGGAAATTATAATTAACTATTTAATAATTTACTTTCAGAACAGGTTATGTTTTCCTGATTAGTGAGGTTTGTTTAAACTTCTTTACATTATTAACCTCACACTTCTTGGTCAATTTGCAATCTTTAGAGTCTATATAAATATATCAGACCATAGATAAAGTGGTACTACCATTACTGTTAATGAGGTTGTCTTGATTACAGGTTGAGATTGTTGAGAGCTTAAGGATTGATTGTTATCATCTATATTTATAAATTATTAAAGCCTTGAGTAATACTTTATATGGAATTTGGAAGTTATAAATGATTTTTTATTTTATTTTTTATTTACCATTTTTATAAATGATTATTTAATATTGAAATACAAGTATAGCGTAAATACTTAACCAAGATGTAATTAAAGAGGATTTGAAATCTACTATATTGATTATTTATTACTCTGCTTTAAGAACAGATTATATTTGCCTAATTAATTGCATTATTAAATCTCACATTCTTTCATCAAGTTGCAAACTTTAGTGCTTATATAAACATATCACATCATATATAAGATAGCAACACTTTTATTGTTAAAAAAAGATTGCCTTGACTATAAGTTGAGATTGTTGATAGCTTAATGATTGATTGTTATAATATAAAAACTCAGTGTTATATATATTTTAATACTTAAAAATGATCTATTATGCTATAATCACTTATGAATCTAGTTCATTATTGTCATTCACTTGAGTTTTCAGAATTTTATAGATGATTTGCAATAATCTTATGAAGAACTAATAGAAAACTGATAATTTTGTAATTGGTATTTTTTTAATCTTTCTTAAATATCATTATTACTAAGATTTTCTTTCATACATTTAGTATATTTTTATAATATAAATATTTGATATATTTATATTGTTTAACCAATAATTTCTATAATTTAATTTGCTCCTCTAAAAAATAGTTGCAATTATTTCATTACCAGAAATCTTTTCATTTTTTATAGATTTAATTGCTTGTTTCATTTCTTTATTTTAAATATTTGGTTTTTCAAAAGATGTCATAACTGAAAATAATAATTAGTGAATTTGTTCCTTATTAATATCTAGTTTTTGTAGAATTCTTCATAATCCTTTTTTTTTTTTAGTAAAATAAGTTTTGGTTGCTAAAATAACTTAACCTTTTAATGACAAAATATTTTAAATTTTTGAGTTTTATTCTTTCCTATAATTTTTCTTTAGCAAATCACACAGTATTATTTTTTTACATCATTTATCATTAATATTTTTTTATCTTTTTACATCAACTTTTTTTATACTACTTCAAAAAATTCAATATATTCATTTGTTCTGAACAAATTATTTTTGGTAATTATAACGTAATCTGGCTTGGCCACTTGATGGAATTGTTGGCAGTCAAAAACAATACAATACAATGTTCGGGGCCGTGTTATATTTTTAAATCGAATCGCTGTTTTTTTTTTTTTTTGGTTATTAATTTATTGATTGCTATAACTTTTTTTTCATGCCTTTTTATTAAAAAAATTGTTTAATTTTAATTTTGTATTTAGTAAATGACAACCTTTTTTTTTATTTTTAAATCGCTGTTTTTGGACAAAGCTGCTACTCTGCGATGTCTATTTAGTGATGTCTTTCACTTAATTATTGGTAAACGACAATCTTTTTTTTTATTTTTAAATCGCTGTTTTTGGACAAAGCTGCTACTCTGCGATGTCTATTTAGCGATGTCTTTTGCTTAATTATTGATTTCTACATAACAAAACAACTGTGTAGGGTTAGGTTTAGGGTTAGTTTAGGGTTAGGTTTAGGGTTAGTGTTCTGTTGTTTGTAATGCTAAAATAAAAGATATCAAAATCGTAATCATAGTCGGACAAAAGAAAGAAACTCAAACTTTTTTAAACAACAACAAACACATATAAATGTCTTATTTACTTATTAAACATGTTTATAATATGTGCTTTCTATGAAATTTACAAAAAATCGTGTATATTTTTATTGGACAGCAGAAATACTCGGCTTCTGTTGTCGGCAACTGCGGCAAAAGTTGATCGCCATCCATTTTATAAACTACATGGTATTTCACATGAAAACAAGATTTCGCACGCGATATCAGCCGAATTCTTTTTTACCTACCTTCAGCAAGCTTTTACACCTTACACATTCTCTAAACAAGGGTGTGGCCATTTAGAAAATTACTATAAATTCATGTTTATTAAATAAATTATAAATACAAATATTGTGTAATGTATATTGTAAAAATTTGACTAATCCAACTAAACACACATATATCTCAAACTGTAAATGAAAGATAAGTGTGTGGATTCACAATAACTGTCACGAAGCAGAAATAGGCCATGTTATTTCTGTGTTACGCATCATAAACAGCCTTCTAATGGCTAAGATAAACATAGATTTTTCTATAGCCATAAGTCAGGCCTTGTAAACGGCATTTGTTAGGTGAGCTAGAATGCCATCAAGTGGCGAAGCCCGATTACATTTTAAATGTTTTCATATTCTTTTTTTTATACATTGACTTGTCAGATGAAGATTTAATGGTGAATTAGATGTTTTGTGGTTGTTTTTATTAAAGTATCCATTATGCTATAATTGATGACATACAGTTCTGAGTATTTCCCAAAATCTGTTAATAATTTAAAATAATTCCTAAATGGTAGTTTAAATTCAATAGAATAAACTATTGATTTTTAATAGCTTTTGTCTCTAGTTTTGAATTGTTATGTATCTTACATCTCATTAATTAATATTAACCCTCTGTAGTGTTTCTATTACATATATTACAGCCTTGAAATTCAAATTTTCTATTAGTTAATCTAATTACTCTATGTTCATTTGTTTACTTTTATATCCTTTTGTTCTTTCTCAAAATAAATAAATAAATAAAATTAAAAAAAATAAATTCTTATATCATTTCTTTATCAAAACCAACTACAACATTCTCATCTTTTGTTTTCCATTTTAGAATCAACATCTTTCATGATAATTTTAAAGTGTTTGGAATGATCAAAATCATTTCATATCCTTGATACTTTTTTAATCAGAATGAGAATTTGTTTGTTCATAAGTCTGAATTGACAGATATGGTAACATCCATTAAGTTGAATAACAAATTATCCATTCAATAAAAGCACACTGTTAATAATCAAAATATTATTTCATTTTTTATTTATAATGAATGTCCCTTTGTGCATATTTCAAATAAAAACACACCTTTATATTAAACTACATGACTACTTATCATATATCATTATATCTGTTTCAAATTATAATGTTTGACAATGCTTCATTTAATATTAAATAGTTGTTCTAAGTCATGCAATAATTTTCACTTGAAAATGATGTTCAGTTGTAAATAAAAATAAAATAATATTTAATTTTTTTTAAATAATGCTTTTATGTAAATATCCCACTAAAAAGTAAAAAATAACAAAGTAGTAATCCATTTTATAAAATCATTTGAGGTATTTTTGAATTTTATGATTTCTTTGAGCCTCAAAAGCTTTTATGAAAAAGATATTTTTTTACTTTTTAGTAAGCTATTTATATAAAAAGAACATTACTTAAAAAAAAAAAATTTAAATATTATTTTAATTTTTAGTTATAAATAAAACATAATTTAAATAAAATAATTTTCTTCATGAGTCTTTTTTATTATGATTCTTATTCTTTAAAAAAAAAGAGTGTCTGCTGTCAATCATTTTGATAGTTGTATTCATTTTGAATTTAGAAATGAAAAAAACAACAACATATATTTCTCTAATCTTTTTTTTTACAAAATATTTATGAAATATTTATTATTTTTGAAAAATAATTCAAATTTCAGTAGGAAATATTTATTTTTAATTAATTAGGTGAATTAATATTAACCAAAATTTACTCTACAAATGGCTCAATTGATAAGGACATTTTCTGGGAAAAATAAGTTTATGAGTTCAAAATTTAATCAGGGACCACATTTTTTTTAATTGTTAAAATATCAAAAATGTGGACATTCCGAGAAACACAGACAGGACAGGTTAATATAAAAGCATTTAAATAGAAGGTTATCACTGAATAACAATCTACTTCAAAAATTTCTGCAGCATTCTTTCTAATGAAAATAATAAAGAAAAGTGTAATACTCTCCAGGATAGGCAGTTGACAGGAATGTAAAGGTATATATGTGATATTAGAATAAACAAAATACTCTGAAATTAAACATAACAAATTTCACAATTATCTACATTTAAATTTTTTAGCGGCACTATCTGGATTACAAAGTTTCGAACAAAGCAGATAAAAATTTTTTAATCTCAATTTAGAATTGTATAGGCTAAATGAAGATTCCATTTTTAATATTAGTTACAAAACTGAAGCCACAATCTTACTAAGGTAGCATCCAATCAAGAATAGGTGGGGAAAATTGAAAAAATAATAGTTAGTACTATAAAGCAGTCAGAAGGATCTCTTTTAACTATGACTTATGTTGTTATAAGAATAAAAAAACTATAATAAATTTATAAAAGCATGAGAAATTAAAGAATCCAACTTTTCCTCATTCTCATTTTTATAACTGAGATTTCTTCTATAATGAAAAAAGGGGTTGTTAAATTTATGAAACCTCTGTTTAAGGGCCAAACATAACAGTAACTGGTTTCCACTCCTTTTTTAAATCTCTATAAATTTACATCTACATAAATTTACTTACGAGGATGAATGGTTGTTAGGAACAATTACTGAATATACATCCTCTGTGGTTTATCACAGTCAGTAGTGCATCCAATGTGGGGTCAGGTGGTCCAAGAATTGATTCTGGCACTTAAATTTCTTATGAACTTTTAAGAAATGAAATCATATGCCATTTTTACTCTGCATGTCTTAGTGCAATAGGCAGAGCATCTGACTTCCGATCAGGGGAACCCAGGATCAATTCTGGTGTTTACAGGTCTGGTACTATTTTTTAAACTGAATATATTTAGACTAATAGCCTAATTAACTATGATAGTCAGATTGGTTATCCATTCATATATTCTAACTATCATTTCCATATAACAGGTTCAAGTAGAGAGTTTACCTCTTGTCACTGTAAATACTATTTATTTATAATATATCTATGATAATGCAGATTAGGGTACCATCTCTATAATACAAAAGTCTATAGGTTGGGTTCAAATCTCTCCCTAGCTTCTTTGATGTTAAATCTCTCTATTAACCCACAATGAATTCAGACAAACATGGCAATCAATTATTTGATATGGAAGTATAAATCATTACTTATTTTTAATAAAATAATAATAACAGTAAAATGAAAAAAACTAAGTTACCTCTGTGTCACAAGGATAATGTGAGAACAAAATGGACTATTGACTAATTTTAATTAGTTAGTAAATCAAATTTATTAATATATTATAATTAGATTAGTCCTGAATATTTGCAGATATTTACATTACAAAAGTTCATCCACAGCATGATAATAATAATAAAAAATTAATAAAACCACAAAAAAAAAACATTAATAAAAACACAGAATACATTAGAATAAAAATATAAGTTTATATTAATTAATATTCATTCATGAAATATATATAAAAATAATGATTACACAATATACTATCAATTATTATTAATAGAAGAGCAATCAGAATATATTGTAACGGAAACACGCGGATCGAAATCTTAACTTCCCTTTTATTTATATATAATGGAGAATTCTTAAAATTCAAGATCGTCCACTTTCCGCTACCACAAGCAGAGAGAACATACAGACATAAATGAATCTATATCCGTACTTGACCAAACCTGTATGCTATACGGGTATAGCCCCAGGTTATATTTCCCGGTCAACTATCTCCCGACTGCTGTAAGATTTTACAGAGTTACAGCGCTTGGATATTTATAAATTTTAATGGGATCAAAATACTGCACCACTAGCTTCATGTGTTAATTCAGTACTCATAATGAGTAATAATTATTTTCCCAAACCCTAAGATTATATTATTTTTGGAGTGGCGAAGAACGAGCCAAAACAGATTTAAATCAATAATAAATATATTTAATAGAATAAATTAAACAATAAAAGAAATACTTTAAATCATTAACACTCAATAAAAAAAAAACCAGATTATTTGCTATAATGCTAAAATAAAATAAAATAGAAGATCCTATAAATGATTGTAATCTGTAAAAATAAATTATCCCTTTATAGTCATTCCAAATATTAGAAAGAGTCTAATTAATGTCTATCTCATTAATATCTGGGATTGGCAATTGCATTAAATTAAAAGTATGTGCACATAAGTTATATAAAATGTATTATACATAATTACCTAGGTTATTAAGTCTTTGATTTAACTTGGAGTCTTGCTGACCGTTCTGTGGAATTTCTCCACTTCTTTAGCAGGGAACGGTCGCTCTTTGGTTAGATTTGATTGTGGGAACTCCTCTGTATTTTGGACATCAAGGACAAGGCAAAAACGAACCCTCTGGCAGGCGATACATTGGCAGATGTTAGATCGAGACGTGAACCATTAAAGCACAGGAGTCTGGATCGACCGGCGATCATGACTGGCCCTTAGCCACACATCCTTGAGCTTCCCTTATGTTGTAGTTTGTTTTCATGTTCATACAGTTTCAGTCTGCTATGTCGAGGTCCTTTGACTCAGCTTTCTGTTCTTTTTTTCCAAATTTAACTTTTCATGTCTGCTTTCTATTATATTTTTCTGCTTCTTATCAGAGCAGTGTCCTCACTGAAGTCTCGACCAATACTCTTTTTTAATTAATTAATTAATGTCCTTTATTTTTCAAATTCTTTCCTTATCTTGATCTCCTGCTTGGTTTTTTCTTTCACACCTTTTTACTTTAAAATGCTTTCAACAACTTATACAAAATTACTTTTAATTTGATATAATTTTATAATATAATATTTTACATTTATTTATCAATCACTTTCTTTAATAAAATTATTTCATTTTGACATGCAATAAAGCTGGCTCTCTTTATTCATACATCCACATATGCATTTCACTTTCGTCAAAATGTGTAATTTTAAGAACAGATCTTTATCTTCCGTTGTATTCTAAATTTTACTTATATTTTATTAAACTCCCCAACTACCGCTTTTTTTTTTACATCATTAAGTTTCTATTTTATTTATATTTCCTTTCTCATTTTTTAATCTTATACTAAACACATGATATCAATATTTCTAACCTTAATATTTCTATTCTTTCTAAAATCTGAACTTTGGAGGGTAAAAGATAAGAATTTTTTCGATTCTAATTCCCTCTCTTTTCTTAATTAAAACATTTCTTTGTTTATAATTTTTTTAACCTCACTTTTTAATATTCCAAACACAATATTTAATATTCATTAAATGTTAAATATCATCACAATATAGATAAAAATATTAATTACAAAATAGATTATGAAAATTTTAATAGATGTTTTAAAGAGTTTATACATTTTATATATTTATTTTAGGCCTACTAATTTAAAAAATGAACTAATAAAGACATTATTACATCTTTCAGATTTTTATTTTGAGCTTGAAAATGTGATGACTCAATTCCTGCAGATTTAACTTTTAATGGGGATTGTTCATTCAGTCAGTTTCTTGATTATTTTTAATTTCCAGACTTAGGATGAATCCATAGTTGGAGTTGGATTGAGTTTTTTAAACAATTTCTATTCCCACTAGTTAAAGATTCAATTTTATTTTCTGGCTTTTTTTATTTATACACATATATTTTTTGCCATCTGATTTTAACTGTGGAGCATTTGATAGGTAGATATTTTAGATAATGGTAAATATCCTTGAAAGAGTGATAGGCTTTATATAACTCTGGCTTAGGGCATTCTCTTTAAGATTATTAGCTAAGCTATATTATGACAAAACCAAAATGTGACACATACCAGAGACTTAATGTAAAATTACAAATGTATTTATTTAAAACATATTTTTCATCTTTGAGGAATATATTCTGTTTTCTGGCTAATATATTAATATTTTGTGGTGTTTCAACTAGTCACACTTTATATTAGCACACTGGATTAATTCTGATTTAGGAAAAGAGACCAATGACAAATAAGATAACATCAAAACAGACAAAAAGGCAGACAGATTAACAAGATAAGTGATAAAAGATTTTAAGTTTTTATATTCTTTTCTCATAACTAATTTTTGAAAGGTGACATCCATCTTGTACATAAATTCTTGGCTTATCTCTCACTATTTTTTACTTTATTTAATTAGTTTATTGCCTTAACTACATCATTAATTACTGTAATATTTATTATTTACCTAAATTCAAATCTTATCAAAATAGCAAATATTCAGGACAAATTAAATAATTTTTTCATTTATATATTTTTATCTATTTAATTAATTAAATCTATTGTGTCCTGTGTAATTTTATCTTGTCTTAAAACTATTTAGTTAAAAAAATTACTTAATGTACTCAGTGAAAAGAATGTATGTATATACTTCAACAAAAATCAATAAATTAAAAATTAACTATGATAAAACACAGTTGCTGAAGCTTTAAACATAAAAATATAACAATAAAGCTGAGCACTTTCGGGGGACTTAAGCCTCCATAATCATAGCTCAATACAAAATAAATACAAAATATAAACACTTATTCACAAGCAAAATGCGTATCTCAAATAAGATGTAAAGTAAATCTAAATAAATAAATAAAATACAATATAAATAAATAAATATTATAATGTCCATATTTTAGAAATATTAAAACAAGAATCCTTTCTATTACTAGCATTGGGATCACCAGCTATAAAACAAGCTTCTTTAACCTTACGCTTTATGTCATTCTTCTCCGTACACACTAATTTTGCCTCTACTGGTTGACATAAGTATCCAGCCTTATTTTCATGTTCCACAAACACTGAATTTCCCAAAAATTTAGTTTTAGTACGATGATATAAATATTTGTGCTGTGAAACTCTATTTAAAATATTGGTTTTAATTTCACCATAATAAATAGAACAACAATCTTTATGAGGACAAGAAACACTATAAACGACATGCTGAGTTAAATTAGATTCAATTTTAAATTTTGAATTGTTAATCAATCTATTTGTATTTGGAGGTGATTGAAAAATTACTTGAAAATCTGGAGATAACTTATTAATTAACTGTTTTGCAATAGAATAAATAAATGGTAAAACTATACATGGTTTTTCAATTTTGTCAGGTTTAAACTGCAAATTATGTAAAAATTTTACAACTCTATTGTTGATAATTGAACGTTTATGTCCAAGTTTGACTAAGTTCTCAATAAAACAAATAAGATTTTCTTTCCTATGTGCCTCAAATTTGCAAAGATGGTAGTTTCTATATAAAAATGAATTCAAAGATGCCAACTTGTGCACTTGAGGAGAGTATGAATGCGGATGAATTAAACCCCTAACTTCAATAGGTTTCACAAACATACAGTAGTCCAAATGATCCTTTGTTCTATGCACAATAATATCTAAATATTTCACTTCCTTTAATGCATCTTCCCAATTTATCGTAAGATTTAAACTGGTAGCCTCATGAATACTACTTTGAATCTCCAAAATGATATTTTCAGGAGCCACAATAAATATATCATCTACATATCTAGTGTAAATAATATCTGGTACAGAGTTAATAAATGTAGGAATAATACAACGCTCAAAATGGTCTAAAACTATACTAGAAAGAATTCCAGATTTTCAAGTAATTTTTCATTCACCTCCAAATACGAATAGATTGATTAACAATTCAAAATTTAAAATTGAATCTAATTTAACTCAGCATGTGGTTTATAGTGTTTCTTGTCCTCATAAAGATTGTGGTTCTATTTATTATGGTGAAACTAAAACCAATATTTTAAATAAAGTTTCACAGCATAAATATTTATATCATCGTACTAAAACTAAATTTTTGGGAAATTCAGTGTTTGTGGAACATGAAAATAAGGCTGGACACTTATGTCAACCAGTAGAGGCAAAATTAGTGTGTACGGAGAAGAATGACGTAAAGCATAAGGTTAAAGAAGCTTGTTTTATAGCTGGTGATCCCAATGTTATTAATAGAAAGGATTCTTGTTTTAATATTTTTAAAATATGGACGTTATAATATTTAGTTATTTATATTGTATTTTATTTATTTATTTAGATTTAGTTTACATCTTATTTGAGATATGCATTTTGCCTGTGAATAAGTGTTTATATTTTGTATTTATTTTGTATTGAGCTATGATTATGGAGGCTTAAGTCCCCTGAAAGCGCTCAGCTTTATTGTTATATTTTTATGTTTAAAGCTTCAGCAACTGT
The DNA here is from genome assembly GCA_028023455.1 of Epiperipatus broadwayi. Taxonomy (NCBI): domain Eukaryota; kingdom Metazoa; phylum Onychophora; class Udeonychophora; order Euonychophora; family Peripatidae; genus Epiperipatus; species Epiperipatus broadwayi. The sequence goes on from JAQFVV010000018.1 coordinate 12,956,909, forward strand.
GTTTTATCACAGTTAATTTTTAATTAATGTACTCAATATAAACTTATTTCACTAATAAAAGGAGAAATTAAGTTTACACAAGTTTTTTTCTTTTTATAGATACCTATATTGTTATATACACATCAATATTTGAGGCCAAATGTAGTATACTCTACAGTATATATATATATTGAGATGGTTCAATTGTATAACATACAACATAATGTAATCATAAATTTAAAACTTAACAGAAAAAGTAGAAATGAACAGACAAAATTATAGTAGATTAGTATTTAAAATAAAACCTATAATAACTAAAATATTGATTAAATAATAATATTTAATATTTTTAAAGTATTATAAATTATTTAAAATCAAGGTTAAAAGGGTCTTTTATTGTACTGGTCAGAATTGTATGATCATTTAACAAGGTTTAGAATCTAAGCAAAAGTACCCTAAATTCATTCATGTCCGAGATACACAGGTCAGAAGCAATCATGGATTCTGCCCTATTTGTCCTTCTCTAAAACTATAACATTATGAATAACACTTCTGATGTTAACAGATGAATTTTTATTCATTTCAGTCCTGGAGACACAGTAGAGAGACATGAGATCTACAGAGTAATTATTATAAATAAATAACAAAAAATCTTAGCTCAATCAAATACCTTAAGTGAAGGAAAAATTTATAAACTTAAATGAATTGCAAACAGCTAGCATTGTAAAGAAACATGAATTATAATGTAGTATACATCCACAATGGACAAGGATAGAACAACCCAGGGATAAATATTATTTAAAGTAATTGGTTATAACTTCTAAATACTAGTACTATTATAATGAACAAGTGAGATTCAATGAGTGAGATTCAATAAGACACAAATGCATGATTAATTACCAACATATATAATAATTTAATGAACATAAACATGTTGATTTATATGAGAAACATACCACAGATCTCATGTGGTTTATAATTTGCCTATAGACAAATAACTTAGTATGCTAATGAGTTACAATAACAATAGATTAATGCTGTTAATGCTATGACAAGCCAACAGATGCCATGATCATTACTTTAAAGTAATGATAAAAGGACATTTATAAATTAACCTCCAGAGAGAGATTTACTCTTTGACATAATAATTAAATAACTTGAGACATTAAAAGAAATTATTTTCTTAGCATTATCATTATGGGAATAGCATTCATTTGCTTAATTAACTGAACAGTTTGGCTTAACAACTCTATCAACTATGAGCGCATTTAGGCCTGTGCAAATGAGGAAGGGATTAGCTTAAATAAGCTTTACTGTGTCAATCCTAAAAAATTCTATTAATTATCAAGAGAATGATTTACAAACATCACTGCACCACATCTTATAGATAATATGGATTATATATAACAAAAAGAACTCACAGTGCTGACTACAATGATAGCATTAGAAATGGAATTCAGGTCATCTTTGGACTGAAAGGTTTTATCATATATAAAACTCTGTTCATATTTATAACAGGGTAGTATTTGAAAAGATGATTGGTAAGGTTTCCATGGTCCAGCTTGCTGACATTATTCCATGCAGAGGCTCAACAACTTAACATTTGTTATGAGGTCGGTGCTACCAAATCTCATTCTTGAACAAGTTACACAAAGAAAATCTGGGACTTCTGGAGAATAATTATGACAAAGCAAAATATGAATTCTTTAAAATGTTATCATGAATATGCAATGCGAATATGACTTAAGTCTTAAATGACTAATATATTAATTCAAAATTCAACTAAAGTAATAATAATATCATGTGTAATGACATGAGAAATGCTAACCTACTCAGCAATATACATATAACCTTGGCAAATTAGGATGTCAAATATAAGAGGGGAAATATTATTTCTCCTGTTTAACAAGCCCAAGTATTCTCAAACAATAGTATATTATAAACAAGTTAGAATGCTCAATGGCATGAAAAGCAAATAATTATTAAAATAGATTAATAATCAGATTTATTTAGAGAACATAAAATGCATTTAAAATCAATAGCGTTAACAACAAAATGTTTATCATATTCCATAATACGATGGTCTTTAAACAGGCCACCATTAAGCATATATTTTTAAATATTCAATCGAGTGAACTGCGTTCAATAAGAAATTTTACATTCAACTATTTAAACATCCCAAAATATCGATAGTGGCTAAAATGATATAAGTCCACTAGATTGAAACATTAGCATACTAAAATTAAGACAATAAAAATACATAGTTTAAAATAAGTTTTGCCGCATGAAAATAAAATAATTAGAGCATGAAACTTAAGAGGTAATGACAGATTCAAAACGTATAATTCTGTGCTAATGTTTTACATAACAATATCTAAAACTTTAGAGAGAAAATCATTAAAACTTAATGATTATGATAACTGGTTTTTTTAGTGGAAAATTACATTATGAATATAAATAGACTTTACAATGAAATGAGGAATAATAAGAGTCCAGTCAGTGGCAAAATGGATTACCTTTTAGACCTTATGGTGGCCAATTAGGATAATGTATATGAAGTTTAGATGCGAAAGCACAGTCAGCAATGCACAATATAAACAAAATAATGGTAGGCATTTTCTGATTGTTCTTTCACAGTTCAAACAGAACAGTTTTAAAGTAGCGATAGCATGGCAAAAAAGCAGTACAAAGGCAATCTAAGATCAGGTAGGTGAATTGTTCCTCTACTCAGAATTCATTTTGTTTTCACTCTCTAAAAGACCAAGTGATGAGTGACCTGAGCTCATTTTGTGCATGCCTAGAACTCTTATTCCTCCTATACTTGAAATTTGACAATATTGAAAAACGTAAACAGATAAGTTTCAGAAAGCTTGATTTAAATTTATTTTTTTAAAATTGGAAAAGCTTTAAGAATATGATTTTGTTAATTTGAGATTGTTGAAATAGTTAAATGAGAATGACACTTTAACATTAATTAATGTATGCTTCTTTGTCTTATAACATTTTAAATTGCAATAATTATTTTCTAGAACTTTCTGGCATTGATTTAGCTTTACATTAATAATATTAATTTTCATATCTGTAATACACATAAGTACATACATGATTATCTAAGTGAAGGGAATTTATGAGCTTAGAAATAAAATCTAATTAAGTTAAAATAATAACACAACTGGTTAAACATAACCATTTTGAATAAACAGGGTGGAAGTTATATGTGTATGTATGTGCTCAACATTCCTGGATGACCAAATAAACACATGTAAACTGGTTCAAACCCTATTTTAAAGTTTTATAATGTCATCAGGCAATGAAGCAAAATATGTACTACAGATTTACTGCTTCATTATATAGTACAAATATTTTGACTTTTTTTCTCATTTTATCAACAACTTAAATTTTTAATGTAACAAAATTATTTTTTGACTAAACAAATAATTATTATTTTTTTTCAAGATATGAGTAATTATAGAATTCTAATATGTTTTTTTAAAGAATTAAGAAATGCTTTTTTTATAATTAAAATATGTTTTGGTCTTGATAAATGTAAATTAAAAAGTCGAGCAATAGTAATTTAATTCTTATCTTGTTTTTATTAATCAAGAAGAAAAAGACATTGTTAATCCTCCTATTTATAAATTTCATTATATTGATTACAAAAAAGTGGGCTCAGTTTAATTAAGATTGGAGTGTATAAAAAGTTGATTTCAAAGAAAGGGCAGTTGCTGTTGTCTTTATGTTGGTCAAGTTTGAACTTTTGGAGAAGTAAAATCAATTATCTTTTCAATAATTTTATAGCCCAATATATGTAAAGTAGACAGCTAAAATTTATGAAATTATAGAAGTAAACTGAGTTGAAAACCACCAGTATGCATTTATTTTATGCATATTCTAACTAGACTTATCAAATCAGCAATCTATATAAAGCTTAATCTTAAAATTCTATTTATACACTTTATCCTTACATTTCTTGACTAGTGATGATATATCATTTAAGTATTATGCCTGTAATTAACAAAAATTGACCCCTACCCAAATATTTAAGTTCTACTGCAGCGGTCTCCAACCTTAAGAGCACATTTTATAATACTGGCCAGATGGCGGGCACCATTTATTTTTTCAATGTAAATGTATAGTTGAATATTGTTAATGATGGACCCTTTTACACTGTAAAACTATAGTATGACTTACAATTTGATTACAATATAATACAATAATTTATAAAAAATATTAAAAATTAAAATTATTTGTATCAGATAAATAATTTTTTATCGTGTTCGGATAGCGGCGGGCACACATAAAATGGTCTGTGGGCACCATAGTGCCCATGGGTATAGAGTTGGGACCCTGTTCTACTGTATTAATTTGTTAAAAAAATAAACAACTTTAAAATAAATTGAATAAGTTATCAAGCTAATGAAGAAGAAAATTATTCAGAAAAAAGAAAAATGTAACTAACCAATGATGAAAAAGGAAAATATTAAAAGTCTTCATGGGATAGAAACTTTAAGTATATTTTCTGTGAATAAAGACTTCTTTTAAGATAGAAAAATAAAGTGAAACACCCAATGTGTTATTACAATTTTATGATAATTTTTTAATATACTGATATTTGTTATAATTAGACTGTGAAAATAATTCAGATTATAAGTAAAAAAAGTTAAGAATTAATGCTTGAAATATTATATTTACATTAGTTATAAAAGGAGGTTGCCCTAATTACATGTGAAATAGTTGATAGCTTAGGGATTGATTGTTATCATTTACATTACAATACACAAATGTGAGCTTTTAATACCATGTTTCCTGGAAGATAAAACTGGATCTTATATTAATTTTATGCTCCAAAAGATACCTTAGGCCTTATTTTCAATCTTATTTTTTCAGGTATAAAAACCTATATTATTTATTCAAGTACAAAAACATACATTTATTTAAAATCTCAAATCAACTTCTCAAACTTTTTTTTCAGCCACAATCTCTGTGAATTTTTTTAATTTTCAGAGAGTGATATGCACTGGGATATTTATATTTATTTAGTACATAAACTTTCTCTGGGGTCAAAATATTCTGTTTAAATCTACTATTAAACCAAGTATTAATTGAAAAATTACCAAGATAGGATTAGTAACAAATATGATTACAGTTGAAAATGATTATTCATATAAAAGTTATGAAAAAATGCAAGCACAAAAATTCAGAAAACATTTCTGAATTTCACACTACATTAAGTATTATAGTTACATTACATAGCATATTGAATTATGAACATTCATATAAGATACAATTACATCCATTCATTATCAAGAATGCATATTGTAAACACTTTCCAAATTACTCCTAATATCCCCCTTGAATATTCTTTTTTAAAACATTTCTTTACGTGAAAGATTTAACTTTAAAGTAAACTTTAATTATTAAAATCCCAACCATTATTTAAACTCTTTTAGGAAGAAAAAAACAACTATGAAAAAAAGCGGATTTTTTTTCATTTTGAATATTTAAAAGCTACCACAATCAAATTCTACAACTAAGTCAAGAATTGTAAATCTAAGAAGTATTAAACATAAATAAAATAAGTAATAAAAATTACATAAGTGAAATGATAAATTGTCCAATATACCGGCTTGTGTTTAGATAAAATTTTAAAAGTTTATTAAATTATTCATAAAGTCAATAAATTGGTTATCTTAAGTTCAAGATTTGGCTGAGAGGAAATTATTTTTCTATGCACATAAAATTATGTTAAAAATGTTCAATGAAAAAATGCATAAGTACCATTATAATTTATATTTATCAATTATTTCAAGCATTAAAGTCAATATTATTTATTTATACATTTATTACTTTATAATTCAATACTTACATTGTGTGTTTCAACAAACAAAAAGAAATCAGTTCATTTGGCTGATTATCTTAACTATACTTATATTATAAGCATCCTGAAAAATCATGCTAGGTTTATTTTCTGGTTAGGTCTTATTTTCAGGAAACATGATATATATGTTTAACATAATTATCTATAATAAAATAGTAGTTTGTAGAATAAGGAAAGTAATAACTAATCATTGAAATATTTTATACGTATATATAATACCATTTACATCTTCATAAACACGTTACAATGCAATCTACAAAATAAAATTTATTCCTGCTTGTTTATGATCTTAATTGCCAAGCAGTCATCAATATATTCAAGTATATATAACTATATAATTAATACTTATCTATACATGCATATGTATATATATAATTATCAAGGATATTATATAAAATATCCTATATTATGAATTTTTAAAAATGCAAATTTTTCAATGAATCCAGTAACTCTGTATTTTTATATGTTTTTAATAATTTTATAAATATTACTTTTTATTCTTCCTTTGATTGATTTCTTTTGCATAAACTGTAATTTATATATATATATATTTGTTATTCTACATTATCATTTTTAAAAACTTTTTAATAATTTAATTCATTTCTGTAACATTATTTCACTGTAGTTTTAAACATGCATGATAACATAATATAATTATATATTTCTACTTTTTCAAAACTTATAGCTTTAAAATAACATTACCGTTCTTAAATTCTTAACAACTTTAAAACAATTTTAAGTGAAACAATTTTTAAATTGTCATACATTTTTTGGTGGCCTAGTGGTTAGCATAGTTGCTTTCCAAGCAGCTGGCCCAGGTTCGCTTCCGGGTCAATGCTTTGACATATAAAAAAAACTCAGCTTATGATGATTTTTTGTAACTAAAACTTATTTTAATTTTCAATCTACATATACTTATTTAATTAATAAAGAATATTTTTATAAAACTAATATTTTCAAACCCAAATTTTTATTTAAAGCTGCTTTTAAATATGATAACTCCTTTAATTTTTCTATCCCCTCTATTATTAGTATAATTAATCATTTTTATACTATCTTTTTAATTTAAAACAGGCAAAACTCACTATATATATTGCCACACACAGCAAGCTAGAGTAATCAATGGATGCCAGAAGGCTTGTGCATAAAATCCCCATCTAGTGCCTACTCATCCAATATCACCAGACTAGTTTCTGGCTTATGGCCTTCGTCAGTGAGGAGCCTTGGATCTGAGAGCACTGCACCTTATGCACAAGCCTTCTGGCATCCATTGATTACTCTAGCTTGCTGTGTGTGGCAATATATATAGTGAGTTTTGCCTGTTTTAACAACAATTATACGCAAGCATAAGAGGAGGTGGTCATGTGATGTTTATTATCTTTTTAATTTCATGTGCTGTCTCTAATGAATGTAAATAAATACTTTTATCATATTTGCATTGACTGAATCTCATATAAACTGAATTCTTTGTTTTATCCATGTAATAACATCTAATATTGTTAGCTTGACATGTTTTATATTCAATTTTTTATATTCCTTTTATACATTTTTTTATATTTTCAATAATTTATTGACTAATATATTCTTTCTTTTTTTAATTATTACCTTAAATTTTACTACACTGTTGAATTTTTTATTAATCTTACTGATATTTTTATTTACATTTTTGACAATAAGTTTTTAAAACGTTACTTATCTTTGTTGCATTTATCTTTATCACTATTTTTTTTTTTTTGTTATTATTAAATCTGTCTTCTGTCAGTTTTATATTAGCTTCTATAATCTTCATTGGATAATCTTTATTTTAAGTTCTTTAACTATTAACTCTACATAGATGTACATGTATGTTTACTTAATATTATTTACAATTAATATATTTCAGTAAACTATAATTTAAACCATGTTAAATCATTTATTATTATTATTGTTTTTATTTATGGAAGGAACATTTGATACTTATAAATAGACAAAATCTAAATTAGTTTATTTATAATGTAGAATAACTATCAAATCTTTCATTTATTATTATTTTTACTTTTAATTAATCAATAAATTTAATTATTATTTGAAGTCATTCCAGTGAAGTTATTTAATGCTAGAGAATAAATTGTATGCATTTTCTCTTTTACTCATTATCAGGGTCATTACAATCCCAAATCTAATTCCAGAATAATGGTATATAAAAATATCTGAGTGTGGAGATCTACATGACTCTTTTTAGAATTATTTGGATGGTGCTAAGATAATAAAAGCTATTTTAAAAGTACTTCACTTTACAGATTTTATGATGCTAATTACTAATTCATTTATAGCCATTATGACTCTGAGCATTTATGATGATAGTATTGAAATAATTAATGATCTCAGAATTTTTGATATATATTGAAATCTAAAGTTTTTTTTATCATTTATGTTTGTGAATGCAGCAAATAATATTGATGATTACTCTTTTATCACATTATGCTCTAAGTTTAGCATTGGATAGATATGAGTGCTTACAATTTTATATGTCTGATGATGATGCAATGCATTCTGGTACCAATTCTTTGCTCATTTATTGTGTCTATATTCATTTATTGATGTTTATTTGCATTACCTATATTAATACCCTCTCATTTTGTAATGTTATATGTGTAAAATAGTTTTGCAAAGTGCACTGCAAAGGTCTTTCCAGATATTCTTCACAGAAAAAGTGAAGAACACGATATTACTTAAAGCTAATTAACTATCAGTTGATACAATCAATGAAATAAATAATCTAAAACAATAGTTTAATTAATTGAAGTATTTTAATAAGAACTTTAACTATAGTTGTGTTAACACTTATCAGAATAAATTTTATTTAATAAAACATAAAATCATTTTATGGTGAATAGTGATTGGTTCCATATTATATTGATTAATGTATCAGTCTTATCCATGACTTAGGATTTTAGAATATGAATGAAATTTGAAATATATTATGTTTCAAACAAAATTAGGATTTATTTTTTAGATGAATGGCTCACTTCCAACCTAGTTAACTATTAATTATTTATCTAATTTAAATTAGAGGGCATGTAAATGCACATAAATTTAATTATATAAATATACTATACATTAAAAGAAAATGCATACGATAAAATAAATAGAGTTAACAAAAGTACAATATTGATAGATTTTAAATGAGTGAAATTTATGAATAGCGGAAGAGCAAAGCAAAGAACAGAAAGAGTTGAAAAAATAGCCTGGTTATTAATGCATAAAGTCTATCTTTGAGAAGATAATTAAAAAATAACGGTGAAGGCTAAATGTGAGATAGATAGCAACTATTTTATAATTAATTATCAGTAATGATAAGTAATAAATAAATATCAGTAATTTTCAAGTGCAAGCTAGAAGAGAATTTGGTTACATAATCTGAATTTAATCTTTGTAATTTTTAATTACACACGAGATAGTCTTAAGCGAAAAAAAATTTTTTGAAAAAAAAAAAGAAGCTTTAAATATATTTTAAGAATTGCATTTTTTTTTTAATGTTGAAAATTAAAAAAAAAAAAATTCTATTGTTTATACTATTAATTATCATATTCAAATTTCAGACGAGTTACTGACTATTACTACTTTTCATCAATAAGAAGATTTACTTCAAAAAACACAGTTTTCATTTTTTTATGACTAATAGCCTAAGATTCAATATTTTAAAAATGTGAATCTGAGCTAAACTAATTTATAACCATATAAGTTGTCACTAAGCTAGAAAATATATACTTTAGTGACCTCAATTTTATAGTAAATCTGAATATTTTTTAAATCTTTTAAAAATATTGAAAATTAATACTTATTGCCGAATTAAAATACCAACTAAAAACATTAAAGAAAATAAAAAAAAGTAAAGCTAAATCTTGGTTTCAGCAGTAAAAACCAAAAAAATAGTGATACTCATTTTTCAAAATAATGTTGGATGGAAAACCAGTCAGAATCATTAAGTAATTAACTAAAAAATATCTAATGATCATTTGTGGTTTTTGAACCATGGCCATAAACATGAAAGGCTAACACATTGAGGATTATTAAAAAAATGTTGATCATTTTAGATACATATTTAAAAATACAAAATTTTATTATTAAGTCATTATATCTTTCATCTTAGCTCAATCATATTACGACCTTTCATCAGTCCAGAAGTCAGATCAACCTCTCATTTTGAATGCTTTTTAGAAACACTCAGATAACTTTTTTTCAAGTGAGCAAGATATTTATAGCTCATATCGTAATTTTAACGTCCTATATATATATATATCTTTTTTTTTATTTTTATAAAAATACTTCTAACTTCATATATATTTGATAGTTCTATTTTATAATTTTCTGAAATATATGACCAAACCATATGTAAAAAAGATCAATGATCCCCGAGATGCTCATTTCATGCTAAACTAGAACTCATCAGAAAGCCTGGATCATAATCTCTTTCACATATTTTCATCATTTGTTTAGGAATTTATAAGATAGCAATTTACTATAATTTAATTACAAATGTCAAACTTTCTATACAACTTTTCCACAAACTGCTTTAAAGAATAATATAAATGATTATTACAGATCATTTATTAAACTAGAGATTAATCAGTAGCCCAAATATACTTTTTTAACTCTTACGGAATAATAATGTGTGTAATGTTATAGCGGCATTTGGGAATGATTTATCTCTTTCATATGTGTTTGATTATATGTTTCAGGAAATTGAGATGAAATAGAAATTTGAAATAGATATATATCATTAAAAACCAATCAACACTTACACAATCCCAATATCAATTAACAATTTTAAACTATTGTTAAGGCGACCTTCTTATAACAATATATATATATATATATATGAAGCCAAAGTATATCTTAAAAAAGTGTATATGAAGTTAAAATTACAATATGAGCTATATATGCTTTATTCACTCGAAAAAAGTGAACAGTGTTTTAAAAAAAAATCATCTAGAGTGAGAAAGATTAGTCTGATTTCTAGGCTGATGGATGGATGACTGAGATAAAGTGAATGATAATCTGAGATAAGAAAAACAGTTGAATATATATATAAATTGCTTTATCCACTTTTTTTTAGAAAAGGCAACAAAATAAATAAATAATAATTTGTATTTTTCATAAAATTATTGAAAGTAATTATAAATAAACTGGTTTGAATGTTGTACTGTGATTAACAAGTAAAGCAGAAATCCTGTACGATTGTTTATTCCCTCTCTTCTATATTATAATTCAAATAAAAAAAGTATTCAAATAGTTTTTCTCTATATAAATTTAAATAATATTAATTTTAACACAACAAATTAATAACTATAATAAAAATAATAATATAGCTTGCACAACGATGTATTAATTATTTCATAATTTCACAATTGCAATATATACAACTTTCATTTACATTACTGAATTAAATATATGAATTTTGTTTATTCCAATAATACATAATTACTTTGCATTGATTTAAATAAGTCAATTATTTTATATAGCGCAATGTTTTTTTATAAACAATAATATTTAAACAGCATTAAACTGTTGCACATGCGCTTTGGATTTTAAATATAAAATGAATGAATACTAACAATTCAACCACATGAAAAAGTCTTTGGAAAAGATAGAATGGTCGTCTATCTTTTCGAACCCAAATGCTTTTGTATGGGCGAATCTTAAGTCTTTGAAAGTGAAAGCGTGAAGTTATTACATAATCACTTTAAATTACTTTTACATGCTTGAATGAATGACGTTAGTGAAATTTATTAGAATTTACGATACGTCATTCTTATTTGAAATTAAATGTTATTGTTTATAAAAAAACATCATGCTATATAAAATAATTGACTTATTTATATACATTTGATTTCAAATAAGAATGACATATCGTAAATTCTAATAAATTTCACCAGCGTCATTCATTCAAGCATGTAAAAGTAATTTAAAGTGATTATTTAATAACTTCACGCTTTCATTTTCAAACACTTAAGATTCGCCCATACAAAAGCATTTAGTTCGAAAAGATAGATGGCCATTCTATCTTTTCCAAAGACTTTATCATGTGTTTGAAGTGTTAGTATTCATTCATTTTATATTTAAAATCCAAAGCGCATGTGTAACAGTTTAATGCTGTTTAAATATTATAGTTTGCATTGATTTGTAAATTTTTGATGCTGCCAATGATTTATAATTATGTTTTGCTGAAGGTTTCATCACCTTAAAACAGACTTGTCAACTTGATCTGGATGGGAATTAATTATTACTTAATAACTATCTCATATAAATGCACATTAGCCAACGCATGCTATAATTTAAATAATATTTTGCTTATAAAAACTTTCTTTTAAATGCATGAAACAGAGTGAAATGTTTCAAGTCAATATGATAAGAAATAATTTAATTATAAAAATCAAATTCGATCTTGTCTTTGTCAGTTTATTAACATTCAATAATTTTCAAATATGAATAACAAACAACTGCCAATCCACTCAGCATAAAAATATCTTTAACATTATTTCTGATACACATTTTCTCTTCACACAACACTCCATAAACTTTCCTGATCTCATTCATTTATTACACAGGGATTTTATTCCAGGTTTCTTAAAGATTCTAATATTGTTATAAAATGAAAAGTAGATGAAAGAAAAGTAATTAATTTTGTCTTGATTAAACATAAAATAAAATTAGGAATAGATAATGGTAGAATAGAAGACATCCAGTACCAATCACTGGCACAAAATTGTAAATAATTTGAATATTACTTCTAGATATTGAAATTATTTTGTTACAAAATGGCATTAAGTATCGGTTGAATTCTGAAAGTTACTGTATATAAACCAAGCCCTTTTGAGATAGTAGCCTTTGGTGTTATCTGAATGAAATTAAAGTCATGTTCCTACATAAAAAGTAAATATATGTAGAAAACACTTTTTTTTTTTCCATATGTCATAGCATCGGCCGGGACGCTAACCCACAACCGTCTGCAACCAACTACTTGCTTGCATGGCGGCTGCGATACCTCTCGGCTAACAACGCAAGACAAGAAAACACTTTTGTGTAGATTATTATTGTAAATCATTCTTATAGTAATAGTATAAACTTTTTCTTCTTCTTTTTCTATCTTTTCAAATGTATTATCAAATTTATAAAGTCAAAAACTTCACATAAATATATCGGAGAGACTTTCTTTTCAAAAAATTTATTGATATACATTATATAAACTACATAAATAAAATATAAATATCCAACGTTTCGTCCATTTTTCAATAATAATATGGACTTTATCAAGGTTCTATAAAACAGAGAAAAAACAACATTAAAGATAAAAATAAATAAATACCTAAATTGTATAACATAACATCTCCTTACAAAGTGA